>OY776112.1:14825593-16025593 GCA_963675035.1 Allygus modestus
AAAACATAGTAAACAAATCATAGTTTCCTTAAGTTGTAAACTTGTTTATGCAATCTAGCTTTGATGGAGATCTCAGGTCAGCCAAATCGGAGTGCACTCCCCATATATATCTATATCTAAACTTCGGGATCCTGAAGGATAAACTGGGGTACACCTTCCACAATTGAGTTCGCGTCAAAAAATATTTTGATCGTACATTTTTTTGAGAATCCTAGGGGTTATGGCAGAGTCGTTAGGTATCACTTAAATTCGAGAATTCCACATAGGATACCATAAGAGGGCTATGGTAGGACAAGCTGATTCAGTTGTAAAGGGAGAGCTCCTGTCGTTCTCCTGTACAGACTTTCCTTGAACCGCAGTCTCCTATAGGAGGAGCCCTATTCTTCCCTACCAAAATATTCTAGTCGACTGATTTCCATTGCAATCCGTATAAGAAAAAGGGAGGAAAAATGGACTACGGACAGGTAACATAGTTGGTGATTTTAGGAAAGGCTCTTTTTATTTAATGTCACTCTAAAATCTGGCACATACTATGAATAAATCTTGAACCTCTATTGCATTTTTAGTGAATTTCCTTTGGAAAGTGAACTATTAGCATGACCCGCACGGTAAAACTTAAGCCCGGGACAAAAATAGAAATTCCTAACGTGACCCCCTGAACACGTTTTGGGGGGTCGTTCAAAAGTATATATATATATATATATATGTGTTTGCACTCTAGCGGTCGAATTTTTGTCCGATTAACTTCAAATTTGGTAGGGACGTTCCTTTCTGAAATCAGTTGGACAAGTTCGTTGGGCAAAAGAATCGTAAAACTCCAAACCCATTTTTTGGGGATTAATCTTTCAAATTTCGAGTTTTTGGGCCCAAAAAGGGTCTAAAAAGCCCCAAATGTAAAATTAATGCATGTACAAAGATGGGAATTAGTGAGACGAAAGTTTTAAGCCCTCTCTCGTCATTCTAGCATAAATATTTACCGAGGTATTAAAGAAAATGTTTTTCGACTAAAACAGTACGTTGTCTTATGGGGGTTTTACACTAGAAAAGCCTGCTACTCCTTTGTTAGAGTACTTTTATCATCCCCAACAACCTCACGCCTACTTTCAAGCCTGACTGGACCTTCTCCTAACATTATAATGCGCAAAATTGTATTCCCAGCTTTGCAGGTAAATGAAACCAGGAGCAACAGAACAGCCAAAAAATCAATGTTTTCAGATTTCAATAAAAATTGGAATACTAGTATGTTTTTACACTAATTTTAAGTTTTAAAAGTTTTTATGAGGAAATTCACTTCCCTCACGTCAGCGTGCTGCGTGCGAACTCGTTATTTTCATAAAACCGGCTCACTATCTGAAGCTGAAATTTCCGTGGTAAGGATAAGTGAGTACTTAGCGTTTAATAAAATACTATAACCTTTTCGTCCGCCATTTTGATGACGTCCTAGGGACCTCTGAGAGAGTGCCTGCTGGCGGATTTTGAGAGATTATCAGGTAAAAGCGCAACATGCAAAATTTCATGCCGGTAGCCAGAAGTTAAATATTATGTCGATTCTGGAGGCTAACTTCATAGACTAAAAGGAAGACAAAGACGACAGAATAATAGCACTTTTTAGCCTCAAGTGTTTTAACAGGCGAGGCTGTCACGGTGGCGCGGAAGGCGGTGGTTTTGATAATGAGACAGCCTGAAGACTGGTTTCACTTGATATGCTAACGTTATACTGCCACTGATGATAGAAAATAACGACGCCCCCTACACTGAACGACAGTCTGTCTATAACCCGCGTATATTGAACGTGTTATTGCTTGAGGCTGGAAAGAACTAGAAAGTGGGGGAGGTTAACATTTATTTAAAAGTATAATATGGAGTAACTTGCCGCTTAATCCCGTTTCAACGGGAAACATACAACAGCTGTTTTTTAAAATTACTAGATTTAAATGATCATCTGATCCAATGCAAATTGTACGTCCATTGATATTGGAACTTTGAAGGCCGATGGGGTGGAGCCTTGAGGGAATTTTGTAAAGTAGTTTCTCATTCCAAAGACCAAAAAAGGAACGTAGGATATTTACTAAATTTATGTAAGCTTAATAGCCAACCTAGTTCTTGTGATAAGTCAGTGATTAGGACTATATTAATATAAATTCGGTTATCAATAATAATATTCAACTAGCATAACTGGCTATTAACAGTGGAATGGATTGTTTTAAAGGTAATATTTTGTGGTATTTGTCGACCATTTTGGATTTTGGTGCCGTTTATGGAAATCTTTAAAAATTCAAAAGGGATCCTAGGCTAAAATTTATTAGTATACCATAAGGTACCTTCATACTAAATTTTATGCTTTTATCCGCCAGGTAACAGTAATTTCACTAAGCCACCTCACTAATAGCCCCTCTAAGCCACTAGTAAAATATAACTCCATAAGAATGACATTGGAACTTTGAAAGCTGACGGGGTGAAGCTTTGTATGTGGAGGTTTTTCACTACCCCAGAAGGCAAATGTGGAGAATAAGTGCTTTTCATTAATATCATGCAAACATTTGTAAAAAATCATAGTTGTAGGGGTCGAAACTCGCCAAACAAAAATCAAGAAACTCTTTAATACTTATTTTATTAAAGTGCAATAAGTAAAAGGTAAATTGACTAACCTCTAAGCTGTTTGCATTTTTATAGGATAAATTACTTTGGTGATTTTTCAAAGCAGAAACACTTCACAAATTAATATTTTACATTTTGATCTGTCCTGACTTAGATAATTGAGTTTTGCGATATTATGCAATGTAGAATCGCTATGACGCAGTTGAGAAAGTCGTAACAGCTTCTCGGACAAAAGACAGACTTCTACCAAAAGACGACGATTACGGGAGGTTTAGCTCAAAACTACAATGGGAAAGGAAAGAATGAGGTGGGAAGGAAGGGGAAGGGAAATCGGCGATGGTTCCGGGTCCGGCAAGGGATCATGGAGTAAGATTTTAACTTCTTTCACGAACAGAATTTATTTATTTTTTTATACATCGATTTTTAAATACAGTATTTAGTTTTAGTATTTCGATATTTTAGCGAATTTCCCCTATAGGGAAGAAGCTATTACCGTAGGTCTCATGGTAAGACTTAAGCCCGAGACCATGATAACTTTTCATTTCAAGGTCCCCAGATGCCAAAAACACCATTCGTTCAAATTTTTATATATGTATATATATATATATATATATATATATATTTATATATATATATTTATATATATATATATATGTGTCCGTAAGCACGATAACTCCCGTAAAAAAGCTCCGATCTTAATGAAATTTGGTACAAATGTGTAAAGTACCATTTATTTGAACGAGTTCGAAAACCAGACGAATCGCATCATCCAAAGGGGGTTTTTGGGGGGTTTTGTACCCCAAAAATGGGTTTTTTGGGGTTTTCACATGTAATTTTTATTTTAATCAAATTGAAATTTTTACCATTAAAATCAGCTTAAAAAAACAAACACTTTGGTATTTTGATCATTGCTCTACGTCAATTAGTTACTGAGATATTGAAAGTGCTAAACACAGTACGTTGTCTAATGTTATTCTTATGGAGAAAAAGAAAAATTGTATATCTCGCTTATTTATGAACATAAACTGACAAAATTTGGTATATGACTTCATCTGGTTGTAGTTTATTATTGTTTGCTCAAAAAAACAATTTTTCGCCTATGATTCCCGTTTCAGCAAACCTAGGTACTCGGTCCCCATGTTATTCTTATGGAAAATATTTAAAATATTATATATCGCTTATTTATGAATGTATATGGATGAAACTTGGTATGTGACTTCACTTAGATGAGTTCTATTGATATTTGCATAAAAACCCATTATTTTGTATTCCTTGTTGCAGCAAACCTGCGTACTCATCCCCAATGTTGTTCTTATGGAGAATAATTAATATTTTAAATATCGCTTGTTTGTGATTATATTTCTTATGAATTCTGTTAAGTGGCTTAATGTGTTATATTATATATTCATTGGAAATTCGCTGAGTATGCAGGTTTGCTGCGATGGGGGTATTATTTGTTTTCATTGACTAATATTTTACTCGCTATCAAACTGATATAGACCAGTTAAGCTGATGAAATAATAAACAAAAACAGTGTAATAATTGTTTTTGTTTTCTTTTGTACAAAACGAAGCCACTTTTGAAATAATCTTGGTTGAGGCTACCTTGAACCTTTATCTAAATGGAAGGGCTTTTCGAAAAATATGAGGTCACATATTTTACTTTTAATATACAATGTAAACATTAAGCATTAAAATTTACAAGTTAAAAAAGTTGTGTTAAATTTTATTTTAAGTTGCGATTAGGTGAATGTTCTAGACTTGCTGAGATGAGTATTGAGTAGGTCACGTGCTCAGCTATGGCCAATCTACTCCAATAACTAAACCAATTTACTGACTGGATAACATTACAAATTCAATCAGGCATCCTACTCTGTAATTATTTTACTTATTTGTAAAGAGATTACGCATGCCACATAATTTAACCTTGTTTGACTAACTCACACGTAGTATTCGGTATTTTTAGTTAATTTACATAATCAGTTCGGCTTGCAGGTGGCTTTACCATTCCACCAATGGGAAGTTTATTTCCACAAATTTTTTCCATTTCGAGAAAGCCTTTTGTAGAGAGGAAACTCCACAAGTTTGAACAGGAAAATAAATCAAAATGGCTTAGTTTTATTTTCCAAGTGGATCTCGAATAGCAGACACGACTTGTCACCTCATAGCATTATGTACCTTACCATTTAGACTTGGCCTTTTTTACTTTCTCCCCCTATACATCGTATATGGAGAAAGTATTGTTTTCGTCAAAATTTTCGAATTTGAGTTGTTAGTAGAAATATTCGTTTTGGTGCTCCCTGAACCCAAAAAAGTGGTTTTTACGTGATGTCTGTCTGTCTGTCTGTGTGTGTGTGTGTGTGTGTGTGTGTGTGTGTGTGTGTGTGTGTGTGTGTGTGTGTGTGTGTGTGTGTGTGTGTGTGTGTGTGTGTGTGTGTGTGTGTGTGTGTGTGGGCGCGCGCGCGCACGCGCGCCTGTGTGGATGTGTACAGAGCTAGAGCCCTAACCAATAGACCGATTTTTTTGAAATTTGGCATGTAGGTACTAATCCACGATATCTCCAGGCATTTTTCATTTTTTTTATTTTTGATTTTTAAGGGTAATTATCCCCCAAAAACCGCCAAAAAATGTGAAAAATCAAAATTTCTCAAAAACGGCTCTAACGATTTTGATTAAACTTTAGTCGTTTGTAGAACTTTAGTTCTCCAATAAAATGACACCACCCGCATTTGTGTAAACATTCGGGTTCAGAAATTACAGGACTTAAAACATCAAAAATTCAGTTTTTTAAATTTTTCATAGAAAACCATAAATATAAACAAATGTATATTCACCATTAAAAAGAGCTCAAAAAACTAAATAATTTAGTATTTTTATTTACTATTCTACGATTGCTGGTTTCGGAGAAAATTGAAATTTTCATTTAGCGGTAAACGCAGTACGTTGTCTAATGTTATTCTTATGGGGAATAAAAAAATACTATTTCTCTCTTATTTATTGATCAATTTGGTTCAAACTGGATATCCTTGTCAAGTTAGCATTGACCAACAGAGGAAATTCCAAATTTGTTGCCCCTTAATAACCCTGGGGGGGATAGGGGGAATTTCCCCTCTTAAAACCACGAGTGTAGCAATGGATTCTGTAGTGCCTCCAAAGCAGGAATTTGGGTGTATGTTGTGTAAAACAACTTGTTTACAAGATTTTCTGTACATTCGACCGTGCTTTGTATTCTATATTTAGTAAATAAAAAGTAATTTATTCATTAAAGTTGGGCTAAAAGGGAGAAAGTATGTGTCAGTTTCCTGATACCGTTTATTTTGTCCTAGTGTTCTTCCAAGTTAGTATAAACATTTATTCGCACTATGATTTCGTACAACACCCAGAAAGAAATAACGACCACAAAATGAAAGGGAGAGTGAGAGAGGCGGAAGATGTATGATTGAAGATGTTACTGACAAAGACAGAAATAGTCAGTCTACATTTAGCGTAGTTGTGACACCGTTGACGTAGGGCTGAGGGATTCGCGGATTGGGAACTGGAGAAGGCTTCAAACATGGGAAATCGTGATATTCTTCACCAAAACAAAGTTGAAAAATGAATAAAAGTCTTGTGTTGCTAGAAGGATTTCATATTTAAATCGCAAAGATGAATTATTAAGACAGTTCGTCTGAGACTTCCACTGGACAGAATTACATGCGGTTCGTACTAAATGAAAGATAATTGTTCCTATTTTCCAGGTTTATTTGAATTTTTAATTAAAATTAAATCATTAAGTCATTAAATTGTTAAAAACAAGGTGAAATTTATTTTATGGCATTTAACTGGGGGTAAAATTTCACACTTTTCTTCACCTTTGGACAGTTCATCTGAGACTTCTACTTGGTCAATTTGCCTACGATTTGTAACTAATGTAAGATAATTGTTCATTTATTTGCAGTTTTTATTTGTTTTTTGGAATAAATAGTGAAAACACAATAATTAAAATGTCCTAATGGCATTTAACATTGAGTGAAAATTCGCATTTTTTCAGTTCTATTCACAGTAGTATGTCTGAGACTTCTACAAGACCGATTTGCAAGCGGTTTGTACTATTTGAAAGTTGAATGTTCATATATTTGCTGGTTTTACATACTTTTATGACATTTTTTCTCTGCAAATTATAAAAACTATATTTAAAAATCGACTTTGCTGAACAATTTTCTCTTTTATTGCCTCAATCAGCTGATTTAGACAACGCATATTTATCTGTCTAAAAACTTTTAGAAAGAGATTCCTAAACCTCTAGTTTTACTGAATCGTTTGTGGCATATACCTGACAACGAATATTACTATTTAGTATGGCTTTAGTGTACATGAAAGTGATAAATCTAAAACTAGATTTCCTGAGTGTTACACGGAGCTTTGCTCGGTTTCGATCAATGAGAGCTCTGGTTTTGATAAAACCGTGTTTCTGCACTTGATTATGCTTTTAGACATCTATAAGCTTACATTTTGGATTGAAGTTATAAATATTAAATTCATAAAATTCATTAAATTCTGGGGATGAGGCCTGTCTAGAACTTATTTTTATCCCAGAAATTAGTTATTTCGAACATTTGAAGGAAATAGTTGGAGCCGTTTTTGAGATCAGTGTCGCAAGCAAGCAAGCAAGCAATCAAGCAATCAAGCAAGCAAGCAAGGAAGCAAGCAAGCAAGCAAGGAAACCTTACTCATATTAGAGTATAGGATATCCACATTCCGTTGACTTCAATTGTTGGGACACATTCTGTTAATTGTGTTTCGCTTTTCAAAGCTTTAGAGCACAACCGATTCAGTTTTTATAAACTGTATATTCGATGCTTTTCCCTTTAGAATTGCGGTAGTTTGTATTTTCTTTGGTCAGTTAACTCTTCAACCTTATCGAAAATGTAACTCCAGAGAAACACTTAACTCTTTCAGTAGGACAAGGAAGGAATGTATGGAGAGTTTGAGCACATCCTGGGATTACTTTTAGCGAATTTCCCCTATAGGGAAGAAGCTATTACCGTAGGTGGCATGGTAAGACTTAAGCCTGAGACCATGATAACTTTTTTTTGAGGTCCCTAGATGCCAAAAACACTATTCGTTCAAATGTATATATATATATATGTGCCCGTTACCGCGATAACTTTTGAAAGAAGCTCCCGATTTTGACGAAATTTGGCACAAATGTGGAGAGTAACATTTATGACTTTAAGTTCGAAAACCAGATCGATCGGTATATGGGAAGGGGGTTTTATGGGGGTTTGAAATGGTTTAAAAATCTGTTTTTTGCACTTTTAACCCTAACATTTTAAAAACACTAGATTTTGGTTATAGCCATTTTATAGAGCTTAAAAAACAAACAATTTAGTATTTTGAATCATTAAGCTATGTTTAGTGGTTGTGGAGAAAAGTAAAAAAATGTGTCCATAAAGTTTCCCATGTTAATCTTATGGGAATACGGTTTGTAGATTTTCCTCAGATAATTTCACTAAAAACTCCACATTTCTTTCTACCAATCAGTTTAGCTCTACAAAACAATCATTTTGTCGTTTTAATTGTTGTTTTAGTCCAACCGTTGCAGTGATATTCAAAGTGCTAAACACAGTACGTTGTCCAATGTTATCCTTATGGAGAATAAATAAAACGTTATATCTCGATTATTTATGTATGTATATAGATGAAACTTGTATGTGGCTTTATCTAGTTGTGGTATATTGATATTAGCAGTTTTTTATTTTTCCCGGTAGCAGCAAACCTGCATACTCGGCCCCCATGTTATTCATATGGAGAATAAGTAAAGTTTTATATCTCCCTTAGTTGTGAACCTAAATTAATAAAACTTGGTATGTAGCTTCACCTGATTGTGTTATATTGATAATTGCAAAAAAACACATTTCTTATCTTCCTTGTTGCAGCAATCCTGCGTACTCAATTATAATGTTATTCTTATGGATGATAAATAAAATGCTATATATCACTTATTAATGAATGTATTTTTATGAAACTTGGTAAGTGGCTCTAGGTAGTAGTGATACTCATATATATGCATTGGAAATTCGCTGAGTGAGCAGGTGTGCTGCGACGGGGATATTTGTTATTACCGATGAATAAAATTCCAAAATCTCAGTTCTATGACAGCCTATTGTCCACGCAGATCTTACACAAAACAAAGCTCCCCTGAGCTTACACACAAAAATTCCATATTATTATACAAATTATTGGGTTTATTAATTTCTGCTTCAAAACATTATACGTGCTTTTACCTCTGGTGAAACCAGTGTATCCGACTGTTACAGAAACTAGCCACCAGGTCGGACCTTTTTGCAATTTAAAGTTGTAAAATATTTCTATACTTTTATGTACTTCGTACTCATTGGTTACGAATCACGTTCACGTCTGGGCCTCGGCGCAGGGATCGGCAACCTATGAGGCATCTGTCAAGGCCCCTGCAGTCATTTAGGTCTGTACTCTGTGTTTATTCCCCATCTCGCACCTACTGACTGTCATTTGGCAATGTTCTCCGAAGGTTAAATTACCTTTTATGCAAAAAGTACTTGATTTCCTCTTTTTACGGTAACGCCTGACTAATTCATAATCAGGGAGCAGAGCGAGACGTTGATTCGGATTGATATTAATTTGCGCGAGTTTAAGTTAATTATTACACGCTCTAATGATGCAGGAAAGGTCGAACGAAAATTGCGATTCGTCACCGTTTTTGTGGCGGTGGCAGTTGGAGAGATTTAATAATTCTATCCTCGTCCGTCTGAATAATTGTTCATTTTGATTACCTAATTTGTTTGTACTATGTTTTAGGTTGTAAATCCTATAAATTTATAACGAGTTCGCACGCAGCACGCTGACGCGAGGGAAGTGAATTTCCACATAAAAAACTATAAAAACTCAAAATCAGTTAAAAACATACATTTATTCCAATTTTTATTCAAATCCGAAAATATTGATTTTTTGGCTGTTCTGATGCTCCTGGTTCTATTTACCTGCAATGGTGGGAATACAATTTTGCACATTATAAGGCTAGGAGAAGGTCCAGTTAGGCTTTAAAGTAGGCGTGAGGTTGTTGGGGATGATAAAAGTACACCAACAAATGAATAATAGGCTTTTCTAATGTAAAATCTCCATAAGACAACGTACTGTGTTTGGTCGATACACATTTTCCTTAATAACTCGGTAAATATTTATGCTAGAATAACGAGAGGGGGCTTAAAAGTTTTTTCACACTAATTCCCATCTTTTAACATGCTTTAATTTCACATCCGGGGCTTTTCTGACCCTTTTTGGGTTCAAAATTTCGACATTTGAAAGATTAATCCCCAAAAAAGGGGTTTAAAGTTTTCCGATTGTTTTGCCCAACCAACTTGTCCAACAGATTATAGAAAGGAACGTCCCTACCAAATTTGAAGTAAATCGGACAAAAAATGCGACCGCTAGAGTGCATACACACACACACACACACACACACATACACACACACACACACACACACACATATATATATATATATATATATATATATAATTTTGAACAACCCCCCAAAACGTGTTCAGGGGGTCACGTTAGGAACTTCTATGGTGGTCCTAGGCTTAAGTTTCACCGTGCGGGTCATGCTAATAGTACACTTTCCATAGGAAATTCACTAAAAAAGGTGGCGTCTGTCTTCTGTCGACTTGGATGTTCCGTTTTAACGTAACAACTACTGAACCAATCGAGTTGAACATTTGCATGTAGGTAGATAAATTATCTAGGCTACATATAGGCCTATCTTCGTAATCCCTTAGGGCTCCGGCCTAGTGGCCCTTAAAGTTACAATGGTATTCTTTTGGGAAATAGATTTAATGGATCATATATAGTTATATAAAGGCTCCGCCCCAGATTCCTTTAAAGCTTCAACGTGTAAAACCTGTTGAAAGATTACAACTAACTGATACCAAGAAATCGCAGCAAGCAGCAATATCAGATGTTACATACACATTACATGAATAAAATGACAAATGGAAGGAATGATAAGACAGTTTGCTCAATATGTTTTGAGTGGTGTTGCAAATTCAAAAGCATCGTAAGAACATTTGCTCGAGTTCTTTTGGGATGTATGTAATCAAATTGGAAATCTGACAAATTTGAAGGTGTGATCGAGACAACCCTTAGGATATCAAAATTAATATCAGAGTTCGCCCTATTAGCCTTAAAAAGTTTCAGTTTTTCTCCAAGGGTGTTTTTTTTGTCAGGTAATAGAAAGAAACGAGTTCGCACGCAGCACGCTGACGTGAGGGAAGTGAATTTCCACATAAAAAACTATAAAAACTCAAAATCAGTTAAAAACATACAATTATTCCAATTTTTATTCAAATCTGAAAATATTCTTTTTTTGGCTGTTTTGATGCTCCTGGTTCTATTTACCTGCAATGGATGGGAATACAATTTTTTCCATTATAAGGTTAGGATAAGGTCCAGTCAGGCTTTAAAGTAGGTGTGAGGTTGTTGGGGATGATAAAAGTACACCAACAAATGAATAACAGGCTTTTCTGAAGTAAAACCCCCATAAGACAACGTACTGTGTTTGGTCAATACACATTTTCTTTAATAACTCCGTAAATATATATGCTAGAATGACGAGAGAGGGCTTAAAAGTTTCGCTACACTAATTCCCACCGTTTTACATTCGTTAATCTTACATCCAAGGCTTTTCTGACCCTTTTTGGGCCCAAAAACCCAAATTTCTAAATTTAAAATCCCCAAAAAAGGGGGTTAGAGTTTTCCGATTGTTTTTCCCAACGAACTTGTCCAACTGATTAAAAAAAGGAATGTCTCTACCAAATTTGAAGTAAATCGGACAAAAAATGCGACCGCTAGAGTGCATACACACACACACACACACACACACACACACACACATATATATATATATATATATATATATATATATATACAATTTTGAACGAACCCCCAAAACGTGTTCAGGGGGTCACATTAGGAACTTCTATGGTGGTCCCGGGCTTAAGTTTCACCGTGCGGGTCATGCTAATAGTTCACTTTCCATAGGAAATTCACTAACAATGCAAAAACATAACATTGGAAAGAGATGTGTACGTTACCTATAGTTACAGATACAGGTTTCTTCACTGAATTCAGTACAAACGTCTGTTTTTGCTCTCCAAGAATCTTTTCTGTGTAACTGGAATCGTAGGCGTGGTTAACAAATTACTTATCGTACAACACTTTTATCGATTTTGTTGGTTTTCAAAAATTCAACCTAACGCTAACTTAGTCTCTCTCATTTATAGCTTGTTTGCAAATCATGTTATGAGCAAGAAATATTTTTAGTATATATATATTTTTTCTATACAAATGTGGAAACTTGTAAGAGAGTTTATTTATATTTTACGCTCGAAGTCTTCAAAGCCGCGGAGAGGCGTGAAGCGTCTGTGACTCGTAAAATGGAAACAGCCAGTGAGACTTGACTAGTAAAATACGAGCGGCTGGTAAAACATTATTTCTGTAATCATAAACATTTGACAGAGTCGAGAGCAGTTCAGCTATTACACATCTTGCACTATTTCAGTGTGATCGGCATGATGCGAAATATCTGCCAAACGGCTTAAAGCGAAAGAGAAAAACTGTTGCAGAGAGAAAGGTGGCAGTTTATTACGTATAAAGAGTTATTTATCGTAAGCAAAGTTTGTGCACAGCTGATTATGAAGTTTAGATTAACAGAGCCTGACATCTAGGCCTATTATTAATGGGAAGCTTAAGGGGCAAAAATGTGCTGCATTCTGCGAAGAAACCGATCAACTCGGACCACAACACTTAGGCCTACACATTTATATTATTGAATGACACAGTACTTTAGGTGAGATTTTAGCGAATTTCCCCTATAGGGAAGAAGCTATTACCGTGGTCGGCATGGTAAGACCTAGGCCTGGGACCATGATAACTTTTCGTTTTGAGGTCCCCAGACCCCAAAAACACCATTCGTTCGAAACTGTATGTATATATATATATATATGTCCGTGGGTGCGATAACTCTCGTAAAAAAGGTCTGATTTTGATGAGATTTGGTACGAAAGTGTAAAGCAGCATTTATGACTAAGTTCGAAAACCAGACAGATCGCTCCTTCCGAAGGGGTATTTTGGGGGGGGGGTTTGTATCCCAAAAATGGGGGTTTGAGTTTTTTACATATCATTTTTGAAAAAGTACAATTTTATTTATTTTTTCAATTGGAATCAGCTTAAAAATACGCACAATTTGGTGTTTTAATCGTCGCTCTACGTCATCTGGTTACTGAGATATTGAAAGTGCTAAACACAGTACGTTGTCCAATGTTATTCTTAAGGAGGATAAGAAAAATTGTATATCTCGCTGATTTATTAACTTATCCTGACGAAACTTGGTATATTGCTTCATTTCATTTTGGTCTATTGATATTTGCACAAAACCCCATTTTTTGGCCGATAGTTCCCGTAGCAGCAAACCTCAGCCCCATGTTATTCTTATGGAGAATAAGTAACGTGTTATCTCCTTCAATTACGAACATAAATTAATATAACTTGGTATGTGGCCTAACCTATTTGAGTTGTATTGATATTTGTATGAAAACCCATTTTTAGTGTTCCTTATTTCAGCAAATCTGCATACTCATCCGCCATGTTATTCTTATGGAGAATAATTAAAATGTCATAAATCGTTTATTTATGAATGTATATTGATGGAACTTGGTATGTGGCTTTATGTGGTATTAATATACATATATATGCATTGGAAATTCGATGAGTATGCAGGTTTGCTGCTACGGGGGTATTATATTATTCAGTCGTGTTTACTATTTTGTTTGGCGCCACTCACCTCAGTTGAACTGTAGTGAAGGCCAGTCAACAAAGTTTGACAGGACTGGCCCTCTCTACACTTCAGCTTAGGTGAATGACTCCCAAACAAATAGAAAAAAGTTGAATATCGTTTACATAATCTCGAATAAATAAAGGCACAGTCTGCCACAAATAAACATTGAAAATTTTAAGGCCAATGGTCTGAATCTTGGTCATTTTGTGAATTTTGATACATGTAAGAATCCTAATGAATATTTTGATATTCATGATGTTTGGGTAAAAAAACACCTTCAAATTTGACAAAGCTGATTTCCCACTTGATTCATTGCAAATGAAATTATCATTTTAAGTATAAAGATTGAACTTAAGAGTTTAGAAGAGATTGAAGACGGTGCAGCAATGTCTTGGCCGGCGCTGAACCCGCGTCAGCATTATCAAGTGTTCGGCACTCCAATGTAGAGCCCTCGCGCCCAGCAACAACTATACAGCCCCGACAAATTGGTTTAAACTACAAGTGTTTCACGGCTGATATCCTTATTATAAATATTCTTTATACTTTCAGGTTAGGAGAGTGTATATTATGCATATACAGTAATTACTGCCTCCCGTTAGAACGCAATACTAAACTGTAATCTCACATTACGGCCAATGGAGATGACTCCATCGACGGGTACGGGTTTTCAGTCCACTAAACTAAGTCATTACAGGTTTAACAAATGAATAAATTCTTCATTGTCATGGAATCGGTAAAATAAAAGTAGACTTTGAAAAACACAAAACACACCAAATAAAAAATTTATGTAATCGGAAGAAAATAAATAAATAAAGTTAAATAAGTTCTAATAAAAAAGGCTAAATTGTAATTGGATAAATTCTTTGCAGAAAAAATACTAACGTAAAAAGTAGAGAAGTTCAGCAACAGTATTTTTAGGATTAAATAATTTAGATTTGTAAAAGCTTATAAACCCAATTATTATTGTTTTTCGGCAAATAATATGATTACTTTGACCACACACTTCCTCGGTAAATATTTTTTGTAATTCCTTTATTCCTACAATACGTATAAACGTTCAGTTTCCTTTGGGTGACGTTACCTTGCACTAAATTGACTATATTGCAACCTCCTCAGGCTTACTGTACAAGCCGCGCGTAGTTCGTAATTCTACTGTGGTTCTATTAGCGAATTTCCCCTATAGGGAAGAAGCTATTACTGTAGTCGGCATGGTAAGACCTAGGCCCGGGACCATGATAACTTTTCGTTTTGAGGTCCCCAGACCCCAAAAACACCATTCGTTTGAAACTGTATATATATATATATATATATATATAAATATGTGTGTGTGTGTGTGTGTGTGTGTCCGTGAGCACGATAACTCTCGTAAAAATTATCCGATTTTGATGAAATTTGGTATAAACGTGTAAAGCAACATTTATGACTTTAAGTTCGAAAACCAGCCAGATTGCTCTATCCGAAGGGGTATTTTGGGGGGGTTTTGTACCCCAAAAATGGGTTTTTTGAATTTGTTGCATATAATTTTGGAAATAGTCAAATTTTATTTGTTTCCATTGGATTCAGCTTAAAAAAACACACAATTTGGTATTTTGATCATTTCTCTACGTCAATTGGTTACCGAGATATTGAAAGTGCTAAACACAGTACGTTGTCTAATGTTATTCTTATGGAGAAAAATACAAATTTTATATCTCGCTTATTTATGAACGTATACTGACGAAACTTGGTATACGGCTTCATCTGGTTGTGGACCATTGATATTTGCTCAAAAAAACAATTTTTTACCAAAGGCTCCCTTAGCAGCAAACCTGCGTACTTCGCCCCATGTTATTCTTATGGAGAATAAGTAACGTGTTATCTCCCTTCATTATGAAAATAAATTAATGAAATTTGGTATTTGGCTTTACCTACATGAGTTATATTGATATTTGTATAAACCCTCATTTTTTGTGTTTCTTGCTTCAGCAAACCTGCATACTCAGCCGCCATGTTATTCTTATGGAGAATAATTAAAATGTCATAAATCGTTTATTTATGAATGTATATTGATGAAACTTGATATGTGGCTTTATGTGGTATTAAGATACATATATATGCATTGGAAATTCGCTGAGTACGCAGGTTTGCTGCTACGGGGGTATTTAATATTAATTTTAATATCTAACATGATTTATTATATTAATTACAAAGCACACCCAAATGTGTTATTCAACACTCGTAAACTCAGCTCAGTTATCCAAAAAAGATTAAACCAATTTCGTTTAATACACTACAGATTTTTTTGCACAAAATAGTGAAATTTGGCTTAAAACTTGTCGTGAGATATCTTCTGCTGCACTTTCTCTACTAGTTGCAAGAACGCCGCGTCGGAGGTTGTGCCTACAGCACCAGTGATGACACGGAGGCTACGCCACCAGGAGTCGCTTCCTCAGCAGTCACGCTTCCAGTTAGGAGGGGGCTCCGGTCACGACACATTTGGCGTTTCTACCTGCTTCCCCTATAAAGGCCAGTGTTACCTTCCAAAGCCCATCCCTCCTTAAGAGTCTTCATCACCGGAAGTTGCTAGACGCCATCTCGGAGTTTTGTTCCATAAGGCCAATGTTAACTTTGTGCCTCCATTACTCCTCACCTGATCGTCACATACAATTCATTTCGGTGTCAAATTAAAGGTTTTGTCTTCCTCTAGGGAAATACAATGTCGAATTCCTTAATTTGGGTATCATAGTTCTACAATAAATAGTTTAATTTTGAACTGAAACATTGTACACGTTCTCATTAATTTATAACAAAATTCAAATTCGACTATTGTATTTCGCTAGAGGACGACGAAACCTTCAATTTGACACCAAAATTAATTGATTGTGACGATCAGGTGAGGAGTAACGGAGGCACAAAGTTAACATTGGCCTTATGGAACAAAACTCCAAGATGGCGTCTAGCAACTTCCGGTGATGAAGACTCTTAAGGGTGCGCCCTACCTGCCTTCCGCACGCTAAAGCAAGGGTTTTGCATCTCCCACACTGTAGGCTCAATTGTTAACCAATTCAAAATAATTTGTTGTTACTTCATTCATTAATATGTTAATCTGTGATTCATACGTTTTAAAAATCGTGATTTTAATTCAAACTAAGAGGTAGGCCATTAGTATAAAGTTTCCAAACCAAGCATTTTTCTAAAGCTTCCTAACGCAAGGAAAAATATTATTTTGGAAAAAAGGAACCGTACGAATCCTAGATTGGAATCTGAAAAATGTGAAACTGCAAGTAGTTTGGTAGAAATCTGTAAAATAACAGTGTGATTGAGGAAAACAAAAAGGTCTTCAAGCGTAAATATTCACGGTTAAACAACACCGTGTGGGTTATTCAGTCCGGGGTAGGGCGCACCCTTGACGGATTGGCCGATATTGTTGATCTATGGCTCGTTTTGAAGAGAAAATAAATAACTAGCAATTTTATGTAGCAAAATTTTGATATCTTAGATAATAATATTAAAATAAAATAATATTAAAAATAAATTTATTTATGAAATCGAAACTACTCTAACTGAAATCGCCTGGCATTTGTTTGCTCCTTAAAATGAACAGTAATCAACGATTTTGGATAACCCGTTGAGGGTGGACGGGGTTTGAAAGTCAACATTGTTCTTTCAGGAGCAGCAGGAAGACACGCGAGATGTTGCGTGACTGGGGCCCACTCGAAAAATCAAGAGCTCTTTGATGCCAAAGAAACAGCAAATATTCTTTTACGAATGTTTCTACCACATCATATACGATCTTTATATTTGGCACTAAATAGATTAACGAGATTAATAAATATATAAAAAAAAAACACTCCAGACAAATTTTCATTGAGAGAGTTATGAGAGGTTTGAGTAAGCGATAGATTTTACTAGTATAAGAAATTTTTCTGAAACGACGTTTAAATAATGTTAATGTTAATAGTAATCATCATTGAAAGTAATGTTTAAAAGTTATGTTATTATTTACAAATTGTGGTGCATTCTATACAGAGATAATGAACGGTCTGGGGACTATAATTATAACTGGTGGTTAAGTGAATAGTTAGTTGAGAACAATAGAACTTTGAAATCCTAGGGGAGTAGAACTTTGAAACTTTATATCTCTCCATACTCCATAAATACACGCATAAAACAATATTTATGATGCCTAGAGAAATTATATTTTTAATAGACCAACACCACCGTAATAAGTTAAAGAAATTATTTACATATAGATATATAGTACTTAAATTTGTATTTAGTCAAAGAAAAACGCTGTGATATGAAAATAGATCTGTGGACCATTTAAACAATTATTTAATGACATTGGTTTAATTTGTGAACTTGCTTTATAAAGAATATACTTATAAAGAATTTGATACTATAATATCAACGATTCTGCATTACACTTTGAACTATTTACAGTGAAATTACCATAAAATTTATCCCAAATTAAAATTACAGTTATATCACATTATTTATTTAATAAAGGTTCCAAAACAGCTAGAAGCAAAGCCATCGATGATCTGAAGATGTAATCCCATAACCTCTGGAGATAACTTGAAAGTAGCCCGTTTCAACTTTCAACTTGGTGTTTTTCAGACACAATAAGACAGACCATCGATTCTGGCTCCAGCCCAGAGAAGCAGACATATTCTTAACTCTTTCAAGTGTTTGGGGTGAAAAGTTGTGCGTCATCGGGAAGTGTGGGGGGGAGGAGGGAGCCAGGGTCAAAGCAAAAATACGCGTCTTAACGGTTTGCTAAAACGTGCAAAAGGCCTACTAATTCATTCAAGTTTTAATAATTTTTATGCTCTCACGTGTAAATCTTTCGTAAAATTCGAAAACATTTGTTTAAATTATATACTAAATACATAACGAATTATGAATTTTTTTATAAGCTATTTTGTAAAAGTTTATTATGTAACTATGATCTTACAAGTAGTTGAGTGGCTCGTTCATCCCACGAGGATCTGGCAGTAATAAAACACAACAATGTTTTGAAAATGATACATTCTACATACTGTATTTACTGATGTCATGGTAATTTTTAACACATCGGAACTTTGAGAACAATGGCGGATATCCAAGGGATTTTTTAAAAACGAAAATAGGTTGATGGTTAACCTATATTTTTTATTAGTGAATTTCCTTTGGAAAGTGAACTATTAGCATGACCCGCACGGAGAAACTTAAGCCCGGGACCACCATAGAAGTTCCTAACGTGACCCCCTGAACACGTTTTAAGGGGTCGTTCAAAATTTTATATATATATATATATATGTGTGTGTGTGTGTGTGTGTGTGTGTGTGTTGCACTATAGCGGTCACATTTTTTGTCCGATTTACTTCAAATTTGGTTGGAACGTTCCTTTCTGTAATCAGTTGGACAAGTTCGTTGGGCAAAACAATCGGAAAACTCTAAACCCCTTTTTTTGGGGATTAATATTTCAAATTTCGAGTTTTTGGGCCCAAAAAGGGTCAGAAAAGCCCCGGATGCAAAATTAATTAATGTAAAAAGATGGGAATAAGTGAGGAAAAAGTTTTAAGCCCTCTCTCGCCATTCTAGCATAAATATTTACCGAATTATTAAAGAAAATGTGTTTCGACTAAACACAGTACGTTGTCTTATGGGGGTTTTACAATAGAAAAGCCTGTTATTCCTTTGTTAGAGTACTTTTATCGTCCCCAGTAACCTCACGCCTACTTTAAAGCTTGTCTGAACCTTCTCCTAACCTTATAATGCGCAAAATTGTATTCCCAGCTTTGCAGGTAAATGAAACCAGGAGCATCAGAACAGCCAAAAAATCAATGTTTTCAGGTTTAAAAAAAAATTGGAATACATGTATGCTTTTACACTGATTTTGAGTTTTACAGGTTTTTATGTGGAAATTCACTTCCCTCACGTCAGCGTGCTGCGTGCGAACTCGTTTATTGTTGAATGTCTCAAGAACTGTTGAAATATAAGTAGACAAGTTCAGTCAATAGTTTTAAATCCCAGTAGATTATCCTACTAATATTATAAATGTGAAAGTTTAGATGTTTGTATGTATGGATATTTGGAGTTCCATCACGCAAAAACTACTGGACCTATTATGCTAGAATTTTGCATGAACATAGCTTACATATCACATTAACATATAGACCTGAAAAAGTCTTCATGTAACATTAGGGCTCCACCCTGCTGGCCCTGTAAGATCCAATGCAAATCTTATGGGTGGATACTATTTATAAAATTACCAGCTGTAGTTAAAATGTTTGTCAGTTACTGCAAAGGAAGTCATATGGGTAAAACATAAACAAAGATTTTATAGGGCTGGTCAGGTTAATATTTTAAATGTGCTTTAATTTTTCGCGAGCGAAGACGCGGATAACAGCTGGTCCTACACATATATGAACATTTGTTCCATCATCAAGAACGTTACAAAATATCATTCTTCTATTGTTCAAAGAATAACAAAATATAAAAAACGTACATGGCAGAAGCGCATGAAACATGAATAATTTTGATAGTTTGGTATCCATTTCCGTACGGCACAAATAATTAATATTTAAGTGTATTTTGTTTATTTACTGAGTATGAATTGTTTTCAATATAAAAAAATGTTAACATAATAATTAAATTTTTGAACGGTCCTATTGATGGAACAAACATTCTGAAACATATGTAGGATATTCTACTTGAAGTTATAACTGCTTAGTGAAGAATGGTATGTCAACGTAAACATTTAAAATATATATTTTGTACTAGTGCTACCTTTTTCCAACATGTCAGCTAATCTGTGTACCAGTTATATGTTATAACGGAACATACATGAGAACACACGTTCAGACACTGATTAAACCAATAATTTATTGCAAAGAATGTACGGATAAATCAGTTAAAAGTCTAACTCCTTCATTATTTTTGATGCGAACCTGCAGAACAGTAATGTTGCGCCTATTGCTTTGTCTAAATTGAAGGCACTACAAAATCAAGTAACTACGTACTCCTTGTATAGCCTAATATAGAGTACATTTATTTAAAGTAACACTTTTTGTGAGTTGCTCACGTTAAAAATGTAAACAAAATACAAATCCATCACAGATTCCCATCAATTCTTACCCAGCCAATACGATCCTGACGCTTGTGGTTTGAGTCTCAAATTTAACACCGGTCGTAAATCAGAGAGCGCGTGTGTGTGTGCGCGTGCGTGCGTGCGTGTGTCTGTGTTTTAGTGTCAGGGTCGACGTGTGCGCCCTAGTAACCAAAATAATCAAAATCAGATTCAAGACCTCCGCGTCCAAGACAATTCATTACATTACTACGATTGTTGATGCCAACTAGCCCCTCGTCCGTCATCACTGGAGCCTTGCTCGGTCTTTGTTATGAACTTGTTTACCCAACTGTGATTCTACAATAGAATAAAAACGTTAAATATAAAAAGGCGTGATTGGGTAATGTACAAACATACTTGCAATTGCTACTTTTATAATAGACGAACATATAAAAATGTATAACACATTTGTTTTACTGTGGTTTCACTTGGCACGATGAAAAGCTGTTTTGGAAATTGATCAGTATTATACTCAAACATATCTTTGAAAGCGCTTTTCAAAAATAATACTTTTATGTTATTTGCTATAGAGGAATGGAGCGTTTTTGGCTCTTATCAAAATTGGTTGATGGAGGAAGAGGGCACAACGACCATTTCATTTTATTAATGATGTTTTGTCAGTAGGTTTGATAACTACTTGTTAGTGAATTTCCTATGGAAAGTGAACTATTAGCATGACCCGCACGGTGAAACTTAAGCCCGGGACCACCATAGAAGTTCCTAACGTGACCCCCTGAACACGTTTTGGGGGGTCGTTCAAAATGTTATATATATATATATACCCCCCGTCGCAGCAAACCTGCGTACTCAGCGAATTTCCAATGCATTGATATGTTTCTCACTAGTACATAAAGCCACTCACCAAGTTTGACAAAAATACATTCATAAATAAGTGATTTATTACATTTTATTTTATCCCCATAAGAATAACATTAGGACTGAGTACGCAGGTTTGCTGCAACGAGGAAGATAAGAAATGAGTTTTTATGCAATTATCAATATAACTGAACCAGGTGAAGCTACTTACCATGTTTTATTAATTTATGTTCATAATTAAGGGAGATATAAAACGTTACTTATTCTCCATAAGAATAACATTAGGGCTGAGTATGCAGGTTAGCTGCTACGGGGACAATCAACAAAACATTTATTTTTTGTGCAATTATCAATATACCAGTACAACATGAAGCCACATACCAAATTTCATCAATATACATTCATAAATAATCAAGATATCAAATTTTATTTATTCTCCATAAGGATAACATTGGACAACGTACTGTGTTTAGCACTTTGAATATCTCTGCAACGGTTTGACGTAGAATCACAATTTAAACACCAAAATGATTGTTTTGTGGAGCTGAAGTGATTGGTAAAAGAAAATGTGAAGTTTAAAGTAAAATTAACTGAGGAAAAGCCAAAAACCTTTTTCCCATAAGATTAACATGGGAGATTTTATGAGCATGTTTTTTGGATTTTTTCCGCAACCACTTAACCTAGGTTAATAATTCAAAATACCATATTATTTGTTTTTTTAAGCTCTATAACATGGTCTAAACCTAAATTAAGTGTTTTAAAAATTTTAGGGTAAAAAATGCAAAAAACTGATTTTTGGAAAATTTAAAACCCCCATAAACCCCCCTTCCCATAGTCCGATTTTTCTGGTTTTCGAACTTAAAGTCATAAATGTCAGTTTACACATTTGAGCCAAATTTCATCGAAATCGGACGTTTTTTACTCAAGTTATCGCATTCACGGACACATATATATATATATAGATATATATATACATATATATAAATTTGAACGAATAGTGTTTTGGACATCTGGGGACCTCAAAACAAAAAGTTATCATGGTCTCGGGCTTAAGTCTTACCATGAGACCTACGGTAATAGCTTCTTCCCTATAGGGGAAATTCGCTAATATATATATATATATGTGTTTGCACTCTAGCGGTCACATTTTTTGTCCGATTAACTTCAAATTTGGTAGGGACGTTCCTTTCTAAAATCAGTTGGACAAGTTCGTTGGGCAAAAGAATCGTAAAACTCCAAACCCCTTTTTTGGGGGTTAATTTTCCAAAGTTCGAGTTTTTGGGCCCAAAAAGGGTCTAAAAAGCCCTAAATGTAAAATTAATGCATGTAAAAAGATGGGAATTAGTAAGGCGAAAGTTTTAAGCCCTCTTTCGTCATTCTAGTATAAATATTTACCGAGTTATTAAAGAAAATGTGTTTAGACTAAACACAGTACGTTGTCTTATGGGGGTTTTACACTAGAAAAGCCTGCTACTCCTTTGTTAGAGTACTTTTATCATCCCCAGCAACCTCACGCCTACTTTCAAGCCTGACTGGACCTTCTCCTAACATTATAATGCGCAAAATTGTATTCCCAGCTTTGCAGGTAAATGAAACCAGGAGCATCAGAACAGCCAAAAAATCAATGTTTTCAGATTTCAATAAAAATTGGAATACAAGTATGTTTTTACACTAATTTTAAGTTTTAAAACTTTTTATGTGGAAATTCACCTCCCTCACGTCAGCGTGCTGCGTGCGAACTCGTTTTTAATTCTGATTTATTTCCAGGAACCGGAACGTTCGGCCGGGTGTGCCTCTGCCAAGAGAAATCCTCCAACAAGTACTTCGCCATGAAGATCCTCTCCATCAGTGACGTTATCAGACTGAAGCAAGTCGACCATGTCAAGAACGAGAAAAACATCCTTCAGCTAGTCAGGCACCCCTTCATTGTAAATATGTAAGTGTTAATAGAGAAATATACAGGGCAAATAAAGAGGAGGTGAAAGAAAACTGAGTACTTGGATTTCAGATGAGTTAATGTTTACCTCCATATTTTAAAAACCAATTAATCTTTATATATAATTCTGTAAGGTAAATTTTTAAGTCAAAATTGTGGGAGTTTGGGAAATCCCATAGCGATGGGATACGGCTTATAATAAAGGTTTTATCCCAGGGACTCGGGAAAATAGCAGCATTTCTAAAACAATACCAGCAAACGAGAAATAACGTAAACATTTCTCATAAGAAAAGCATGGGGATTTTAAAACGTCTGCTTTGATTACATTTTAAAACTTGTTAAAGAGGTTAATTACCTTAAAACTGTCATGTGATCCACACGTCGCTATATTTGGGCAACCGGTTTCGACCCGACTATGAGGCCATTCTCAAGCTAAGAAGGCGTAAAATTTCACTCCGATAGAGAAGATCGTCAAAAAGTCTTGAAACAACTACACAAAAACACACAGACGGACGAACGGGCGAACATACACACAAACATTAACATGGCCATATAAAAAACTTTTATCTCATGGCGCGGCAGGTCTCACTTTTGTCTATTGTATGGCCATGTTAATGTTTTTGTGTATGTTTGTCCGTTCGTCTGTCTTTGTGTTTTTGTGTAGTTGTTTAAATACTTTTTAACGACCTCCTCGGAGTGAAATTTTACGCCTTCTTAGCTTGAGAATGGCCCCATAGTCGGGTCGAAACCGGTTGCCCAAATACAGCGACGTGGATCACATGACAGTTTTAAGGTAATTAACCTCTTGATATAACTCGATCAGTGATCCAGAGGCAAACAAAAATGAAGTATGTGTTTCTACTTATATTGCTTTCATTTCTTCAGCATGTAAAGAGTAAACGAGTTCGCACGCAGCACGCTGACGTGAGGGAAGTGAATTTCCACATAAAAACTTTTAAAACTCAAAATCAATGTAAAAACATAGATTTGTCCAATTTTTATTGTAATCTGAAAACACTGATTTATTGGCTCTTCTGATACTCCTGGTTTCATTTACAGTACTTGCATAGCTGGGAATACAATTTTGTGCTTTATAAGGTTAGGAGAAGGTCCAGACAGCCTTGAAAGTAGACGTGAGGTTGCTGGGGATGGTAAAAGTACTCTAACAAAGGAATATCAGGCTTTTCTAGTGTAAAACCCCCATAAGACAACGTACTGTGTTTGGTCGATACACATTTTCTGTAATAACTCGGTAAATATTTATGCTAGAATTACGAGAGAGGGGTTAAAAGTTTTGCCTCACTAATTCCCATCTGTTTTTATGCTTTGATTTTACATCTGGGGCTTTTATGACCCTTTTTGGGTCCAAAAACTCGAAATTTGAAAGTTTAATCCCCCAAAAAAGGGGTTTAAAGTTTTCCGATTGTTTTGCCCAACGAACTTGTCCAACTGATTACAGAAAGGAACGTCCCTACCAAATTTGAAGGAAATCGGACAAAAAATGTGACCCCTAGAGTGCAAACACATATATAAAATTTTGAACGACCCCCCAAAACGTGTTCAGGGGGTCACGTTAGGAACTTCTATGGTGATCCGGGGCTTAAGTTTCACTGTGCGGGTCATGCTAATAGTTCACTTTCCAAAGGAAATTCACTAAAAAATTAGGTGAAGCAGAATATTAGAGCAAGATTAAGGGCTGTAGCCCCTTCCGGCCACTAGTTTCTAATAAAGAAACTGGTACAGCGTTTCTTTACTAGAATTATTGATTACCGGTAGCAAAAATTAAACAATGGCAATCAAGCTGTTAAGAGTTGGAATCAAAACCGTAATCAAGCCAGTACTCTATCTTTTAAATTTAAGTTAGTAAGATATTTTATTGGGGCTCTTATCATCCAGTTTTGATCTCGTACAAAATCCAAACTCTATTGTTATCTCTGACTAAATATTTTGTTGAAAGTATTGTTTGTTATATCCCTCTGGTCTATATTATGATACTTACTTGATATTTACTTGATGCCAGGTGATTTTCGGTTACTGTATTAATGTTCTTTTACAAACCTTATTCGTTCAAATAAAAATACCTGAACTGTTTTATTGTTTGGGTATAGTATTGTAAAATATATAGAAATTATCTATTTCTTTCAAGTAACAAAGTGATTTTTATTACAATATTTTCACCTCTGACAAAAATTACTGCTCAGGAGCAAGAACTAACTTTGGTTGTTTGTGCCCCTGCAAAAATATAAATTTAGTTTCTAACTTTATACTGCGGAGTAAACTCACTCAACCAATTTGCTAAATGCTCCAAGACAAATATGACATAAAGCCAGACAGGTGCTTAGGCCTGATGCCAAATGGCCACAAGAGAGTACTTGTCTAGATTAAATCTTGCTAAGACATAATCGAAGAAACACGATTTTAACTGTCCCTTTTGTGCTAATGAAGATTTAGAAGCTGTTGTTTTGGACCTGTGTTGGCACCGATTTGAAATTATTCAAAGGGATCGATCCGTTTTATATTGTATACAAAAGCATTACTTTGTTTACACTGTGCAACGGGCCAGTAAGAATCAATGCACAGAGTGCACAATTTGTGAGGGGGGGATGGATCTATTATAAGTGTTTATTTGTACTTGCAACAACATTTATTGAGTGTTTAAATACCGAATACAAATGTTACGGTATGTTAAAAATGTATGATATGTTTTTGGTAAATCTAAACAAAATACCTTAGTATAAAAGTGCTTACTTGTTACAAGCTTATAGGTGCTTTTAATACAATTAATGAAATACACAGTTTCCTTTTGTGAGATTAATTTTAATGCTGTTTATATTTTGGTATTATTACCATTGAAATACTAGGATATCTTAACTCTGTCAATAGTAAAAATGTGTCAAACAAATTATGCTAACCAATACAAATTTTGTTGACACATTTAGAGTATTGACGGAAGTAAGATAACCTATTATTGCCTTGAATACAAATCCTTCAACATGAATTTTTATTGAAAAACTCTCAAGAGTGCCTTATATTAAGGGACTTGATACAATTACAATTATTTAAAATTGTAAAATGTATTATTAATTGACTACCTGATTTTTTTTTATCTATGCCAGTAGCATTTTTTAACTTTTGGTAGGGAATGGTCCAAACCCTGATCTTGTTACTATGTAAGGTCGACCTGTTCTTAGAAAGCATCATTAATTAATAGCCCAATGACAAGTGGCAGCTGGGTCCAGTCTCGAACCTTCTAAAACTGTTGCGTTTTGATCAGGATCGGTCTGGCGAACCTCAGATTACGAGGCGAGCCCGATAACCACTTCGCTACCCAGCCATTTATGTTTGATCTTCCTTGATATTTCATAAGAAACTTTCTTGCTACATTTGTTTAAGGGTCTCACTAGTATTTTAAAAGTTATGATTGCATGTTTTAGCGAATTTCCTCTATAAGGAAGAAGCTATTACCGTAGGTCTCATGGTAAGACTTAAGCCCGAGACCATGATAACTTTTTGTTTTGAGGTCCCCAGATGCCAAAAACACCATTCGTTCAAATTTTTATATATGTATATATATATATATATTTATATATATATATATATGTGTCCGTAAGCACGATAACTCTCGTAAAAATCAAATCAAATCAAATCAAAATATTCTTTATTGCCATGGAAACACAATAACATGCATTGGCTTGCGTCACACAAAGATAATTATAGTAAGTATACAATAACAATGTAAGGACCATACAAGTAAAATCAGGAAGTATCATATGTACCACTAATGTAGTCATCTACAGAATAAAAACACTTCTCCAACAAAAAGGACTTAAGCTTTCTTTTAAACTGAATGTCATCCGATTCAGTTTTAAGGACATCAGGTAGAGCATTAAATAATATTGTTGCATTATAGTATGTATGGATTTTAAAGAAGGAAGTACTGTGATAAGGAATATTTAGTTTGTTTCTTTTTCTGAGGCCATATTTAGATTGAGGGACAAGGGAATTGAAAATACTGTGGTTCTGCTTAAAAAAAATCAAAGTTTGATAAATATAAATACTAGGGAACGTGAGAAGTTTTAGTTTTCTGAAAACGGTCTTGCATGATTCCCTCCTTCGAAGACCAGCAACAATTCGCACTGCCCTCTTTTGGAGGACAAAAATGGGTTTGGTTATAGATCGTTCTGAACCCCCGATTGCGACAGCATATGAAATATATGGAAAAATCAACGCGTAATACGAAGTAAGAAGAACCTCAGTATTTGTAAAGAAAGCTAGTCTACGAAGTACAAAAATCCCAGAACATAACTTTCGTGCGACATCGCTGACATGAGCAGAAAATCTAAGATGTCTATCAACATTTAACCCCAAAAACCTAACATTGTCATTGGAGCAGACTTCTGCTTCATCGACCAAGATAGTCAGATTATCATTACGCTTGGCCAAAATTGAGAAATCAATTACAGAAGTTTTGTTAGCATTGATAGCCAAACCATTTTCCCGAAACCACTGGACAATCATATTTGACTCAACAAAGCTATTGACCTCCATGATCTCACGACATATGCCATCCACAATTATTGACGTATCATCAGCAAACAAACACAACTCAGCACCTCCCACACAGCTCTTCAGATCATTCACATATAAAATGAACAGAAGAGGACCGAGTATTGAGCCTTGCGGAACCCCCGCATTAACAATTTGTACGTCAGAGTGGCAATATCTCATAATCTCTGAATCAATGAAAGGTATTTCAACCACTTGCCTCCGACCCCTCAAATAGGACGAAAACCATTGGTTTGCTATCCCACGTACTCCAATAACTTCAAGCTTCTCCAGAAGACGATCATGACACACCATATCAAATGCCTTCCTTAAATCAAAGAAAACTCCAGATGCATACTTCCCTCTATCCAAAGCATTGACTACCTTGTCGATGAGCGTGAACATAGCACTGACAGTTGAGCCCCTCTTAACAAAGCCGAACTGGTTCTTGAATAAAATATCATTATGATTAATGAATGACCACAATCTACTTATAACTGCCTTCTCAAATACCTTTGAGAATGTTGAAGAAATGGAAATAGGGCGGAAATTATCAAGTTCATCTATTTTCCCTTTTTTATGCAGTGGCTTTACAACCGATAACTTTAGAAAGTCAGGAAAAATTCCTCTAGTAAAGGAAAAGTTAATCAAATGAACTAGAGGATCGACGAAAAGATCACAACATGACTTAAGGAGCTTTGATGATATACCATCAATGCCAGATGACGTCTTTGGCTTTAAATTCATGATAATATCAGTAACCTCACTCCTGGAAACAGGTGACAGGAAAAACGAAGTTGAGCTACCACCAGGATGGCCATTAGAAAAACAATTAGACCCCTTTGGGACTACATTTATAAAAAAATCGTTAAAAATATTTGAGATGGACTTCGGATCCCTAACAACAACTCCCTTCTTGTCTTTGATGGACCGAGGAATGTTACACAAATGTTTTTTGATGCCTCTATGTTCATTTATTACATCCCACACAGTTTTGACCCTATTAGAAGAGTTTTGAATCAAGTTAAATACTTTAGTTGACTTGGCAGCCCTAATATTTGCCCGATATTGCCTTTTTAACGATAAGTAGTGCTGCCTCCTTTCATCCGAAGATTCCAAATCCTTGGTGAAATAGTACCACTGAAAAACCAAGTCACGGAGTTGTAACTGATCATTATCCAAAGCGACCTTACTGCACGTTGCACGCTTCAGAAGTTTTGTTTTTTTCAGTGGAAAAGCTTGGTCAACATAAAAAGAAATGGAAGATTGAAATAAATGCATTTTGTCATTCATGGAGTCGGTTTCGTACATATCGGACCATGATTCTTTACCAAGTAAATATTGAAATACACGAACATTTTCACATGAAAACGATCGTTTGAACGAATACTTCGGGCTTATGACATCCGCTGGCGTTAATAACTTGATAACGCCTACCTGAGCATGATGATCAGAGAGAGCAGTAATTAGAACCGAGCAAGTACAAGCATCATCAGGAAGATCGGTATAAAAATGATCAATCAAAGACTTAGAGTTTTTGAACTCTCTGGTATATGACCAAACCTTATTCTTCAGTCCAAAAGAAGCCATCAAAAAGGTCCAATCTTAATGAAATTTGGTACAAATGTGTAAAGTACCATTTATTTGAACGAGTTCGAAAACCAGATGAATCGCACCATCCGAAGGGGGTTTTTTGGGGGGTTTTGTACCCCAAAAATGTGTTTTTTGGGGTTTTTACATTTAATTTTAATTTAAATCAAATTTTAATTTATACCATTGAATTCAGCTTAAAAAAACAAACAATTTGGTATTTTGATCATTGCTCTACGTCAATTTGTTATCGAGATATTGAAAGTGCTAAACACAGTACGTTGTCTAATGTTATTCTTATGGAGAAAAATAAAAATTGTATATCTCGCTTATTTATGAACATAAACTGGAGAAATTTGGTATATGGCTTGATCTGGTTATGGTTTATTGTTGTTTGCACAAAAAAAATTTTCGCCTATGGCTCCTGTAGCAGCAAACCTAGGTACTTGGTCCCCATGTTATTCTTATGGAAAATACTTAAATGTTATATATCGCTTATTTATGAATGTATATGGATGAAACTTGGTATGTGACTTCACTAAAATGAGTTCTATTGATATTTGCATAAAAACCCATTATTTTGTGTGCCTTGTTGCAGCAAACCTGCGTACTCATCCCCAATGTTATTCTTATGGAGGATAATTAATATTTTTAATATCGCTTGTTTGTGAATACATTTCTTATGAATCCTGTTAAGTGTTATGTTATATATTCATTGGAAATTCGCTGAGTATGCAGGTTTGCTGCGACGGGGGTATTTGAGTTTTAAGTTTGCTGAAGTCTAAAGTTATAAGGTTGCTGGAATAAATTAATTACAAGCTAAAGCCACTGTGGTCAAAAGCATGACATGAGTATTTTGATTGAAAGGGGGGGGGGAAGTGATCATGGAGTCATGTGACTTATCATATATTGCAGCGTTACGCTCTCCAAATTATTAGGAGGGCAACTGCCCCCCCCTTGGACGCCCCAAAGTATGCCTGTGACTGTGGATTATGCTGATAACGTTTACAGAAGAAACATATCAAAACACAAACTATTAAATTGATGGATGTTAGCATCCAGATTACAGTATGAAACCGGTTGCATGAGGCAACAAATTGGATTACTTAAATGCAGGTACAGTAGAGTTTCACAAACTCGACTCCCGATAACTCGACACTCTGGGAAACTCGACACCTCATTTACTATACAGTACATGTATTACTGACTATTTATTTAAAAGACTATATATTTTGGAAACGAGGGCAATTAGTTATTAATTCTCAATTTTTAAGTATTTATCTAATTTTTATATTTTTCTTAAGTTTGTAATACAGTATCATTATACATTTATACTATAATGTGTTTAAGTAAAATCTAATACAGTATACAATTTACAGCTAAATAATGTGTTCTCCTACCCTCCCAATGTAATTCTGGATAACTCGACATTCCACAAACTCGACAGGGTCTTAGTCCACATTGTGTCGAGTTTGTGAGACTCCACTGTATATAAACCACTTTTAAAAACGGGTGCCTACCTGTTGATCGACAAGTTAATTGGTCGCAGGGACAGTTGGTAGGGTTTTAAAAAATAAATATTAATAATTAAATAAAGTACTGAAACGCACTGAACGACATGTTAGTTGCTCACAGGGACAGTTGGTAGGGTTTTAGAAAATAAGTATAAATAATTAAATCAAGTCCTGAAACACACTGATCGACATCTTAGTTGCTCGCATGGACAGTTGGTAGGGTTTCAAATAAATAAATGTAAAAACAGATTGGCTACTTGCTAGATGTACCTGTTGCTCGCGCCCCCCACTCTGCCTTCCAAAGAAGAGGGGCGAGGCGGAGCTTGTAGCCGAAGTGTGTATCCCCACCACCAACTCAATGTTTGACCGGCGGGACCACGGGACCATGCAGGACGCAGGTGCGGTAAGAAATTTGCTGAACCTTGTAACAAAATTTCCCCGATGTTACGGTGTATAAGGCAGTTTCGACGGCAACGATTGCTACCTCACCTTACTCTCTGAATTGTGCTCCTACCTTTTGGCGCTTTGGAGAACTACGTCCAACTAACTTGTTACGCAGTACAACACCATACGGCATAATTTGTATTGGTTAGTTGTGATTTCAAAATATGACCGCGCCCATTGAACAGTTCGCTGCACACACTAGCAGCTAAAAAAAGGTGCGCACCTTCTGAAGTGGAGACTTTGTATATGTGGTGCCTCTAGTTGCTGCACACAAGGGCAGTTTAGTCAGTGTGTTGTTATTGTATTTGCGCCTCTTATAATTTGGCGTTCTCTGTAACTGCATATTTACTTGGCCTAGTGGGAAATGGAATGCTGGATATACATAGCAGTAATATGCTACAATTTGGGGAAGTCTTATTATCTTTTACATAGGGTTAAACGACTGTAGATGGGAAAAGTGGCCGTAAAACGTGTATGTTTTTGTTTAGTAGGTAGTAAACAAATACATAATGTCTACTAGCGGTTTTACATCTAAGTACTTGGGGCCGAGCTTTGTTCGGGGAAAGTCAGTCAGTTTGTTTAGATGACTGGGTTGTAAATGTCACCACTACCCCCTACTGATTATCATATTTTTATAGCTCATTTGCCTCTTTCCTGCATTTTTAAAGTCACTCCAGTTGTTATTTGTAGCTCAATGCCCTTATGAACTATTTCGGATGTGATCAGTCTATAAAAGCAATATTTACTCAACAGCTTTAGTCACTGCTCTTAGGAAACCACATGTCAACAACTTTAAACAAAAAGGTATTACTTTGACAGTTCCCTGATTAATTATGAAAAGCTGATACAATTCTTTTGTTTTGATTTTTGACTCCATAAGCCCAATGTTAAATTTTTTAACTTTTCAATTTCGTTTTAGCGAATTTCCCCTATAGGGAAGAAGCTATTACCGTAGTCGGCATGGTAAGACCCTAGGCCTGGGACCATGATAACTTTTCGTTTTGAGGTCCCCAGACCCAAAAAACGCAGTGGGTAAGTGTGAGGTAGGGTGACCAAACGTCCCGTAAAAACGGGATTGTCCCGTTTTTTCACGATCGTACCCGGAGTTTCAAAAAAGTCTCCCGGGACGCCTAAATGTCCCGAATTTACATTAGGTACTAATAAACACCTTTTTAGTCACTAAAACTTCCTAATTTAAAACTTCCCAGTTTGAAACAAATTGGAGAAACTATTTGTTACTTCAACGAAAACAGTATTGACATAAATGATACTTTGCTATTTGATCAACTGGCTTCGTCAGCGGATTTTTTAAAGTGAAAAGATTAAAGAGTGGACTAATGAAGATAAAAGAAACACCTCAGTGTACATATTTTAGTTTTATTATTACTTTTATTACATTAATGAGTTTATCAAGAGAATGACACCTGCCTGGAATTTATTTTTATCCTTGAAGTTTGATATTTCCTACACTTTAGGACATCACTGGAGCAGTTTAAAAAACTCAAATTTACAAGCAAGCTATAACCTTATTCATATTAGAGTCTAGCATAGACAGATTGATATTGAACCGGGTGGAGGGTGGAGGCAGTACCCTTCAGAACGTAACTGACGAAATCCTTTTATGCCCAGCTACGTTCGGAACCAGATTTAGGGTATGTAGACACCGTATGTGGTGCGGCCCCTTGCTGTCCATCGCCAAGGTTAACTAATTTTTTTGGAATAGGTATGGTTTTAGGTTTTTATGATTTATGTGTAGTACGGGCCAATTTGTGGATCGGGCCCCTAAGCAATTACCTATGTAGCCTATGACTAACTCCGGCCGTGGCTACGAATCAGGGAAAACATCAATCGTTATTATATATTCACAAATAACGGAGGCATTGTCTATCAAATTACTCCTTAACGTATGTATAAGATATATACATATATATAGATCATATCTGATACAATCATAACATATTATGGGTATAAAATAATTTACACCATTTCGTTCCTATTTCTATTTTGTGTCATATAAATCCAGTCATATTAACGGGTAAATTGATATCATACGGGAAATTTTGGTTGTGAGTGTTGGTATCTCTGCTCAGTGACGATCAGCTCCACGCTACGTTACTCCGCTACTTGGGCGCGCCTAAATCTATGAATGGAAGTGGACTGTTCCTGTAAATCCGCGCGTAAATCCGCCTCTCCCCTCTCTTCGAGACAAGGAGTAGGGGGCGCGAGCAACTGGTACATCGAGCAAGTAGCCCATCTGTTATTACATTTATTTATTTGAAACCCTGCCAACTGTCCATGCGAGCAACTAAGATGTCGATCAGTGGGTTTCAGGACTTTATTTAATTATTTATACTTATTTTCTAAAACCCTACCAACTGTCCCTGTGAGCAACTAACATGTCGTTCAGTGCGTTTCAGTCCTTTATTTAATTATTAATATTTATTTTTTAAAACCCTACCAACTGTCCCTGAGACCAACTAACATGTCGATCAACCGGTGGGCCCCCTTAAAAACTATTAAAATGTTTGTTCCCAGGAAATGGCACTATCGGGACCATTGCAACTTATACATGCTGTTCGAGTATGTCTGTGGTGGGGAGCTGTTCTCATACCTACGAAATGCTGGCACCTTCACTGCAAACACAGGTAATGAACTTGTACAGGTGACATGTATTTCTATTTCACATACGGTAACAAAAGTACACATAGATGTAACCCATTTTTTGCCCCATGACAAAAATGCCCCCGAACTGTCCTGGGAGCCCACTATAAGCTTCATTCACCTAAAACGTTTAATAATTAGTGAAATGTTGTATTTATGTTGTTTGTATTTATAATTTTTTAGGATTTTTGTCCTAAAATTGTATATATATATATATGTATATTTTTATATTTATAAAAACTGATAATTTTTCCGAAAATATTCTTAGACAACCACTCGACGGAATTAAATGACTATTTTTTTAAAAGAAAGGTAATTTTGAGAAGCAGGGACTATCAAAGGCTGAATTTCAATTTAGGTAAAATTCTAGTAGCCAACGAAAATATTATGTTTTTAAAGAACTTTAAAACAATCATATGGTGTAAACCAACAGCTGCAAAAAATTATACTAAAGGAATTATGTGTATGAGTAGTAAGTGAGGATGGTGTGATATAGAGTAATTATCATGTGTGCAATTCGTGAATACTAAATTAAAATTAAATTTGTTTAATGATTTTACAATCACACAATGGTTTAATTTGATTATTGTTTTAAAACCTCATAAAAAATAAATATCGTAAGTATTACATTGTGTAGATTTCAGGTTTAATTAATGTTTCTATGGAATATTATTAATATTATTAATCTATTAATATTATATTAATTTTTTTTCAACATTATTAATTTAAATAGGATTTTATTTTAAATGCTATTGTAAATGTTTAATTGTCAATTTTAATGTTTAGGAATTGTCTTTAGAAAGTTTATACACTGTTCTTATTGTAAATTGTTGTGACAGTATTTTACATTCCTAGCAAAATATAACGAATTCGCACGCAGCACGCTGACGTGAGGGAAGTGAATTTCCACATCAAAAACTTTTAAAACTTAAAATTAATGTAAAAACATACTTGTATTCCAATTTTTATTGAAATCTGAAAACATTGATTTTTTGGCTGTTCTGATGCTCCTGGTTTCATTTACCTGCAAAGCTGGGAATACAATTTTACGCATTATAATGTTAGGAGAAAGTTCAGTCAGGCTTGAAAGTAGGCGCGAGGTTGCTGGGGATGATAAAAGTACTCTAACAAAGAAGTAGCAGGCTTTTATAGTGTAAAACCCCCATAAGACAAGTACTGTGTTTAGTCGAAACACATTTTCTTTAATAACTCGGTAAATATTAATGCTAGAATGACGAGAGAGGGCTTAAAACTTTCGTCTCACTAATTCCCATCTTTTTACATGCATTAATTTGACATTTGGGGCTTTTTAGACCTTTTTTGGGCCCAAAAACTCGAAATTTGAAAGATTAATCCCCAAAAAATGGGTTTGGAGTTTTCTGATTGTTTTGCCCAACGAACTTGTCCAACTGATTACAGAAAGGAACGTCCCTACCAAATTTGAAGTAAATCGGACAAAAAATGCGACCGCTAGAGTGCAAACACTTATATATATATATATATGTCTATATATATATATATATATATATATATATATATATATATATATATAAAATTTTGAATGACCCCCCAAAACGTGTTCAGGGGGTCACGTTAGGAACTTCTATGGTGGTCCGGGGCTTAAGTTTCACCGTGCAGGTCATGCTAATAGTTCACTTTCCAAAGGAAATTCACTAATAAAGAAATAAAAAGTAAATGTAAGAGCTTAAAAAGTAAAAAAGTGAGTACTATAATGTTATTACTTATTACAGTCTAGTTGAGTGTTTAATACCAGACTTAACTGAGGATAATTTATTACAGGAACTATAAAGTATATTCTCATTCAACTAAGTTGTTTTGTGCACTAAAGCACATTAAAAGAGTCACTAAACACTTTCAAAACTCATTTAACCGTTTTAATGGTCATTTAATAACACTTAATAGACAAAGCTTCCACTTTCTGTTAACTTTGATAATTAAACTTTTAACAGACCTTACTTTTCAAGTTGGGTTGTAAATCAACTTGCTTTGTTGGTAAAATAAAAAAATGATAGACCTTAGACTAAATAGAAAAATAAAAACGCTCCGAACTTATTCACACATTATTATACATACGTTTGTTAGGAATACGGAACACTTTATCATATACTATAAGATTTACTAAAGTATTTCTTTCTCCAATCGTTACAAAACATAATTTTTCTTAAATTCTTTTGTTAAAACAAGACAAAGAAAGATTGTTGTCTCTCCCATCAAATAAGAAGAGAGGGTAGTGGAAAGGTGGAGGGTGAGAGTCAAGTCCTTTACTTCATAATTGTGATATCATATCACGTTTCACCCTTGACCTGATATTCTTTGAAGATAACGTTTACAACACATAGCAGTAGTTTTGCATCCTAATTCTTGATACTAGTAGTTTTCGTAGAGAAACATTTTCACTCCTGCTATTACTCATTCACTGTAATTTAAAATATGAGTACCTGGGGGGCCGAGCTTTGCTGGGGGGAAGACCAGTCAGTTTGTTTAGATGACTCGGAGTAATATCTCACCACTTCCCCCTACTGATAATCAGATTTGTATTATTCATTTGCCTCTTTTCTACATTTTTAAGGTCCCTCCAGTTGTTATTTATAGCTCAATGTCCCTTTGATTTATTTTACTACTCTATATATGTAATCTTAACTCAAATCTTTTAATCTCTGCTCTCAGGAAACCACATGTTAATAATCATAAACAACATGAGTATTACTTTGACAGTTCCCTGGTTGATTATGAACAGCTGTTACAATTCTTTTGTTTTGATTTGAAACTCCATAAGCCCAATGTTAATTTTTTTAACTTTTCATTTTAGTTTTTTTACGTTATTTGATTTTTCCTGGGGATGAGGCCTGTCTAGAACTTATTTTTATCCCAGAAATTAGTTATTTCGAACATTTGAAGGAAATCGTTGGAGCCGTTTTTGAGATCTGTGTCGCAAGCAAGCAAGCAAGCACGCAAGCAAGCAAGCAAATCTTACTCATATTAGGGTATAGGATACATTCAGGAAATATAGGTTTCATCCTCAAACTCAGTTGCCTTTAATTTAATTTCCCAACTAACTCGGAAAAACCAATAGTCCAAAAGGAAAGGTGAATGAAGAAAGATGGATTTTCCTTGTACATAATTTGCTAAGAACAAATCTTATCGTACGCAATATTATTTAATTTATCTTACTTAATTAATACTCTTGTATGGGCAATAAGAGTGAAAAATGTATCTCCCAATCCTGAAGAAGGATTTTGCTTAAACTTTGAAAATGGTGGTTTTTAGGGCTCAGAAATTAATGAGCAAAATCCTCAAACCCAGAAGAATCCAATTAAATGCAATGAAAAATTAAATTACTCTAGAATGACAATTACCAGAAACCGAGCGGATCTCCGTGTATGGCTCAGAAAATTAGTTTTAAACATCACTTTCAGGTCCTAAAACTGTAATGTTCATTATTTATCGGCCGTTAAGGATTTACTAAAACCACATGATTAGAATCCTTGCCTTTTAACTGGTTTTAGACAAATGTCTAAATCAGCCGTTTAAGGCAACAAAAAAGAAAATGTTGAAAGAGATTTTTTACCACTCTATAATGTTATCAGCTGTTTTTGGAAAGTAATTTGAAAGCTGAAAGTAGCGATCTGCGGCCCAAGGGCCGAAAATAAGCTGTTAGCAACCATACAAAATCAAAACATTGTATTATCACAATGTGCTGAACGTAGGTATTTTCGATATCAGCTATATTTTAAAGTTGTATGTAAATAATGACAAAAAGTAAAATAGAATGAGACCTAGTTCATAACCTCACAATTTAGTTTATAGGATGTTAATTTTTCAAATAAATAGTTAATTTTTTTATTTTATAGTGTTTATTTCATAGTTTAGTATGGTGAAAAATAGCGTTCATACCTTCTTGGGCAAAAGGGTTTTACAAGTTCTCGAATACGTCTCAAACCTGAAACACAATCTCGAGCCTGCAAAACCCCATTTTCAGCCCTTAAAATGATGTAATACCATATGTTTTCTTTGAAAATCTTTTATTTTTTAAATTTTTTAATTATTTAATTTTTTGTTGTAATTGTTTTAACTTTAAGCTTATATCCATAGGTAAAATATTGCATTGTGGTTCATTTTTGGCAAACGGGTAAAAATATAAATTATTCAAGAAAAAAGTGGTTTTGCAAAAAAAATCATAAAACATTTGTTTTTTTGATAAAGTAAAAGACTAAAAAGTTGTATGTAAGGAAATAGTTTTTGCACTTTACTATATAACTTATTAAACATTTATTTTATTTTGTTATTTGTACTATATTTTTTTTTCAAAAAAATTAAAATTTTTATTTTTATTTTTATAATAAAATATTTTAAATATGATTTTTAATTTTTTATTTTCTATTAACATATTAAAAAGAATATTTATCCAGCTTCAAGAAAAACACTATTTTTGCCCAATTAGCAGCAAAAGTAAATTTTTTACAGTTTATTTACCTACTAAAACACTGCAAAATGTTGAAATTTAATTGGGATTCTGGGTCCATGCAGTCATTAAAAAACTAAGAATCCTATTGGTTAAATGTCATTTTTATAATTTACAGGGAAAAAAATATCATAGAAATAAACAAAATCTGCAAATATATATAGGAAAATTCATCTTTCATTTAGTAAAAACCGCATGAAAATCCATCTTGTAGAAGTCTCAGACAAACTGTCTGATTTTATCACAATAGCACACGCATATTAGGTACGAAAACTTTCCCAATTGATTAAATGTATTATTGTAAATTAGAGTTTTAAATATGGATTGTTTGAAAGTAACAAATTGTAATGATTCTAAATGTTTTTCCAGCCAACTTCTACGCGTCAGAGATCGTAGTCGCTCTGGAGTACCTTCACTCGCTGTCCGTCGTCTACCGAGACCTGAAGCCCGAGAACCTATTGTTGGACCGGGACGGGCATCTCAAGATCACGGACTTTGGTTTCGCCAAGATCTTGCACGACAGGTAATAGCACGTCGTTTAAGAAAGCTTAGTACAACATACTCTTGATTTCATTGTTATTAGGCTTCTGTACTCTTACCTTAGTTTACTCATTGACTATAAATATTGACGTAGACTTCTCATTGCCATTGTAAAATGTGTCCCTAGTTTTGTGTATGCCAGGATTGAAAGAGGTCGTAGTTTCCAATAATCACCAACAGAGTATACTGCTGTAAACTATTACACATCCTCTCAAGGAGGGGATAATACAACAGTTGGTGTGTCAGGAAGCAAACATAAGTTGATTATCACTTGCTTTCTGGGTTGGAGATATTTTAAAAGTTAACGTAAATAACTAAAATAAAAAGTTGACAGCAGCACAATCTGTCGGTGACCCAATCAAACTACTTCAATTTTAAATTCTAGCATACACTAAAAGTGGGACAGCTGGGCCATATGGATGGGATGTCTCCTTCAGTATTTATAGTCAATAGTTTAATCCTTGGGGCTTTGTCAAACGATGAAAAACAAAAACACAAAAGACACACGATGAACATACACACTTGCAAACCCCAGAAACACGCAATGAATGTCCCCAGAATGTCCTACGTTTCGCGAGACCGGGGAAAACGTCCTGCTTCGTCAGGGAGCCAACTTTGATTTTCCCGCACATGCGCCTCACACTCTAGCTGAACGCCAGACCACACTGACAGTACACAAAACGTAGGAGGACATTCTGGGGCGCTATTCGTGTTTCTTGTATGTTCATCGTGAGTCTTGTGTTTTTGTTTTTTATCGTTTGAGTAGGCCCTCAATATTAACTAAGTTGAGAGTACAGTGGCCCAATAACAAAGGAATCATAATTTCACCTCACCAAAAAACAAGTTCAAAAGCAAAATACTCTTGGGACTGCAAACCTGCATACTAAACAACATTCTTACAGCAATTCATCAAGAAAGGGATTGCACTTATTAAATTATCCTTATATATTATTTCTCAAGGGTGTTTTTTGTCTTGGCCATACCTCTCATAACTCTTAATCAAAACCAAAATGAGTGATCATTTCGAAGATTACCTTTTCTGCTAAATAAAAATAAACGAACAATTAAGGACCATAAAAATGATAATTAAATGAGAGATTCTCACTTATATGTTTAGTGACTTACTGGTGGCGCCATCTTACAGCGACAAGCACAACTTATTCCAAACAGGTGTTGAGGTGTTTCAATGTGCATGCTGTGCTTGGGGGGTTTCTGTAGATAATTTTTCATTTAAATAACGTAGAGCAGTCAAGAACCATGTTAATTTTGTAACGTACTTACGTAAATTTTTATTCAATGAGCCGTTTTTTTTATATTTATCACAACCAAAGCCACACAACAGTTTCCATCAAAATATATTATAAAAATAATCAGTACATTAAGAGTCTTATAAATAAGTTTTGACTATGAGACTAACGTCAGATTACTTCTCTCTTTCAATAACTCCGTAGCCAATTGGCTTAGAGTAACAATTAAAATTACTATATTCTTTCTATTAAATTGTATCTAATTCCATTGCCAAAAAAGTTTTAACAATTCCTAGTGAAAAAATTGGTGTCATAAACCCCTTTTCCCAAAATCTCAATTGGGGAAGTGTGATCTGTTTTGCTGCTTTTATGATTTTACCAAATTTCATCTAGGTAGGAAACTAGAGAAGCCTGTTACACCCAAATTTGTTCAGGTTATATGATGGTCTGTAAATAATAATAATGATAATAATAAGACGATGGTTTTTACAGGTAGGTAATTTTTCATCCTACATTCTACATATAGGCCCCTACTTCATCAATTTTCCAAGGTCTCAGTGGATTCATTGTAATATTTATGAGCTTTTGGGGTGAGTGGCATGCAGAGCTGTATATTTGGTAACTTTTGCATTATATAGAGTAGACATGTTTGTGAACGCAATTATTGTAACTTTTCATAAACTACAGTGATATGTTCTCCGAACTGCCCCCCCCCCCTTGCCTCGTCCGAACTATCCCTATCGTCATAGGACTTTAATATCTAGGCCATTGAATAAGTATCATTTTCTTGATCTCGTAAAGTGTACTGGTATTGGTTTATCCAACTAACTACTAGGGCCACACAATAAGTTTCAGTTGATGTGTGAGGATCTTTGAATCTTCTGATCTCTGATTCTGTCCCTTTCACATAACAAACAATATTTTTAGAGAGCTTTTGCAATATATGTGCAACAAACACTGTAATTAAGTTAATACACATATTTACTTTTCCCTCCACCTTTCAGTGTTCCCCGTTTCAGTCAAAATATTAGTCAACTTACACTGTTTGTTGGAGATGTTGCAAAACTTCTGTAAGAACCGCTTATTCATCAGTCCAACTATTTCAGTCTTATTCACTTTCTCATGTCCTAATAAGTATGTTGTACTCTTTCGCAGGACGTGGACATTGTGCGGTACTCCAGAATATCTGGCCCCAGAAATCATCCAGTCCAAGGGCCACAACAGAGCAGTCGACTGGTGGGCTCTGGGTGAGTTATAACGTTAACACTGATCAAAGATTTCTCAAAGATGCAACATATAAAGCTTGGAGGTGCAGAGGCAAAGTGTCTTCCTCATATCTGAGGTTTGTTGGTTTGTTGGAAAGTTCACTAAATTCTACAAATTTTAGTGAAATATTCAAACAGAATACAGCAGCCATTTATCTCCGGGGTTGTATTTGAAATTTCTTCAAAAAAGTGTACTTTAGGAAGTCACATACTGAGATTTCCAGGGCTGCCATTTGTCATGGGCCAATACAGGCATATGTGGCAATATAAAGACAGTAAGATGTCTCCAACATAAACCAATGGTGGTTGCTCATGGCTCTAAGGTTAAATAAAATCTATGATCAGCCTTGTGTGAATCCTGAGGCCAACGTTGCTATCAGTATCCTTTGAGTTATCTGTAACAGTTTTCTCTCCACACTCAAGTAGCCTGTTTATCCACCTGCAGCGCTGCCTTAGAAGCTCTGAAACCTCCAACTGGATAATGTGATATACGGGATGTAATAATAGACGTCTTACAACACTTAAGAATATATTTACACTTATACTGATTCACATACTTAAGGTAAACATAAAATACCCCCGTAGCAGCAAACCTGCATACTCAGCGAATTTCCAATGCATATTAATTTATCTTAATACCACATAAAGCGACATACCAAGTTTCATCAATATACATTTATAAATAAGCGATTTATGACATTTTAATTATTCTCCATAAGAATAACATGGCGGCTGAGTATGCAGGTTTGCTGAAATAAGGAACACTAAAAATGGGCTTTTATACAAATATCAATATAACTCAACTAGGTAAAGCCACATACCAAGTTCTATTAATTTATGTTCATAATTAAAGGAGATAACACGTTAATTATTCTCCATAAGAATAACATGGGGCTGAGTATGCAGGTTTGCTGCTACGGGAACTATTGGGCAAAAAATGATTTTTTGTGCAAATATCAATAGACCACAATGAAATGAAGCAATATACCAAGTTTCGTCAGGATAAGTTGATAAATAAGCGAGATATACAATTTTTCTTATCCTCCATAAGAATAAAATTGGACAACGTACTGTGTTTAGCACTTTCAATATCTCAGTAACCAATTGACGTAGAGCAATGATTAAAACATCAAATTGTGCGTATTTTCAAGCTGATTCCAATGGAAAAAAATAAAATTTTACTTTTTCAATAATTGTATGTAAAAAACTCAAAAAACCCATTTTTGGGGTACAAAACCCCTCCAAAATACCCCTTCGGATAGGTCGATCCGTCTGGTTTTCGAACTTAAAGTCATAAATGCTGCTTTACACGTTTGTACCAAATTTCATCAAAATCGGACCTTTTTTACTAGAGTTATCGCACCCACGGACACACATATATATATATATATATATATATACAGTTTCGAACGAATGGTGTTTTTGGGGTCTGGGGACCTCAAAACGAAAAGTTATCATGGTCCCGGGCCTAGGTCTTACCATGCCGACTACGGTAATAGCTTCTTAATAGCTACGGGGAAATTCGCTAAAAAAGATGGTACAAGGCTAGATAAAATGTAATATAGCAATCCAACGACCAGACAAACTATAATTACCAGTATAGCCAAAACCTTCGTACTTTTTAGTTCCTTAACACTCTCGCTGCGTTAAACATGTTCAACCATGGAATTTTCATATGTTTCAATCTTGAGCCATGACCTCATTCAGAGTCACCCGCACGGAATGTGTTAAATGAAAATTGTGTTATAATTTGTTTGTTTCAAATGTGTTTTCAATTTTTTGTTTCAGGAGTGTTGATATACGAAATGCTTGCTGGCTACCCACCGTTCTTTGACGACAACCCTTTTGGAATTTATGAGAAAATTTTAGCCGGTAAAATAGAATGGCCTAGAAACCTGGATCCTGTAGCCAAAGATCTGATAAAGAAACTTCTAGTCGGTGATAGAACGAAAAGGCTAGGGAATATGAAGGTATGCAACATTCTTACAAAATATTCAACTATCAAACTTATAAATAAACTCAAATAATAATATGTGGAAATGTGTTTAACTTACATCTTATACATACTGCAGGTAGCTTGCAAAGTCCAAAAAACACAAATACCAAAACAAAGACCAGAGAGTTTCAGTTGTGGATATATAAATAGTTTCATTTTTTTGTAAAAAGAATATTTAACTTAACACTTACCATCAAACAATATATAACGTTAACCACCAATGTTAACGTTAACGTTAGGGTTTGTGTGTTTGTAATGCTTGTTAAACCATTACATTGTTAATGGTTGATAAGAAGTGTGTCATCACCGATGGCATTTTTAATGTTTTGTTATAAATGGTCAAAAACCTGATATTTTTACTAGCAAATGTAAACTTTTGGTTAGAGAGCATTATTAATTAATACCTCAAAGACAAATGGCAATTTTAAACTTTTACAAAATTTTTAAGATTTTTCTTCGGATCAGTCTGTCAACTCAACCTAACAAGAGCTCTAACCACTACACTATCCAGCCAGTGTTGGCTTAAAAAAATACCTAAATCTTCCAAACGCTGTAACGAGCACTAATTACAAATTGGTACTCATTAGTTGTAACTTCGTAATGGTTACTTCAAATTAGTTTTGCTGATATTGTCTCCGTAAAATTGACTTTTTCCTTTAAAAACGTTCTTTAACACAAGTTAAACTGTTACAGAATGGTGCTGATGACATCAAGAGGCATCGGTGGTTCAAGAGTGTCAACTGGCAAGATGTGAACCAGAGAAGACTCAAGGTTAGTTTCCAGTGGTTCAACATGTATTACATTTTACCAAATTTCCCCTATAGGGAAGAAGCTATTACCGTTAGTCGACATGGTGAGACCTAGGCCCGGGACCATGATAACTTTTCGTTTTGAGGTCCCCAGATGCAAAAAACACAATCCGTTCAAAACTGTATTATATATATATATATATATATATATATATATATATATATATATATATATGTGTGTGTGTGTGTGTCCATGGGTGCGATAATTCTCGTAAAAATTTTCCAATTTTGATGAAATTTTGTACAAACATGTAAAGCAACATTTATGACTTTAAGTTCGAAAACCAGCAGATCACTCCATCTAAAGGGGTATTTTAGGGGGGGTTTGTAGCTCAAAAATGGGTTTTTTGAGTTTTTTACATATAATATTTTAGTAAATCAATTTTTATTTTCCACCATTGAATTCAGCTTAAAAACAAAAACAATGTGTCAATGTTGTCAATGTGTACAATCTTTGCTCTATATCAATTGGTTACAGAGATATTGAAAGTGCTAAACACAGTACATTGTCCAATGTTATACTTATGGAGAAGAAGAAAAATGGTATATCTCGCTTATTTAACAACTTATCCTGACGAAACTTGGTATATTGCTTCACATTGTTGTGGTCTATTGAGATTTGCACAACAAATTATGTTTTCGCCGATAGTTCCCGTAGCAGCAAACCTGCGTACTCAGACCCTATGTTATTCTTATGGAGAATAAGTAAAATGTTATCTCCATTAACTACAAATATAAATTAATAAAAATTGGTATGTGGCTTTAACTAGTTGAGTTATATTGATAGTTGTATATAAACCCATTTTTTGTGTTCCTTGTTTCAGCAAACCTGCATACTCAGCCGCCATGTTATTCTTATAGAGAATAATTAAAATGTCATAAATAGTTTATTTATGAATGTACATTGATGAAACCGGGGATATGGCTTTATGTGGTATTAAGATACATATAAATGCATTGGAAATTCAATGAGTACGCAAGTTTGCTGCTACGGGGGTATTATGATTATTAAAGCCCGAGACTAATAACAAAATACTGTAAGAGCTTTCCCTGTTAGTCGTAACTTTGGCAACATTTGGCACCCCTGTAAAAGAGTTAGATGAACCCTAAGCAATCTCCATACATTTAATACAGTTATCTTTGAGCCCCTTCCCTTGGTGTTCAATTGAAAAACTTTAACATTATTGTTGTAACTACTCAGCTAAGTTTCAGTATAAATTACCTGTCGTTCAAGAGACAACATACCCCTTCAAACACCAACAGTTTTAACTATCAATTAAAAATAGATAATAAATTGGGTAAGTTAAGGAAAAAGAGGACTGGACCTATAATAGCTGACAATTAAGATGACAGTTTGGCTGTAGCCAATAGCATGCTTCTACGCTGTCATTCACTCGAATGTTATTCTGATCAGCTGGTGAGGAGTTTTGGCAATGCAGCATGTCTACTATTCCCTGATCTTGGTTGACAGCCCGGCAAATCACGCCCTCAACTGGCAACTTAATTTTTCGCTATTATAATAAGAGCTATGGCAAGTCTAGTACTCTTTGTGTTCAACACCTTAAATTTAAGCTTTTTGAAAAGGTCATTTCTTTTCCAAAAAACCAAAACGTTTTAAATTTTAATATTAGAAAATTTCTGTAAAACTTCCAGTCTGTGGCAGTGTTGGGAGGAGGGCCACATAAAATAAACAGTGGCGTGCAAGTTGATTATTTGTAGGGTGAACAAGATAATCACACATCTAGCTATTTTTACCTTATAATAACTGTGTGTGTGTGTGTGTGTGTGTGTGTGCAACCGCATCCAATATGCATTTTGATTAAAAAAATGTAGGCAATTAATTGATTTAAAATCAAGCTATTTTATTTGAATACATTGCCTAAGTTTTTAATTTGACTGTTATGTATGTATATTTTACATCAAACTACCCTGCGAAGTCAGATTAAACATATATTAAACATGTTAATAATTGAACCAGACAGGACTGAAACACAGTTTGGATAGTTCGAAAGTGTGTTGAAATTAAAAATAGCTCTAACTTCCTATTCAACGCTACAATGTTTATTCCAACAATTTATATTTAAACTAGCTGATGTACCCGTTCTTCGCACAGGTGTTTTCTTTACCCGTTCTTTAGTCAATGCAATTTCCATTTTAGTTAGCTTGCAACAGCTGTTCTTGCTTCTGCTCTTTAAGCTGTCAAAAGGAAGTGTCCTCAGCTGTTCGCATTACAGTTTCTGAATGTTTACTTCCTTCTGAAATGTAAACATTGAAACTTGGGACGTTCACGGGTCTTAGCCCGAGGGGATTTTAAGAAAGTGAATAGGCCTATGTGTTGCCTGGGTTCAAGATCTACCTTTGTGTAAAGTTTCAGCCCAGTCGGCTCAGTAGTTTTTGCGTTCACCCGGAACATCAGACAGACAGACAGAAACCACCTCTTCTTTATAATATTATAGATAGATATTCAAAAACCAAATCTAATTCCATAAAAAGAACAATCCCTTTGGAACCAATGGGATCTGAGGACCAAAGAAAGAGCGGAGGTTGATGACAGAAAGGAATAATAACCGAGAACCTAGGCACTATTTTATTTTGTTAGTGTGTGACATTATTGGGAGTGTCCTGATGAGTGTCAAGTGATGTTAAGAATAACAGTTTTGTGAGTTAAAGAGCTACATTTTTAGTATTAAGTAAGTCATGATGTAAAGTTTTAGAAATTGATGTTGTCGGTTTACCGGTCTGTAAATTGATTATTCTCGAATTGGCTAGAGAATATTTTTATTATATTATGACATTATTGCAGACATTTTTCATCTCACATACATACACAAAATAAAATAAATAAATATTGATAGAAAATGTCTGCAATAATATCCTGAATTACATGAACTCACTATCACAAAACTGTATTTTAACAAAGAATATTTTGATTTTCACTGATTCATTTACAGTTGACAGTTACTGCAGAATTTAGTATTTGAGTTATCTTTATGTTTATTATTTTTAAACTCCAAATTTAGCTTTCCTAGTCCCAGGAAAGCTTAGTTGTGAGTTAATCATTTTGTAGTTCAACGGTTCTCCAATCTGGAATGTTTAGAATGTTATTTTCTGATTGATATTCAAACCACTTCATGGTGTACAATATCCACTCCGCTTTTATCACAACTCAGTACTACCTTTCAATTGTTTTGTACTAAAAGTTGATTTGCCTCATGGAGGACTTGTTATAATGAACACTTTTTCATGGCTAAAATTTTCGAGCTCATGTGGACACTCCAAGAATATATAGACTTGTTACAGTTGGGATTTTAAGTTTACATTCATAAGTATACAAATTTCTCTGATGTACAATCCTGCCAGCTAACCTATCCTATCCTATTTCTAGCCAACTATTCACAGTGTAGTTCACATTCTTATATATTCACAATTCCTTGTTTCAGCCTCCCATAGTTCCGAGAGTGTCGTACGAAGGAGATACCCGGAACTTCGATGAGTATCCTGAGACGGATTGGAAATCCGCTCCGAGCGTTAGCGAAGTGGACATGAAGCTTTTTGAAGACTTCTGACAAAAAAACGACATCCACAATACTAGTTCCTAATGCTAACTTTCGTCCACCACTCGATATTCGTTTTAAGCTCATTTTTAATTTCATAGAAGACTTTTTTTATGTTGCTAATTTCGGTTGTGATACAGTGAAAGCTTGGGCACAGACTCGTAGGTTAGCGCCGAGCTTTAGTTATAGCATTTTCAGAGCTTTATATATTAGTTTTAAGCTAGTGAAATTTGTATATACAAAGAACGGATAGTTAGTTGTTTTAAGTATTTTTCAATAATATTTGGTAGATCTTTCATTTTTCATTGTTACATAACACATTTCATAGTTAGACTAGAGTTTGAATTTTAGACAATTTTTGTTTTAAAGTTTTTACCAATTGTGCCACAAAAAAGTAATATAACTATGTCAGTGATTTTATAAATACATTTTTATTACCTTAAGTATTATAAAAAAAATATAATGATGTTTATTAATTTTGATTTTGATGGTTTAAAACCTCTCTAAAACGTTACGATCCCTGTTTAGTGATATTGTATTTTTTCCAACAAAGTATGTTTTTTGTTATAACTATGCCAATCTCTTTAAGAGCCTTAAACTAGGTTAACAGCAGATACTAGAACGCTTTTTTAAAGTGTCATACATTGCATATATACTGATTGGATTCAGAATGTATACTCTTAGTGTCACAACTGATGTTTAAATTTTTATAAAAATAAATACTATATTTGATTTTATATATTTTTAAAAAGCACCAGGAGAGGCCAGTGTAGTGGTTAGTATGTGACATTGGTAGACAAGTCCTGGGTTCGATCCTTGCGATCACCAATAGCTTTTAGCTTTGATAATGCTGTTTACTGTTGGTTCGAAAACCACCTTTATTAACTCATACACATTTAAAAAATGGATAGTTACAAAACAAAATGGATAGTTCTTAGAGTTGAAGAGAACTTTAACTTAATAGAAAACTCCTTCCACAAATACCATTTTTTAAGAGTCCCAAATAACATATTAAGTAGATAATTAAATTTAAGGTTAACTTTAAAGGTTCAAAATTATAGTAAAATGTAAAATACGATGGTTGCTTCTTGCATGTCGTTTTGGTTATAGTTGAATTAAAATGGTTGTTAGGATTTTATTTATTGACAGAAACACCAAGACTTTGGAAATTGAAATTGTATACATAAAGTATAAAGAATTCTGAACATAAAATAACTTTTTTAAGGCTTACAAATTTCCGTATTATAATAATGCGATATCTATTATTTATTTTGCTAACCTAATTTTATTAATTAATTACATATATTAAAAACTGAAACGAGTAACAATCACCAGGTACAGAAGCCAACATGACTTGTCTGCCGCTCATCTTCAAACAGCGTTCAGCACAACATTAATATTGGTCAGTCACTATATTGTTTTCCGTTCTTCAGCTTAAGTGAACATGCATACAAACAAATTGGTACAAATATACTCTTATGACAAATAATGTATAGGAAATATAATGCTTTTTAAGTCTGAACAAAATAATCCTTAGTGGTGGGCCGAGATAAGAAATAAATTGAAATGAAGCATATCCAACGAACTGTATTTAAAATAATAGTATTACTTATTAATCATTGATCATTCAGACCTATCGTAACTGACAAACTACTGTCAACTACGAGTTAACTGTACGTTTTGTGTTCAATCAGTAAACCTACGATTTCATTTGTTCCTCAACCAGAGGAAGAATACAGTGTCATTTAAACTGATTATAGGAAAACTCATGTAAAACATGATAACACAAGTTTACATTATAAATAAGAATATAGAATGTCATATATTTTACATCAAAATGTTTTTGAGAGTTTAGATTGTGTTTGACAAGGGAATGTACAAAACATATAATTATGTAGAATCAGGGCAATAAATTAACTAGCACACTGTAAAACACCAATTATAGACAGTAGATGATTTTTGTAAAAACAGTTTTGTAAGTATAATAAGTCTGTTTGTTGTGATAGTGAATATTTCAATAGAGTAGTGTAGTAAAATATTGCAGTAACGAAACTAAATGATCATATTAGTGAGAAATAGAAAAATGCTATAATATACTCAGCAATCCAGAGATTTTATATACAATCTTCTCTAAGAAGAATAAAACTATTGTTATAGCAATACAGTATAACTTTGATAGTTTGACACTCGATAGTTCGACAGTCTGTATACTTCGACACGGGCGGTGACGACATGACATGACAGTAGCGGCGACTGATAGTGTCCTTGACGGGTTCGCCGGTCAGTGATGGGATTCGCCGTTTATTGTTTTTGCGAATGTGTGCCACCAACTTTTCTATTAATAACTTATCCTTCCTACCACCTACCCCGTCCTATCCACCCCCTTCCCAGTAAGTAGATCAAGACAGTTCACTCGAGAAGCTGCGGGAGTTAAATACGTTTTTGATTCTTTCGTGATAAGCTGTTGTTTTTCTGCTCATAATACTCCCTGTGTTAAAATGTTCCAAATACTCCCTATAGTTCAACATTTTGATAGTTCGACACCCCTTTAGTCCATGAAGTGATGAACTATCGAGGTTCTACTGTATTTATTTATTTTACAATTGTCATGTATTTCTCATTTGAATTCTTTCAAAAATCGTCTCTTTTGCAATTTTTAGAAACGTTTAAATGTTCTTATGTAGGTTATAATTTGTGAGAAAGGGTTATCCCCAAGTCACAATTTACTAAGTTTTTTCTAAGAAACCTAATATTTTAAATATTAATTTGACTGTAAAATAAAGCAAATCATGTAAAAAACTATTAAAATAATCAAATTTCTTAAAATATATAGTACAGTGTTTCGGTACATTTAATTACGAACGGCAAATAAGATGTCTCAACCATTTATGAATTTACGGTCTCAAAATAAAACTTAAAATCAATTGTCACTGATCATAGGGTAGAAGTTGATTTCTTAAACTTTCTTAAAAAAAAACACCTTTTTAATGTGACATTAGCACTTGCATTCTGGTGGACCACAACTGGAAATTCCAATCAATAGTTGGAGATCATACTAAATCAACCTTTGTTTCTAACTTCCAAAACCGCAAAACACTTTGGCAAAATCTGCTATCACATATAGCTTCTTTTGCCATCTGCCTATTGAAGCCAGTTGTCGTGAAATTTGCAGGCACCCAGTTACCGACAACTCAGTGCTTTTAAAACCGGAATATTCCATTTTGCAGGTACTATTTAGGTAGAAAACAGAACAATATTTGCAGGATAGCTGAGTTTATAAGAAAATTCTAAATCTTATACAATCTGTACTTTGATCAATCTCTCTTTAGAGAAAAACTTTTGATTAATGTCCGTTTGTTAAATCTTTGTAATTGACAAAGTTTTGAGGTTTTTTGGAGTACTAATTATCATTTGTGACGAATTTCAACAACATTGAACTTACAGGGAATTTAGAGATAATTATTAAATTACTTAAAACTAATATTGCTATAACTGCTGTAAAACAAACCTTGCCCACCCCCCTAGTCCCTGGCCCCCAACCTAGCCCTAGCCCTGTACCCAATTACCAATAAATATAATAAGGTACTGAAATAATTGAGCAGTATTTCATGGAATAGTGTAATTTTTGTGTGGAATGTACTTTAATTTAGTTTTAATAAATTATATTTATTTAACTGTGATCACAAAATAATTTTTGTAAGCTTAAAGAACATAAAGATTATATCTAGTTTTTGAGTGTAAGGATATTACGTTTTGATGTGAAAAAATAATAAAGTTTTGTACAGTGTAAAATAATCTGTCACGATAATAAAATGATATTAGTTTTATCGCGTTTTACTAATGCCTTCTTACTGTGTTTAGTTTAGCAGTTTTCAACAAGTAGGTCTGTTTCATACAGTAGAAATGCTCTTGATTGATCCTCAAGGGACTTGCACCCTGCAACCAGGGCAGATATTGAAAAAGGTGCGTTAATTAATGAGCTTAAAGGCCCAGAACATTCATTAATGCTAAAATGATTTCTGGAAAAACTTAAACAGTAACTGCAGAAGAAGACTTAAGAATACTACAGATGTAATGAATACACTATTCAATAATCACTTCTGTGGAAGCCTCAAGATATGAAGGAAAATATTCTTGCAGGACCGGTTTTGTGTCCATTACAACACATGCTGCATAACTGATGAAACTCTTAAAACCTATGGTTCTCGTAATTTAAAACTTATACACAAACAAACGGCACATATTACAAAACACATGATTGACAAATTCACTGGTTGAGGAGAATGGCAATACATATAACGGTCTAAAGCAGAATAATGAAACCTAATGGCCAAACCTGCATTACTGTTCAAGTTGACGACTTTTTTTAATAATATAGGCCCAGTACCAGGGAGGGTCCCAATGCAGCCTTAAAACTAATCTACCAGTTTCGAGGCTATGAAATTGTCGTATAACATATGGTAAGTCTTTAGGCTGTCCATTATAAGCTTCACTTTTACCTTTGGTCCCTCCATTTGCAGCAGCTGGGGACGGAACTTCCGGGTTTGATCCCTGGCTGTTGTATGTGGATACCCTGTCAGTTTGGAATTGGCCACTTGGAGGGCAGAGGAGGTCCACTGTTTGAGCCTGATCACAGCTCTGACAGGAGCATGGGGAAGTTGTCCCTCTGAAAGGTCAATTTGGCTGCCTGTCCCATCCCACCCTTTCCTTTCCTGCTATACCCTATCCTTTCAGTAATCTGCGGAAAAATTCCCCCTTGTGGAAGATGTGCCTAACAGCTTAATCCAGCAAAACAACTAACATGGCAAGGAGGAAAGAATTTTTAAGCCGTCTTTCAAATTATTTACATTTTGGCCATTTTTGATTCGTCACCAACAAACTCGGACTTTTGCATCAACATCTGGACTTTTCGGAAATCGAAGGGATGCCCTTAAAATCTTGAAGTAACGGGATTGTTCTTATCAAAATGGAACATAAGCCCACCCTATAGTTGAGAGTTGGTAACCTATTTGGGTCGTTGTGGTTCCACTTGAGATTATTGGGCGTTTTTAGGTATTAATATTGTTTGTTGATCAAATAAAACTCTATTTCTTCAGTACTTATACATATATAGAGTAATAAAAACCGTTTGTCATAATAAAAGAGTACTGATACAGATTATACTACTCCAATACTGAATCGATCAAAACCATTTTCATCCTCCCCCCCAAAAAAAAACAACAAAAACTCAAATTATGCTTATAATTAAGGGGCAGATACAATTAAAGTTATTTATCAAGTATTTTTTTGCACAGAGGAGTAAAGTGTACTTACAGAGCAAGCAAGCACGTAAAAAATCATTGAATCAACCATAAAATGTTTTTAAATTGACATAATTCATAAATAAGTTAACCATTAATTTTTGTGTCATCAGTGAAAAAAATAACGTGAATAACGTTGATATTTATATACAGTAGTTTTACCAAACATAGTACATTTTTTATAGAACTTGTAACAGTTTGATGAATCTATTAAAGCCATTGTGGTTCCAGGATTGGCCAACAGGAGCAGTAGCTAACAGTGCTTGTGTGTCGGCAAGGCAGATCAGTAGAGAAAACAATAGTTAATTTAAAATCAGCCTTTACATGGACCAATAGTTTGTTAACAAATTAAATCTAATAAAAAAATAAACTTTTTTATTTATTGGCGATAAAAATTAATCATCACAATAACTGAACTAAGATGGAAAGCCAGGAAATAAAGACTATTGCAACCTGTTTTAGGTCTTACACTAGTCTCACAGGGAGTTAGCGAATTGGACTTCGGATAAAGGGGTCACGGGTTTGATCCCCACGACCCCCACTGTATGGGTTTGGACAGCTTTCCCTACAAATATTTAACGAGTTCGCAGCACGCAGCACGCTGACGTGAGGGAAGTGAATTTCTACATAAAAAACTTGTAAAACTCAAAATAAGTGTAAAAACATACGTTTGTCCAATTTTTATTGAAATCTGAAACCATTGATTTGTTGGCTGTTCTGATACTCCTGGTTTCATTTACTTGCAAAGCTGGGAATACAATTTTGCGCATTATAAGGTTAGGAAAAGGTCCAGACAGGCTTGAAAGTAGGCGTGAGGTTACTGGGGATGATAAAAGTACTCTAACATATGAATAACAGGCTTTTCTAGTGTAAAACCCCCATAAGACAACGTACTGTGTTTAGTCGATACACATTTTCTTTAATAACTCGGTTAATATTTATGCTAGAATGACGAGAGAGGGCTTAAAACTTTCGCCTCACTAATTCCCATCCTTTTACATGCATTGGTTTTACATCTGGGGCTTTTATGACCCTTTTAGGGCCCAAAAACTCGAAATTTGAAAGATTAATCCCCAAAAAAAGGGGTTTAGAGTTTTCCGATAGTTTTGCCCAACAAACTTGTCCAACGGATTACAGAAAGGAACATCCCTACCAAATTTGAAGTAAATCGGACAACAAATGCGACCGCTAGAGTGCAAACACATATATATATATACAATTTTGAACGACCCCCCACAACGTGTTCAGGGGGTCACGTTAGGAACTTCTATGGTGGTCTCGGGCTTAAGTTTCACCATGCGGGTCATGCTAATAGTTCACTTTCCAAAGGAAATTCACTAATAATCACTCTAACAAAATACCTCTGAGTAGATGATGATAGTTTCATACATACCTTCCTTCTCAGTTCCTCAGAAGAAGGTTGAAATGTGATGTTAATGTAAAGAGTATAAACCTTGTGAGTAGAATATTAATATACAAACTTGCTAGCCAGGATCTCCTAACCGATGAGATGATTTTTTTTAAATGTTACAACAATTGTTTCTAGTATAAATGTTTTTAATTCGTAAAACGAGGGATATTTTGTTCAGGAGATTCGAGGGGCGACTCTACTATTAAGGGAGGATCACGTAAGCGCCATGGAGTCCTTTTAAAATTATACATAATTTTACCCAAACGATAGAAAAATAAAAATGTAATTTAATCATATTAAAAACAAAACATATTTTTACTTTCTCCCCCTATACATAGTATATGGAGAAAGTATTGTTTTCGTAAAAATTTTCGAATTTGAGTTGTCAGTGGAAATATTCGTTTTGGTGCTCCCTGAACCCAAAAAAGTGGTTTTTACGTGATGTCTGTCTGTGTGTGTGTGTGTGTGTCCGTGTGTGTGTGTGTGTGTGTGTGTCTGTGTGGATGTGTACAGAGCTAGAGCCCTAACCTATGGGCCGATTTTTATGAAATTTGGCGTGTAGGTACTAATCCACGATATCTCCAGGCGTTTTTTTCATTTTTTTGAATTTTTGATTTTTAAGGGTAATTATCCCCCAAAAACCGCCAAAAAACATGAAAAATCCAAATTTCTCAAAAACGGCTCTAACGATTTTGATTAAACTTTCGTGGTTTGTAGAACTTTAGGTTTCCAACAAAATGACACCACCCGCATTTCTGGAAAAATGCGGGTTCAGAAATTACAGGACTTAAAACATCAAAAATTCAGTTTTTTGGATTTTTCATAAAAAATCATAAATGTTAAAAAAGATTACTATTCACCATTAAAAAGAGCTCAAAAAACTAAATAAATTAGTATTTTAAATTACTATTCTACGATTGCTAGTTGCGGAGAAAATTGAAATTTTCATTTAGCGGTAAATACAGTACGTTGTCCAATGTTATTCTTATGGGGAATACAAAAATAACTATTTCTCTCTTATTTACTGATCAATTTCATTTGATATGCAGGTCAAGTTAGCATTGACCAACAGATGATGTTCGAAATGTGTTGCTATTTAACCCTGGGGGGGGCAAGGGGGCATTTCCCCTCTCAAAACTACTGTGTGTAGCAACGGACTCTATAGTGCCTCCAAAAAAGCAATTTGGGTGGATATTTCTGAAAACAACTATTTTAGACAATTTTCTGTACATTTATCTATACTTCATATTCTATATTTAGTAAATAACAAATATTTTTGTCATTAAAGTTTGGCTAAAAGGGAGAAAGTATGTGTCAGTTTCCTGATACCGTTTATTAAAATTATAATTGTTGCACAGGTAATTTATTTGAATTGTAACTGTAATCACACGGCAGAAAGTGCTGATTTAATAAACAAGGACGAATCTACGTTGTTATTATGTTTCTAAAGTCCGATGTAACAAAGAACACAGGTCGTTTTCCTTTTTTGACAACTCATTGTCATCCTTAAGCAAGTAACTCAAATTGAGTTACAGTTGCACAAATATTAAATTGCTGGGTGTCTTCAACGATTTGTTGTAAGTTAATACATGTTTGTGTGAGAATCATGTGTGTTGGTTTTTAAAATTTATTGATATACATAGTACATGGGGCCGAGCTTTGCTCGGGGGAAGGCCAGTCAGTTTGTTTAGATGACTTGGAGCATATTTCACCGCAAGGGGGCTGATAATCAGATTTGTATAACTCATTTGCCTCTTTTCTACATTTTGAAGGTCACTTCAGTTGTTATTTATAGCTCAATGTCCACTTGATTTATTTTACTAATCTATATATGTAATCTTCACTCAAATCTTTTAATATCTGATCTCAGGAAACCACATGTTAATAATCATAAACAACATGAGTATTACTTTGACAGTTCCCTGGTTGATTACGAACAGCTGTTACAATTCTTTGGTTTTGATTTGAAAATCCATAAGCCCAATGTTAATTTTGTTAACTTTTCATTTTAGTTTTTTTACATTATTTAATTTTTACTGGGGATGATGCCTGTCTAAAACTTATTTTTATCCCAGAAATTAGTTATTTCGAACATTTGAAAGGGATCGTTGGAGCCGTTTTTGAGATCAGTGTCGCAAGCAAGCAAGCAAGCAAACCTTACTCATATTAGAGTATAGGATAGGATACCGCTTCAACTGTTGTAAACTACTTTACGTTTTCATAGGTAGACCTAAGAAAGTTTGTTCCGTTATCAAGTAAATTATTCTTTTGAACTAAAAATAAAATACTGCAATTATATTGTTATTCTATACGATCAACCTCACAATACTGAAATTTGTTAAAAATTAATTTGAAAATCAAAATTTAAACATGCAGCTTATTGGGTTTTAAATAAAAAAATCCTAACAGTAAACTGTCAAAGTAACACTTGCTGGTGTTGCAACATGGGATTTCCTGAGGACAGTGACTCAGGAAACTAAATGAAGATTGAATACAGAGTGAACAATGAACATATACAAGACTAGCTGTGTACCCATCCTTCGTACGGGTTGTATATAAATGGTAGATTAACTAAATCAAATAAAGCAAATAACAATCCACATTGTTTTATAATATTAAAATTACATTTTACACGTTTAATGTACAGTTAAATCAAAGTTAATTAACGAAATATCCTGGCAGATAGTTTGGGTCCTGTTGCTAAGTTGAGGAACTCTGTCGGGTAGTAAACGGCGTGAGGTTTGCGACTCCAAATCGGTACACGTAACACTTTGGATTAGCTTTTAGAAATAAAAGAACTCAAGTACAATAAAAATAAAAAATATCGGGGAGGGGGGCATTAATATAAAATCGGTGGGGGAGAGTAAAAATATAAAAACGGGGGGGGGCAAAAATGTAAAATTGAGGGGGGACATAAAATAAAAATATAAAATCGAAGAGGGGGGTTAGCAAAATATAAAATTAGGGGTGAGGCAAAAATAAAAATGGGGGGAGCAAAAATATAAAATCGGGTGGGGGGAAATATATAATTGGGGGGGGGGCAAAAATAAAAATCGGGGGGGAGAAAAAATATAAAATCGGGGGGATACAAAAATATAAAATAGGGAGTACAACATAAAATAAAAATATAAATAGAAGATTGGGGGGGGCAAAATATAACATTGGGGGTGGGGAAAAAATATGAAATCGGGGAGACATAAAATAAAAATAAAAAATTGAAGAGGGGCAGGGGGCAAAATATAAAATTGGGTGTGAGGCAAGAATCAAAATGGGGGAACTCTGTCGGGTAGTAAACGGCGTGTGGTTTGCGACTCCAAATCGGTACACGTAACACTCTGGATTCGCTTTTAGAAATAAAGAACTCAAGTACAATAATAATAAAAAATATCGGGGAGGGGGGGAGGGGGGCATTAAGATAAAATCGGTGGGGGGAGCAAAATATAAAATCGGGGGGGGAGGGGCAAAAATGAAAATCGGAGGGGGGGAGAGTAAAAATATAAAATCGGGGTTGGGGAAAAAATATAAAATAGAGCGAGGACATAAAATAAAAATATAAAATCGAGTAGGGGGAGGAGCAAAATATAAAATTGGGGGTGAGGCAAAAATAAAAGTGGGGTGAGCAAAAATATAAAATCGGGGGGCAAAAAAATATAAAATCGGGGGGCAAAACTATAAAATTTAGGGGCGGGGGATAAAAATAAAAATCGGGGGGGAGGAAAAATATAAAATCGGGGGGGCAAAGGTATAAAATAGAGGTAGTACAACATAAAATAAAAATATAAAATCGAAGAGGATGGGGAGCAAAACATAAAATTGGGGGTGGGCAAAAATAAAAATGGGGGGAGCAAGAATATGAAATCGGGGGGACATAAATATAATATAAAATCGAAAAGGGGCGGCAAAAATATAAAATCGGGGGGGGAGCAAATATATAAAATTGGGGGGGGGGCAAAAATATACAATGGTGGGGGACCTAAAATAAAATATGTAAAATCGAAGAGGGGGGAGCAAAAATAAAAATTTGGGGGCGTACAGGAAGTATCGGTAAAAATTGTTTTTTGTGCAAATAAGAATAGACCACAACCAGATGAAGCCATATTAATATTTTTGTTCATTAATATTAATCAATAGCTAGCTGACGTACCCGTTATTCGCACAGGGGTTTTCTCTACCCGTTCTTTAGTAAATGCAATTTCCATTTTAGTTAGCTTGAAACAGCTGTTCTTGCTTCTGCTCTTTAAGCTGTGAAATCGAAGTGTCCACAGCTGTTCGCATTACAGTTTACTTTCTTCTGAAATGTAAACATAGAAACTTAGGACGTTCACGGGGCGTAGCACGAGGGGATTTTAAGGAAGTGAATAGGCCTATGTGTTGCCATCGAGGTAAAACTACTTCAAAATTTTATGATATAGGCCAATTAGCTTTCATACAATCTATAACTTTTGGCGAACGTCGAAGTTTATATGCTAAAATTCAAAGTTTCACTAGTCCAAAGAACGATATTACTGCTCATAGAAAATTCATTCCAGTACCAAAAACTTCAAAACATCATTATTGAACAACACCTAAAGCCTAGTGGATCGTACATAAATTTATATGACTGGAAATATGAAAGAATCAGCCATCAAGGAGATTATTTTACAAAACTCCCAACTTTTTGTTATTTTTACGCAACTAACTCCGGTCGAATATATTTACTTTCGGTATTAAAAATTCGAGAAACTATTCAGGAATACGGATCAGAAGGCCATTCAACCATAAAAAATGTTCCCTGGCTGCAAATTCAATTCAAGTGAGCGCGCGTCGTGTTTTTCCCTATATCCCCCATGCTAAGCGCTGCCGCGGTAGCCCACCATTTGCGGCGCGACCTCGAACGCGGCCGGACCGAAATTTGGTTCGCTTCACCACGGGCGCGAGCGGTCCAGTAGTTTTAAGTCTTTGTGTGTTGCATGGGTTCAAGATCTACCTATGTGTAAAGTTTCAGCCCAGTCGGTTCAGTAGTTTTTGCGTTCACCCGGAACATCAGACAGATAGACAGACAGACAGACAGACAGACAGAAACCACCTCTTCTTTATAATATTATATAGATAGATGAATCAAATGTATACATAGCTGAAAGACTACCTGAAGCTATAATAGATACTGAGCTATAGCTATAATAACAAGAGCAACCCTAACACGTTAAAAGTAGCTAAATGAACGAAGAAAATCTGTCCGTCATGGGAGGTGGTGAAATTTTACTTCGTATTGAGACCATTGGATGACCTTTTCCAGGTAAAGCTCGGTCCCCCAAGTATTCCATTTATAACTTGAAACGAAACAAATCATACCTAACTCATACAATTGTGTAAGCCATCAATCACACGATTTACACTTTGCACTTTTCACATTTAGCGGTGAACGTAAACACAAACATTTTGGTTGTAAAGCTCGGTCCCCCAAGTATTCCTTTTATAACTTGAAACGAAACAAATCATACCTAACTCATATAATTGTATAAGACATTAATCACACGATTTACACTTTGCACTTTTCACAATTAGCGGTCAACGTAAACTTCAAAATTTTGGTTGTAAAGCTCGGTCCCCCAAGTATTCCTTTTATAACTTGAAACGAAACAAATCATACCTAACTCATACAATTGTGTAAGCCATCAATCACACGATTTACACTTTGCACTTTTCACAATTAGCGGTCAACGTAAATTTCAACATTTTGGTTGTAAAGCTCGGTCCCCCAAGTATTCCTTTTATAACTTGAAACGAAACAAATCATACCTAACTCATATAATTGTATAAGACATTAATCACACGATTTACACTTTGCACTTTTCACATTTAGCGGTGAACGTAAACACAAACATTTTGGTTTAATTATTGGTTTTGATGAAGTATTAAGGGGAGATGGAGTACCGACATAAAAAAAAACACTTGAGAAATAATGAACACAAATTGATACAATTCTAATCAAAAAGTAATCTTTTTATAGCTGTTTATTGTCATTTAAATTTAAAAAAATTGTTGGTTATCCGGTGATTTCCTCAAATAGAACACACTATTAAGTAACATCTATAATGTATTACACCAGACACATGATGTATGATGTATAATGTATTATACCAGACACACATTTTGCGAGTCAGCGAATGGGGTTCGCCCAGGTTTTCAATCAAAGCGATAAATTTAACAAGGTTCACTGGACCTTGCGTAAATCCCTCAAATGTTCATAACAGAAGTAGAAGATAAACCTATCTACTGCGACCTTAACCGCCAACACATGTTAATCACACATGGAAAATCCAAGTCTTTGGTCAGGGTAACCCATCGAACTATATAACTATATCAATCGTCGCGCCTGCGCAGTGAGTCACATCCTCTTTCCCGCTACGACACGACGCCGACGCGATGGCGAGGGTCTCATTCTCATTACTACGAGATACAACTATCTTCGGGATGCCCGGGCAGTCGGGGAGGGGATGGAATCTTCCGATATAACACAAACACTCCCGGCCACGGTCACTGCAGGTTTGGTATCTCAACTGACCGGTTTGTCGAGGCGATAACAATCAATATGGTGAGTATTTGAAAGCCAATTGTTTATTAAACTTGTGTATTACATTGAAAGCCACTAATAGATTTTTAGATGGAATACTTGTTTTTAAACGGTCATTTGGGTGTTAACACAACAAGCCAAGCCAGTGCGTGAACAATCATATGACCTAATGTTTGAGTGTTTAAAATAGTTCTGATTTTTTCATGGATCATATTGCGTGGTGCTTATGTAGGATCTGACTTTACTATTGAACTCAACTAAAAAATACCCCCGTCGCAGCAAACCTGCATACTCAGCGAATTTCCAAAGGAGATATACATGTATTAATACTACATAAAGTCACTTACCAAGTTTCATAAAAATATATTAACAAATAACCAATATATACACTTTTAATTATTCCCCATAAGAATAACATTGGGGCTGAGTACGCAGGTTTGCTGCATCAAGGAACCCCAAAATTGGATTTTTATGCTAATATCAATATAACTCAACTAGGTGAAGTCATATCAAGGTTCGTAGAGCTTTCAGACAAGGTGTGCTGAGTCGATCTATTTAAGGTTTTCTACTTTACCGAAAGAGACCTCGTAAAAACAGCTGGAAGGTCACGTGATCACCAATCCAATCTGCAGTGTTGCTGGAAACACGATATACATCGTGCGAGTACCATATTTTTCTCATCAGTGTAATTAGAATTAACATTGTTTAACTGCTTACATTCTATGATAAGCTGTCATTTTATGAAACTAATATATTGTTTTGATTTATCTGTATTATTAGATTAATGGATTGAGGGTTTAAATTTTCTTTTGCATGTCCAGTGACAATTTAAAAATAGCTGTACCATTATTATACCCTTAAGGTTGGCAACACTTTATGGTATGTTGTTTATTTAGGAATCAGCTGGACGACCTCGTAAGACATCTTTGCTGCGAAAATTGCTCTTATGTAAATAAGCACACCTGATCTGAAAGCTCTACGAACCTTGAAGTCATATACCATTTTTTATTCATTTATGTTCTTAACTAAGCATTAAATTAATTAACATTTAATTATATTATAACATTATTATTATTATTATTTAATTATATTTTGACATAGCATTTAATTATTATCCATAAGAATAACATGGGACTGAGTATGCAGGTTTGCTGCTACAAGAGCCTTTGAAAAAAAATTGTTTTTTTGGAGCAAATACCAATGCACCACAACTAGATGAAGCCGTATACCAAGTTTCATCACTGTACGTTCATAAATAAGCGAGATATAAAATTTGTCTTTTCCTCCATAAGAATAACATTAGACAACGTACTGTGTTTAGCACTTTCAATATCTCGGTAACCAATTGACGTAGAGGAATCATCAAATTACCAAATTGTGTGTTTTTTAAGCTGAATACAATGGTAAAAACTAAAATTTGACTATTTCCAAAATGATATGTAAAAAATTCAAAAACCCATTTTTGGGGTACAAAACCCCCCAAAAATACCCCTTCGGATAAAGCGATCTGGCTGGTTTTCGAACTTAAAGTCATAAATGTTGCTTTACACGTATATACCAAATTCAATCAAAATCGGATAATTTTTACGAGAGTTATCGTGCTCACGAACACATATATATATCTACAGTTTCTAACGAATGGTGTTTTTGGGGTCTGGGGATCTCAAAACGAAAAGTTATAATGGTCCCGGGCCTAGGTATTACCATGCAGACTACGATAATAGCTTCTTCCCTATAGGGGAAATTCGCTAAAAACATACGTTATGATGTAACGTTTATTACTGACTTGTGCATGTACATTTACAAACATGATAAAGGGGATCTGAAGAGTTTTGGACGTTCTATATATTCGTTGATGGATGGGGGGGGGGTGTTTTTTTGAAGACGTACTCATCTAAAAAAAAACACTTTCTATTATTATTCGTATGTGTAAAATGAATTAAGGTAATTTTGAGTAGACAGTCCTATTTTATTAATTTGTTTGCTCTTTTTTCATTTTGAGGGTGGGAGTGGGAGGGTGTAAATCATTGTTTCAACCCCATTGACAAGCTAAACAATGTTTACCATGGTTTTTGTGTTGAAGGAATTGTAATTATTGTGTTTTTAAGTTAACAGGCAAAGGAAATGTATAGTAAGTTGCACGAGTGAAAAACCACATAAAATTAACACTAGTTTTATGGACGGCCTGGTTTTTCACTCGTGCAACGGACTGTATAACGTTCATTGCCATCATTTCCGATGCAACTGCACTAGGTTTAGTTGAACTAATCATGACAATTCCAGGTATTCCAGGAAGATTAAATTTTTTAAAATAATTACTGTATATGTTTGGTCGGCTAAAATAAAATAATTAGCTGAACAAATAAAATCGGCATCTGCACTGTATAAAATAATCTAATGCAATAATTAAACATTGATTCTCTAAAAGCCAATGGGACGAAGTCTAAAGGGATTTCCGTACATTTTCTGTATTTTGACGCAGTAAGAATCAGTACCAGGGGGCCGAACTTTGCTCGGGGCCAGTCAGTTTGTTTAGATCACTCCGAGTAATATTTCACCACTTCCCCCTACTGATAATCAGATTTGTATAACTCATTTGCCTCTTTTCTACATTTGTAAGATCCCTCCAGTTTTTATTTATAGCTCAATGTCCCTTTGATTTATTTTACTACTCTATATATGTAATCTTCACCCAAATATTTTAATCTCTGCTCTCAGGAAACCACATGTTAATAATCATAAACAACATGAGTATTACTTTGACAGTTCGATTATGAACAGCTGTTAAAATTCTTTTGTTTTGATTTGAAAATCCATAAGCCCAATGTTAATTTTTTTAACTTTTCATTTTAGTTTTTTTTACATTATTTGATTTTTCCTGGGGATGAGACATGTCTAGAACTTATTTTTATCTCAGAAATTAGTTATTTCGAACATTTGAAGGAAATAGTTGGAGCCGTTTTTGAGATCAGTGTCGCAAGCAAGCAAGCAAACCTTACTCATATTAGAGTATAGGATAGGATGATGAACTGTCTGATTTGCTAATGGTTTGTTTTTGTCACTATGGCACCTTTACACTTTGTACGATGGATTTCCCTTTTGTTTGCATATATTTTTAAATATATAGGTTTACAATAAATTAATGATTGTTGGTTGTAACGTCCAAGGTCTTGTTCAAAAATAAATTTAGTTGAAATGTGCTTAACTGTTGATTATAATATTTCACACGCAATAAGGTATAAAATACAGGGCGTTCATAAAGTCATGGAGTATTAAACTTGGAAATAAATAAACACGTTAATGATTGTAAAAATAGTATATTTCATTACTAGGATTAAAAGTGTCGTTTTAGCGAATTTCTCCTATACGGAAGAAGCTATTACTGTAGTCGGCATGGTAAGACCTTGGCCCGGGACCATGATAGATTTTCGTTTTGAGGTCCCCAAACCCCAAAAACACTATTCGTTCGAAACTGTATATATATATGTATATGTCCGTGGGTGCGATAACTCTCGTAAAAATGGTCCGATTTTGATGAAATTTGGTACAAACGTGTAAAGCAACATTTATGACTTTAAGTTAGAAAACCAGCCAGGACGCTCCATCCAAAGGAGTATTTTTTTTTTGGGGGGGGGGGGTTTGTACCCAAAAAATGGGATTTTTGAAGATTTTAGTGTAATATTTTAGAAAGTCAAATTTCAGTTCTCACCATTGGATTCAGCTTTAAAAAACACACAATTTGGTCTTTTGATAATTTCTCTACGTCTATTGGTTACAGAGATATTGAAAGTGCTAAACACAGTACGTTGTCCAATGCTATTCTTATGGAAAATAAGAACTAATTTATATCTCGCTTATTTATGAACGTATACTAACGAAACTTGGTATACGGCTTCATATGGTTGTGGTCTATTGTTATTTTCAAAAAAACAAAAACAATTTTAACTGATAATTCCCGTAGCACCAAACCTGCTTACCCAGCCCCCATGTTATTCTTATGGAGAATAATCAAAAGGGTATCACTTATTTATGAATGTATATTGATGAAACTTGGTTTGTGGCTTCACCTAGTTGAGGTATATTTATATTTGCATGAAAACCCACATTTTGTGTTCCTTGTTGCAGCAAAACTGCCTACTCAGCCCCCGTGTAATTCTTATGGAGAATAATTAAAATATTATGTGTTGCTTATTTATCAATGAATATTTATGAAACTTGGTATGCGGCTTCATCTAGTTGAATTATATTTATATTTGCATAAAAACCAATTTGTTGTGTTCCTTGTTTCAGCAAACCTACGTACTCATTCCTAATGTTATTGTTATAAAGAATAATTAATATATGGTTTTTTTGTGAATTTATTTTTATGAAACTTGGTATGCGGCTCAATTTGGTATTAAGACATATCTTATGCATTGGAAATTCGCTGAGTACGCAGGTTTGCTGGACGGGGATTTTTAGTATTGAACAATAATTTAAATAATTTTACTGATCGTGTCTAACTATCCTTAATATATTCATTTGAAAATCAAAGGTACCACTTTTCCTATATTTAAATAAAATTCAATTTATAATTAATTTTATAATTCAAGCATAAATTGATTTTAGTACTGAATTAAAAATACGCTACCTCCTAAATACTAGTGGTTTTATGGGGAGTAGACATTAGAAAAGCTAATCAGCTTTCATTGTAAGAATAAACACGACGTATATTTATTTGTTATTTGAATCAGTGCGCAATAATGGACCCTTATTACTTTTATTCTTTGACCGAACGTTTGGGCGGTTTACCCATTCGAAAGCGAATTAAATTTAAAGGTTACTTACTTTAATTTTAACATTTTATGGCTGTTATTTTAAAACGAATTATGGGTCCCATATGATAATTTTTCTGTAATTAGGTCTTCATTAAGTAAGTAACCATCCCTAATTTGAAATCAACTCGTCAAATCGTTCCAAAGAAACAAACTATTTAGGGAAAAATAAAAATTCAGTTATTCGCGAAAAGGTGATTTCCCTAAATTTACGGGAAATTCATTACTATACTTGATGTAGCAAACACGCTGGTAAAATATCAGTTCACTTTTTTCCTCAATCAGTATGGTACGATCCGATAAAAAACAAAAATACCCCCGTTGCAGCAAACCTGCGTACTCAGCAAATTTCCAATGAATTTATATGTCTTAATATTATATTAAGCCTCTTACCAGAATTCATAAGAGATATATTCATAAATAAGCGATATTTAACATATTCATTATTCGCCATAAGAATAACATTAGGGATGAGAACGCAGGTTTGCTGCAACAAGTAACACAAAATAATGGGGTTTTAAAAATTTTTAATAGAACTCATCTAAGTGAAGTCATATACCAAGTTTGATCCATATACATTCATAAATAAGCGATATATAACATTTTTATTATTCTCCATAAGAATAACACGGGGACCGAGTACCTAGGTTTGCTGCTTTGGGAACCATAGGCGAAAAATTGGTTTTTGGTTCAAACAACAACAAACCACAACCAGATGAAGCGATATACCACGTTTCGTCAGTTTATGTTCATAAATAACCGATATATAAAATTTTTCTTTTTCTCCATAAGAATAACATTAGACAACGTACTGTGTTTAGCACTTCCAATATCTCGGTAACCAATTGACGTAGAACAATGATTAAAATACCAAATCGTTTTTTTAAGCTGAATTCAATGGTATAAATTAAAATTTGATTTAAATAACAATTACTTGTGAAAACTCCAAAAAACCCATTTTTGGGGTACAAAACCCCCCAACAACCCCCTTTCGGATGGTGCGATTTGTCTGGTTTTCGAACTCGTTCAAATAAATAGTACTTTACATATTTGTACCAAATTTTATTAAGATCGTAATTTTTTACGAGAGTTATCGTGCTTACGAACACATATGTATATATATGCATATATATATATATATATCTATGCATATATATATATATATATATATATATATATATATATATATATATATATATATATAAATTTGAACGAATGGTGTTTTTGGCATCTGGGGACCTCAAAACGAAAAGTTATCATGGTCTCGGGCTTAAGTCTTACCATGAGACCTACGGTAATAGCTTCTTCCCTATAGGGGAAATTCGCTAAAAACCAGACAATTTACATTAATATAAATACCGGGAATGAAATCTTTAGGCATTCTCTAACCGCATCATCCAACTGTAAGACTGATTGCTTACTCTACCATGTCAAGCAGCTTATAATGTCAATTGTGTTCAGGACATGTTCCAACGCTAATATACGTCATCCTCAGCTGTTCCATGAAGTAACATGTTCTCCATGACATTATCATGGGAACTCTGATTGCCAATGGAGTAAATATTTAAGGAAGAATTATATTATATGTGTCTGATGGAATTTCTGGGAATACATATAAATAAACAAAACAACGAACAAAAACAAATGCAGTTATCATAGTATGCAGCCTCTAGATTATTTAGTTATAATAATAATTCCAGGCTTAACATGACAATCTAAAATACCCCCGTAGCAGCAAACCTGCGTACTCAGCGAATTTACAATGCATACATATGTATCTTAATACCACATAAAGCCCCATACCAGATTTCATCAATGTACATTCATAAATAAACGATTTATGAATTTTAATTATTCTCCATAAGAATAACAAGGCGGCTGAGTATGTTTGCTGAAACAAGGAACACAAAAAATGGAGTTTTATACAAATATAAATATAACTCAACTAGGTAAAGCCACATACCAAGTTTTATTAATTTATGTTCATAGTTAACGGAGATAACATTTTACTTATCCTCCATAAGAATAAAATAGGGCTTGAGTACGCAGGTTTGCTGCTACGGAAACTATCGGCGAGAGCATAATTTTTGTGAAAATATCAATAGACTACAACAATATGAAGCAATATACCAAGTTTCGTCAGGATAAGTTGGTAAATAAGCAAGATATACAATTTTTCTTATTTTTCATAGGAATAACATTGGACAACGTACTGTGTTTAGCACTTTCAATATCTCGGTAACTAATTTATGTAGAGCAATGGTCAAAATACTAAATTGTTTGTTTTTTTAAGCTGAGTTCAATAATGAAAAATAAAATTTGATTTACTAAAATATTATGTGTAAAAAACTCAAAAAACCCGTTTTTGTAATAAAAGATTCCCCTAAAATACCCCTTTGGATGGAGCGATCTGGCTGGTTTTCGAACTTAAAGTAATAAATGTTGTTTTACAAGTTTGTACCAAATTTCATAAAAATCGGAAGATTTTTACGAGAGTTATCGCATCCATGGACACACACATATATATATATATATATATATATATATATATATATATATAATAGCTAAAATATAAAATAGCTCGGTTTCCTATACATTCACTAATACATCCACTAATGATGGGTCTTTGGACCTGAAATACATTTGGATTGCTAATTTTGTGGATTTTTAAGGTAACCCTAGAAGTTAAATAAATGTAGTGAAACAAATTGTCCGTATGGAACGGTCAGACAGACTTTTATGTTTCTTCTTTCTAATACCTAAGATTTGTTCTATTCTATAATTAACTAATTTTGAAATAATATATAACACTAGCTGTGTACCCGTCCTTCGTTCGGGTGGTAATTAAATGGTAGATTAACTAAAGCAAATAACAATCCACATGATTTTAGCGAATTTCCCCTATAGGGAAAAAGCTATTACCGTAGGTGGCATGGTAAGACTTAAGCCCGAGACCATGATAACTTTTTGTTTTGAGGTTCCCAGATGCCAAAAACACTATTAGTTTAAATTTATATATATGGGTCCTTTACCGCTATAACTTTTGAAAGAAACGCCCGATTTTTATGAAATTTGGCATAAATGTGTAGAGTAACATTTATGACTTTAAGTTCGAAAACCAGATCGATCGGACTATTGGAAGGGGGTTTTATGGGGGTTTAAAATTTTCCAAAAATCAGTTTTTTGTATTTTCCCCCTAAAATGATAAAAACACTCAATTTTAGTTATAACCATTTTATAGAGCTTAAACAAAATAATTTGGTATTTTGAATCATTAACTTAGGTTAAGTGGTTGTAGAGAAAAGTCAAAAAACGCGTCCATAAAATTGTCAATGTTAATCTCATAGGAAAAAGATTTTTGGATTTTCCTCAGATAATTTTACTAAAAACTTCACATTTCTTTTTACCAATCGGTTTAGCTCAACAAAACAAACATTTTGGCGTTTTAATCGCTGTTCTACATCCAACCGTTGCAGTGATATTCAAAGTGCTAAACACAGTACGTTGTCCAATGTTATCCTTATGGGGAATAAATAAAATTTCATATCTCGATTATTTATGAATGTATATTGATGAAACTAGGTATGTGGCTTCAACTAGTTGTGGTATATTTATATTTGCACAAAAAAATTATTTATTTTTGATTATCTCCATAGCAGCAAACCTGCATACTCGGCTCCCATGTTATTCATATGGAGAATAAGTAAAGTTTTATATCTCCCTTAGTTATGAACCTAAATTAATAAAACTTGGTATGTAGCTTCACCTGGTTGAGTTATATTGATAATTGCAAAAATATACATTTTTTATCTTCCTCGTTGCAGCAAACCTGCGTACTCAGCCCTAATGTTATTCTTATGGAGAATAAATAAAATGTTATATATCACTTATTTATTAATTTATTTTTGTGAAACTTGGTAAGTAGCTCTATGTAGTAGTGAGACACATATATATGCATTGGAAATTCGCTGAGTACGCAGGTTTTCTGCGACGGGGGTATTACAACATGAACATTACATTTTGCACGTTTACTGTACAATTAAATCAAAGTTAACGAAATATACTGGATGATAGTTCGGGTACTGTTGCTAAGCCCAGGAACTTTGTCGGGTAGTAAACGGCGTGTGGTTTGCGACTCCAAATCGGTACACGTAACACTTTGGATTCGATTTTAGTAATAAAAGAACTCAGGCAAAAAAATAAAAAAATATCGGGAGGGGGAGGGGGCATAAATATAAAATCGGGGATGGGGAGCAAGCAAAATATAAATTGGGGGGGACATAAAATAAAAATAAAAAATCGAAAAGGGGGGCAAAATCTAAAATCGGGGGGGGGAGGGAGCAAAATTTAAAATCAGGGAGGGGCCAAAAATAAAAATCGGGGGGAGCAAAAATATAAAATCTGAGGGGGTGCAAAAAAATAAAATCGGGGGGGAGCGCGCAGAGTTCCCGAATACCCCTCCTCTCGCCTATCGAAAAAAGAGTTTGAGTTGCCATTCAAGTAGTTTTTTTATTTCCATCAAGAGAGTTGCCATTCAAGTAGGTTTTTTATTTCCATAATGATAAACAGCTGTTTACAATATTTTAAGTTATAGATATAACTATAAAGTCATCATCTGGTTCAATATAAATAAATACTTTGTCCATAAGAATAACATAGGATCTTTAAAACCCCGTAGGGCAGAGTCCTAAGGTGATTTACAGAAATCCAATTAACCTAAAACCTTCTAACGCGGATATAGAACATAGAAAAAAAGTTTCATCGAAATCAGTGCACCCGTTTCCCTGTGAAAAGCGAACAAAACGTGTCCAAAATCGCTTTCGAAATTACGTTTTTGAGAGGCCGCCATTATTTTTCCAAAAGGCGTATGCCGGTTTAAAGTGGCCTAAACCCTTCTCACGCATGTATAGAACAAAGAAACAAAGTTTCATAAATTTCAGTGTACCCGTTTTCCCGTGAAAAGCGAACAAAAACTCTCCCTTGAGCGACAGACAGACAAACAGACAGACGGACAGAAATTGAGATAAGACCCGTTTCTGCTTCCCTATGGTATGTAACGTAAATATATGCAATAAATTCATAATTCCAAGCAATGTACAGACAAAACTCTATTTTTATTTATATAGAAAGACAACTGTATTAAATATATTAATGTATTATGTATAATCATTTTTTGTTCTCTATTATTACATTTAATATAGATAAAAAGTAAAGACATTTTTAAACATGCGTATATTAGTAACAATGCAACTGTTTTACTATTTTAAGCTTTAAAGACGTTCCTGGAATAAAACGTTTATGTGTGCATGTTTACACATTTAAGAGACCCAGCATCACTGTCGCGTCGTGTTCGCAAGCTTATCCATATTGCAAGCACTGTGAATTCCCTTGGCTGTTATATAAGTGTTTACAATTTGTAATTCTTATTTGATGCGTGACACACGACAACAGTGCATTCCAACGCCGCCGCTGCGTCACGAGTAGCTCGCATCTGAAATGTTAATGTTTACCTTCTTATTGACTTTAGAAACTTTACCCTTGATAATAAATTATTATGAAGATAATTTGTGTTAGATAAGTGGCTGTTCATTTATTGAGTAATGACCATGGATGTTTAAAAGGATTTAATTTTTTTCAAGTAGGTAATTTTGTTAGTGTCGAAGAATAACGTTATCTTGTTTTGCTGCAGTAATGAGCTTGTACTGTAGTGTAGAAGAAGGACGTTATCTTGTTTTGCTGCAGTAATGAGCTTGTACTGTAGTGTAGAAGAAGGACGTTATATTGTTTTGCTGCAGTAATGAGCTTGTACTGTGGTGTAGAAGAAGGACGTTATCTTGTTTTGCTGCAGTAATGAGCTTGTATTGTAGTGTAGAAGAAGGACGTTATCTTGTTTTGTTGCAGTAATGAGCTTGTACTGTGGTGTAGAAGAAGGACGTTATCTTGTTTTGCTGCAGTAATGAGCTTGTATTGTAGTGTAGAAGAAGGACGTTATCTTGTTTTGCTGCAGTAATGAGCTTGTATTGTAGTGTAGAAGAAGGACGTTATCTTGTTTTGTTGCAGTAATGAGCTTGTATTGTAGTGTAGAAGAAGGACGTTATCTTGTTTTGTTGCAGTAATGAGCTTGTACTGTGGTGTAGAAGAAGGACGTTATCTTGTTTTGCTGCAGTAATGAGCTTGTATTGTAGTGTAGAAGAAGGACGTTATCTTGTTTTGTTGCAGTAATGAGCTTGTATTGTAGTGTAGAAGAAGGACGTTATCTTGTTTTGTTGCAGTAATGAGCTTGTACTGTGGTGTAGAAGAAGGACGTTATCTTGTTTTGCTGCAGTAATGAGCTTGTATTGTAGTGTAGAAGAAGGACGTTATCTTGTTTTGCTGCAGTAATGAGCTTGTATTGTAGTGTAGAAGAAGGACGTTATCTTGTTTTGTTGCAGTAATGAGCTTGTACTGCCGATTTTAAGGGCACCGATTGGTGACCGGAAACGTAATTTCACACCAATGTTGTCTTTATTGCTGTCTTAACTAGGTCGATACAAATATCACAGTAATACATCTAGAGGTCTCGTCTTGGGTAAAAAGTGAAGCCTACATGCCGACCGCCATTTCCGTTTGTCAGCTAACAAAAATGTAACTTGTAAAGAAAGGTTTGGTTGATTACCATGTTGGTACCACGGGAGCAGAGTTGACAGAGGGACAAATTGGCGGTCGGCCATGTAGGCCAGCCCAATGTTATTTTTCTAACTTTTAAAAATCTTTTTACATAATTACATTTGTCTGGGTATGACTCTTTTGTCTAGCACTTATTTTTAACCCGAAAATTAGTAATTTCCAACATTTGAGGGAAATTGTTCGAGCCGCTTTTGAGATCAGAGTTGAAAACAACCAACCAAGCGACCCTTACTCATCTTATAGTATAGGATTTATTATTTTGCTAAATCGCTAACAAATGTTTCACATTTCCCGACATTTCCAGGTGCCACACATCCTGACAGTCAGCGTCCTCCTGTGCGCCATCCTGTCGCACTCCTCGGGCCAAGGGTACATCGGCAACTCACCGGACCCGGGAGTCCTCCCCCTCTACGAGACCAACCAGAGGATGGGAGAGTCTAACGGACAGTCGGGAACACTCTCCCAGGGGAATGCCGCATCCGGCCAATCCGTGGGCGCGTCTCAGGCTCAGGTGAGACCACGTTATGGGTAGTGCCGACTGGGAAGAAGAGCGGAGGTTGTGAAGGGGAATAAGATTTCCGGACGCCATATAACTTGCTGAATTGTTTATAGATTTCGTAATTTCTTTCTTTGAATGACAGTTGTCTTTGGAAAAGGGTTTAAAATTAAACGATGTTTCGTAAAATTTTCTAATTAACATTTATCCCCCTTCATGTAGTCATGGATGACAGTTTCAATTGAATAGTTTTTGAATGAAGTAAGTCCGAATTGACCTTTTTCCAAAAGCTTCTCGGGAGCTTGGTAATCAATAAATTTAGCACGAATAAAAATAATCAATAAATTTAATCTATTTCAATTCTTAAACTTAAGTAAGCCATTGTTATAATTACTAATAATAATTGTTTGTTTTTAATTTTTGTTTTGTTTATATAACCTTCCTACCGGTGAAGATGTCCAAAGTGGCATCGAAACGTTTAGGTAAAAATAAAAAACATAAGTAAAAATGAAACTGCCAAAAGCGTTATTATTAGTAAATTTAATCTAATTAATTTAAGATTACTTTCAGGGCAGCCGATAGCATTATTATTGTTTGTGTGTATAACTCAGATTTTATATGTGTTACAGCGAAAAACATTAAAAAAACTGCCAATAAGCATTTCTTGATAATTAGATTTTTAATGGTAGCTGGATATTTAATCAATTCTTATTCTTTCATAATTAAAACTGTAATTTTTGTCGATGAAACTGGTGTGAAAAAATTCATAAGTAATGCCAAATGATGATGTAATATTTGGTAACATTCTTTAGAAAAGTAACTACACACTTAAATCCTTAATAATAAATGTGCTCAAACATGTTTTAGGTTGGAAATCAAGCGGGCCAGAACCAGCCTCCACCCAGACCTGTGGCCACCAGTGACACTCCAGTGCCCTCTGGGGGGCAGGACGGATCTGGGAGCAGACCTCAAAATGGAGGGCAAAGACCCCAAGCTGGAATCCAGAATGTTCCCCAAAATGGATTTCAAAGTGGACCTCAGGATGGAGTTCAGAGTGGATCCCAAGATGGATTCCAGAGTGGGTCCCAAAATGGATTCCAGAGTGGGCCCCAAAACGGATTCCAGAGCGGATCTCAAAATGGATTCCAGAGTGGATCTCAAAATGGATTCCAGAGTGGATCTCAAAATGGATTCCAGGGTGGAGCTCAAAACGGATTCCAAGGTAGACCTCAAAGTGGATTTCAAGGTACACCTCAAAATGAGTTCCAAGGCAGACCTCAAAACGGATTCCAAGGTAGGCCTCAAAATGGATTCCAAATTAGGCCTCATCATCACAATAAACATCCAGAAGATCACTTTAGGCATCCAGAAGATCATTATAGGCTTCCAGAAGATCACTATATACATCCAGAAGATCACTTTAGGCACCATGAAGACCACTTTGGACATCCCGAAGATCACTTTTGGCATTAATGTAGTAAATGAGATAGCTGTAATGTGATGATGACTGATAATTAGTAAATATGAACAACTATACCAAATATTGCCAGATGTGAAATAGTTTGTTTTAATGTTAAATTAAACTAATTTGTTTACGCAATTTTAATTTTTTGAACTTTAACCTATAAAACAGAAACATATTAATTAAACAGTTGACCCTTAACAAAATTGATAACCCTTGTAACGGTTGAAGTTGAATTTCCTAGTAATTTTCTTTAAAATATCTACATTATTAAAAATAATTCTTGATTATTATTCGGAAATTTTAGAACCCTTAAACTATTATTTCTTATAAATATTTCGTACCCCAGTCAAAAGCTCTTACCCTCTAGATGTGCCTTTTGGGGGTTCCATAACCTTTCGACCACGGGACTTTATCGCACGAGCTCTCAAAGTGTCAATGTTAATCTTATGGAGTTATATTTTATTTAGTCAGCTGATTTTTACGTAAATCAACTTTAAAACGTCTGGCTCCATGCCTGCTATATCCCCGTGCGGAGAACGGGACATCTGCTAGTGGAGAGTTATGATGAAATATGTAATTAAATAATTAATTACACTCAGAGATATAAAATACATTGTACATTTAGTTATAGTTTAAATAACGTAACTATACAAAGAAACACAAAATATCACATAACAAATGACTTAATTAGGAATACGTCGTAACACTAATTAATTAAAAATTATGACATCACAGCACTCATGTTGAGTACCTACTTTTTCGTTCGTACCCAAAACCGCTGTTCTTTTATGTACATCTTCCCTACAAAAGTAGAAACTTTAACTAATTGTATTTTTGGCCTCTAGAGACCCTTAAAAATAAATAAAAGCTCCTGTAGTGATAGCATATTACCTAATAGAAAATTCCCCAATAAAAATAACATATAGTATTATACAATTGTTATGATGATTATAAGCCCTAATATCTGATCACATATTTTTCGTAATTGGAAACCATTTATCCAGAATATGCAACTGGAGTGCACTCCAGTTACGATTTATTCGGTATTTCTACCTGCTTCCATAAGGCAAATATTACCTTTCAAAGTCCGTACGATAAAATTCTAAAATATTCAATATTTACAATTGTTATGGGTGAACTAGTTGTGATCTCAAAATTCTCCCTGAAATCACTAGGTTTTGTGCTCTTTAAACCGAGTTGTAAATAAACGATTTCCCATACAATAATCTGTTGAGGAGGGACGGACTTTGAAATTAATGCTGGCCTTATGGGAGAAACTAGTAGAGGCGCTAAATCTACTTGCCTTTCGCACGCTGAAGTATTTTGCATCTCCCACACTGTAGGCTCCGTTATTAACTAATTAATACCCCCGTCGCAGCAAACCTGTGTACTCAGCGGATTTCCAATGAATATATATATATATATATATGTCTTAATATTACATTAAGCATCTTACCAGAATTCATAAGAAATATATTCATAAATAAGCAATATTAAAAATATTCATTATTCTCCATAAGAATAATATTAGGGATGAATACGCAGGTTTGCTGCAAAAAGGAACAAAAAATAATGGATTTTTATACAAAAATCAATAGAACTCATCTAAGTCAAGTCACATACCAAGTTTCATCCATATAAATTCATAAATAAGCGATATATATAACATTTTTATTATTCTCCATAAGAATAACATGGGGACCGAGTACCTAGGTTTGCTGCTTCGGGAACCATAAGCGAAAAATTAGTTTTTTGTTCAAACATCAACAAACCACAACCAGATGAAGCGATATACCAAGTTTCGTCAGTTTATGTTCATAAATAACCGATATATAAAATTTTTCTTTTTCTCCATAAGAATAACATTGGACAACGTACTGTGTTTAGCACTTGTAATATCTCAGTAACCAATTGACGTAGAGCAATGATCAAAATACCAAATTGTTTGTTTTTTTAAGCTAAATTCAATGGTATACATTAAAATTTGATTTAAATAAAAATTACATGTGAAAACCCCAAAAAACCCATTTTTGGGGTACAAAACCCCCCAAAAACCCCCCTTCGGATGATGCGATTTGTCTGGTTTTCGAACTCGTTCAAATAAATGGTACTTTACATATTTGTACAAAATGTTATTAAGATCTGACTTTTTTACGGGAGTTATCGTGCTTACGGACACACACACACATATATACCGGGTGTCCCACGTAAGGTGTCTCAAATTGATTACGGAAAAACGGCTTAACGTACAAGGATGAAATAAAATTATTTCCGCTAAATCGACCCCAAGGAATAACGTAAAAATATTTTTAACTTTTTTCCGAGACAGGGTGTGCCAAAAACTGAGGGTCACTAGTTCGAATTTCGGAATTTTCAAATGTTAACATATGTCATGTTATACATCACTTTAAAGGTATTTAATAGACAAACATTTTGGCGAAAACAGAAATTAATTAGCTTTTTCCGTTTCAAAATGGCGGCAGTTTTTTTGGGAAAAATCAATATGTTTTTAATACTCTATGTTTCCTATACCAATGCACATAGCCCTTCTCCGGTTGAATTTTCTTACTCGTTATGAAATTAGCTTTACTGTGATATGCTACAAGTAACGGTTTTTTGAAATAATAAAAATTCCAAAAAATTGATTTTTGAAAATGTACAAATGCCCATTGTTCAAAATTTCCAAATAGCAACATATGTCAAGTGGCACATAATTTTATAGGTTTTTTAATTCTTAACAACTTTCTAATTTACACTTACTTCGTATCTCTTTTAGTTTTTGTGTAAATAACAAAAAACCTAATTTTCCTATATCAAATGCATGTTATTTGGGTTTAACACTAAACAGCTGTTCATGGCCCCATGTCATTTAGTGTTAAACCCAAGTAACATGCATTTGATATAGGAAAATTAGGTTTTTTGTTATTTACACAAAAACTAAAAGAGATACGAAGTAAGTGTAAATTAGAAAGTTGTTAAAAATTTAAAAAAACCTATAAAATGATGTGCCACTTGACATATGTTGCTATTTGGAAATTTTGAACAATGGGCATTTGCAAATTTTCAAAAATCAATTTTTTTGGAATTTTTATTATTTCAAAAAACCGTTACTTGTAGCATATCACAGTAAAGCTAACTTCATAACGAGTAAGAAAATTCAACTGGGGAAGGGCTATGTGCATTGGTATAGGAAACACAGAGTATTAAAAACATATTGATTTTTCCCCAAAAAACTGCCGCCATTTTGAAACGGAAAAAGATAATTAATTTCTGTTTCCGCCAAAATGTTTGTCTATTAAATACCTTTAAAATGGATCTATGACATGACATATGTTTACATTTGAAAATTCCGAGATTCGAACTAGTGACCCTCAGTTTTTGGCACACTCTGTATCGGAAAAACGTTAAAAATATTTTTACGTTATTCCTTGGGGTCGATTTAGCCGGAAATAATTTTATTTCATCCTTGTACGTTAAGCCGTTTTTCCGTAATCAATTTGAGACACCTTACGTGGGACACCCGGTATATATATATATATATATATATATATATATATATATATATATATATATATACACATATAAAAATTTGAACGAATGGTGTTTTTGGCATCTGGGGACCTCAAAACGAAAGGTTATCATGGTCTCGGGCTTAAGTCTTACCATGAGACCAACGGTAATAGCTTCCCTATAGGGGAAATTCGCTAAAAAAATAATTGTTGTTATTTCATTCACTAAATGTTAATCTATGATTCTTACGTTTTAAAAATCGTGATTTTAATTCAAACTAAGTGGTAGGCCATTAGTAAAGTTTTCAAATTAAGCGTTTTTCTAAAGCTTCATAACAGAAGGAAAATCATTATTTTGGAAAAAAGGAACCGTATTAATCCTAACTACAAATTAAGTTCTCAATTATGTTTTTATTTAAATAAACCTTCTCATACGACAAGGTTGTTTGATGCACTATTTTGTTATAAGCCAGAGTGTACAAAAGTAATTGTAACTTGACGTTTAACAATTGTTACATCACTATAGAAATCCTAACTTTACGTTAAGAATCGGGAGCCTGTATAACTGGAATTCTTGTGAAACAAAAATAACCGGATTCAGTTTGGGTGACAGACCATAACCAAAAAGCTGAACTCCAAGTTATAATTACTTGTTGTAGTGTTTATTAGACATTTTCTGGGTTTATGAATGAAAATAAGTAATGTAACTTCTTGCCGTCAAACACAATTGCGACTGTTATTTCAGCAGCTTGACGCTAACAATCAAGTCAATTAATTTTCTCGTGACATAAATTAACATAACTTACTTTCATTGTTGTCGGTTACAATAGAAAAGAGTAAATCTTACAACTGTGCAAGTTCTTTAACGCTTATACAGGTTTCGCTGTTATGGCAGTGTTTTGTTAAAGACTTTATTGTAATTTTTGAATTGATCGTGGTAATGACATACAATCAAAAATTCAATATATGTTGTGCCGGAAATTAATTTGTTCAATTTTATTACCTTGTGTTTGATTACATCCAAAACGGCTAAGGTAAATAGTTACATTATTTTATAATGTTGTAATTCGTTACATACTTAGCTTTTATGTTCGTTTCATGCTTGAAATAAGCAATTATTTGGTTGTAATAAAAGAACATAATTTTGATCACTTAGAAGTAATATTTTTTTAAAACGTCAAAACCCCATGTTTCGGATGGGACACAAAAACCACAGTACACTGCTGTAGAGTGTTTTGTTGATTTGTTTAGGTTATTAGTGAATTTCCTTTGGAAAGTGAACTATTAGCATGACCCGCACGGTGAAACTTAAGCCCGGGACCACTACAGAAGTTCCTAACGTGACCCCCTGAACACTTTTTGGGGGGTCGTTCAAAATTGTATATATATATATATAGACATATATATAGATGTGTGTGTATGCACTCTAGCGGTCGCATTTTTTGTCCGATTTACTTCAAATTTGGTAGGGACGTTCCTTTCTATAATCTGTTGGACAAGTTCGTTGGGCAAAACAATCGGAAAACTCTAAACCCATTTTTTGGGGATTAATCTTTCAAATTTTTAGTTTTTGGGCCCAAAAAGGGACAGAAAAGCCCGAGATGTAAAATTAATGCATGTAAAAAGATGGGAATTAGCGAGGGAAACGTTTTAAGCCCTCTCTCGTCATTCTAGCATAAATATTACCGAGTTATTAAAGAAAATGTGTATCGACTAAACACAGTACGTTGTCCTATGGGGGTTTTACCCTAGAAAAACCTGTTATTCCTTTGTTAAAGTACTTTTATTATCCCCAGCAACCTCACTCCTACTTTCAAGCCTGTCTGGACCTTCTCCTAACCTTATAATGCGTAAAATTGTATTCCCAGCTTTGCAAGTAAATGAAACCAGGAGTATCAGAACAGCCAAAAAATCAATGTTTTCAGATTTCAATAAAAATTGGACAAATGTATGTTTTTACACTGATTTTGAGTTTTAAAAGTTTTTATGTGGAAATTCACTTCCCTCACGTCAGCGTGCTGCGTGCGAACTCGTTTTAAACTTTACATCATTAGGCTAATGATCCATTAAATGTATTGGAAAGGTTTTCTCATATTTGGTTATTTTTGTTGGCTCAGTATTGGTTCGAATGTTTGCTGGGTTTGTAAAGTTAAAACGCTACTGTATAAACTACCGCTCAGAATGCAAACGAATTCACTTTCGGGGGATTAAACCATAACTGAAACTTGCGACGAGACTCGACCGTTTCGTTTTAATTCTGAAAATGACCCCAGTTATTAACTCCCTTTCTTTTTCAGTAAACCAACATTTTAATTTTAATGTACATAGCAAACAAAACGATTCAATATAGTTTAAATAAACCGATCATTTGTGGGTTATGAATGAAAAGAAGCTAATGATTTCTTATAATTAGTCTAGTTTAAATTTCTATGCATCATACTAATGCCATTATTTTCTTAAATAGAGAAAAATATATTTTGGAGTATCAACTTACAATATTCTTGAGTGTAGGTGGATTTTAGGAGGAAAAGTTTTAACCCTCCTGATTTTACTTGAATCTAAGATGTGATTACAACTCAATACTGTCCATTAAATACGTGTTTGCTATAACTAAATATTTATAGGAACGATATTTGATGTATCTAAACTTAAGGATTGTCTAATAGACAGTGTGGAGGTGTGGATGAGGTGGAGGAAATCATAACATAGACTGAAGCATCAATAGACCAATTGGTTTACTCAATAAGCAGGTTTTTCACTGCATGGCGCATCCCATTGTCACAAGAGTAAATCAATGGAAAAAGGAGAAACACGTAAGCGCACGTTTTTATGACATTTTGATGCATTTTCAGAAAATGTTATTTGAAGTCTGTAATCAGTGGGTTTGTTTACAGTTGAGTTGTCCTCACTTGGAGTTTGGCGCACTATACAAAGGAAATTCTATCAACCAGCACGCTAGGCAAATATTGTATTTAGTAAGATTTTAATGTCGTGGACCTGTAGGTTTTATGTTTAAACCAATGTTTGACACTGTGCTGAGACATATATATTCTGTGAGCAACTTCCACTACTTCCAGATTTTTCTTTTTTCTTTTTATCTTGGTAAGTGGGTAAGTTGGTAAGTCTTCATTGTGGAAACCTCGAAATTAATATACAAACGGAATGGAAATTAATAAAAACAGGACAAAAATTTTGCAAACAATTGAACGTTTGATGGGAATGAGTTCAAAGTACCCTTGCTGTACAGTTAATTGTTAAATCGTCCATTTATTTTATTACTTCACTAATTAACTTTTATTTGTTTGCATACAAATTAGTGATTTCAGAACATTCTCCGTTAAATTGAGTATAACACTTTTACTCGTGTTATTTCAAAATGGTCTAAATTATCAATTACATGTCACGGCTTTAACCAAACTAAATAGGGGCCTATTATTTTTATTTTAAAAACATTTAATGTGTTTTATTTTATGTGTTTATATTTATATTTTTGTTTTGATTTTGTATGTAAAAAAATCAAAGTTACACTTAAGGTTCTCCTTTTAACTCAATTTTCCCTTCGTGTAGCTAAGCACATGATATTTACCCCTCAGGAAAAGGTTATTAAAAATACTAGTAGCCCTTAGTCCTTAAATGATATATGAAAACAATAAAGCCATATAAAAACTCGCAACTGCGTTCTTGCAATGACAGACTCAGTTTAATTTCAATGCCTTGCCGCCGCTGGCGATTCCCTTAGCTGGAGCTTTGTCTGAATTACTTTTTTTAATCTAAAATACCCGTAGGATCGAAATAATAAACGGTAGAATTTTGCTAAGGTTCCATCAATTTTATATATTACTAGATGTTACCCGCAGGCTTCGCCCCGCGAATTATTTATAAAAACTATGATAGTTTTGTGTGCTGTATTCTGTGGTTAGCCTGGGGAACTACTACGAATCAAGATCAGCTGTTTGTATTTTCATCAGCTCAAACAAAAAATAATGTCCATAAGGAATACATGGGAACTTTGAACCCCCGTGGGGCATAGCCCTATATGATTTTAACAACTTTAATATGCCTATATGTTACTCAGGACTATCAAGTACCTCTCTGCAAAATTTTAGCTCAATCGGTCCAGTAGTTTTCACGTGATGGAACTTCAGAGTTACGCACAAACATCCATACTTTCACATTATAATATTAGTATGAAGTATGATAAATGGAGTTTTTAGTTTTAATTTATATAAAATGGATTAGGAATAACTTTCTTATACATTTTTTATTTACTTAGTTCCAGCATAACTGCGTTCATAATTGAGTTTTTTTTTTAGCTTTTAGGCTTCTTAAAGTCTGACCCAAAATGAATCGAGACATGCGGATCATGTTATTTGATAGAGACCCAAAGTGCTATAAACCACCGAATTTTAAAGTAATTCTTAAGATATTTTGAGATTTTAAGATTATACATATTTTTTTTGGGGGGGGGGAGGAGGCGGTAAACTACCAAAAACTTCACATTTTCAACCATCCGGTATCCGAGACCGGAAAGAAAAAACGTCTGGCCTGTTTGACACAACAAGGAAAACTGGAAACAAATAAGTTATGGTGGTAGGTGAAGGGGCGAGAGGAGGGTACTGAAAGGGTGGGCACTCAAGGTCACACAGGTATAACAAAAGAGCAAAACAAAGACTTTACTCTGGTCCGGTCTGTGAGACCGGTAGAGGTTTAAGTTTTTAATACAAGAAGACTTTCCTGGATATTGTGGGAAATGTAAAAACCCTTTATATCCAAAACTGCATTGATCCAGAAAAATATCAAAACGATGAAAAATCAATAAACAGATATAACTGAAAACATTTGGTGAAATAATGGATATTTAGTACTTTAGCAACTAAATCAATTATTTATAAGATTCTAAATCAAATAAATATTTTAGGGTTAGAATTATTAATTTTATTTTTATGTCGAACTAAAAGGAAGTGAAAATACTGTTGATGAAAATATGGTGGTTGAAGTGTGTGATGTGTTCTTCACCTATAGTACAAGAGGATTTTTTCGCTTTGTTATAAAATACAACGAGTTTGCACGCAGCACACTGACGTGAGGGAAGTGAATTTCCACATAAAAACTTTTAAAACTCAAAATCAGTGTAAAAACATACATTTGTCCAATTTTTATCGAAATCTGAAAACTTTGATTTTTTTGCTGTTCTGATACTCCTGGTTTCATTTACTTGCAAAGCTGGGAATACAATTTTGCACATTATAAGGTTAGGAGAAGGTCCAGACAGGCTTGAAAGTAGGCGTGAGGTTGCTGGGGGTAATAAAAGTACTCTAACAAAGGAATAACAGGCTTTTCTAGTGTAAAACCCCCATAAGACAACGTACTGTGTTTAGCCGATACACATTTTCTTTAGTAACTCGGTAAATATTTATGCTAGAATGACGAGAGAGGGCTTAAAACTTTCGCCTTTCTAAGTCCCATCTTTATACATGCATTAATTTTACATCTGGGGCTTTTCTGACCCTTTTTGGACCCAAAAACTCGAAATTTGAAAGATTAATCCCCAAAAAATGGGTTTAGAGTTTTCCGATTGTTTTGCCCAACGAACTTGTCCAACAGATTATAGAAATGAACGTCCCTACCAACTTTGAAGTAAATCGGACAAAAAATGCGACCGCTAGAGTGCAAACACACATATATATATATATACAATTTTGAACGACCCCCCTAAACGTGTTCAGGGGGCCACGTTAGGAACTTCTATGGTGGTCCCGGGCTTAAGTTTCACCGTGCGGGTCATGCTAATAGTTCACATTCCAAAGAAAATTCACTAATAATTTATAGATTGACGTTACAATCAGTATATTTAATACTGTATTAGCTGTAGCAGTATATTTAACCCGGCGTGTTGCTGCCGCAGAAGAAACACTGAATTTGTTTTATGTCAAATACTCGTTCATTTTAAATATAAGCTCGTTCGCTTCGCTCACTCGCCTATCGAAAAAAGAGTTTGAGTTGCCATTCAAGTAGTTTTTTATTTCCATCATGAGAGTTGCCATTCAAGTAGGTTTTTTATTTCCATAGTAATGATAAACAGCTGAATACAATATTTTAAGTCATAGATATCATCTGATAAAATCAAAAGAGATCTTTTTTCCATAGGATTAACGTTGAAACTTTGAAATCCAGTGGGGCACAGCCCTAATGTCCTAGGACTTCGGTTAATGGCCTTCCCAGGGTTAACCTGTGTTACTATGCAACATTTCAAAGCAATCGGATGAACGCTATGGCAGCGCATAAAATACGATCGGACAGACGAACAGACGTACAAACATTGATTTTTATATATTAGATTATATTACAGTTATTCTCGTCACCATGGTGCCTAAGTGTAACGATCATTAACTTAGTTCATTGGCCGTTAGCTAAAAAGTTATTGTTTTACATTGGGAAATTCAAACTATTTATCCTGTCAGTTTTGTGATAAAAGTGAAACATTGTTTGTTGCCTCCACGTGTTGGTTTAGTGAGTTGTGCGAACTTTCTTATCTGTTACAACTTAGTGGCAGTGATTTAATGTTTTACTTTGTATTCACATGAAAAACTAAATCATATTGTCAAGTGGGAAATTTAGACTTAGAGTGCCCAAAATTGTAGGAGTAGAAAATATTAATCCTCTCCCTTGCAAAAAATCCAACTGTCCAAAATTGTTTTGGCTTAACTATTTATGTGGTTGTCAACTCCTCTTTACAGCACTTTATTTGTGCTAATTCTAGAAGTGAATATCTTATTTCATAACTGGTTCACAGTTTTGTACTAAAGGGATCCGGAGCAAATTTTCATCTTTACAGTTTTACCAAAATAAGGCAAAACAGTGATGTACACCAAAATATCTAGGCTTTTATAAAACACGAATGAAATCGATGAAAATGAATTTTCTTTTTGTTTAAAAAGTGTATTTATGCATAAAAAGTCGAATATAAAAATAAATAAAAATAATGGTAGGACAACGAAAGACAAGTGGAACGTAACGTATCGATCGACATATTCGATCGAAGAAACTTGTAGTTTTGTTATGACGACACGTTTGTATCTAGATAATGTTTTAAAAACAGTTTCAAAAGAACAGGTTTATTCAAGGACATGCTGTATCCTGTGTTATGTGGGAGATTATAAGACTACAATCAGGACTTCAGATCTTCAACAACGAATAATAGTACTTTAACATTAGAAAATGATAAATCTATTACAATATATGCTTTCGATCAATTTGGAATAGATTAATTGGTGTAAATCAGTAAAGCACATATAATAGAGTGAATCATTATTTTAAAATTAATAATGTAAACATTAACATTCAACATTTATCATTCCATTAATTATAACATCTCAAAATTGTTGTGTTATTTATAAGTAGTGTGGGTTTGCGGGTTTTGCGCCGGAAGTGACGTCATCCGGTCACGTGACCGGAAGTGCTGAGTCATGAAAGATGTTATCTGGGGCTGAGCCAGTGACGTAGGCGGTTTTGTGACGAAATGAGTTAAAGTTCAAAGTTCAAGGTCACGGGGAGGTAATTTTAAAAAAGTACTACCTCGCACGCGTAAAATCCGATTGTGATTCGATAGTTTTAATTCGATAAAATATCGAATGAAAATTATCGAATGAAGCAATCGAATGATACGAGTGCGAGGTAGTACTAATACAAATATTACTTTATTTTATTTACAATAATTCATATTACAAATATTACTTTATTTACAATAATTCATGTTTACAATAGTTCCCCGTTGTTGGTTGTCATCGATGTTGTTGATCCGGACGAGTTGCGGCCTCGCCAGATGAATAGAGTCATAATGAATACACCTAATTTTGATGGACATTTCAACAGAGAGCTCGATGTACACCGGTCGAGAGCCGGAGGTTTACTGACTACTCGCTAGCTAGCGTTTTGGTATCAAACAAAATGGTGGGGGTAAAAGTGTGGTGGGGCGGAGCAGATGGCGGACGGCAGATGGCAGGCGACAGATGGTAGGCGGCAGGTGGCAAGTGCGCGGCAGATGGTTGCTACTACATCCACCATCATTAGTCAAACCCTATTAGGGATGACATTATTGCTTCTGCATCAGTAGATATTGTGCTAGAAACTTCATGTACTTGTATTTCATCATTTGTATTGTCAGCTTGCTCAATATTAAAAGAAGAACATGTGGAAGAAACAGTAGTGCCTTGTATTTGCGAATCCATGTGAACTATGCAAGAGCCGCAGGTATACTGAAGTGATACAAGCATGTAGGATAGACACTCGCCTTTACCCCCCACCACACCAGTTTCCCCCACCAAGTTTTCACATCGCACAATAACTACGGGACATGCATTAGTTAGGGTCTAGCTCTGACTCTGTGAGGATCGGAGCTCCGTAACTGAAAACATTAACAATTCTTGCTCGACACTGTTTTTACGCAATCATAACAGTCACTGTGATCTAATTTATTGCATGTACTCATATGATGCATCTTGCGTAGCAGACAACTTGCTAAGAATGTTTCAGCCTGGAGTATTCTACGGCGAAATCGCTCACAATCCACTAACAGCGTAGACCTTCTATCTTCACAGTCGGAGAAGTAGAAGGTGGTGGCAGGCGGACTGTTGAAGGACACCTTCGTCATATTTCTGTAAAACTGTGACATCTTTAGAATAACACAAACTCTATAGGTAGATGTTAATCCTGCAAGAGCTAAAAGTATAATGATATAGCGCTAGCGTGTATGATACCCACCCGACCTACCCGCACAACAACGTTACCTCGGTATACTTTAAACTATAAATAACTTGTCGTAGTTTAATCCATAAACAAAGTATTTATTAATGTCAGGCCTTGAAAGTGTTGTTTTCGCGCTGTTTCTTCCCTAATCTCAGTCGGATCTGAATTATATTCGCACCATCTTGTTCGTCTGATTAACCCGCGTAATTTGAGTACCCACTCGCTATACTTTAACCCAATAATAAAGAAGTTATTAGTATGTAACCTTGAAAACATTGGTTTTTTCGCTATTTCTGCTATACCGTTGGTCGGATCTGAATTCTGTTTGCACCATCTTGTTCGTCTGATCGATTCGCGTAATTTGAGTACCCACATGACATACTTTGGACAAACTTTGTAGTTTTTTCGCTTCTGCTACTATACCCTTGGCCGGATCAAAATTCTGTTTGCACCTCCTTGTTCGTCTGATCAATTCGCGTAATTTGAGTACCCACATGACATACTTTGGAAAAACTTTGTACCCCCCCCCCCAACATGGGTCATGTTCAAGGTCAAGGTCAAGTTCAAGGACTTTGGGACTTAGAAAATTTCACAAAGTGGGCTGCACAAATAAACTCTCCTGCCTATGTACAGGCCAAGTCCCTAACTTGAAATGCTTAGGGTGGTCCTGAAAAGGACCGTTTGCGTGCTGAAGGTTGGTCGGGATAAGGATCAGTTCAAACTTTATTCTTCAAAACCCACTTTACCCTCCCATCTTTTCTGGTTAAGAATAACTCCTGTGTATCAGGTATCAGAGGAGGTGGCGGTGGGAGAGACTGCGGCAGACGCACCTCGATGTAGTGGATGGTGTGTTGAAACAGGAACACGTGGTCCCCGTTGGTTGCCACATATTTATACTCCGTCATCCGCTTCAGATTTCGAAACTCGACCTTGGAGACTTCAAACGGCGTCACCAAGTCGTTCAGCCCCATCACCCTTGTCCGTTGCATCACCTCATCGACAGTCGGTGTTGGAGACGAAGGTTGAGCCGCCGATGTAGAAGGCCGAGGCTGAGCCGATGTAGAAGGTCGAGGCTGAGTCGAGGGTCGTTGTTCAAAATACAGCGGATGACCATGGAGATTCCGTTTAAGAGACTTCAAAGTTGAAGGTCTCTTAAACCCGCTCCTTCTTTCCGTCGACCTCTTCAAAGATTCCTTTAAGCGCTGGAGTTTTTCAGGAGTCAGAGGAGAAGACATGGTGTAAATAGGATGGAAAAGAAAATGGATAAGATAGAGTTGGATAGAGCACGTGTGTACTGGTTGCAATCCAAAGCCGGAATGAGGCGGCTGGCAGAGTGAAGCAGGTCGTAAAGTGAAACCTTGCCCTATCCATATATGGGTAGAAAGCTGAGGACTGGTTTAGAACCGGCCCCCCCCCGACGGAACCCCCCCCCCCGACGGAACCCCCCCCCCGACGGAACCCCCCCCCCTTTTGGGTCATGTTCAAGGTCAAGGTCAAGGTCGAGGGAAAAATGTTCTTGGAAGTGCGGGATAAAATCCCGCAACGAAGCAGGGTTATCCCTTATCCCGCTTTCCCCTTAATATCCCGATTTCCCATTCTCCGTCTATATAACCCGAGATTTCGAGCGTCTCTTCGCAGTAGCCTGCCGCCCGTTGCGATGAACGTCCCACTGGGTTGCAGTGCCTGCTGCAGCGTAGGTCTGTTAAGTGTGCGTTGGGCCCGACGCGCAATTAAGAGATCCGCGCCCTTGCATGTTTAGTTAGTTTGTTTAAGCATGTTAGATAACGCTTGTAGTTTGCTGCTAGTTAAATATATTTAAGGGGATCTTGGTCAGGGGATTATTGTACTTCGGTTCGTAGTATTCTGAAGCCTACACAGTGATGAACGTCCTTGCGGTTTCAGAGTGCACGACTGTTGTAAACTGACCATATTTTGATGCTTTATAATAACATTGTAGATGGAATGTGTTTCCTTAACATTTAATGTTTTGTAGTTTGCTTAACACTTAATGCTTTTATCTTCAACGTGTCCTTGACCTAGATTAGGACTTAGAAAATATTCAAGAAACATTCAATGTACACAACCACGTTTTAGCACAAAATTTATGGAAGGGGAAATTTAATATATACTGCAACAGCGTGGTAAAAATCATCATATCGCTATGGAAGCTGTAGGTGTAAACACTTGGCTTGTTCCTTCCGAGCTTGCTATTTCAGAAGCCTTTCTGTCCATCCTTACTTATGAGTTTCGAGGCATTAAATTAAAAGTAAAAATAGAGCTGAGACCGTTGCATAGAAATGATATGCATTGTATTTTGGTGGAATGGGAATCGCCCTCCGGCATTAATCTTTTCCATTTTATCAAAAGATCGTGCAAGGAGTTTTGCGTAAAACGGATAACAGTCTCCCTTGTTTAAACGTAGTACAGATTTCTTCCAAAGTAAAATAGCAAAGGTAACACCTTTGCTATTTTACAAAATATTTTAACGTGTCCTTGACCCAGTTACCGGACTTGGAGCAATTCAAAGTGTGCTATACAGCGTTAGAACAAACTACTGTCGAAGCCCCCCCCCCCCCCGATATATTCCTATAAAAGCGGGAGCAGCCCGCAGAGGGTTCGCAGTCGCAGGCCGACAGCCTAGCTAGCTGTTTGCCCGCGCTGTCCGCAATAGTATCTCTAGTATAGAGTTGGTACCACTATATATTAGAGATGCTACCTTAGCTTAAGGCATGTCTGTGTATTATTAAGCATGTTAGAATAACGCTTGTAGTTTGCTGCTAGTAAATGTAGTTAGTTTAACTGTAGTTAGTTTGGTGTTGGTTTTAAAGTGTTTTTGAAGTGTTTTTTATTTACTAATGAAATATGTACTTTTCTTTCACGCTCCCATTCAAAAAGGTATGGCACGAAAACCGACCTTATGTCTTTAAATATCTCAGGGGGGATTATGTTTCTCAAATAAACACCTTTCCTAACCCCTTACAAAAAGGTATGGCACGAAAACCGACCTTAAGTCATTACGGCGCGCAAACCGGATGACTTTACCTATCTTAACCCTTACTCACGAGAAACAGATTCAGTCAGTTTGCTTATTTTTGGTTAAATTTAAGGGGACCTTGGTCAGGTAATTATTGTACTTCGGTTCGTAAAACTCTGACGCCTACACAGTGATGAACGTCCTTGCGGTTTCAGAGTGCGCGACTGTTGTTAACTGACCATTTTGCTTATCTTGGAGGATACATCATCGGGGAAATAAACTTAAGGGGACCTTGGTCAGGTATTATTGTACTTCGGTTCGTAGTACTCTGACGCCTACACAGTGATGAACGTCCTTGCGGTTTCAGAGTGCGCGACTGTTGTTAACTGACTATATCGTTTGTGTGTTGGGTGAATAATTTTTCGGGGGAGAGGTTAGTGTTCCGTTATCAGGTTTATTTGCCTATAATTGCGAGCTTTAAGCTAGTCCTCTTCTCCTAATACAGAGCGGGGAATAGAGCAGTTTGTGGTCCAAGTGAGAATCACTTACTGCTCTATTCCCCGTTTTGGCAACATGTTCAAATGACCTTGACCCACTTCGGGACTTAGAAAATTTTCGTTTAGTAAAACATTACAACAATATTCCTTCCCTAACCTCTAAAGCCCCCCCCTCCCTACAACTGGGTATAAAAGGAGGGTTTTCACCAGTGGTAAAATCATTCTGCTGCTTACACATCACGAGTGCAGTTCAGTTCCCGAGATGTCTGACCGTAGGAAGCAACTTTTGCCGAGGAAGGTTGAGCACTCTTCACCTGCTCCGTCATCTGCTCCGCCAGCTCCTTCCATCCTTCGGCAGGCGTTAATATTATCATGCATTGTTCCTGAGGAGCCTGCACCACGACCGCAACCACTTCAAGAAAACCTCGTTGCTCCCCCGTCCGCTTCTTCATCTTCTTCATCTTCTTCATCGTCTTCGTCGTCTTCATCTTCTTCGGCTACTTCTCGCTCACCTTCTCCATCACCGAGGAAGGATGAGCAAACAACTGCACCATCTTTGGCTTCACCAGCTCCTTCGCTTCTTCAGCAGGCGCTGGCAAGCATTCTTCCACCTTCTACACCAGGCTCTTCAACACCATCTGCAAGTCTACATTCTTCTTCTCCTACCAAACCTTCTACACCTTCTGTAAGTGTCCTTTCCCGTCCTTCAGTGATCTGTATTAACAACGAATCTCCTTCAGAGAAGTTTCAACAATTAAAAACCTTGAGAAGGCAGTCTATACTTCCTGCACCAAGATGCAGCTACAGTTTTAAAAAAGGTGCAAGGAAAAGGGAACGTTGTGCTAAGTCTTGTGTTTTAAATGAAGAAGTATGCAGATCACATTTAAAACAAAATCACAAGGGCACCGTTTCTCTTTCTACACCCCATCCAACAGTGAGACCAACCAAAATTCGAATTAATAGGCTTTGTAGAAATAAACGATACTTTTTTGTTAAATCAAAGGGCTTTGCAAAGGTGGTGGTTCAATGTGAAGGTAAATTGTACTATGTAGAGTTGCCTAGAGGCATGGACCTCCACGTCAAAGAACTTACCAAACAGAACTATTTAATTCGAAATGATACAGGTTTCAGTGTGTGGAAAACATTTAAAATAAAAAAAGATTAAAAAGTGTATTCCAAATTAAAAATAGTCTTTTCCAAATTAAAAAAAAAGTGTGGACAACCCATTTACAATTTGTAGCATATGCTGCAGAGTGTAAATAGGTTGTCCACACCTTTTTTTTTACAATGCTACAACGACCTTGACCTAAATAACGGACTTAGATATATTGTACTAAGTCAAAGATAAAACTTAAATGGAAAAAGGAGAAATATTATATTAAAGACATTATTCAACAGTAAAGAGGGGAGGGGGTAAGCGGGTATTTAAGCGAGAGATTCGGAATATAATTATTAGTTGTATCGTCATGAGCGTCAACAGCAACACATGGGGAAAGGAAATTAGCGAAGAGGAGTTGTACGCGATTGTTGAGGCTGCTGAAATGACTGAGGTTTATAAAATTAATAAGGTTGCAGAAAATGGTGCTCAGTCTCAACCGCAACAAACTACATCACCGATGCAGTCAACAACGCAACAACCAAGACCCTATCATGTTATCCTGGAGGAGTACAATGAGGCGATGAGGTACGCCTTTACTAAGTGGTGTGGTCAACCGCGTTCTCCTGAACAATGGGAGGAGCATGATGCAGACTTTCGCCTGGTTGCAGACTTAGAACTTGAGCTTCAAAGAACAAAGGCTGCTCAATAGTGAGAAGAGTTATTGTTTACTTTAAAATACAGAGCGGGGAATAGATCAGTTTGCGGTCCAAGTGAGAACCACTTACTGCTCTATTCCCCGTTCTGGCAACTGGTGTAAATGACCTTGGGACTTAGAAAATATTCGTTTGATAAAAAATAATGAAAGATCTTCTTATTTCTCACAACAATATCTTTTCCTAACCCCCACCACTACCTAAACTAAGTATAAAGGAGGTTCTCCATCGCTGGTAAAAATTAGTACTCTGCTGAAAATGAATGCATCCACTACTTCTATCTCTGCAGCAACTATAATAGTTAGCAGACGGGTCGAAAACATTAATCAGGTGCTTGCTGTAAGGAGATTACTGCTACGGTATCTTGATATAGAGGTTAGTTGTCAATTGTACATGTGGAGACCAACAGGTGAAGTTTATAGTAGTGAAAATGAAGCATTTGAAACAAACTACAGTAGAAAGTTATATAAAATCTTTGGTAATATGGTAAGGTTAGTCGATAAAGGATGGAACATTAATATAACATTTTATATTGTTCCAAACCTGTAATTAAAGCAAAAAAAAAACAAAAAAAAAAAAACGATGGGTATATAAGCCCGATGTTACAGAGACAATTATCACTTTGGTTCTGAATTGCGTCAAGAGAGCACCTACCATGGTATACCTCCACTATATTGACTCTACTGCTAAAGCGGATACTTTTATCCAGCGTGTTTACCAACTGTTAACGGAGTACCAACATGTTCAGGTCAAAGGATTGGGTATTCGTGGAACAGAAGAAGTAAAAATAGATGTAAAACCAATCCCTTTGAAGAAAAAAATTGTCCAATTATTACAAGAAGGCTACACACTGTGCCTTTATTACACAACCTCATAAACTAAATAAAACGCCAAAGGGGGGGGGGAATACAGAACGGGGAATAGATCAGTTTGAGGTTTGAATAAGAATCTCTTACTGCTCTATTCCCCGTTCTGGTAATAGGATAAGGTGACCTTGACCCACTTACAGGACTTAATCATTTGTGTTACAATAATACCTCTTCCCTATCACTTTTCCCTACCACTTGCACTTTCAACACTTACCCCCACCACCACCGAAATCATGTATAAAAGGTGGTTTCGTATTAGTGGTAAATCAGTCTGCTACTTGGAATCATGTCGCCCAGAGATAACATTTTCCCTTCTAAGAAGACTATACTAGAATTGATTGAAAATATTCCATTAAATTTAAACGAAGATGAAGACGATGATGATTCAGAGATGGAAGGTGAACTATTTAGTGATCTTGAACTATTTAGTGGCTTTGAACTACTGAGTGAGTTTGCTAGCAGTGAACCATATCTTGGAGAGATGGAGCTGTTGACTGACGACGAAGATGTCGATAATAATGAACCGGAATTTCATCATCAGTTGCTTTGCTTGGAGGAAATGGACCTTGTTGATAGTGAAACCCCTCCAAGCAGTATTAATATCGATGATGTAGTTCTAGATCCAGTCACAGGGAACTTTTGTGTTCGTCGTCGCTTATTTAGTGATATGAGCTCATCATCATCATTATCATCGGAAGAATCTGAATAAGTTTTTGTTGTCTTCAAATAGTTTACTTTAAATACAAAGCGGGGAATAGATCAGTTTGTGGTTATAGTGAGAATCACTTACTGCTCTATTCCCCGTTTTGGTAATATCGTTGTATGACCTTGACCCATTTACATGATTAAAAAAGTGGGGTAACTTATACATTTAATGGTGGGGGAACGTCTATTTAAAGACGATGCAACAGTGTATATTTATCATATAGACATGATGAACCCACCAGGAAACTCCGTTTGCTACAGCTTTCCCCTCATCGATATCGATGATGTGATAAAACTTGCATCAATAACAAAACGGTTCGAACTCGAAAGGCGACTCATAAAAGTCGACGTAATTCCACAAGATCTTCGTTCGGCAATGTTGACTATTGAATATGTTAAAGATGAATCTACAACTGAAGATCCCTATTGTTTTATGAAATTTTTAGTTGATCAAGATGCAATGTGTACAATCCAACTTCACATCCGAGTTTAAAATTTATCAAATGTTTCTGTTGGAGAAAATTGTCTTAGTTAAATACAGAGCGGGGAATAGATCAGTTTATGGTTTAATATAAAATCATTTACTGCTCTATTCCCCGTTTTGGTAAATTTGTTCAATGACCTTGACCTAAATACAGAAATTTGTAGCCTCCAGCTACAATAGTAAATATAAAATGCAAAAAAAAAAAAAAAAAAAAAAAAAAAAAAAAAAAAAAAAAAATAGTAAACTTAACGTAATACGTACCCCCATTACTTTTGCTAGGGTATAAATAGAGGGGTATTTGCAGTGTTGTTCATTATTGCCTTGACCCTTGTGGAGATCGCACCTACATTATGCATCGCTGCGATATTTGCAAGTCTTCATTTAAGGATGAATTTATTTTAATGATACATAAAGAACTGAAACATAACAAAAACCAAAATGAAGAATATGAAGAAGAAGAATTGAAAGAAATAGATCAAATGTTAGCTCAACACCAAAATTCCAGACCTAGTGTTATTCAATATGCACCATCAACATCGCCTTCTACCTCTGCTATGTCTACACTTCACCGTCCTTCAACATCATCATCATCTGCATCGACTTCTACGCCTGTTCTGTCTACACTTCATCATCCTTCAACATCATCAGCTGCATCGACTTCTACGCATGCTCTGTCTACACTTCACCGTCCTTCAGCATCAACAGCAGTAAATGTAGAACTACATGCCCGAGCACTTCCGGGTAATGTAGTAACCCACTTCAAAATTGACAATGCAAAATTACAACTCGAAGAGTTTTTAAATAACGCAAAAGGATTGGTAAGCAACACTTTGCAAAATGAATTAAAAAGATTAAATTTTATTAAATTTGGACTATTAATGGATGCTTTATTTACAAACATTCAAAATGAAACTTCACCGAGAGGGTTTTTAACAAAAAACCGAACTATTATGTTTTCGTCAGATATTGATTCAATCGTATCTGAATGTTTTGAAGAGCTAATGACTAAAATACAAGAACATGAAGGAAGAGGCTCTGGATGGAATTTGTTCAGCATCACAGGGCTAGACTTAAGAGTACACAAACACGGCTATGGAATTCGAGGAAGTAGCTACATTCCTCTACCAACAAAGATTAGAAATACCTTATCCTGCGTCAACGTACAAAATCAAGATACTGAGTGTTTTAAATATGCTATGTTGGCCAAATATGTAACAATTCATCCGGAAAGACCAAGTCACTATTATGAAGAAGTACAACATAGATATAATTTCCAAGGGATGACTTACCCTGTTGCTATAACAGACGTTTCAAAATTTGAAAAACAAAATCCTTCAGCTTCTGTCAACCTCTTCGGATTGGATTCGACAAACAATTTGTACCCCTTGCGTATAACACCAAATGAGCGCAGAGATCATACCGATTTGTTATTAATTACTAAAGGTGATATTTCACACTTTGTGTATATCAAAAAATTTGAAAGTCTTGTTTCTAATCAATTATCTAAGCATAAAAGAAAGATGACAATTTGCAAAAGATGTTTTTGTCACGTGAACAAAGAACTAAGAAGGGGAGGGTCTGATTGGTTAGTAGAACACCAGCGGTTATGTAATGGAAACTATGAAGTAAGAATTAAATTGCCGCATCCTAGCAGAGCGCAGATAAAATTTGACAAAGTAATACAACAATACCGTGTACCTGTTGTTGTTTACGCTGATTTCGAGTCTTCTTTACATCCGCTTGAACAACAAGAAGAGGACGTTACAAGAAGAAGCAAATACCAACTTCATTCACCAAACAGTTATTGCATACTAATTAAATCCACGTTGACTGAAGACCATCTTCAAAAATATGGACTATCATCTTCTCCAAAGATTTATCGCGGTGAAGAAGCAGCCAAATACTTTGTCGATGATTTGTATGACATAGCTGCAAAGGTAGAAGAACTGTATGGAACAAAGGTACCCATGTCACCTATGGAAGAAGAAGAACTTTAACATTATGATTCAACAACAACGTGTTATTTGTGTAATAACACCTTTACACTGGATAACGTTAAAGTTCGTGACCACGATCATCTTACGGGAGCGTACAGAGGTGCAGCCTGTAACGCTTGCAACTTGAACTACAAACTACCATATTTTATCCCCGTAATTCTGCACAATCTGAGTGGTTATGATTCGCACTTCATAATCCCCGAACTAGGAAGAGATAATGGAGCAATAGACGTTTTGGCTACTACAATGGAAAAATTTATAAGCTTTTCAAAAAAGGTGGGTAAAATTAAATTAAGGTTTGTTGATTCATTTAGATTTATGCCTTCAAGCCTCATGAAATTATCTGAAAATCTAAGAAGAACAGATTTGATAGAAACAAGCAAAATTGTACCCAATAGTAAAATGGATTTGGTTCTTCGAAAAGGAGTCTTCCCCTATGATTACATCGATGGACTGCATAGATTTGATGAAACATCACTACCTTCACCAGAACACTTCAAAAACAAACTTAATGATTCGGAAATATCACTTGAGGACTATCAACACGCACGTCGAGTATGGAACGAGTTAGATATGAAGACCTTAGGAGATTACTCGGACTTTTATGTCAAACTAGATGTAACTCTTCTTTGTGATGTAATGGAAGAATTCCGAAACACCTGTTTTGCTGCATACGGTTTGGACCCTCTACATTCGTATACTTCACCAGGATTAGCTTGGCAAGCCATGTTAAAAGAAACAAAATGCAAACTCCAACTTTTAACAGACATTGACATGGTTTTAATGGTTGAAGCTGGAGTAAGAGGCGGATTGACCCAAAGTGTTACCAGACATGTCAAAGCCAACAACAAATACCTACCCGATTACGATGAAACCAAACCGTCAACCTATTTAGGATATTTCGATGCAAATAACCTGTACGGATGGGCAATGTCAAACCCACTTCCTTTTGATAACTTTAAATGGATTAATCCCGACTCTATTGGCGATATTTTACAAATTCCGAAACATGGTGACACTGGATATATTTTGGATTGCGATTTTGAATACCCAGAAAATTTACATGATCTTCATTATGACCTTCCACTTCTTGCTAAAACAGAAATTTCACCAATTGGAAAACACCCCAAATTAATGATGACATTAAATAATAAACAACGCTACGTGGCTCACTTTTGGGTGGTTCAACAAGCTATCGAATTAGGACTACGTCTAACAAAAATTAATAGAGTTTTGGAATTTTCTCAATCATGCTGGTTGAAACCCTACATTGATTCAAATACCATCAGAAGAGCAGCAGCTACATCAGACTTTCAAAAAGATTTCTTTAAATTAATGAATAATGCGATATTTGGAAAAACATTGGAAAACAAAAGAAGACACAAAAATGTTAAACTTGTTACCGACGCAAAAAAATTACAGAAACTAGTACAGCAGCCAAATTTTGGAACATCTATAATTATTAATGAAAAACTTGTAGCAGTGTCCATGAAGAAGACGAGTGTGAAGATGGATCGTCCTTTGTATATAGGCATGTCAATCTTGGACATCTCAAAAACACACATGTACGATTTTCACTACAACAAAATGGTGGCGTTCTACGGAAGAGAAAATATATCTATTACATATATGGACACTGACGCTTTCATATATCGCATAGTAACATTGGACATGTATAAAGATTTGCGTACATTTATTTACAAGAACGACTTTGATTTCTCCGATTATCCAAAAGATCATCCAAACTACGACAATGACAGACACAAAAAAGTACTAGGCAAATTCAAGGATGAGGCTAATGGTGTTCTGCTTGAAGAGATTGTTGCATTGATGTCTAAACTATATTCTTTGAAACTCTATAATGAAAAAGAAGAAGAAGAAGAAAAGAAGAATAGCTATATTAAGAAAGCTAAAGGTGTAAAGAGTTTATATTTAAAGAAGAAAGTGCATTTTGAACACTACAAGCAATGCTTATTTGAGGATAACATCATTACAGCTAAATTCAACACCATCAGAAGTTTTAACCATCAGCTGTACGGCGTGACTGAAGTTAAAAAGGCGCTATCCTGTAATGACGACAAAAGACAAACACTTCCAGACAAAATCAACACATTACCATTCGGCCACTACTCCCTCAACCCTATTGACGAGTAACCTTTTCATCGTCCTAGATCCTTTATCCTTTTCCTTTCCGTAAAAAAAGGGGAAACACAGCAATGTTAAGCTGTGTTTCCCCTTTTTTTACACAAGTTTTAAATGACCTTGAACTATATGTATATATATATATATATATATAAGCAGATTTATACCAAAGAATATTTAATACCATATCAGCTGCCTTCGTGAAACCATCATGTCAGACCTGAAGGAGAAGATTATTAATGAGCTACACAAACCTGCAAGAATAAAGTTTCCAAGAAGAAATACTGTTATAAAAGGGATAAATGATCTATATCAAGCGGATCTAATTGAAATGCGACCGCATAGCAGAATAAACAAAGGATTTAAATATATACTCACAATTATTAATTGTTTTACAAAAGTTGCAGACGCTTTGCCTCTAAAGGACAAGACTGGTAAAAGCGTAACAGAAGCCATGGAAATAGCCATAAAAAGAGATAAAAACAAAATTAAACATTTACAAACTGATGATGGAACAGAATACTTTAATACAAACTTTGCACAGTTAATGAATAAATATAAAATAAATCATTATTCTACAAATTCAGAGAAAAAAGCAGCTATTGTAGAAAGATTCAATAGAACCTTGAAAGGAGCACTGTATAAACAATTTTCAAAAAGAGGTTCTTACGTATGGTATGATGTTTTACCACAATTAATAAATGATTATAACAACAGGTTTCATAGAACTATTGGTATGAAACCTAACAAAGTAAATAGAAGAAATGCAAAAGATGTATTAAAACGCATAAAGAAAAATACAAAGCCTAAAGTAGAAAAAATGCAGCCAAGAAAATTTAATGTAAGTGATAAAGTACGGATTAGTAAATATAAGGGAGTGTTTACCAAAAAATACCTTCCCAATTGGACGAATGAAGTTTTTACAGTGTATAAAGTGCAACCGACTGTACCTGAAACGTATATCCTAAAAGATAACAAAGGAGATTTGTTGCAAGGTGCATTTTATGGACATGAAATGTTAAAGTCAACAGTAGGTGATGTATATCTTGTTGAAAAAGTGTTACAAAGAAAAAAGGACGCAGTTAAAGTGCGGTGGTTAGGGTTTAACAAAACTGAGGATTCATGGATACCTATAAAGGACTTGGTTTAATACAAGCAACTCATTTCATCGTTAACCTTTGAGCAGGATGGAGATTATTCACCATAAAGATCGATTCAATATTAATAACATAGATGATTTAACTGTGGATAACGTTAAAATCAACAATGGTAAACACGGTAGTTTACTTCCAAACACTGTTCGATGTATAGTAAGTGGCCCCTCAAACTGTGGAAAGACCAATGTTGTCTTTAATTTGATCACTAATCCGCAGGGATTAAGGTTTAGTAACCTATATATTTTTTCAAAGTCTCTACATCAACCAAAGTATCAATTGCTGGATAAAATCCTATCTGATGTGTCTGATGTTAATTTTTACAAATTTAACGCTAGTGATAGCATTATGCAACCAAACGAAGCGAAACCGTATTCTGTATTTATATTTGACGATGTATCTTGTGAAAATCAGGATACTATTAGAAACTACTTTGCCATGGGAAGACATAATAACATCGACAGCATATATATAGGACAAACTTATAGCAAAATCCCAAAACAACTTATCAGAGATAATGCAAATATTCTAATTGTATTCAAACAAGATGATACTAACCTAAAACATATATATAACGATCATGTGAATGCGGATATGCCATTTGAAAAGTTTAAAGAGCTTTGCGGAAAAGCATGGGCGGAAAAGTATGGATTTTTGGTTATTATGAAAGATCAAGCTATAAAAGATGGTCGTTATAGAATAGGTTTTGATAAATTCGTTTTAATACACTGATTAGCGGTATTACTGTACAAGTCGTCAAGGTGTGAAGATGGTTAACCAGGAAAAGCTATTAAAGGAAATAAAATCACTTAGTGATTCTATTAGACAAAAAAACCGAGCTTTAAAATCAGGTATAAATGAAAGAGAGCAATTTTTAGAAACAACATTCAAACCTGTTACTGAACCTTTAAAGCGATTAGCACAAAATATGGAAAGACCTTCAATTCGCTTCGAAGGAGACAAAATGCTACCAATTTCCAAATATGAAGAAGAATTTCAGAATGATGAAAGTTCTGACCAGTTACAAACATCTGAAGAAAGCGACGAGTATGAAGAAAGCGGAGATATAGGAGATTTAAGGGAAAAGAACATTGCAGGAGATACAAGTACAGAAGATACAAGTGCGGAAGATACAAGAGCAGAAGAAGAGGATATCAACCCATCCAACTTAAGCAAATTAGGCACAGATATTATGTTTAAAGGAACACTTGGAAGAAAATATACATTAAAAATGTTACATGGCACACATGCTAATCGAAATTATCATACATATGGAGCTAGAATAGAGGATAAAGGATTAATGATTGGAGATAGAAAGTTAGATATAAACGAAAATGATGATATAGTTATTGGTGATAAGAAATATAAAGGTACAACAGGTTTGTTTGAACTCATCTTTAAAAATTATCCTGGTAAATATACTAAAAAGGATTTACAATTGTTTAAAAATATACTAGAGTATACAAATGCACATAGAAAAAAATATTCCAAAGAACTACCTATTCATAGAAACAGGTCAATAAAATACACAAACATTATATCTAGTCTTTTCCCCTCGAAATCAAATAAAGCTCCAATTAAAAGAAGAGCTTTATCTTCTGCTGAATTAAATGTTTTGCATAAAAAAAGAAAAACAACTGATCCTACTACATCTGGAAGGGGATTATTAAAAAATTTGTATAAAACCAATATAATATATTACAACGATATAAATAAGTTAGTTGATCGAATGAGGTTATTACATGAAGCTATGGAAGCCGGGCACACTGGTTTAGAAAACGAATGGGTAGCTTTGGTTGATGAACTGCGAAAACGAGAAATAATTGTTCAGTAGACGTATATATATATATATATATATATATAGTAAGAACCTAAACGATAGCGATTCAGTTACATCATGAGTGTGGACAAGTTTGGACGGTATTCCGAGTTTGGAGTAAAATCTGGATATAGTGAAAAAAGAGCTGGGTTTCCGTTAACACCTGATGGTAATTATAATTTTGAAGGAAAAGTAATTCAAAATGTTGGTGATCCGCTTTTGTCTTCTGATGCGGTTACGGTACAATACATGGATAAAAGAACCCCGATTGTACACGAAGACCATTGGGGATTTTCCGGTAAAAGGTTAAGCAATATAAAACATCCCATTTATGATGGTGAAGCAGTAAATTTAGCGACTTTAAAATTGTTAACGATTTACAAAAAGAATGAAACTGATACAAGCTATGATGTAAAAAAATTAAAATTGTCAAATGTAGGTGATTGTGAGCAGGATGGAGACGCTGTAAATAAGAAAATATTTGATATAGTACACAAGAAATGGACTACAGAATATGAAAAACATATGGAAAGGTTTGGTGCAGCTTTATTTAATTATATCCATCGGGCTTCAGGAAGAGCTGTAGCTTCAGATGTTGACAGCCACAATTATTTAGACTGGAAAAAGATACACAATCCAGAAAAACCTAATCAATTAGATAAACCGTCTGAGCCTTCTAAAGTCAAGACATTAGGAAAGGGGGATAAAGTGAATGTGATTAATGAACCAACAGAAAACGATGAAGATTATATAAGAGAAAAAAGAATTTAAATACCCATGATAAGGGATAAAGCATCAGTTATATTCGAGAGATGATACAGAGAGGATGATGGAATCCAATATTACTGCGTGGAGTTTAATATCTCAAGAGCCGAGATTTCCCCAAGGAGTGCTGACAGATGGTTTTGTTCAACGGTTTGATAGATATATGGATTGGGAACAACTTTCCATACACTACCTCTTCACAATGACTATGTTAAGAATTTATTTTCACAGAGTTAACTGGATTCATATTTTACAAAGACAACAGTTTTCAGAAAACTTCCTTGTAGAGATGACATCAAATTTTAATAACTGTTGGGAAGTAATAAGTAAATATCAAAATCTCTCTGAAAATTACATTGACAATTTTAAAGATAAACTAGACTGGAATGTGTTATTTAATTACCAACGATTAAGTGGCAAGTTTCTAAGGGAACATGACAACTATTTAGATTTTATTCATTTTACCGAAAACAACGATACCATCACCAGCGGAGAAACATTTGAAACATCTTCAATTACACCTTATTTCTATTTTTACTACTTTTATTTATTATGTCTACATTTAATTAATTAATCCATTTCTATATAATAAATGGATTTTAAACAGTATATATAATACAAGAAGCCAAGACTAATATTACATTCATTGTAAAACATTTATAGAGTGCACCTACTGACTGTAAGTTTGGCTATAAATAGTCATGCCGAGGGCTAAACGCATCAGTCATAATCGAGAGAGATTACAGAGAGGAAGGGGAATAGCATCAACAGCATTTTCTCTATTAAGTAAACCGGTTGGAGCTATAGTTAACAAGGCGATTGATTTATTACCTGTGGAATTACATTTACCTGGAGGATATCAATATTGTGGTCCTGGAACCAAATTAGAGAAACGGCTTGCTAGAGGAGATCCTGGAATAAATAAGCTTGATCAAGCTTGTAAACAGCACGATATAGCGTATTCCAAATTTGGTGATACAAAAAATAGATCAATAGCAGATAGAGCACTTTCTGAGAAAGCTTGGCAAAGAGTAAAATCTAGTGACGCGAGTATTGGTGAAAAAGCATCGTCTTTAGCAGTAACAGCAGCAATGAAAGCAAAAACTACGTTTGGAGGAGGAAAGAGAAGAAGGCGTGGGAAAAGACCCGCTAAGAAACAAGGAGGTAATATCAGAAGAAAACGTCGATCTACTAGTGGTAAAGGTAAAAAGAAACCAACAATATGGTCAATGATAAAAAAGGGAGGAGGACTATACCTAAGACCGTATCGTGTGTATTAAATAAGAAAGAGCAATTAATAATTAAAAACAAAGAATTAACCAATGAAGAACTGATTACATATGCTTCTTGTTTGAAAATCCCATTTTTTAGAGGAGTATTTATGAAAGATGAATTACCGGTTAAAATGTGGAAAAATGAGACTGGTATAGTAAATTTGGATAATAGTGAAGGATTAGGCACTCATTGGGTGTGTTACAAGAAACTTGGTGAAACGATTTATTATTTCGACAGTTTTGGAAACCTTCCACCACCGAAAGAACTTCAACAATACTTTCGTGCGGCAGAAAATGTTTTTTACAATTATACAAGAAAACAACCTGATGATACATCCATTTGCGGTCATTTATGTTTAGACTTTTTAGCTAAAAGTGTTAGTCAACTTTAAGATGTCTTCGTATACAGTGTCATTAACCGGTAACTCATGTACTTTGCGCAGTATTCTGTTTCCAGCGCTACGTTTGCAAAAAGGAAGACTATGGGAAGCCGCATTATTGGATTTAACAACATATAACTCTATTCCAAACGTTAGTGAAGGAATTAATAACAAAATACATTATTACAAGACAAAAGATAATAAAGGAAAATATTCAGCTTTGGAAGAATTCAGTTTACCAACAGGAGCTTATGAAATTGATAATATAAATGAAGTTATACAAAAACATATGGGAAAAGAAAATATAACGATAAAAGGCAATAACAATACAATGAAAGCCGAAATTACTTCTAAGTATTATATTGATTTTGGTCAAGAACGTTCAATTGGTAGTTTATTGGGGTTTTCTAAGGAAACAAAGGTATTAGAACCTAATACAACTCATTCTGGGAATAGAACTGTGACGATCATCAAAGTAAACAGCATAGACATTACATGTAACATTATACAAGGATCCTACAGAGATGGAGAAAATCGGCATATATTACACACATTCTACCCATCAGTCGCACCGGGTTTCAAGATAGTAGAAAAGCCTCAAAACCTTGTGTACCTACCGTTAAACACCAGTTTCATTTCAGACATCGTGCTGAACATAGTGGATCAAGACGGAAACCTTATTGACTTTCGAGGAGAAGCTATTACTGTAAGAATACATATAAAATCATCCGCTTAGATAATGGGGTTATCATTTAAAAAGAGAGAGCCAACCAGCAAAGAGGTCAGTAGCTCATCAGCTGTAGAAGGATTAACAAGTGACAACATTCGTTTTTTAGAAGAAATTGGATTAAAGGTCATTAACAATGGATATACTGGATATAGCGCAGGGCCCAACATTCGACGAGACCTTATGGGAAAAGGAATATCACACGCACAACCCTTACGCTTCGTCCAAATTAAACAATAACGATGAAATTAGGATTCCTATACAACAACAAGACATTTATACTCTTCCATGCGAAAGTTATTTATATATTGAAGGAAAAGTAACAAAAGCTGACGGTACTGTTGGAACCACTGTTCCGTTCATAAATAATCCTATGGCATTTTTGTTTGACGAGATTAGATATGAAATTTCAGGAGTTACAGTCGATTCAACAAAAAAGGTTGGAATTTCCAGTACATTAAAAGGATTAGCGTCTTTAACACCAAATGAGAAGAATCTGTTAGCTGTTGCAGGATGGGTTGCACCAGACAAAAGTATAATTACTCCTGACGCTTCGGGAAACTTTGATTTTTACGTACCTTTAAGATTACTTTTAGGATTTGCTGAAGATTACAGAAGAATAATAATAAATGTAAAACAAGAACTAGTTTTATTAAGGTCATCAAACGATAATGATATTATTAAAGCATCTGCTGGAACAACTGAAGCCAATTTAGACTGGAAACTAACATTAGACAAGATTGTTTGGAGAGTACCACATGTGCGACTAAATGATGAACACAGGATTACATTATTAAGAAAGTTAAAATCAGATCGAGACATTGTAATACCATTCAGAAGCTGGGAGTTTCATGAATACCCCGTTTTACCTTCAACACAACGGCATACATGGACTGTAAAAACTTCTACTCATTTGGAAAAAGCGAGATATGTAATCTTTGGATTACAAACAAAGAAAAAAAGTATATTAACTGAAAATGCTGGTGAATTTGACCATTGTAAATTAACAAACTGTAAAGTGTTCCTGAATTCACAATTCTTTCCCTACGACAACTTTAATATCTCTTTTGATAAAAAAAGGTACAGTGTTTTATACGATATGTACGCTAGGTTCCAAAATTCATATTACGGCAAAACAAACACACCTCTACTATCTCCCGTACAGTTTGAATCGAAAGCTCCGATTGTTGTAATTGATTGCTCCAAACAAAACGAATCTGTAAAATCGTCTAGTGTTGATATAAAAATAGAAATGGAATTTCAAGAAAACGTACCTGCAAATACATCTGCGTATTGTTTAATTTTGCACGATAAAATTGTTACATACACACCGTTGACTGGTATCGTAAAGACGGTATTGTAAAACGTTGTACCACCACCGGCACCGCCACTGTCGCTAACCTATAAATAGCGGAGCAACAATGCAGGTCTTCAGTTGATCGTCTATCGTCGCATGGGCAACATCTTCTACAAAATGAGTTCTCCATCTGTTGTACAAGGTGATGCAGAGGTAGCACCGTTATTGGAACGTGATAATACTAGTGAAGAAGAAATCATCAAGGAAATAACTGCATTTTTAAAGTTTGGTAAAAGAGATAGAGAGGAGGAAAGTAATGCAGACCCATCAAAGGTAGTACCAAAGAGGAAGAAGAAAGTTGAAGAAAATATTCCTCCTCACATTTTAACTGAAGTTTTTTTGCGAATCTTTTACCCCATCTCAGCATGCATCAGTAAAAGTGTATCAGTTGGATTGATGAAGTCATTGGATTATTCCCCTACAGTAATACTACACCATGGAACAAAAAAGGTTTTATTTTCGCATAATGCTTGGGAGTCATTTTTGAAACATGTACATTTAATAGAATGTTATTTAACTAACAGTTTGTGTGGAAGGAAAACACATATTCGACTTTTGGATTGTGACAATGAAATCGATATTGTTAAACATCGTGGACAACTACAAGTGCGAATTAGAGACTTGACTCAACATGAAAATAAGATTCTACTGTCACGTGAAGAATTCTACGTTTTAAACTACGCAACAGAACCTATTACAAGGTACATGAGACAGTTGGTATTTGCAAGCGCTATTATTAAAGAATATTTGGTCGATACTTTGGAAAAACAACCTGATAGCACCATCGTGTACGGACCTGTGGATACATCTATTTTTAATAGAATACCTCATGAAGTTTGCATGTGGAGAAAGTTAAAGGATTTTGAACCACTTGTAGAAATCGCTACAGAAGCTACAGAAGAAACAACACAGGAAGAAGAAACGGAGAAACAAGAAGAAGAAGAAAACGAAACACAAGAAGAAGAAGTTAAAAAAGACTAAAGTTTGACTTAGTAAAGAAGAACACACGTGGGGTAGGCCTATTGGGGACGGTGCCCACGTTAAATATACACCAACGCGCCTGCAACTGTACGGCCTGGTATTTAACCTACCGTGGTGTGGAAAACAGTTTAGTTGATCGCTAGGTGCCATGATGAGCGGAGGGGATGAAGAAGTGAGTGTAAAGCCTTGTGTAATAGAATTTCAAGCATTTCGAAATAATGATGATAGGTTTATTATCAAGGAATTAGTAATTTTAGACTTGCTTACATTTGTAGTTTACCCATTCACGTTTGAAGCTCCTTTTTCTTTTAACAACCTTAACGCCAAAGCAAAAAGTACAAACAAATGGATAACAAACTACTTTCATCACATACATTGGTATGAAGGATTTATAAGCTACAGTAATCTGCACAGTATTATGTTTAACTTTTGCAAACAATATTCACATATATACACAAGAGGATTAGAAAAAAGGAACTGGATACAAAAGTACACGCACGGTGATGTTTTCGATATAACCATCGGTAAGGACTTTAACATTAATCTCGGTAATATTTGTGTTGCTGCAAAATATCCTAAACACGGACAATTAAACTGCGCATTGCACAACGCATATCGTTTGGCTGCTTACTTGGAACAAACGCAGAAATGTGGTGGGGGTAGCAAAGAACCGGAATGTGGTGGGGGTAGCGGGGCCTATAAATACGAGGAGCCAACACCGCTCCGGCACGAGTATTATTCGAGACTCCGAAGAGGTAACATCACAGAAGACACCACAACCACCACTGACGAAGATGACATCACAACAGTTTCTACAAACACTGGTTGATCAATTCAACACTCATTCAAAATCCGACCTTCTGCTAACTAAAAAGTGTTCAGAACTAAAAGAACAAAAACACTACATTATTCATAACATCAAGAAAGTGGAAACCACACATGGAGAAGCAATTCTAGTTTCATTGAGCGAAGGACCTTTCTCTCCAGGAGATGAGCCGAAGTTTCAAGTATTTCTTCCAAAACGATTTGTTCAACTGCTACAAAATGAAGATTTGCGAGATATTCAACCGGGGACGTTGTATTTGGTATCACACGGTGTAAGCGGCAACAACTCGACGGAACTCACTCTGCACATCACGCATCCTTGTACATAATGTCTCTGTTTGTATTTTATTGTTTGTATTTCTAGTTATCAATGTTAAACTTAAGTTTATTGTATTGTAAGATGTTTGTTTAATAAAGAAAATAAAAAAAAAAAAATAAAATAAAATAAAATAAAAATAAAAACAGCAACACAGCAGTATATTATTTTATATACTGCTGTGTTGCTTTTTTTAAAATTCAAATGGATGACCTTGAACTTTCATTCAGGGTTAACTTATGAAGAGGTATAAAAGAGAGGGAGCAGTGAAGTTAGTCTCAGTCTTGTCTAACACACGCTGCAGCTAACATGTCGGTGTCACCTATGAAAAATTTATTTTTCGATAACAATTTGAAGACATATTGTTGCGAGTTACAATGTTTTAAAATACCAGGCGATCAAGTTGACGGGAAAGCTTGTCGTAAGTGCAAGTGTTTCAGCTATTGCATATGTAGATGTAAAACGTATCAAATGAACCGACAAGATAAACTACAAGAATTACGCCGAAGGATTGCATTACTGTGGCGGCGAATGTAGTAGCAACCAGCTGCCACCTGCCGCCTGCCATCTGCTGTCCGCCATCTTCTCCGCCCCACCATTTTGTTTGATACCAGAACGCTAGCTAGCGAATAGTCAGTACACCTCCGGCTCTCGACTGGTGAACATCGAGTGCTCTTCACAAACGTAAAACATTGTATTAAAATGTCCATTAAAATTAGGTGTATTCATTATGACTCTATTCATCTGGCGACTTTCCAAGACCTCGAGGTTTTTAATGAAGAGTTAAGACTTCTCATTGCGTCCGGTTACGATTTATCTTTGGAACGTTACGCATCAAAAAACAACATGGACTCTGCGCAGGAATCGAAGTATATACCGTCTTTCTTCAGAAAGCGAAGTGATGGCCGCAACTCGTCCGGATCAACAACATCGATGACAACCAACAACGGGGAACTATTGTAAACATGAATTATTGTAAACATAACTTATTGTAAATAAAAATAAAGTAATATTTGTATTAGTACTACCTCGCACTCGTATCATTCGATTGCTTCATTCGATAATTTTCATTCGATATTTTATCGAATTAAAACTATCGAATCACAATCGGATTTTACGCGTGCGAGGTAGTACTTTTTTAAAATTACCTCCCCGTGACCTTGAACTTTGAACTTTAACTCATTTCGTCACAAAACCGCCTACGTCACTGGCTCAGCCCCAGATAACATCTTTCATGACTCAGCACTTCCGGTCACGTGACCGGATGACGTCACTTCCGGCGCAAAACCCGCAAACCCACACTACTTATATGCTGTATTTTATTTAGTTCAAGTTATTTAATGTATATAAGATAGTAAAATAGGGTTTTATATCCCTATTTATGTAACTGTAAAAGTTTAATATCAAATCAAATTACATAGATGGAACAGCACGTCACGTGACTTTTACAGGATATTACATAGCAAATAATTAACATTAAAAAGTTACATAAATTATGTAATCAAAAAGTAAATAAATAAAATTCCAAGAGTCCACCCTTCACCGTTCAACCGCACTTCGATGCGACGAGAGAAAACATCTTTGCGAGGGGCAAACGTAAACAAACTTTTTAAATAGAAGAAGTTTCCCGATGTAATTGGCTCCCTCTCTAATAATGATTCAGAAATGACAACTGAACAATTATAGGGTTAAAGCTACAAGCCGAACCTTTTTAGTGAATTTCCTATGGAAAGTGAACTATTAGCATGACCCGCACGGTGAAACTAAGCCCGGGACCACCATAGAAGTTCCTAACGTGACCCCCTGAACACGTTTTGGAGGTCGTTTAAAATTGTATATATATATATATATATATGTATATATATGTGTATGCACTCTAGCGGTCGCATTTTTTGTCCGATTTATTTAAAATTTGGTAGGGACGTTCCTTTCTGTAATCAATTGGACAAGTTCGTTGGGCAAAACAATCGGAAAACTCTAAACCCCTTTTTTGGGGGATTAATCATTCAAATTTCGAGTTTTTGGGCCCAAAAATGGTCATAAAAGCCCCAGATGTAAAATAAATGCATTAAAAAAGATGGGAATTAGAGAGGCGAAAGTTTTAAGCCCTCTCTCGTCATTCTAGCATAAATATTTACCGAGTTATAAGAAAATGTGTATTGACTAAACACAGCACGTTGTCTTATGGGGGTTTTACACGAGAAAAGCCTGTTATTCCTTTGTTAGAGTACTTTTATCATCCCCAGCAACCTCACACCTACTTTCAAGCCTGTCTGGACCTTCTCCTAACCTTATATTGGGGCAAAATTGTATTCCCAGCTTTGCAAGTAAATGAAACCAGGAGGATCAGAACAGCCAAAAAATCAATGTTTTCAGATTTCAATAAAAATTGGACAAATGTATTTTTTTACACTTATTTCGACTTTTAAAAGTTTTTATTTGGAAATTCACTTCCGTCACGTCAGTGTGCTGCGTGCGAACTCGTTTTTAATTGCAGTAACTATATTCTTTGTTTTTTATCCATTCTAGATCAAGAATTTGTATAGTTATAATATCAAGTGCACGATCATTATCGGAAATTAGCTTGTGACGTTGCATGAAAATAAAAAAATGTTAATGTAAAAATAAATATATCTAAAATTAAACGGTATCAGGAAACTGACACATACTTTCTCCCTTTTAGCCAAACTTTAATGAAAAAAATTATCTTTTATTTACTAAATATAGAATATGAAGTACAGATAAATGTACAGAAAATTTTCTGAAATAGTTGTTTTCATAAATATCCACCCAAATCCTTTTTGGGAGGCACTGTAGAATCCATTGCTACACACAGTGGTTTTGAAAGGGGAAATGCTCCCTTGTCCCCCCCCAGAGTTAAATGGCAACATATTTCGAACATCCTCTGCTGGTCAATGCTAACTTGACCTGCATGTCAAGTTTTAATGAAATTGACCAGTAAATAAGAGGGAAATAGTTTTTTTGTTTTCCCCATAAGAATAACATTGGACAACGTACTGCGTTATCGCTAAATTAAAATTTCAATTTTCTCCATAACTAGCAATCGTAGAATAGTAATTCAAATTAATAATTTCTTTAGTTTTTTGATCTTTTTTTAATGGTGAACAGTAATATTTTTTACATTTATGTTTTTTATGAAAAATCCAAAAAAACTTAATTTTTTATGTTTTAAGTCCTGTAATTTCTGAACCCGAATTTTTACAAAAATTCGGGTGGTGTCATTTTGTTGGAAACCTAAAGCTCTACAAACCACTAAAGTTTAATCAAAATCGTTAGAGCCGTTTTTAAGAAATTTGGATTTTTCATGTTTTTTGGCGATATTTGGGGATCGACAAATTTTAAAAATTTTAATTAAGAATTTTAAAAATCGAAAATTCAAAAAATGAAAAAAAACACCTGGAGATATCGAGGATTAGTACCTACATACCAAATTTCATAAAAATCGGTCCACACACACACACACACACACACACACACACACACACACACACACACACACACACACACACACACACACACACACACACACACAGACATAACTTAAAAATCACTTTTTTGGGTTCAGGGAGCACCAAAATGAATATTTCCACTAACAACTCAAATTCGAAATTTTTGACGAAAATAATACTTTCTCCATAAGAAAGGGGAGAAAGTAAAATCAACCCTTTGCACCATAATGTGTCACCATTTGATTCATTTTTCCAGTAATTATTGGAAAATAAGAATTATCAAGGGACTCTGTTCCCTCCGAGGGTTGTATTTCTTGGCAGAGAGAAACAGAACAACTTTAAAATTAAGAAAGTTGGAACAAGTTTGTACCTGTTGAAGGAATGCAATCAGTTCTTTCCTAGGTGGCAGCGGAATATATTTGTTGAAAGAGACGAGTAGGATACGCCCCATTATAACAAGCCAATCAGAAGCCAGCATTTTGTAGTGACGTCATTCCAAGATGGCGGCGCCCATGGCACTTTATTTCCCGCCAAATTTCCTAACCTCACTTTTTAAATTTTAACTCATTTTGCTCAGTTCTGGCAACCTATGCTCTATGATACATTATTTTACATATACACCATTATATATATATATATATTATATACTGTAAATTATATGTATATATGTTCCATGGTTCGACTATTATATACTCTATGCGATTGATACTATCATATGGCAATGTATATACAATATTATACATATACTTTACAGCTACACCATTATATAAATATAATCTAGGATATATTAAAAAGTGACGTCACACGTCACTTGACCGCATGGGCTGAGTGAATATATACGTCATCTGAGGCTGAGCCAGTGACGTAGGCGGTTTCGTGACGTAATGAGGGAAAGTTTAAAGTTCAGGGTCACGGGGAGGTTATTTAAAAAAAGTACTACCTCACACGCGTAAAATTCGATTGTGATTCGATAGGTTAATCGATATAAAAAATTTAATGAAAACAATCGAATGATACGAGTGCGAGGTAGTACTATTTCAAAAATTACTTTATTTTATTTACAATGTTTGTTCTTAATTACAATACGAATCTTCCGCCGTTGTTGGTTATAATCGAAGTTGATGATGCCGGAGAGTTGCGGTCATCGTGTTTTTTCCTGTTGAAAGAAGGTAGATACTTTGATCCCTGCGCAGACTCCATGTTGTTTTTTTTTTTTTGACACCGATCTGTTCTGATAGGTGTTTCCATTTCATTACCGTCAGGTAGAAATACTACCTGACGGTAATGAAGTAGAAACATCTATCAGATCTTGAGTGACATAATATTATTATTATTTTGTGAAGAGCGTCTCGGAGAGCTCGATGTTCACCGGTCGAGAGCCGGAGGTGAAATGACTATTCGCTAGCTAGCGTTTTGGTATCAAACAAAACGGTGGGGGTAAAAGTGAGGTGGGGCGGAGCAGATGGCGGACGGCAGATGGCAGGCGGCAGGTGGCAAGTGCGCGGCAGATGGAAGTCCCCCCACTACACCAGTCCCCCACTACACCAGTCTCCCCACCAAGTTTTACATCGCACAATAACTAGTTTACATGTGTTAGTTAGGGTTTAGCTCTTAGACTGTCAAGACCTTAGCTCCGTAACTGAAAACTTCAATAATGTTTGCTCAACGCTGTATAAGTATAACAGCTACTATGATCTAAACCGGTGCATGTATTCATATGGTGCTTTTTGCGTAGCAAACAACTGGCTAAAAGTGTTTCAACCTCGATTTTTCTTCGACGAAACCGCTCATTGTCCATTAAAAGCGTAGACCTTCTGTCTTCATTGTCAGGGAAGTAGAATGTAGTGTCAAGGGGACTACTGAAGGTCACCTTCCTCATGTTCCTGTAAAACTGCGACATTTTTCAGACCCTCTAGGTAGATGTTCATCCGTTAAGAGCTGGAAGAATAATGATGTAGCGTTATTGTGTATGATAGCCACCTACCCCCCACCACAACGTTACCTTGTCCTTCAAACCATTGTTTTTACGCTACGGATGCTATACTTTTGGTTAGATTTAAATTTAGATTGCACCTTCTTGTTCATTTTGTCAAGCCGTGTAATTGAAGTACCCACATGTTATACTTTGAACCAAAAACAAAGAAAATATTTAGGTTTGTCCTTGAAAATAGTTGTTTCTTCGCTGTTGCTGCTATACCCTTGGTCGGATCTGAATTCTGTTTGCACCAACTTGTTCCTCTGATCAATCTGCGTAATTTGAGTACCCATATGGCATATGTTAAACTAGAAATAAAGAAATTATTTAGATTTGACCTTCAAAATAGTTATTTTTGGCTATTACTGCTATACCCTTGGTCGGATCTGAATTCTGTTTGCACCAACTTGTTCCTCTGATCAATCTGCGTAATTTGAGTACCCACATGGCATATGTTAAACTAGAAATAAAGAAATTATTTAGATTTGACCTTCAAAATAGTTATTTTTGGCTATTACTGCTATACCCTTGGTTGTATCTGAATTATGTTAGCACCAACTTGTTCCTCTGATCAATCTGCGTAATTTGAGTACCCACTTGGCATATGTTAAACTAGAAATAAAGAAATTATTTAGATTTGACCTTCAAAATAGTTATTTTTGGCTATTACTGCTATACCCTTGGTCGTATCTGAATTATGTTTGCACCAACTTGTTCCTCTGATCAATCTGCGTAATTTGAGTACCCAATTGGCATATGTTAAACTAGAAATAAAGAAATTATTTAGATTTGACCTTCAAAATAGTTGGTTTTAACTATTACTGCTATACCCTTGGTCGGATCTGAATTCTGTAATAACTAAACATTAATCTCTCCCGAAAAATCAATACATATCTTCCATTATTTTAAGAAACGAGAATTTTCTGAATTTTCTAAGTCCCTAAGGTCATCTGAACATTTTGCCAAAGCGGGGAATAGAGCAGTAAGTGATTCTCACTTTGACCACAAACTGCTCTATTCCCCGCTCTGTATTAGGAGAAGAGGCCTAGTTTAATGCTCGCAATTATAGGCATAAACCTGATAACGGAACGCTATCCTCTCCCCCGAAAAGTTATCCCCTCCCCTCCCCCCAAAAAATAAATAAATAAATAAAAGCAAAATGGTCAGTTAACAACAGTCGCGCACTCTGAAACCGCAAGGACGTTCATCACTGTGTAGGTGTCAGAGTTTTACGAACCGAAGTACAATAATTACCTGACCAAGATCCCCTTAAATTTAACCAAAAATAAGCAAACTGATTGAATCTGTTTCTCGTGAGTAAGGGCTAAGATGGGCAATGTCAACCGGTTTGCGCGCCGTATTGACATAAGGTCGGTTTTCGCGCCATACCTTTTTTTTGTAAGGGGCTAGGAAAAGGATGAGAAACATACTGATTAGTTAAAGTTAATTTTACAAAGACCAACCAAGGACGGTTTTGCAAAGGTCAGCAGTATCACTGAAACCCGGTGGGACGTAGACCCAAACACCCGGCGTCAGGCTGCTGCGAACCCAAGTTTTGACCCAAGGCCAGTTTTAAAGCGTGAAAGAAAAGTACATATTTAATTAGTCAATAAAACACTTCAAAGACCAACACCACAAATAATTACAAACAGCAACACTAACTACATCTTATAGCAGCAAACTACAAGCTATAATCTAACAAATAAACTAACATGCATAACAAACTAACATGCTAAAGTAGAATCTTCAGTATACAGGGGTACCACCTCTATACTAAAGATGCTATTACAGACAGCTAAGGCGAACAGCTAGCTAGGCTGCCAGCCTAAAACTGTGAGACTACTGCAGCCAGACCCTCGCTTTTATAGCCGACAGAGGAGCAGGTGCAAAGGCAGATGTCCGTGGGGCAGATGCACTCTACTACATTCGCCGCGCCGCAAAAGTAATTTAATACGGTGTCGACGTAATACTCTTGTATTTTTATTTTGACGGTTCATTTGATATGTTTTACACTTAGATATGCAATAGCTGAAACACACGCACTTACGACAAGCTTTCTCGTCAACTTGATTTCCTGGTATTTTTATAATAACTAGAATGGGTTTCGTTAGGTGTCGCAAAAAAAAGATCTAGAATAAAGAAACACAATAACTTATACTTTATGTCTGGTATATATGTTACAATTGTTCATAAAAAATAAAAAAAACTAAAACAAACTTTAAAATGTTTTGAATTTCGGCCAGGTAAATTAATAAATTAATGAAAAAGTACATCACAAATACTGCTGTATAAGTTTGTGTGTTCAAATTAAATGTACATGGCATAAAAAATTATAAAGTATAAATCTTGCGTTATTTTACAAAATCCTTGATCTTAATAAGTATTAACGGTTGGCACGTTAAATGACAGAAACACTATATATAAATTTTCCAACACCTTAACAATACTTTGATTTCAATATTTTCCTTACCCCACAGTAATTTCCCAAGTTATACCGAACTTATATAAACGTTTTTAATATAACTTTCTATCACCAATGAATATAAGCTTGAAAATGACGTCAAGAAGAGTCTTTAGGAGAGAATAGTGACAAATGATATATTAATATATTTCTGGTGTTAAATTTACATGAATAATTAAGTTTAAATATATAGTGGTTATTGTTCGGGTTTAAATACAAATTTTGTGACATATTTATTTGAACTACGTTTTATAACACTTTGCAATGCTCAAACAACCGTCCAAAACACGGTTATAACTTCATAAAAAAAAGCTCAATGTTAGTCTGTTCTACCTCCGAGTCGGCGTATCGGATAGCTAATTTTGATTACAATATGAATATATAAAAACCTCACAACCCTCCGATACAATTTTTTAATCTGTGTACTGGGCTTCGGATAGCCAAAGGTGCTATGTCCCACGGCGCGCCGCGCCGCCGCGCCGGTGCCGCGCCTGGCATAGTTACTTTAAAAATATATTTCAAATAAAATAAAAAACTAGCCCGGAAGTATGCTTTTCTTCCCAGCCTCTGGAGTTAATTATTGACACAGTAGTAATATAGGGAAACTCTTTTCATGTCTATTTTTAACCATCCAATTTATTTGTGATTGAATTTATAGGTCGTTCAATAAAGACTGTCACTTTAAAATCAATGTAAAGCGCATTTTTTTGAGTTAACTTTTTATTACCTATATTTAAATGCATAAGGAACGGAAAGAGTCTAAGTCAAATCTAGCAAGACAGCCAGATATAGCATTTAATAAAACTGTAAGTAGAAAAATATTCGCTTCCCCGTATTCATTTTGATAAAATGCAGTGTTAATTAATATATCATCATGTGGAAGAAACATATGTCAGTGAACTTAATTTTGAATAAAACTCCAGGATATACTAAATACCCCCGTAGCAGCAAACCTGCATACTCAGAGAATTTCAAATGCATATTAATTTATCTTAATACCACATAAAGCCACATACCAAGTTTCATCAATATACATTCATAAATAAACGATTTATGACATTTTAATTATTCTCCATAAGAATAACATGGCGGCTGAGTATGCAGGTTTGCTGAAATAAGGAACACCAAAAATGGGCTTTTATACAAATATCATTATAACTCAACTAGGTAAAGCCACATACCAAGTTCTATTAATTTATGTTCATAATTAAAGGAGATAACACGTTAATTATTCTCCATAAGAATAACATGGGGCTGAGTATGCAGGTTTGCTGCTACGGGAACTATCGGGCAAAAATGGATTTTTGTGCAAATATCAGTAGACCACAACCAAATAAAGCCATATACCAAATTTTGCCAGTTTACGTTCATAAATAAGCGAGATATACAATTTTTCTTTTTCTCCATAAGAATAACATTAGACAACGTACTGTGTTTAGCACTTTCAATATCTCGGTAATCAATTGACGTAGAGCAATGATCAAAATACCAAATTGTTTGTTTTTTTTAAGCTGAATTAAATGGTGAAAATTAAAATTTGATTTAAATTATAATTACATGTGAAAACCCCAAAAAAAACACATTTTTTGGGGTACAAAACCCCCCAAAAACCCCCCTTCGTATGGTGCGATTCATCTGGTTTTCGAACTCGTTCAAATAAATGGTACTTTACACATTTGTACCAAATTTCATTAAGATCGGACCTTTTTTTACGAGAGTTCTCGTGCTTACGGACACACATATATATATATATATATATTTATATATATATATATATACATATATAAAAATTTGAACGAATGGTGTTTTTGGCATCTGGGGACCTCAAAATGAAAAGTTATCATGGTCTCGGGCTTAAGTCTTACCATGAGACCTACGGTAATAGCTTCTTCCCTATAGGGGAAATTCGCTAAAATTAAAGATGAAATCACAAGATAAACGACATTCATTTTAAACACTTCTTTGTAAACTCAACAATTAACAAGCAGTTAAGGTGTATAACAATTTCCAGCCGTCATTTTCCAAGATTGTTGACAAAATATTATCAATTGATCTATGGCAACGTCTGAATACTTTAACAGTTCAATCAACCTTACTTTTAAATTGACAGGCATATATGTGATATTGATATACAAATATCCAAAAGTAAAATCATTTGTAGCATTTTATATTTCGGGACACTTCTTCGTATAAACGGTCAATAAAGCGTAAGAACATAATCGGTCCCGGCATCGGACCCTGAGTTACTCCTACATTGTAGTCATGAACACAAAAAACACGTGGGCTAGGGGCTAGAGGTTACAGGCACTTTTTACGGCACTTGTCTTGTCGCGAAGAGCTAATTATCTTGTTCAACCGCCGGCGTCCTCCAGTTTCGATAAATAAGTCTCAATATCGCATCCGCTCTTGTTATGATGTAGTTTGCTTTATTAGCAGCTAAACTGCCCAATGGAACCAGTCCGGAGAATGCAAATTGCGCTGTCTGATTACTACTTAAGTGTAATTATGCGTCTAGGACCGCCCGAGGGTGTGGTCGCGTTTGCGCGTGTGAGAACACAGGCATGTGTGTGTGTGTGTGTGTGTGTGTGTGTGTGTGTTTTGACTTATCGCCCCGTCTGGCCTTGATACCAATATCATCTTAATTGTCGGATATTTTTTGTTGCAAGAGGGTTGACTAATAAATATAAATGCATTATATAGTTTTCCTGTAATTACGGTCAAACAAGTTACACCAAGACCCTAGCTGTTTAAGGCTTCGCTTAAAGTATTTTGATTACGGTTAATTATTGTCGATACAGTTTAGCGGTGCCCTCTTGCGTGTATTGGCTTGCAGTTACAACCTAGTTTTTATTATGAATTTTACTATTTTCTTTGTCGCGGAAATAACAAAATATGATTTGTCGCTTTGCAATTCATCTGAAAGGGTATCAATTTATAATAACTAATAATACGAGAATAATATGTGATTTTACTTGGTTTATATTGTGCGACCATTAAGAATCTATGATCGTCAAAATAGTTTTAATTACAAGTTAAAATGAATCAACGAATTGATAAGTAATTAGATACAAATTTTATACCGATCTTATTAAAAAATTGTTCTTCTACATCAATAACTTGAAATATGAAGGAAGAACGTTAGTTATCTCCGTAAAAAGTCTGTAATTGATGTTTTCTCGAAGAAAGTTGCATGATCACCTTCGATCCTGATCAGCGCCGGAAGATGTATTTACGAATGACAGCCCCATCTAGTGGCGAGTGAGAAGCAGTACGAATCGCAACTGCTGAGTGGCATGCACCTGGCGGGGGACGGGGTAATTAAGTCGGACCGGAAGCGGAATACGTGAATGGTGGTAACAATCCTGCAAGTTTGGCAATTTAATAATAAAGAACAATTAGTACTTTCATTTATAACTGTGTGTAGGATTAGTAATTATATCGTATTAATTTAAGGATTAGTAAATGAAAAATAATTTGGGTAATAACAAGTTTTATTCACTTATTTATAGGTTTGTAATATCCTCGAAGTTTCACTCGCTAATAGAGAAGACAAGCAAGGGTATTAAATAACTTAGTCCAAATAGTTTTAAGACATTAGTTAATGTTCATTTACCCAAAGAAATTACAGTATTATTCAGTTTTTGTCTCACCTTATATGTATGCAGACCTTCATTAATAATATTACTGTAATGCCTGTTTGAAATTTGATATAATTGTAAGGTAATGTCTGAAGTTCAGTTTACATTGGGTGTGATATACGATTTCAGCAAACAAGGATTTTGCCCATATCAGAAGGATAATAATAAACAAAATATATATATATATTTCGAACATATATTTAACATAAGAAACCACATTACAGTATAAAAAAGGTCTAACACTAAAATAAAATAAGTCGAACCACATCACAGCCACAGTAAAATTGTCCCAAGACCTGAACGTAAAAAAAAACACTTAAATCTAAATATAAATAATAATGGAGGACATAAAAAGGCCAAACGAACTATCAAAATACTCAACATTTTGAGTAGTACATAATATTAAAATTTCACATGTTATAGACACTGACATATTCAGCTAGTCCTGTTGCTAAAAGATGTGTTTGCATGTTCTCATTTTAATTTCAGAAAGTTTGCTATCATGTTATTTAAGATATACGGTATTTCGACAAAAACGGTTTACGTACATATTAGATAGTGATAATAATTAAATAATTATGATTTTTTGTACACAGATTAAAAATGAGAAACTTTTTATAACTTACCTTATGTTCTAAACGTGTAAAAACATATACAATTAAATTGAATAAATAATGTAAGGCATAAACCTGCCGAACGACCTATCAAAATACTCAGCGTTTTGAGTAGGATCAATATATTATAACAAAATTGCATCGTGTCTTGACACCAAATTGATTGCCAAAAAACGTCAAAGACCTAGCTGAAAAAATTATGTATGTTATTGTATACATTTTAGTACTATGCTTATCATATTAGGTGTGATATGCAATATTACGGTAAAACAGCATACGTACACATCAAAAGGTTAATAATAAATTTAATTAAATTTTGTTGCATGCAAAGATTTAACATTAGGTTAACAGGATTATTGGTGTAAGAGATAAAGTGGCCAATCTGACCCAATATTCAGTCACCACAACAGTAAAATTGTCGAAGTCCTGAACGTTACGAAATTTTTAAAATGCAATATGATTATACCAGAAGCCATAAGAAGGTCGTTCGACTTATCAAAATAGTCAGCGTTTTATACCAAGTTTTATTAATTTATCTTCATAATTAACGGAGATAACGTTTTACTTATTCTGCATAAGAATAACATGGGACTGAGTACGCAAGTTTGCTGCTACAAAAACAATAAACCAATAAACTGTTTTTTTTTGTGCAATAGACCACAACGATATGAAGTAATATACCGTACCAAGTTTTGTCAGGCTAAGTTAATAAATGAGCGTGTGTTAGTTTCTTATTAAACAGTTTAAAAAAAAAACCTTAGATAAATTTAATTAAATCATATTAAAAAAGAGAGTACTTTATTTATTCAAACGTAAAACATGAATAAAACAATTTTTCTTGTATTTTCTTATAATTACAATATTGTAGGCTATTAGCGTTGACTATAGTCAATGCTATTAGTATCTCGTACTTTCGTATCTATTTCGTACGAATCTGTACGAGCAGGTGTGGGTACAGCTGTTCGACTGTCTGAATGTCTGTCTGTCCTTGATTTGTGGTCCACGTGTTGAATGAATCTAAGGTCGACACAACACTTTGTAGAAGTAAAAGTTGTTTTGATTAGTAGTAAAACACTTGTTAATTTAGCCTTAATATATTTTGTATGTAAATTTCTCATTTTATTCAGTCATTATAGAAATTAAACCAACCAATTGCGTTGTCACATCTGTTTCTTCTCAATATAAAAGAATCATTGCACAGTAACTGAGAAATCTGTAAAATTCCCGCAACACGACTCCAATCTATCTATCTCCAATCCATTTTAAGTAATCAACTATAACTGAATTGAATAAATCTGAATTGAAGGTTTTGGCTGAATTTTTTTTACTCGTAGTTCTTGAATACAGTTTGACTCTGCATGTATTGAATAGCACTAATCACTTTTGCAATTATGTTGTTGGTTCATATTAATACATTTCCAAAATGAAACAAAAAGGCAATCAAAAATCTCTAAAGATTCAACCGTTATTGCTCAAACCGCTTAATGAATTTATTTTTCTAGTAATCAAGACAAAAAAAAATGTTTTTTACGTGTATTTTTGGTGAAAAATTATTTTCAACTTTTTGCTTCACGAGTAAAATATAATCACTAACCAGATATGTTTATCAATGTAACAAATAAGTCTCTTATTATTTACTGCCTAATTTGCTTTACATATCAAATTATATGATTCCTCATAAGTCTAAATGAATAGAAATGCAACATAACAATTTATTTTATGAAAAATCAAATATGTGATACACTTTTTATGAAAGGATATAAGTGTATTATAGTGAATAACACATTTACAACGAATATATAATAGATTTAATTTATAATGGTCCATTTTAAAATTGTTATTGACATTTAAAAAACAAATCTATGACATGTTACACAATGTATAGTGAAGTTTTACCTTACAAATTCTGAAAAGAATAATAAACACCTTTTATATGCATATTTAAAACCGGATAGCTGTGATTTAAGAACCGGTTAAGACTCCGGAACCTGGATAAGTCCCCGCCAGAGGTGCTACGTTTCGACTTTATTGAAGACCGTTTTGAGCATAGTTGAATACACAGACGGGGCACCGCCGCGCCGGCATCTGCCGTGACATCTGCTCTCCTCTGTCTGGCAGTGTCAACGCTGGCGGCTATAAAAGCAAGGAGAGGCTCGCACAGGGCTCGCAGTCGCAGGCCGACAGCCTAGCTAGCTGTTTGCCTGCGCTGTCAGCAATAGTATCTCTAGTATAGAGTTGGTACCACTGTATATTAGAGATGCTACCTTAGCTTAAGGGATGTATGTTTATTATTAAACATGTTAGAGTAACGCTTGTAGTTTTCTGCTAGTAAATGTAGTTAGTTTAACTGATTGTGGTGTTTGATGTTGGTTTTTTTGAAGTGTTTTATTTACTAATGAAATATGTACTTTTCTTTCACGCTTTAAAACTGACCTTGGTCAAAACTTGGGTTCGCAGTAGCCTGGCGCCGAGTGTTTGGATCTAAGTCCCACCGGGTTTCAGCGATACTGTTGACCTTTGTAAAACCGACCTTGGGTGTTCGTTGTAAATTTACTTAATCTTGGAATATAAACTCTCTTTGTAAACTACCTTGGTCAAAACTTGGGTTTGCAGTAGCCTGACGCCGGGTGTTTGGATCTAAGTCCCACACTGATTAACTTTAACTGATCAGTATGTTTCTTATCCTTTTCCTAACCCCTTACAAAAAGGTATGGCGCGAAAACCGACCTTAAGTCTTTACGGAACGAAAACCGGATGACTACCTATCTTAGCCCTCACTCACGAGAAACTTTTGGTGCAAACATAATTCAGATACGACCAAGGGTGTAGCAGTAATAGCCAAAAACAACGATTTTGAAGGTCAAATCTAAATAATTTCTTTATTTCTGGTTTACACTATGTTAAGTGGGTACTTAAATTACACGGATTGATCAGACGAACAAGTTGGTGCAAACAGAATTCAGATCTGACCAAGGGTATAGCAGTAATAGCCAAAAACAACTATTTTGAAGGTTAAATCTAAATAATTTATTTATTTCTGGTTTAACATATGTCAAGTGGGTACTCAAATTACGTGGATTGATCAGACGAACAAGATGGTACAAACAGAATTCAGATCCGACCAAGGGTATAGCAGTAATAGCCAAGAACAACGATTTTTGAAGGTCAAATCTAAATTATTTTTTTATTTCTGGTTTTCACTATGTTAAGTGGGTACTTAAATTACGCGGATTAATCAGACGAACAAGTTGGTGCAAACAGAATTCAGATCTGACTAAGGGTATAGCAGTAATAGCCAAAAACAACTATTTTGAAGGTCAAATCTAAATGATTTCTTTATTTCTGGTTTAACATATGTCAGATGGGTACTCAAATTACGCGGATTGATCAGACGAACAAGTTGACGCAAACAGAATTCAGATTGACCAAGGGTATAGCAGTAATAGCCAAAAAAAAAATATTTTGAAGGTCAAATCTAAATAATTTCTTTATTTCTGGTTTAACATATGTCAAGTGGGTACTAAAATTACGCGGATTGATCAGACGAACAAGTCTGTGCAAACAGAATTCAGATCCGACCAAGGGTATAGCAGTAATAGCCAAAAACAACGATTTTTGAAGGTCAAATCTAAATAATTTCTTTATTTCTGGTTTAACATATGCCAAGTGGGTACTCAGAATACACTGGTTTAAATCATAGTAACTGTTATAATTATATAGCGTTGAGAAAACATTATTGAAGTTTTCAGTTACGGAGCTGAGGTCTTGACAGTCTAAGAGCTAAACCCTAACTAACACATGTAAACTAGTTATTGTGCGATGTAGAACTTGGTGGGGGGACTGGTATGGTGGGGGGACTGGTGTGGTGGGGGAAGAGCCGAGTACCTAACCTACACGCAGACGCTATATCACTATGCGCCCAGCTCTTGCGCGGTACACATGGATTCACAAATACAAGACAATAATGTTTCTTACACATCTTCATCTTTTAATATTTACCAAGCTGGCACTAATGAAACGACTGATCAAATACAAGTACAAGAAGTGTCTACCACAACATCCTCTGATGCAGAAGCAATTACGTTATCCTTGGTGGGTTTTAACTAACGGATATTTTATTCGAATTCCCCCGCACCAGCTGCCATCTGCCCCGCGCCATCTGCCCCGCGCCAGCTGCTTTGTAACCATCTGCCACGCTCCATCTGCCCCGCATCCTACACTTTTACCCCCACCATTGTATTTGATACCAGAACGCTAGCTATCGAATAGTCAGTACACCTCCGGATCTCGACCGGTGAACATCGAGCTCTCCGAGACGCTCTTCACAAAATAATAATATCATGTCACACGAGATCTGATAGATGTTTCCACTTCATTGCCTATCTGTAGTTGAGTGGTGTTTTGAGGTCTGCTGCTATCTTTAGCGATTAATAATAAATCTGTATGATTTCTGCGCTCATTTCGTAATATGCGTAAGTATACGCATTATATTGAATGTAATTATCAAATAAAACCTGTGAGAGTTTTTTAAAACATCCTCAGGATGACCCTGAACTTGGCCTATCTCACCGTTATATGGTCTACACTATTATATATGCTACAATAATAAGGGTTTTTCTCCAAACCCTCTTCTTGCTCTATTGTAGCGTTTCTGAATTACTGTAAGTCACCTAAAAAATCCAGTTGTAACAGGTTAAAATACAGCTCTGTGATTGGTCGGAATAAGCTCGCTCCCCATTGGTCGTATTAGGCGTTCTGATCGCTGATTGGTTGTTGGTGCCTATATATACCGGTGCAGACAGCCTTCCACATTCATTCTGTTCCAGACTTTTGTGTTGGTCAGAGGTCCTTGCGCTGCTTCATTCTCTGCTATTGTGGTAAGTGAGTTGTGATAGTATTGTGCAATTATTACAGTAAGTGCTACTATAATTTGTCGTTAGTATTTAACGCGTATTATATTTGGTGTATCAGGTCTAAACTCAGTTTTATTGTATAACATAACCCTACTTTTATATCTTAACCTCACTTTTGAGAGTCAAACATATAGTTCTATTTCATAGTCTCACTCTTTTAGTCAGACATAACCTCACTTTAATATTTTTAATTATTATTTTACCAGGCCTATCGTCGTATTTACTCAAGTTTCTCTTTGGGTTCACATAACCTTACTTTTGCTTAACATAACCTCACTTTATTGTTTTAATTTATATTTAACTTTTAGTTTGATTCAACTAGTAAAATGGCTAAAGTTGTTCAACCCGTTGAAGTACTTAGTGACGAGCAGGTTTATGTTAAAAAGTTTAGATTGTACGGAACGAAAACTATTTTCAAATTTTCTAACCCTCCTCCTGATACTAGTGAGATAGATTGGCTCAGACAAGGTTTTGCCAAGATTGTAAATGAGATGAAAGGACAAGCCCGCGAAAATGATCAGCTCGGGTTCACTTTGCAGAGTCTTAACCTAAAAAGTAGAGATCCGGGGTATGTCGCATTTCGACCCGCTGGTGAAATTGATGAAGACATCCTTTGGCAAATTTTTGGAGAGATCATACAGTCAAATTCTGAATCCGTCAAGTCCACTGACACTTTTAAAGTAGAATGTACTCGAGTTAATCTCCCTGTAGGTTCTGGGAGGGTACGACCTGGTATCTTTAACACGTTTGACGAGGAGTGCAAAGCAAGGAAGGGTATCGTAGTTATTAAAAATAAAGACAACTTGTGTCTCCCCAAGGCCTTGGTTGTAGGTATCGCTCATACAACAAAGGATCCTCAGTACAAGTCAATTAGGCAAGATGATAAAAAAAGGCAAACCGTGAGGGCTCAGGAACTTATTCGACGGGCTAGAGTAGAGATGCCCGAGGATGGTGCGGGAATCCCAGAACTTGAGAAGTTTCAAGACTTGTTGAAAGATTTCAAAATAACCGTGTTCAATTATGATAATAAAGGCCGGGACGTTTATTTCGAGGGCAGTGTTGAAAATGCTAAATTCAAGATCAACCTGTTGTTTTACAACGGGCACTATAACGTAATAACTAGTTTGACTGCTGCTTTCGTTTGTAAATATTTTTGTGAAGTTTGCCATGTTCCCTATGATCACAAAGGTGTGCACAGATGTTCAAACATCTGTTCTCAGTGTCAGACCATCTCGCCTCCCTGCAAAGAGGAGCATGGAGGAATAGTTTGTTCAAAATGTAATATGACTTTGAGAAATCAACAGTGTTTCACTGCTCACCAAGTCGATAAATGTAAAGTTGTCAAAAAGTGTCTTGATTGCGGTAAATTAGTTTGGATTAGAGACAGATCCACGCCCCACAAGTGTGGAGAAGTCTATTGTAAACCTTGCGGATCTTTCCAAGATCCAAATCACAAATGTTTCATACAGCGGAACGATGGTAAGCCTAAACCAAAGGACTACATTTTCATTTTCTTTGATCTGGAGACTCGCCAAGACGAGTCTCTCCCCTCTGATCCCGAACAAAAAGTACATAAAGTAAACTTGTGTGTTTCCCAGCAGTTTTGCTACCAGTGTATCGAAACAGAATTTTGCAGGGTTTGTAAAAACCGTACGAGAGTCTTCAACTCTGACCCTGTTAAAGATTTCATGGAATACGTCATGGAAGTCCGAAAAGGTTTTAAAGATGTCTGTGTAATTGCCCACAACGGTCAGGGCTTTGATTTCCAATTTTTGTTAAAGTATGTTCTTGAAAAAACTAAATTCACACCCGATCTGGTCATGAAGGGTTGCAAAATTATTCTCATGGAAATGGACAACGTTAGATTTGTGGACTCACTTAACTATTTCCCCATGGCCCTCGCTGCGCTCCCTAAGTCATTTGATCTGCCTCCGGAGAGAAAGAAGGGTTACTTTCCTCACTTGTTCAACACTCTGGCAAACCAAAATTATGTAGGCCCTATCCCCGATAAACAGTACTATTGCCCAGAGTCAATGTTTAAAAAGTCCAATAAGGCCTTTAAAATCTGGTACCATGAAAGAGTAGCGGAAAACTATGTATTTGATTTTCAAAAGGAAATGTTGGAGTATTGCATCTCTGATGTGGAGATCTTGGCCCAAGCTTGCCTTAAGTTCAGATCGATATTCCTCCAAGAGTGTAATGTTGATCCTTTCCTAGAGGCTGTAACGATCGCTAGTGCTTGCAACTTGGCCTTCCGCCGCAACTTTTTGAAACCAAACACGATCGGCCTCATCCCAAAGAACGGCTACCGTTTAGTGGATAACCAGTCAGCTATTGCCATTCAGTGGTTGAGCTGGGAAGAAGAGAAACGTGGAGTGAGGATCGAGCATGCGGGGCGGGGTAAAGAAGTAAAGATTAACAAACTGAAAGTAGATGGGTTTGACAGGGAAAACATCTACGAGTTTCATGGATGCTACTGGCATGGATGCCCCAAATGCTTCCCGTTCAATTGAGAGGCTCCTCTGAAGGAGGATCCCTCAGACTCACTTCACTTAAGATACGAGAGAACTAAGGCCAAAATCGCTAAGTTTAGTGACTACGAAGTAGTCGAGATGTGGGAGTGTGAGTTTAGGAAATTAAAAAAAGAAAAAAACTCAAACACTTGGACTCTCTCCCCATATTGAACACACTCCCACTAGACCCAAGACAGGCTTTCTTTGGGGGCAGAACGGGTAACTCTAAGACTTACCATAAATGCGTCGAAGGAGAAACGATCCAATATGTGGACGTTTGCTCGCTCTACCCGTATGTGTGTAAGTACGGAAAGTATCCCCTAGGTCATCCCACCATTCATGTAGGAGACAGAGAGTGCAGACAGAGAGGTCTCCAAGTAGATGGTTTATTGAAATGCAAAGTCCTACCACCAAGGGATCTCTACCACCCAGTACTCCCAGCAAGGATGAATAATAAATTAATGTTTGCCCTCTGTAAAACATGTGGTGAAAACCAAAACCAAGAAGACTGTGAACACGAAAGCGAAGAAAGAGCCCTGGTAGGAACTTGGACAATGGATGAGGTGCGGAAAGCGGTAGAGAAAGGCTATGTCATCCTCGATATGTATGAATTATGGGAATATGAAATGGCCACATACGAGAAAAGGGGACTCTTTACAGATTTCATCAATAAATTCCTGAAAATGAAACAAGAAGCGTCCGGCTACCCAGAATGGTGTAAGACTCAGAATGATAAAGACCGGTACGTGCGGAACTACTTCACGCATGAAGGAATCAGGCTGGACCCCGCCAAGATTGCTGAAAATGAAGGTTTGAGATCAATGGCTAAACTCATGCTAAATTCATTTTGGGGTAAATTTGGACAGCGGGAGAACCAGACAAAGGCCACGATAGTCAGAGACCCCAAAACACTGTTCGGGATGATGACAGGACCCTATATAATAGTGAATAGAATACAGATAGTAAACGAAGAGGTAGTGGTAGTGAGCTGGGAGTACCTGGAGGAAGTCGGTGAGCCCTTAAGAAACGTGAATGTAGTCATAGCGGCCTATACTACTGCTCAAGCTAGGCTGAAACTGTATGAATATCTGGAGGCCCTGGGTTCACAAGTCTTGTACTACGATACAGACTCAACCCTCTATATTTATAAGGGAGGTTTGTACAGGGTTCCTACGGGGGATTACCTCGGGGAAATGACCGACGAGCTGGTTAAATACGGACCTGGATCTTTCATCGTTGAATTCGTTTCTGGGGGGCCTAAAACGTACGCATATCTTGTCTGGTCAACCAACAAACAAAAACTAAAATCTGTTTGCAAAATCAAGGGCCTCACCCTCAATTCTAAGACCTCCAAAACACTTAACTTTGAAAAACTAAAAGAAATGGTTCTTAGTGAGTCAGCTGAAAGCATAGAAATTAAGGAATCTAGAATCAGGAGGACGAAAGACCGCGATATTGTAACTGTGAATGAATCCAAACTTTTCAAAATTACTGGACCAAAAAGAAAGCTCGAGGGTGAGTACGACACACTACCCTATGGTTATAAAATCCAAAAACTTGAGTAAACACTACTGGTAGTATTGGGAACGATTCGTCCCCTTTGTAAAAAAAAACATGGTCACGTGGCCTGATTTCAGGTTTTAACTTGGATGATATAACCTCCAGCTCTGTCTCAGCCACTTTGGTCGCTGATCCTGCCCTAAATTGCTCTAATCTGTACTACTGCACAATACTTAAAATAAAATGGCTCACTTGACTTCATGAACAGTTCAATTGTAAATATAGTTGAGCATGTCTTGGACATTGTAAAAGTTCCCACTGTATGTATGTCTGTGTGGTTGTGTTTGTGTGTGTGTGTGAATGAAGGTCAATGGCGTGGGGGACGAAAAGCCCCGTAAACCTGAATGTAAATTGAAGGGTCTTGTACGTTGAGGCGTCTAGGTAAGTCCTTGGCTACTCCTTGGAAGGACCTAGAGTGAATGGTGTACTCAAGTTATTCCTTGAATCCATACGGTGGGACTTGTAAAAGTAAAAAATGAACGGAGGAGACAATTAGCTTGTTTTTTTTTGGAAGGTCTCCACGGGTCATGGCGGTGGAGGGGCTATGGCTTTTTTTTCTAAAAATACTCTATCCTTTGTTTGCTAAAAAGGGAGAGGACATTAGTTCGTACTGGGCATCAACCAGGTAATCTGGATGGCCTACGTATGGAATAATGTTTAACCTGGGTGCATATGCACGGGATGGTCTCAAACCCCACCCAAGCAAACAGACACTTAGTATACGGGGTTAACGGCTATGAACACCGGGTTTCTAAGCGATAGCTATGATGGAATGGATGTCTGATAAGCTCTTTAGCGGACAAATTATTTTCTTTGCTATACTGGAACAGTGCGTTGTTCTTGTTTATTCCAACAATAATAGCTGTTAACTGATGTATTTTATTATGTGTTTGAACAATAAAGACTGCTAACAAATGGAACAAGGGGTTTCGCACACCCTGTATAACGAAAATCCTAGTCTGTAAAAGGGCGCTGTCCCACCTTGTTTGCTGAAGTTAGCCCTAGTTGGCCTCGCTGCAACATAGTAACTGTTATAATTATACAACGTTGAGCAAACATTATTGAAGTTTTCAGTTACGGAGCTAAGGTCTTGACAGTCTAAGAGCTAAACCCTAACTAACACATGTAAACTATTATTATTGTGCGATGTAAAACTTGGTGGGTGGGACTGGTATGGTGGGGGACTGGTGTGGTGGGGGAAGAGCCGAGTACCTAACCTACGCGCAAACGCTACACCACTATATGTCCAGCTCTTGCGCGGTACACATGGATTCACAAATACAAGACAATAATGTTTCTTCCACATCTGTCTCTTATAATGTTGAACACAATGACACTGATCAAAAATATATCTGGTGAAATACAAGTACATGAAGTTTCTACAACAACACCATCTGATACAGAAGCAATGATGTTATCCTTGATGGACGTTTTATTAAACAATAATGGAATAAGGTGGTAAATGAATTCAAGAATTACCATTTGCCTCGCACCATCTGCCTCGCGCCATCTGCCCCGCACCACCTGCCCCGCGCCATCTGCCTCGTATCCTACACTTTTACCCCCACCATTTTATTTGATATCAGAACGCTAGCTAGCGAATAGTCAGTACACCTCCGGCTCTCGACCGGTGAACATCGAGCTCTCCGAAACGCTCTTCACAAAATAACAATGTCATTTCATTCAAGATCTGATAGATGTTTCCATTTCATTGCCATCAGGTATTATTTCTACATGACGGTAATGAAATGGAAACACCTATCAGAACAGATTGGTGTCGAAAAAACAACAACATCGATGACAACGAACAACGGGGAACTATTGTAAACATGAATTATTGTAAATAAAATAAAGTAATATTTGTAATAGTAATACCTCGCACTCGTATCATTCGATTGTTTCATTCGATTGTTTTCATTTGATATTTTATATCGATTGTACTATCGAATCACAATTCGAATTTTACGAGTGCGACGTAGATTTTTTAAAAACACCCTCCCCGTGACTTTGACCTTTAAACTTTCCCTCATTACGTCACGAAACCGCCTACGTCACTGGCTCAGCCTCAGATGACGTATATATTCACTCAGCCCATGCGGTCAAGTGACGTGTGACGTCACTTTTTAATATATCCTAGATTATATTTATATAATGGTGTAGCTGTAAAGTATATGTATAATATTGTATATACATTGCCATATGATAGTATCAATCGCATAGAGTATATAATAGTCGAACCATGGAACATATATACATATAATTTACAGTATATAATATATATATATATATATATAATGGTGTATATGTAAAATAATGTATCATAGAGCATAGGTTGCCAGAACTGAGCAAAATGAGTTAAAATTTAAAAAGTGAGGTTAGGAAATTTGGCGGGAAATAAAGTGCCATGGGCGCCGCCATCTTGGAATGACGTCACTACAAAATGCTGGCTTCTGATTGGCTTGCTATAGTGGGGCGTATCCTACTGAGACGAACTCAGTTAGACGTACCGCTGTTTATTTAAAATAAAACTAAATCTTCTTTACGGAAAAATATTCTGACCAACAAGTAAACTTTATGTTTTAAAACATTTAATTGTGATATTTCTTTTAAGTTTTTTAAAAACTCATTACTTAGTTAGTTTTAATAAGGAGAATTACTGGTCCAAACCAAGTTATAATTGTTACAAATATTGTCAAGAGATTAACGACATCGCTAGATATGTGAATAGGTTAAAGACTTGGAATAGTGAAATTGGAAATGCTGAAGAATCACGGAAGCCCCAAATTTAACTTTATTTTAGTTCAGTTGTGACTGTCTTATATTTTGTGTACTGAAAACTTTGAACTTATCAGCTTATTTGTTTGTTTTCCTTATGAATGTTTTTGTGTTATTCAATGGCTCTAAATTTATTAAAGCTCATGGTTGTAATCATCACCGGCACAGTTACTTTTTTGTATTTTGATTTCTTATGTAAATGTTTAATTAAGATACCTATACTGCACAATGAGTGATGCGAATTGTAAATAGCATTTACTTTTCCCATTTACTTATCATTGAGTAAAAGCTTTTGCTATGCTTTATTCACACCACCCAATGTCCTTCAGCAGTGAACATCAGATTGGTGCATATTTTGCCTTTCCTACTGTTATTATTTTGTGCATCTAAGTGTGGGGCCCCCATTTGGGCATTTAACTAGAGTTAACCCATTTATTTATGAGAGTTGTTTAAAATTGCTTGTATTATATGTAATTACAAATCCACATAACATTTTCTTTTACCATTTTTGATAAATTATTTGTTATTGATTTTATACAATTTACGATGTTTTTTACTGTACTTATTACACACATGTCTATTGTAATGTATATTTTAGCGAATTAAACTTATTTTTACATATTATTAGGTACATATTAATGCAATGTACATTTAGGTGCAATGACGCACACCTAAATACTTAGGCTTTCGTAAAAACATAAATCTGGACATAAAACCAATTAATTGAGTCAAAACTGAGACTATTTGTTGTTTTAAAAATATTTGTGCCAGATGATGGATTACAAGGGTCAGGAGACGCCAGCATTAGCCAGCTAGGTAATGCCTCTCCTGGGGATATTGAACAGGGATGTGCCCCTAGGGGAGGGTTGTACAGGTATGGGAAAGCTGGTACAGGGAGACCCCAATAGGAAGAGATAATTTCTCAACCTAGCACCTAGGGTAGAACGATGACGTCAGAACGACTGTCACCATCTTCTTGTTATAATAGTTAAGGTATATATAATTAAGGGTTGTTAACTTAGATATAGACTTATAGACTTATAGACATATAGACTTATAGATATAGTTAACTTAAAGGGTTGTTTGCAATCGGTTAAGTGGTGCTACGATAACGGCTCACTTAATACTTTTTGGGACAGAGGCTTTTTGGGGTGGATTTTTAAATGAATGGCCAATGCCAAAAACGAGCTTTTGCAAAGACCTGACATTTTCCTCAGGATCGATTTGGCGAATTGCTGAGAAACCCATATTCTTTACCGGTGTAAATTTAACTTGTTAAACTTGGACTTGGACTACACTTGTTACATATTAGAATAATGTTACTGAAACATGGGGGACAAAGCCGCTTATAAAAGCGTTTCACATAACAATAAGAGATCAATATAAAGTTGCCTTCGCCGAGACGCGCGGTGAGCGCAGCCAAACTTGGACAATGAAACTGGAAAAGACCCTTGCTCACGCGACGGCTTGGACTATAATCTATACCACAGATAATTCGGGTGAGAAATTTCTTGCAAGTGGTAGTAAAATATTGATATAGAGCATTACAACTTTTTCCCATAAAATTAAATTATACCACAGCTAATAAAACAATGAGAATATGAATTTAAAATAAAAAACGTACACAAGGTAAAGTATTAAGAAATTATTTATTTAAAACAGTGACTAGAATCATTGAATAAAGACTGCAAATAGAGTGGATTTCTTTTTCAAACACGAAACGAATCAAATATCCCCGACCAATACCAAATATCTCTACTACAATACTACTAATATATGGCATGGTTTGTGCCTTATAAACGGACAAATACAGTAATTTAAGAGCTTTTATGCTTTTTGTTTGTGTTCAAAACCAGTTTTAATGTTTAACTAACAGACTTGAAAATACACTTGTAATGCCCTTAAATAAAACGTTAAGTGGTAACAATAATTCAGATAAAGTAATAATTAAATTAAGTGAGCACGAGCATCATAAAAGACTACATTGCAACACTGTATTTAAATACCTCCCATAATACCACGGATTATAGTTTTACTTACACTGCACTCTATATAACATTTAAATCAACTTAAAATCTAGAAAATTACAAATTCACTTATTTGAGGCGTAATTTCTGCTTTAATACACTCAGCGTAATCTGCACAACATACGCCATGATCAACAAGTTGTTTGAATAATATATATCTCGCCTCTCACTTCACGAAATTTGACAACCGTGACAGCCTCTACTAGCTGGCAAGTCATCCGAAGAGGAGTGTTCTAAATTTTTAATGAGCAGCTGTTGCGGGAATCAGTCAGATAAATGATACAGTTCATAATGTGTATTGATTGACTTGCTCTCTAAATTGATCGGTGTTCACTTTCCCGGGTGATTGTACAACAAATTCATAAACGACTGCAAAAGTGCTGATAAAAATTAGGATATTACTTACCTCTGTGATAAAATAAAATTGGATTTGGTCTCATCCGAAAATAAATTTAGTCGAGTCCACGGTTGAACTTGAAACTTGGAAAATGTACATCAAGCTTACACATATTCATATTCATAAAAAATGGTTAAAATAACCATGGCACTGTAATGGTAATGTGTAATTCAATCGTGTTTGTACATAATCAAATCACCATGATAAGTATTAACACACATGATGTCCAAAACACTGCCTACATTGAAGCTTGTAAGGCCTGTTGGATATAACCACGGAGAAAAAAATAAATTATTAAATTAAATTTATAGCTGGAAATTTTAACCACGCGATTGGTCGTGACGAAATTATTTGCATTGCTTCCACTTCAAATTTACTGCTCTAAGCCTTATTTATGCAAAGCTAGGTTCCCTGGTAATGGATTAAGCTAAAATAGCGTACTAAAATTACCTACTAAGCATACCAAGGTTTCCTAGACATATTTACTAGAATACTTAAAACTGTTGACAATTTTCACATTATATAAATATTAATTATAAAATAGTTGTATAGACTTTATTTTGAAATACCAAACTTTTTGTCCTGTTTCCCCTAAAATAGAATCTTGCAGTCTCCCACAAGCGGTCAACATTACGTTCGTTTGTTGCTATAAATTACTATACCCACGCGCAACCCATAGCATTATATTAATAGCCAATCACAAAAATTGCAGTTCGCTCTTCTCAGCGTGTGTCTGTCATAGGAGAAATTCACGCAAACCGGTACAAATGTACTGTCGTGTATATTTGCAGAAATCATTTTTTATTTAGATCAGTTCTCAGAGCTCCGCTTCACAGGCTTTCAAAGTTTCAATGTTAATCTTATGGAAGAACAGTAATAAATTTATGTGTGTTTGACAGCTGTTGATATAATACAACAATTTTTGGCTGAGTCCCATAGTTATGCTTGACAAAACTTAAAAAACTCTAAATCCACCAAATACCCCCGTAGCAGCAAACCTGCGTACTCAGCGAAGTTCCAATGCATATATATGTATTATAATACCACATAAAGCCACATACCAAGTTTCATTAATATACATTCATAAATAAACAATTTATGACATTTTAATTATTCTCCATAAGAATAACATGGCGGCTGAGTATGCAGGTTTGCTGAAGGAAGGAAAACAAAAAATGGGGTTTTATACAGATATCAATATACCCCATTTAGGTAAAGCCACGTACCAAATTTCATTAATTTATTTTCATAATTAAGGGAGATAACACGTTACTTATTCTCCATAAGAATAACATGGGGCTGAGTACGCAGGTTTGCTGCTACGGGAACCTTTGGCAAACAATTTTTTTTGAGCAAATATCAATGGTCCACAACCAGATGAAGCTGTATGCCAAGTTTTGTCAGTATACGTTCATAAATAAGCGAGATATAAAATTTTTCTTTTCCTCCATAAGAATAACATTAGACAACGTACTGTGTTTAGCACTTTCAATATCTCGGTAACCAATTGACGTAGAGAAATGATCAAAATACCAAATTGTGTGTTTTTTTAAGCTGAATCCAATGGTAAAAACTAAAATTTGACTATTTCCAAAATGATATGTAAAAAATTCAAAAAACCCATTTTTGGGGTACAAAACCCCCCAAAAATACCCCTTTGGATAAAGCGATCTGGCTGGTTTTCGAACTTAAATTCATAAATGGTGCTTTAAACGTTTATATCAAATTTCATCAAAATCGATAATTTTTACGAGAGTTATCGTGCTCACGGACACACACACACACACACACACACATATATATATATATATATATATATATATATATATATATATATATATATACAGTTTCGAACGAATGGTGTTTTAGGGGTCTGGGGACCTCAAAACGAAAAGTTATCATGGCCCCGGGCCTAGGTCTTACCATGCCGACTACGGTAATAGCTTCTTCCCTATAGGGGAAATTCGCTAAAAGACGAAACGTGGAATCATTAATAAATACGAGATATTTGTTTTTTTATACAATATCCTAGAGTACAGTTGAACGAAATAGAGGCATTACACTTTTTTTTAATGGATCAAACTAATACTGGTTACTATGGATTTCTATGTAGGACTCCAGACTCACTTTTTCCTTTTATAAAAAACTTTCCCCCTACATAGCTAGCTCCTTAATGACATTATGAAGTTTGAATTCCCAATATAGACTAATAGTGCCTCGTTTAGTGTCTCTTGGGGATTTTCTTGATACTTTGATCACTATCCACATCGTGGATGTCTATTTATCTATACCCATAGTGGTAAATCCACATTTATTTCAGTTTTAAAGATCGCTATTTTATTTTTCATAAATGACTCTGCAACTGATATTAAATGGCTTACACCATCATTGAGCAGCCTACCCTTAACTTTAAACCTGGCAGAAACCTGCGGTATTGTACCCTAGCGACTTGGCCCCAGTTTCATAGTCCTCCAATCACGACGCTTATCACGACGTCATCAGGCTGTGACGTCACCACCATACGTAATGAGCCGACGGGATCGCCTCACTTCTCATATTGACTGATAAGCAATCCTTATAATGCGAACATGTTTGTGAAGTTTAGACGTGGGTATTTGTTATGGTGAAACTTTATAATGTGTCTTTGGTAAGTATTTTTAGTTTCTGAATAATTTTAAACACCACTTAATAAAATACTAGATGTCACATGCGCAGTTTATGTATTCGAACCACGGTCTCAGTTCATGAATTTCAGTAGGACTGGAAATAAGACTATAGGCGAAATTTCATTTGATATTTTCCTTCTATTTTAAATTAGTTTCAACAACACTCTATACACAAACACAATAAATTTAACTTAGAACTAATATCAGATTATAGAAGAGTTTATAAAATAAAATAAATTCCAGGGACGAGTGAAAATGAGTTTATGTTCCTAAATGGTGTAGAAGAAAGGTTGCCTTAATGAGCATAGTTTGTTTCTGTGGGGCTCACTGCCGAGGAATATTATTACAATTTTATTGATAAGTCATAAAGTTTTCATATACTCATGATATCTTTGTGTAAATTTATATAATCTCTATTATAGAGTCTTATAAAGTTATATTTTTGTGTTGAATTCCATATGAGTTAAATAGGATCTTAAAAATGTTAAACTAAATTCCAGATAAATGAAATTAAGGATTAAATATTCAACTTCATCATATTGAAAACCCATAAAATGATAGTGAAAAAACTAGGGAAATGAAAATTCAAAGAACTTGAATATGAAATGAAAAAGCTGCGAATTACACTGTAGTTTCTCTAAGGATTGCGACAGATTGAAAATTAAATTGATAAAAAACTCATAACAGTGTTTGGCAACTGCAACAATGTAATTATTATTTCTGAGAAATCCTATGAAAATATGAATTTTTGTATTCATAGTAATCTCCGGTTATTAAACACATAACAAACCCCGGGTTTAATGTTTGCCGGTGCATTGCATTGTTATAGGTTAAATCACATTTTGATTGAAACGCTGCTAAAATCTAATGCACCTGCTTTTAACTAGGAATAGAATGGTGTTTTAGAAATTGTATTGATATGTTAAGACATTGTAGTATTTTGTTTTAAGTAATATTCATCCTTATAATATCGGTTGGAAGAATTGAGGGAATTGATTCTAAAAGAATTGACAACATTTATCAGATACCGTAAATGAGTATTGATGTCAAATATACCTAGATGTTAGTACATATATTCGACCTATCAAGTGTTTAATAAGAGACTAAAATTAAATTTAAAGTACACATATATGGAGTGAAAATACATTTTAGGCAGAGGCTACGTACACGTCCGACGGTATCCGCTACTGTTCACGTCTGTTCCAAATTATGCACCGTACGTTAATTTTCCTGTGATTTTTCAAACAAATTGAGAGCCAGAAAACCTCCTAACCTAATCTAACGTACCGTAACGTAACCTAACCTAGCCTAACGTAATGTAACGTAACCTAACCTAACCTAACCTAAGCGGTAGCGAAGTGAATTTGCTCTTACATTGGACGTGTACGTAGTCACTTCGCACATTTTACTGTTATGTATGTTCATATTATACGGTCTCACAATGTAAAACTAATAAGATAGCTATATGGTACCAAGGTTACATGGCGGTGTTATAGTGCGAGCATTCCAGTTTCAGTGCTTGGCTACTGCCACTGCAGCATATCAGTAAATCTCCACGACCACACTATAAGTCTTGTTTGGGGACATTCCTCATTAAACTTCCTTTGCTCTCACTTTACAGATTCTCTACTGCCTTTTTATAATTATAAAATTAATTTTTATACTCTATACATGTAATACTGTTAATTGTAACATTTCTTCGCCATAAATAAAGCAAACAGTTGAGCTAAAGAAAACCGATAACATTTATTGCTGGAAAATAATTAGGCATGTTTACAACTGTTTCATTGTTAAAATTAGTAAGCTTTTACTTTCCTCTAAATTGGTTTTAATTTATAAAACCGTTATGAAGTAAAGTGTGGATTTTCCTACAACCGTGCCTAAAGTGCTTCATTACGATCTAAAATTCATCGTAGAATAGCTTTTTTCTGATTAGTGAGCGAAAAAGACTTGTTCGCTCGGCGTTCCTTACTTTTCCGCTCGCTGAAGTAGTAATATACAGCTGATTGATTGTTGTTTTGAACCAAGCTAACTGACTTTGTGTTTATAACCTCAATATCGTGAATTCAGCCAAAATGAATTAAAGAGAATTTTTATATATGTGTTTGCACTCTAGCGGTCGCATATTTTCTCCGATTTACTTCAAATTTGGTAGGGACGTTCCTTTCTGTAATCAGTTTGACAAGTTTGTTGGGCAAAACAATCGGAAAACTCTAAACCCCTTTTTTTTGGGATTAATCTTTCAAATTTCGAATTTTTGGGCCCAAAAAGGGTCATAAAAGCCCCAGATGTAAGATCAATGCATGTAAAAAGATGGGAATTAGAGAGGCGAAGGTTTTAAGCCCTCTCTCGTCATTCTAGCATAATTATTTACCGAGTTATTAAAGAAAATGTGTATCGACTAAACACAGTACGTTGTCTTAAAGGGGTTTTATACTAGAAAAGCCTGTTATTCCTTTATCAGAGTACTTTTATCATCCCCAGCAACCTCACGCCTACTTTCAAGCCTGTCTGGACCTTCTCCTAACCTTATAATGCGCAAAATTGTATTCCCAGCTTTGCAAGTAAATGAAACCAGGAGTATCAGAATAGCCAAAAAAATCAATGTTTTCAGATTTCAATACAAATTGGACGTAACCTAACCTAACCTAACGTAATGTAACCTAACCTAACCTAACCTAACCTAAGCGGTAGCGAAGTGAATTTGCCCTTACATTGGACGTGTACGTAGTCACTTCGCACATTTAACTGTTATGTATGTTCATATTATACAGTCTCACAATGTAAAACTAATAAGATAGCTATATGGTACCAAGGTTACATGGCGGTGTTATAGTGCGAGCATTCCAGTTTCAGTGCTTGGCTACTGCCACTGCAGCATATCAGTAAATCTCCACGACCACACTATAAGTCTTGTTTGGGGACATTCCTCATTAAACTTCCTTTGCTCTCACTTTACAGATTCTCTACTGCCTTTTTATAATTATAAAATTAATTTTTATACTCTATACATGTAATACTGTTAATTGTAACATTTCTTCGCCATAAATAAAGCAAACAGTTGAGCTAAAGAAAACCGATAACATTTATTGCTGGAAAATAATTAGGCATGTTTACAACTGTTTCATTGTTAAAATTAGTAAGCTTTTACTTTCCTCTAAATTGGTTTTAATTTATAAAACCGTTATGAAGTAAAGTGTGGATTTTCCTACAACCGTGCCTAAAGTGCTTCATTACGATCTAAAATTCATCGTAGAATAGCTTTTTTTCTGATTAGTGAGCGAAAAAGACTTTTTCGCTCGGCGTGCCTTACTTTTCCGCTCGCTGAAGTAGTAATATACAGCTGATTGATTGTTGTTTTGAACCAAGCTAACTGACTTTGTGTTTATAACCTCAATATCGTGAATTCAGCCAAAATGAATTAAAGAGAATTTTTGGATGTTTCTAGTATCCAATATCGGCAGTAGTAAGAAAAAAAATGTGTATGTTATTTGATTGTAATTGTGTATGTGTCAGACAAACACCTATTTTTCGCTCTGAATGCATAAATAACTATTTTATTAGGTGGAAATGTGAGTATAACAAGATGTAACTATAATTATTTAAAAAAAGGACAAATAGAAGAACGTTCCCGATAAATGCAGGGTTTTAAATTAGAAGAATCAATAACAAAGAACAAATTGTATAAAAGAAGAGACACTTCCTACTCTTGAATATTATTTGTGATACAATTTTATTCCTGTAAATTGTATACATCTGTAACGATGTCAGCCCAATCAATCCTACCTGTTCAGGAGGTTCTATGGAGTTGGTAGGAAAATAAATGGGGTTTGTCAAATATTTTAAATTTGTATTTTTAATTTTACTAATATAGCGAAAGTGGCAGACAAATCTATCTATCTCTATGACAACTGAGAAATAATATGCGAACGCAACCCAAACTGAAAGAATGAAACACCATTGAACGTTTGATAACTGTTAACTGTATAGAATATTCTAATCATCGACTGTATTTTTCAGAATACTTCCTAATAATCAGGATGCTTTATTATAATCCATTGTTTTATCCCTGACCTGTAGGTATTATGTGGTATTACTTTCCTATCGGTAGTCATAACCAATTATTCAATCCGAGCTGATTGACGGTACGTAAGTAATATAGTCACTCATAATACCCCTCATAATACTTTGTCACACTTAAACAAAGTTATTTGCCTGACTTTGTTAGTGAATTTCCTTTGGAAAGTGAACTATTAGCATGACCCGCACGGTGAAAATTAAGCCCGGGACCACCATAGAAGTTCCTAACGTGACTCTTTGAACACGTTTTGGAGGGTCGTTCAAAATTTTATATATAAATAGACATATATAAATATATATGTGTTTGCACTCTAGCGGTCGCATATTTTTTCCGATTTACTTCAAATTTGGTAGGGACGTTCCTTTCTGTAATCAGTTTGACAAGTTTGTTGGGCAAAACAATCGGAAAACTCTAAACCCCTTTTTTGGGGATTAATCTTTCAAATTTCGAGTTTTTGGGCCAAAAAGGGTCATAAAAGCCCCAGATGTAAGATCAATGCATGTAAAAAGATGGGAATTAGAGACGCGAAAGTTTTAAGCCCTCTCTCGTCATTCTAGCATAATTATTTACCGAGTTATTAAAGAAAATGTGTATCGACTAAACACAGTACGTTGTCTTAAAGGGGGTTTATACTAGAAAAGCCTGTTATTCCTTTATTAGAGTACTTTTATCATCCCCAGCAACCTCACGCCTACTTTCAAGCCTGTCTGGACCTTCTCCTAACATTATAATGCGCAAAATTGTATTCCCAGCTTTGCAAGTAAATGAAACGAGGAGTATCAGAATAGCCAAAAAAATCAATGTTTTCAGATTTCAATAAAAATTGGACAAATGTATGTTTTTACAGTTATTTTGAGTTTTAAAAGTTTTTATGTGGAAATTCACTTCCCTCACGTCAGCGTGCTGCGTGCAAACTCGTTTAATATTTATTAACGTTAAATACTTGTTATAATTGAAATACGTATTAATTTTAATAGGGAGAATCTGGGACACCTATAAATATGCACGAACATAATTATTACTATACATTATGTTTGACAACGCGACTCAAAATATTCATGAAAATCTCAATAAAGTAATTAGTATAAGTTATTTCAAACAGATTTTATCCACTCACCTAAACCCTTGTGTAGTATAAAATGTGCAACTGTCAAAGTTGTTTCTGCGGAAACTTTTAAACGAATTTTCTCCGGAACTAGACCGAACATTTCGCGACACCGAAAATCGACGCAAACTTCTAAATGAAGGAAGTTTGGCCCGATCTAATTGGCACCATCCGGTATAATGATTCCAGTTAAGACAACTTAACACTGATATAACTTATCATTGGCTTTCTCAATTCTCAAGAAATTATTGGTTGTTTTATTTCAATATTGCAACAATTGCAATCAAAGTTTATCGTAAACTACAATAACCCCTTTCTTGACCAAAAATAAAATAGTTGAATATAAATATATATTTACTTTCTGTAAGATTTGAAAATGTGCAGCTGATGAGGTAACAGTACTAGTTATGTTTTAATTTAATAGTGAAACGAGACTGATTTACACTTTGAAATAAACAACTGGTTTGCCCTACAAACCTGTAGAACAATAAAATACAAATTATTTTAAGAAATGAACATTACGGCAAGGCAGATGTCTGGGACAAAAGCCTCTGTCGTGTATCCCTAAACACGTTTTCGAACTTATTGACAGATAAAAACCCCTTTCCCTTTATGTGGACTGTGTTTATCGGCCAACCCTTTACCCACTTTATTGTGATTAGTCATTCCTTTGCCACAATACATCAATGAAACAATTTTTAATTTCTGAGTAATAATTATAAAACAATAAAAATAAATAAATTTATTATTTCATAAAAAAAGGAACAACCTAAGCGCTATACCTTTCACACCTATTGCGACAGTATAATATCGATGTTACGAAATATGTTAAGCATTAGGTTATAATAAAATACTCTGGCGTGGAATTTAAATTAGTAAATACATAAACTATGAATATTACATAGATGAATTTATTCCATTCGGTTTTGAGTTTTATTTTGGTTCTTGTTACTGAATATACTAAATAATGTATAAACAACTTTTTAAAATGGTCTTAAAGGAATAAAATAATTTATACTATCGCCATATAGATTGTGTTGAAAATTTGTGATTGTAAATATTTAGTATGAAAATACTTTGTAAGATTTAAAACGAAAAACTTGGGGCACAAGAAATAGATAATTGACGATAATCTTCACTATCTTCACTATCTTCACAATTGATTGAATCGTGAACTATTTCTTACCACAATTAGGAATTGAAGATGTAAATTATACGAACTGATGGTTTTATATGTGTCCGTGAATGCGATAACTTGAGTAAAAAACGTCCGATTTCGATGAAATTTGGCTCAAATGTGTAAAATGACATTCATGACTTTAAGTTCGAAAACCAGAAAAATCAGACCATGGAAAGGGGGGTTTATGGGGGTTTTAAATTTTCCAAAAATCAGTTTTTTCCACTTTTCACCCTAAAAATTAAAAACAACTTAATTTTGTTTTTGACCATTTTGTTTATAGAGCTTAAATAAAACAAATAATATGGTATTTTGAATTATTAACCTAGGTTAAGTGATTGCGGAGAAAATCCAAAAACCTACTCATAAAATCTCCCATGTTAATCTTATGGGAACAAGGTTTTTTGCTTTTCCTCAGTTTATTTTAATGTAAACTTCACATTTGCTTTTACCAATCTGTTCAGTTCAACAAAAAAATCATTTTGGTGTTTAAATTGTGATTCTACGCCGAACCGTTGCAGAGATATTCAACGTGCTAAATACAGTACGTTGTCCATGTTATCCTTATGGAGAATAAATAACATTTGATATCTCGATTATTTATGAATGTATGTTGATGAAACTTGGTATTTGGCTTCACGTAGTTCTGGTATATTGATTTTTGCACAAAAGATTGATTTTTTGTTTATTATTCCCGTAGCAGCAAACCTGCGTACTCAGCACCCATGTTATTCTTAAGGAGAATAAGTAAAATTGTAATGACTCCCTTAATTATGAACATAAATTAATAAAACTTGGTATGTAGCTTCACTTGGTTAAGTTATATTGATAATTTCATAAAAACCCTTTTTTTTGTTCCTTGTTGCAGCAAACCTGCTTACTCAGCCCCCGTGATATTTTTATGGAGAATACCTAAAATGTTATATAGCGTTTATTCATGATTGAATATTGATGAAACTTGGTATGTGATTTCGCCTAGTTAAATTCTATTTACATTTGCATAATAACCAATTGTTTGTGTTCCTTGTTTCAGCAAACCTACGTACTCATTACTAGTGTTATTCTTATAGAGAATAATTAAAATTGCTTATATTTGAATATATTTGTATGAAACTTGGTATGTGGCTTTATGTGGTATTAAGACATATATTATGCATTGGAAATTCGCTGAGTACGCAGGTTTGCTGCGACGGGGGTATTACTTAATGTAAAGTTTAGGCTACACTTATTACAAAAATTATTTGCTGACTGTTTATCAGTGTAATAAATAAAACAATTTATAGTGCCAATTTAATTTTTTCCAATACCTTTATTTAAAACAACGTTTTCTTGACCGTGTTGAATATACTTAGGAATTGTGCTAGTGTATCTTAGGAATCTACCTTCAGTGTAGATTGTTCTTTTATATACTTGTTTTGCGAGGAAAAGTAATATTAGCAACGATGAAATTTGTTTACATTAATTGAATTACTTTTTTCAACATTAATTCAATTTTAGAAATTTTAGCGTTGTAATTTTTAAAATTTAATTTAATTTAACGATGCAGTCTTATTAAAATGCTAATAATAAAATTGTTGCAGGAATATCCTAGCTTTGAAAGACCATAACGGAAATTCATATATACTATAACTTAACAAATATTTAAAAAGTGTGCAAAGAATTTTGAAAGTATAACCAGGAGTGAGGATATCTTGTGAGACAGAAATTCACCAGAACTTCTTAATGAAGGAAGTTATTCCAATCTAATTGGCTCGCTCTCTCATAATGATTCTGATAAGTCGACTGAACGCGTAGGGTTAGGAACTTCCCAGAAATAACAAACTGATTTATGTAAATATCAGTTTTCGATATTTAGGATGCAGTTCAAGCCGTGTTACGTTTTGGTAGAGCTATTACAATTTATTCCACTCACTCCTTTATGCCTTTCTAGTTTTTGCTTTATGGTTAAAATAACTTGATAAGATTGTTTCAAGTAGAATAGTGGCCGCCTGTAGAAAAATAACACAATACTAAAAACCGTTAGTTGCAAGTATATTAGGATATAGTTTTATTAGCATGATAAATTAAATTCCAACTCCTTACTCATTTCCAGGACATGACGTAGCAATTAAAGTGATTGGGTGCCTGGACAAAACTCAGTTTCTTGACAATTGTAAATTGCGTATTTGTAAAGGATCCAGAAAACGATAGTAAAAAGACCAGAACTGTATAAAAGATATAACTGTAGAAAACAGGATAAACTTAAAACTGGTCCTCACAAGTTTCGAGGCTGACATTAGATACAGCCAATAAAGTTGTCATAACATATGGCAGGTCTTTTGGTTGTTCATTGTGTATAGCTTCCCTTTCAACTTTGGTCCTTCTATTTGCATTGGCTGGGAACGGAACGTCGGGGTTCATGCCCCGACCCGAGTATGTAGTCCCTGACTGTTGTACATGGATTGTCAGTTTAGTTGGCCAGTTGGAGGACAGAGCGGGTCGGCCTCTTTTAGCCTGATCGCAGCTGTCACAGGAGCACGGGAGTTGGCCCTCTGAAAGGTCAATTTGGCTGACCCATCTCACCCTTTCCTTTCCTGCACATCCTAAACTTCCGGTAACCTGCGCAAAATGCCCGCTTGAGGAAGACGTGCCTAGCAGCTTAGCTGGAGTTTCCTAATCCAGCAATAACAACTGTAAAACACCACGGTTAGACCTGAAGGTGTGATGTCTTTTTATTAAAATATTTTTCATAATCTAATGTAGGTATTATGAGGAACTGTTTTGACTTACCTTCTTAAGTGTGATTAACGACGATTCGTCAGTTCCCTGGTATGTCAAACCAAATGCAGTCCAAATCTATGATCCAAGTTCTCGTTTAATACAAAGCTGTAAACACCCTTTAATCAAATACAGTAAAGTACTTGCAAACGAATGCCGAGAGCTCGATGGATCTTATTCTCTGGAAGGGGTTTCCTTTGATAATTACCCTCTCACACATCCACTGTTGCCACCTCTCAGCGCCTTCACCTTTCCACCCTAACACGGCCCCCACACCCTTCACTCCCACTTATTTCTTCTCACATGTGTTTTGGAATTGATCCGCACGTGCTACAACAATTATATTGATCTTGTTTATAAGAGGGTAGTTTTAACTTTATACGATCACAGTCAGTAGATAGATTGTTCATTAGGGTTAACAAATGTCCTTAAAAAATCTAGAAGTTCTTTCTATATTTATAATCATAGTTATAAAAATGTCCTGGAGCCTTCCAAAACAAAAAACAAGTCAGGGGTATTAAGATATTAAATATGTCCATAAACAGCTCATTTCCGTTATGAAATCACATTTTAAACTTAAATTTCATTCTGATTAACAATAATAATAATGTTTGTGTAAAATTCGTTATACTTTAAAAAAATATTTACCATGGTTGTTTGTAGATCAAAGTGAGGGTATTTTTAAATTCACACTTAACATCCACTTATTTTATTACTGATTTACCTTACTCACTCTCACTTTTTCCTACAAGTTTTGATGTCTTGTTATAACCATCCTTATAGACGAGATTTCATCTCGAAACTATTCCTAATAAAACCCATTAAACAACAATATTTTATACAATGATCGAAGATTTTAAGCAGTTTTAAAAGTACGCTTTGAGCGTGGAAAAAATTTTAAAAATCTATGAGAGCTATATTTAAAGTTGTCATAAACAGTGTAGAGCAATTATACAAATAAACTTTGTAATACCCTCTGCCCCACAGCTTACAGTCTTACAGCATAGAAGATTCAGAATTCTATGTTTATCAGAGTTTAAAATAAGGGTCAAGAAAATAAAAGATTATTCATTTAAAAAATTCAAATTATAAAACACAAATCATTAGAAATATTTTGTACTTACAACCTTATTTGGAAAAAACAGGACTGCGGTGTATAAATAAATATTTTAAGTATATATCTTTGAGTAAATGGGATTTAGAATATACTGACTGTTACCAACGTCAGAGTAACGAGGCGTCTCTCGAGAGTTGGCAATTTGGAAACACGAGCCTCAGACGAGAGCGTTGCCGCTCGAGTTACGAACGAGGCGTCTCTCGAGAATTGGCAATTTGGAAACACGAGCCTCAGACGAGAGCGTTGCCGGTCGAGTTACGAACGAGGCGTCTCTCGAGAGTTGGCAATTTGGAAACACGAGCCTCAGACGAGAGCGTTGCCGCTCGAGTTACGAACGAGGCGTCTCTCGAGAGTTGGCAATTTGGAAACACGAGCCTCAGACGAGAGCGTTGCCGCTCGAGTTACGAACGAGGCGTCTCTCGAGAGTTGGCAATTTGGAAACACGAGCCTCAGACGAGAGCGTTGCCGCTCGAGCTACGAACGAGGCGTCTCTCGAGAGTTGGCAATTTGGAAACACGAGCCTCAGACGAGAGCGTTGCCGCTCGAGTTACGAACGAGGCGTCTCTCGAGAGTTGGCAATTTGGAAACACGAGCCTCAGACGAGAGCGTTGCCGCTCGAGTTACGAACGAGGCGTCTCTCGAGAGTTGGCAATTTGGAAACACGAGCCTCAGACGAGAGCGTTGCCGCTCGAGTTACGAACGAGGGGTCTCTCGAGAGTTGGCAATTTGGAAACACGAGCCTCAGACGAGAGCTTTGCCGCTCGAGTTACGAACGAGGCGTCTCTCGAGAGTTGGCAATTTGGAAACACGAGCCTCAGACGAGAGCGTTGCCGCTCGAGTTACGAACGAGGCGTCCCTCGAGAGTTTGCAATTTGGAAACACGAGCCTCAGACGAGAGCGTTGCCGCTCGAGTTACGAACGAGGCGTCCCACGAGAGTTTGCAATTAGGAAACACGAGCCTCAGACGAGAGCGTTGCCGCTCGAGTTACGAACGAGGCGTCTCTCGAGAGTTGGCAATTTGGAAACACGAGCCTCAGACGAGAGCGTTGCCGCTCGAGCTACGAACGAGGCGTCTCTCGAGAGTTGGCAATTTGGAAACACGAGCCTCAGACGAGAGCGTTGCCGCTCGAGTGACGAACGAGGCGTCTCTAGAGAGTTGGCAATTTGGAAACACGAGCCTCAGACGAGAGCGTTACCGCTCGAGTTACGAACGAGGCGTCTCTCGAGAGTTGGCAATTTGGAAACACGAGCCTCAGACGAGAGCGTTACCGCTCGAGTTACGAACGAGGCGTCTCTCGAGAGTTGGCAATTTGGAAACACGAGCCTCAGACGAGAGCGTTACCGCTCGAGTTACGAACGAGGCGTCTCTCGAGAGTTGGCAATTTGGAAACACGAGCCTCAGACGAGAGCGTTGCCGGTCGAGTTACGAACGAGGCGTCCCTCGAGAGTTGGCAATTTGGAAACACGAGCCTCAGACGAGAGCGTTGCCGCTCGAGTTACGAACGAGGCGTCTCTCGAGAGTTGGCAATTTGGAAACACGAGCCTCAGACGAGAGCGTTGCCGCTCGAGCTACGAACGAGGCGTCTCTCGAGAGTTGGCAATTTGGAAACACGAGCCTCAGACGAGAGCGTTGCCGCTCGTGTTACGAACGAGGCGTCTCTCGAGAGTTGGCAATTTGGAAACACGAGCCTCAGACGAGAGCGTTGCCGCTCGAGTTACGAACGAGGCGTCTCTCGAGAGTTGGAAATTTGGAAACACGAGCCTCAGACGAGAGCGTTGCCTCTCGAGTTACGAACGAGGCGTCTCTCGAGAGTTAGCAATTTGGAAACACGAGCCTCAGACGAGAGCGTTGCCTCTCAAGTTACGAACGAGGCGTCTCTCGAGAGTTGGCAATTTGGAAACACGAGCCTCAGACGAGAGCGTTGCCGCTCGAGTTACGAACGAGGCGTCTCTCGAAAGTTGGCAATTTGGAAACACGAGCCTCAGACGAGAGCGTTGCCGCTCGAGCTACGAACGAGGCGTCTCTCGAGAGTTGGCAATTTGGAAACACGAGCCTCAGACGAGAGCGTTGCCGCTCGAGTTACGAACGAGGCGTCTCTCGAGAGTTGGCAATTTGGAAACACGAGCCTCAGACGAGAGCGTTGCCGCTCGAGTTACGAACGAGGCGTCTCTCGAGAGTTGGCAATTTGGAAACACGAGCCTCAGACGAGAGCGTTGCCGCTCGAGTGACGAACGAGGGGTCTCTCGAGAGTTGGCAATTTGGAAACACGAGCCTCAGACGAGAGCTTTGCCGCTCGAGTTACGAACGAGGAGTCTCTCGAGAGTTGGCAATTTGGAAACACGAGCCACAGACGAGAGCGTTGCCGCTCGAGTTACGAACGAGGCGTCCCTCGAGAGTTTGCAATTTGGAAACACGAGCCTCAGACGAGAGCGTTGCCGCTCGAGTTACGAACGAGGCGTCCCTCGAGAGTTTGCAATTAGGAAACACGAGCCTCAGACGAGAGCGTTGCCGCTCGAGTTACAAACGAGGCGTCTCTCGAGAGTTGGCAATTTGGAAACACGAGCCTCAGACGAGAGCGTTGCCGCTCGAGCTACGAACGAGGCGTCTCTCGAGAGTTGGCAATTTGGAAACACGAGCCTCAGACGAGAGCGTTGCCGCTCGAGTTACGAACGAGGCGTCTCTCGAGAGTTGGCAATTTGGAAACACGAGCCTCAGACGAGAGCGTTGCCGGTCGAGTTACGAACGAGGCGTCCCTCGAGAGTTGGCAATTTGGAAACACGAGCCTCAGACGAGAGCGTTGCCGCTCGAGTTACGAACGAGGCGTCTCTCGAGAGTTGGCAATTTGGAAACACGAGCCTCAGACGAGAGCGTTGCCGCTCGAGCTACGAACGAGGCGTCTCTCGAGAGTTGGCAATTTGGAAACACGAGCCTCAGACGAGAGCTTTGCCGCTCGTGTTACGAACGAGGCGTCTCTCGAGAGTTGGCAATTTGGAAACACGAGCCTCAGACGAGAGCGTTGCCGCTCGAGCTACGAACGAGTCGTCTCTCGAGTGTTGGCAATTTGGAAACACGAGCCTCAGACGAGAGCGTTGCCGCTCGAGTTACGAACGAGGCGTCCCTCGAGAGTTTGCAATTTGGAAACACGAGCCTCAGACGAGAGCGTTGCCGCTCGAGTTACGAACGAGGCGTCTCTCGAGAGTTGGCAATTTGGAAACACGAGCCTCAGACGAGAGCGTTGCCGCTCGAGTTACGAACGAGGCGTCTCTCGGGAGTTGGCAATTTGGAAACAGAAGCCTCAGACAAGAGCGTTGCCGCTCGAGTTACGAACGAGGCGTCCCTTGAGAGTTTGCAATTTGGAAACACGAGCCTCAGACGAGAGCGTTGCCGCTCGAGTTACGAACGAGGCGTCCCTCGAGAGTTTGCAATTTGGAAACACGAGCCTCAGACGAGAGCGTTGCCGCTCGAGTTACGAACGAGGCGTCCCTTGAGAGTTGGCAATTTGGAAACACCCGCCTTAGACGAGAGCGTTGCCGCTCGAGTTACGAACGAGGCGTCTCTCGGGAGTTGGCAATTTGGAAACACGAGCCTCAGACGAGAGCGTTGCCGCTCGAGTTACGAACGAGGCGTCTCTCGGGAGTTGGCAATTTGGAAACACGAGCCTCAGACGAGAGCGTTGCCGCTCGAGTTACGAACGAGGCGTCTCTCGAGAGTTGGCAATTTGGAAACACGAGCCTCAGACGAGAGCGTTGCCGCTCGAGTTACGAACGAGGCGTCTCTCGAGAGTTGGCAATTTGGAAACACGAGCCTCAGACGAGAGCGTTGCCGCTCGAGTTACGAACGAGGCGTCTCTCGAGAGTTGGCAATTTGGAAACACGAGCCTCAGACGAGAGCGTTGCCGCTCGAGTTACGAACGAGGCGTCTCTCGAGAGTTGGCAATTTGGAAACACGAGCCTCAGACGAGAGCGTTGCCGCTCGAGTTACGTTAGCTCTGAAATATTACGTGCTAGGAAAACGTATATCATACTACTTGAGTTATCAAGTTTATTTAATAAAATAGTTGTGTAAGCCTGAATTGAATTTTTACTTTTTAATCCGTCTTAATAATTTTCATGAGTTTCTCACAAGAATGAAAATAATTTCCCCTCCACGGACCTTGCCATAGTTCATTCAGCGTTTTTATCCCTACTTTCACTTCATGCTGCGATTTAAGTTCAAAATCAATGGTCAAGTCAAAATGGAGAATGAGCAAAAACAATTTATATTCTTAGTTAAATAATGAGTATCTTTATAAACCATCGAATAGGACAACAAATCATGCGTCCTGGTGCTTATCTTTACTTACATTCTTCAGATAGAGATATAATGTACTAGATATCCTATAATATGCACGAGGCTTCTAAAATGTACGTAATTATGACATATTTATCTTCAATATTGTACAAATCGTACTATAAACGTGGGATTTGTATAAAATAGGAACATTTCGAACTTAGAATAATCAACCGTTTAGTATACAAAAACCATCATGCATAAACGAGTTGGAGGAAAATACCACACATTTATATTACTAAATGTACCTGGGGTGCCGAGCTTTGCTCGGGGAAGGCCAGTCAGTTTGTTTAGATGACTGGGAGTAATATTTCATCACTTCTCCCAACTGATTATCATATTTGTAGAGCTCATTTGCCTCTTTTCTGCATTGTTAAGGTCACCCCAGTTGTTATTTATATCTCAATATCCCATTGAAATATTTCGAATATGTCCACTCTGTAAATACAATCTTCACTCAACAGTTTTAATCACTGCTCTCAGGAAACCACATGTTAACAATTGTAAACAACACAAGTATCACTTTGACAGTTCCTTGGTTAATATTATTTTATTTTTATTTTAGACCATAAGCCCAATATTAATTTTTTACTTTTAATTTTAGATTTTTTCACATTATTTGATTTTTTCTGGGGATGAGACTTGTCTAGAACTTATTTTTTTCCTGAAATGAGTTATTTCCAAAATTTGAAGGAAATCGCTGGTGCAGTTTTTGAGATCAGAGTTGTAAGCAAGCAAGCAAGCAAGCAAGCAACAACGCACGTAAACCTTATCATATTAGAGTATAGGATAGGGTAGGATTCAAGTGGAAGGCTATCAGACATGTCGATAGTTTCTGGACGACATTTAATAAGAAAAAAATAACGAAAATAATAATTGATGTAGATTTAAATGTCACCCAACTCCAACAATTCTACAGCGTGGATTTTTGTCTACCTGTCATAATCTGAATACACTGCAACTATGAAGTTGACTTTAATACGTTCATACTGAAGTAATGGGAGGGGTAGAACCTATTTAAAATGTATAATGCATTACAATTAAAATTTTATGTACTAGTGGCTTAAAGGGGCCATAGCCCCTTACCTTTCTCTAATACTATGTCTCATCTTATTTGTTGTACTCCCCACATACTGACATGCTGAGGAAAATAAAACAATGTAACTTAGTAAACAAAGTAGACACGTAATCACATGTTTTAATGTAAACAAAACATACGTTTTATACCCCATGCTTTTCTCATGGGGATGTTTTACGTTATTTCTCGTTTGCCGGTAAAATTTTAGAAATACTGCTATTTTTCCCGAGTCCTAGGGATCAAGACCTTTAATTTGAGCCGTCTCCCATAATCCTGTGATTTGCCAAACTCCCACAATTTTGACTTAACATTTTCGCTTACATAATTATATAAAAAGATTATACATTAGTTTATTTACGAAATAATTTACGTAACCCATGTAAAATGACATTGTAAAATACTGATGTACAATGAAGTTAAAATGGGTGGCTTGGCTTAATATTGGTTGTAGGGCGGGAAAGAAGGATTGGACAGGAAATGTCACCAAATAAGATGGATTGTATGGTTGTAAAGATTTACTGACATTGTAACTATCCCTTTGTTCTACGATGGTTGTTATTTACAATAAATTATGTTTTAAGGGATAATATTAAGAGTTCGTAATAATTGAAAATTTATCTTACAACATAGTTGATAGACAAATTGCTAACAAATCACAATTTTCAACATTCTCAAATAATGTATTTTGTTAGGATTGCAAAAATATTTTTTAGTAAAAAGAATGTACATATTTACAGTTTTCTCTAACTTTATATTGCTTCTTAGTGCACATTGAAAACATTATAATCTCTGGCGTTCTTTAAACTACCTTAAAATTGAAGACCGAAGGAAACATATTTATACCTCAATTGCATCATGAATAATCTCTATCCTACATTATTCAAAAGCTTTAATAATAATAGCTAATACAAATTTGCAAAGAGTTGTAAGGTAATCAAAAAGTAATAAAAATAAATCTTTACAATCCCTAAATTTAAGAGATCATTATACCTCAGTTCCAAATAAAAATAACAAAAAGAAAAAAAACAAAAAAGGCAACAAAGTAGATGGCTACAATTTGTATACAAGAAACTAGCACGAGAGTGTAGGATATGTTCAATATGGGATAGTAAACATAAAGGTACCTTCCTCTTTTTCTGAATCGCTTAGATTTCCGTCCATGTGTTCATTTTTTCACCAAATGATTTATATCCTAAATATAAAGTATTTACTTATAACTACTCAAATGGGAACTTGAAACAAACAAATATACATAGTACTTGGTAGTTGTCACACGAAGGCAAAATTCGATGTCAGTACTTTTAGTTCCCAATGGTTTATTCATCTCTTTCTAAATTTAAGGTTTGGGACAAAAGGTCATTACTTAATTCGTGAATAGTTAATTGGATACCTCACCCTTGTCAAGCTTCACACATTCGTCAACTCATATAATCTTCTTTCTGGGAGATGTTTTCAGTGTCTGATATCCTGGGTCATCATAAAAGAACGCTTTTATTCAAAATGTCACTACTTTAAGTAGAGTAAATACATCCAGTGTGCGTTGGTCTTATCTTCTATATAAATAAATCACAATCCCTTTTTTTGACGTGACTCCATAACTCGAGAACGAGTGCACCAAATTGGACGATTCTTTTTTTGTTGTGTTCCTTAATGCCAGGGGAAGGTTTGTATGAAAGACAATTTTTAATCCACCCAACCATTATTTAGTAATTTGAATTTAAAAATTGTAAAAAATGCCTTTAAATTAACATTGGTGGAAAATGCTTTTATTAAACTGTGAGATAATTTCCAATTACAAAGAAACTATCATGATTAAATATCAATTAAATACATTTCATGAAACATAACGTACTTAGTATATAGTGAAAGGTTTTCCCCAAATGAGAAAAAGGGTATATATTTATAATTCGTGAACAAATAAATCATTAATATAAAAATTTGAGGGACACCGTTCTCCTGTAGACTTATCCCAAACCATTAACAATTTATCCCCTAGATGGCAGTACCTGACATTTGAAAATTTCCAATGCCATTTGGTTTGATCATATGTAATCAATACTAAGATTTGAATGAGTTAAAAAACATGTGTTTACAATAAACGAGTTTGTTTTTTTATATATTTATTGTTATTTATTCCATTTCACATTTAATATTCACATTAAAGACAGGACAACGTCTGTCGGGTCATCTAGTAATTAAAATAAATTCATTTTGGAAATGCCTTTTGAACTATTGTTTAGAAATTAAAACAAGGTTAACACACAATAATTTGTCAGTCCAAAAACTACGGATCTTGTAAATTTCTTTTACGATGACAACATGTTTCAGAATTTAAAATTCAGTCTCCAAGTCAATCAAAAAATCTTGACAAAATATAAAATGATTTTTGATGTTTTTAAGTGTCCTAAAGACAGAATGATAGAGAGGCATCACCTAAATGTTTTTCGGTTCTGGGAGCATCAAAAAAATATTCCCACCCATAACTCAAATCCGAACACTTTTACGATACTTTCTCCATAACAATGAACAGAGGAAAATTAAAAGAGTTTGGAGATACCGAAGAATTATACCTTCATAGAAAATTGTATCAGAATCGGGCCATTGGTGTGGTCTCTAGGTCCGGAAAAACAGACAGGCAGATCACCTCGAAAATAATTTTTTTTGGTTCAGGGACCATTAAAACAAATATCTCCATTAACTTAAATAAACATTAATAACTCAAATTCGAACGTTCTGCGATAACAAATACTTTATACAAAATACTGCTATTGAGAAGGTAAAAAAATACGAAACAATATATTTTTGCCACAGATATTGTTTGTTGTCTGTTCAGTTGGCACAGTTAAAGCAAATATATAAGCACTACGCAGCTACATAATTAAATGCAACCTCAAGCAGGAACAGAACATTTGCTGAGCGCTAATTAAAACACAAGTAGTTCGCTAAGGCTCCCGGGATTCCGTGTTTATTTTTGTTCTTAGTGTTACAAAGTTAAACTGAGTCTTTCTCCTTTTGTTTTAACCTTATTTTCTCATTGCAGAAAATAATACTTTTGAATTATGTCGTCTAGAAGGCGCTTTCGTATTGGCTAACATGCGAGAGGATTATTCAATTATCCACTCAAATTATTACCTACACTAACTTAATTAAACTAAGCCTACTTAGGAGTGTAAGGCAGAAATAAATAGATCGCGATGGTTATTTGGTTGGTTCGATACGTGTAATTAGTGAATTTCCTATGGAAAGTGAACTATTAGTATGACCCGCACGGTGAAACTTCAGCCCGGGACCACCATAGAAGTTCCTAATGTGACCCCCTGAACACGTTTTGGGGGTTCGTTCAAAATTTTATATATATATGTATATATATATGCATATATATATATATATATATATATATGTGTGTGTGTGTGTATGCACTCTAGTGGTCGTATTTTTTGTCCGATTTACTTCAAATTTGGTAAGGACATTCCTTTTTGTAATCAGTTGGACAAGTTCGTTGGGCAAAACAATCGGAAAACTCTAACCCCCCTTTTTGGGGATTTTAAATTTAGAAATTTGAGTTTTCGGGCCCAAAAAGGGCCAGAAAAGCCCCGGATATGAAATTAACGAATGAAAACCGGTGGGAATTAGTGTGGCAAAACTTTTAAGCCCTCTCTCGTCATTCTAGCTTAAATATTTACCGAGTTATTAAAGAAAATGTGTATCTACCAAACACAGTACGTTGTCTTATGGGGATTTTACATTAGAAAAGCCTGTTATTCATTTGTTGGTGCACCTTTATCATCCCCAACAACCTCACGCCTACTTTAAAGCCTGACTGGACCTTCTCCTAAGCTTATAATGCGCAAAATTGTATCCCAGCATTGCAGGTAAATAGAACCAGGAGCATCAAAACAGCCAAAAAATCAATATTTTCAGATTTGAATAAAATTTGGAATAATTGTATGTTTTTAACTGATTTTGAGTTTTTATAGTTTTTTATGTGGAAATTCACTTCCCTCACGTCAGCGTGCTGCGTGCGAACTCGTTTTACGTTGTGTTACGTAAGTTTTGTAAGTGTTGTCTGTGGGTTGGGTCTTGGGTCGACCAACCCAAAACCGTACCAAACCGTACTTGGGTGGCTAAACGGTTTCCTAAACCTAATCCAACACAACAATAAACAACATAAAAGTACACATGTAAAACCCACCAAATAACCAACCGAATCCATTTACTTGTTACCCCGAATTTGCTCAAGTTTGGTTAGGTTATCATAGCTAATGACTAAATAATCTGATTGCTGAATTAAAAAAAACAATCATAGCATTATATTTCTTATATTTCTTCATGCAGGCCAGCAAGCCGAGTGTCCTTTAAGGCTGCAGCCCATTTGTGAAAAAAGTCATGCTACGTCTCCAACTACCATCCTAACTGAACTGACATTTAATGTATATATATATATATATATATATATACTGTATATTCATATCTATATTATTATATTATTATATATTATTATAATATTATATAATATTAATATTATTATATTATATATATTGTATATATATATTATATTATTATTATTATATTATATACATATATATATTATATTATTATTATATATATTATATATTATATATTATATATATATATAATGGACAAACTCGACAAAGTACCTTCTCTCATTTTATAATTCACGGGCGTTGTCACTCTGGCATTCACTGCCTAAGCCAATCTTACTAACCCATAAGTTAGTAATTTTATTCTATTCCCAATAGTCTACAACAGAATTTGATTAGTGCTGCACTCTAGTAGCGAAAGTTGTAACTAATGACTGCGGGCAACTACGGTTCACTCCGCTAGGGGCGCGGATTGACTATAAATAACCCCATCTAACGGTACTATGCCCCTGGTCGTGATAGCCGTGTGCCGTGTGGGCTAAGTCGTGGAAACATCTTGTCCAGGTGTTGATACGAAGTTGGTGGGGTTGATTCCCACACAGGATCAAAACTCGTCGTGTATTTGCTTGACCGACTACTGTGAAATCTTTTTGGAAAATTGGCAATACACTAAAATTGAGCATCTGCTTAAAAAAAAATGTTTTTAGACAATAAGCCTAGCGTGCACTGGGTCGAGACGGCACGGACGGTCGGTACGTACGGGATTTTTCAAAAATGTGTAGCGTTGATTTGCCCATTTGTGCGCGCACTAGGCCGTCACAGTCGGGACATGACGATCCGCACCTTCCGCCGTCCGAGTAAATAAAGTCTGAAAGAAACACTTGTAGAACATCCCGACGTGCCGTACCGATGATTCATCCCTCTCCTAGGTCCTCTAGAATACACCACTTCAATAATTTATTGAGCATACATCTACTAAAATCTTACTAACACTTGAGTGTGATCAAGAGCGAACCCGAAACCAGTAACATTTAAAGTTATATTTTTATAAAATGTCTAAATACATTAGGTTCAGTCGAACACTTCTGTCAAGTATTTTTGTCCATTTGTGTAGATTATTTTAAAATTTACTAAGCTAACGTCTCGATAAATGTATTGGGAAGGTTCCATATATTTGGTAATTTTGTTTAGCAGTTGTTTTGGTTCGGCGGCAGTCGAACAGTCGAATGTTTGCTGTGGTTTGTAAAGTTAGAAAGCTACTGTATAATCCACTGCTTTAAATGCAAACGAATTCACTTTCGGGGGATTAAACCATAACTGAAACTTGTGACGAGACTCGACCGTTTCGTTTTAATTCTGAAAACAACCCCAGTTATTAACCCAGTTTTATTTTTGTAAACAAATACTAAAAATCATTATAATTTTAGAATAAATAACACAAAATACTATTTATTTTCGCTATCAAATAAAATAATAATCAGGTCCGTCCATTTATGTTTTTTTATTCATTTATTTAGGCTCAAATATCAATTATGTTTTCTGCCTAAAAAGGATCTTTTATTATATTTGGGATCATCTATTATATTTGGTTTTAACAGAGTTCAACCTAGCAAAGAAAATTGTCGGGAACACAAACAAAATTGAACTTTACTTCAATAAACGTTCTGGAATCATTGAATTTCATTAACGAAAAAGCAAAAAACAAAAATCTATTTGGTCCCTTTATATCTACCGTTTATAATTTCAACAATCATTTAACCTCAAATCGAGGAGCAGGGCGGATTCGCTTCGCCTTCTATCAATGAATTATCTGTTACATTCGCTTTTCTACTTACTATATATAGTGTGTATTTGAACTTTCAGATAAACGCTTAAGGTTTTAATCCTGGGCCTAAGACAAATCAAAATGACATATCAAAAATGGACCGAACTCCTTGGTCATCATAGAACCAATATTTTTCCCACTTTGAATTTTTATTTAAACGAGTTCGCACGCAGCACGCTGACGTGAGGGAAGTGAATTTCCACATAAAAACTTTTAAAACTTAAAATTAGTCTAAAAACATACTTGTATTGCAATTTTTATTCAAATCAGAAAACATTGATTTTTTGGCTGTTCTGATGCTCCTGGTTTCATTTACCTGCAAAGCTGGGAGTACAGTTTTGCGCATTATAATGTTAGAAGAAGGTCCAGTCAGGCTTGAAAGTAGGCGTGAGGTTGCTGGGGATGATAAAAGTACTCTAACAAAGGAGTAGCAGGCTTTTCTAGTCTAAAACCCCCATTAAACACCGTACTGTGTTTAGTCTAAACACATTTTCTTTAATAACTCGGTAAATATTTATGCTAGAATGACGAAAGAGGGCTTACAACTTTCGTCTCACTAATTCCCATCTTTTTACATCCATTCATTTTACATTTGGGGCTTTTTAGACCCTTTTTGGGCCCAAAAACTCGAAATTTGTAAAATTAATCCCCAAAAAAGGGGTTTGGAGTTTTACGATTCTTTTGCCCAACGAACTTGTCCAACTGATTTCAAAAAGGAACGTCCCTGCCAAATTTGAAGTTAATCGGACAAAAAATGCGACCGCTAGAGTGCAAACACACACACACACACACACACACACACACACACACACATATACATATATATATATACGTCTATAGATATATACATATATATATATATAAAATTTTGAACGACCCCCCAAAACGTGTTCAGGGGGTCACGTTAGGAACTTCTATGGTGGTCCCGGGCTTAAGTTTCACCGTGCGGGTCATGCTAATAGTTCACTTTCCAAAGGAAATTTACTAAAAACTGATTACATTTAGTTGAAATTCAATACTAAGGTTCATGATGTAAGTAGTAATTTCAGTAACGAATGCGGTGCTTCTGAAGTTTGTTTTCATAGTGGTGGCCATCTAAATGTTTGGTAATTAATTGTGAATGGAATTTCATGTTTGTTTAACAAATAATTGGTTGTAGCAGTTTTATTATAAACCTAATGTTGTAAGATTTTAGGAAATTGGACAAGTTTGAACGGTTAAAAACTATGACTAGGTTTAAAAAAATTTCCCAAATTCACATTTTAGCGAATTTCCCCTATAGGGAAGAAGCTATTACCGTAGGTCTCATGGTAAGACTTAAGCCCGAGACCATGATAACTTTTTGTTTTGAGGTCCCCAGATGCCAAAAACACTATTCGTTAAAATTTATATATATATATCTATATATGTGTCCGTTAACACGATAACTTGAGTAAAAAACGTCCGATTTTGATGAAATTTGGCTCAAATGTGTAAAATGACATTCATGACTTTAAGTTCGAAAACCAGAAAAATCGGACCATGGGAAGGGGGGTTTATGGGGGTTTTAAATTTTCCAAAAATCAGTTTTTTGCATTTTTCACCCTAAAATTTTTTAAAAACTTAATTTTGGTTTTGACCATGCTATAGAGCTTAAAAAGACAAATAATTTAGTATTTTGAATTATTAACCTAGGTTAAGTGGTTGCGGAGAAAATCCAAAAAAATCTGCTCATAAAATCTCCCATGTTAATCTTATGGGAAAAAGGTTTTTGGCTTTTCCTCAGTTTATTTTAATGTAAACTTCACATTTGCTTTTACCAATCTGTTCAGTTCCACAAAACAATCATTTTGGTGTTTAAATTGTGATTCTACGCCCAACCGTTGCAGAGATATTCGAAGTGCTAAACACAGTACGTTGTCCAATGTTATCCTTATGGAGAATAAATAAAATTTGATATCTCGATTATTTATTAATGTATGTTGATGAAACTTGGTATGTGGCTTCAAGTAGTACTGTTATATTGATATTTGCACAAAAAATTGATTTTTTGTTGATTATTCCCGTAGCAGCAAACCTGCGTACTCAGCCCCCATGTTATTCTTATGGAGAATAAGTAAAATGTACTGACTCCCTTAATTATGAACATAAATTAATAAAACTTGGTATGTAGCTTCACTTGGTTGAGTTATATTGATAATTATATAAAAACCCATTTTTTTGGTTCCTTGTTGCAGCAAACCTGCTTTCTCAGCCCCCATGTTATTCTTATGGAGAATAACTAGAATGTCATATATCGCTTATTTATGATTGAATATCGATGAAACTTAGTATGTGGCTTCGCCTAGTTTAATTCTATTTATATTTGCATAAAAACCAATTGTTTCTGTTCCTTGTTTCAGCAAACCTACATACTCATTCCCAATGTTATTCTTATGGAGAATAATTAAAATCGCTTATATGTGAATATATTTTTATGAAACTTGGTTTGCGGCTTTATGTGGAATTCAGACAAATATTATGCATTGGAAATTCGCTGAGTCCGCAGGTTTGCTGCGACGGGGGTATTTCTAGTACCAAGACTCACATAATGAGTGCAAGCCCTATCTCCGTAACATAACAATAATATGACAGCATACCCTGTTTAACACAGAAGAGCATAATGATTTAAAACAATATATACATTTTTTACTTCGCACTTTCAAATGAAAACAGTTTATTTTTTAAATAAAGTAAAAAGTGTTGTTTAAACAAATGTGGTTTAAACTTTATAACTTTTGACATCGAAGTTTCCCATATTTGTGGATTATTAAATTTTCTTAGAGCATTGGTATAAACCGCTACATTTTAAAATCGTAGTAGCTAATTTTGTTAAATTTAATTTTTTAGCGAATTTCCCCTATAGGTAAGAAGCTATTACCGTAGGTCTCATGGTAAGACTTAAGCCCAAGACCATGATAACTTTTCATTTTGAGGTCCCCAGATGCCAAAAACACCATTCGTTCAAATTTTTATATATATGTGTCCGTAAGCACGATAACTCTCGTAAAAAAGGTCCGATCTTAATGAAATTTGGTACAAATGTGTAAAGTACCATTTATTTGAACGAGTTCGAAAACCAGATGAATCGCACCATCCAAAGGGGGTTTTTCGGGGGGGTTTTGTACCCCAAAAATGTGTTTTTTGGGGTTTTCACATGTAATTTTTATTTAAATCCAATTTTAATTTATACCATTGAATTCAGCTTAAAAAAACAACAATTTGGTATATTGATAATTGCTCTACGTCAATTGGTTACTGAGATATTGAAAGTACTAAACACAGTACGTTGTCTAATCTTATTCTTATGGAGAAAAAGAAAAATTGTATATCTCGCTTATTTATGAACATAAACTGACAAATTTGGTATATGGCTTCATCTGGTTGTGGTTTATTGTTGTTCACAAAAAAACAATTTTTCGCCTATGGTTCCCGTAACAGCAAACCTAGGTACTCGGTCCCCATGTTATTATTGTTATGGAAAATAATTAAAATGTTATATATCGCTTATTTATGAATGTATATGGATGAAACTTGGTATGTGACTTCACTTAGCTGAGTTCTATTGATATTTTTATAAAAACCGATTATTTTATGTTCCTTGTTGCAGCAAACCTGCATACTCATCCACAATGTTATTCTTATAGAGAATAATTAATATTTTAAATATCGCTTGTTTTTGAATATATTTCTTATGAATCTTGTTAAGTGGCTTAATGTGTTATGTTATAATTCATTGGAAATTCGCTGAGTATGCAGGTTTGCTGCAACGGGGGTATTATATTATAAAACTTTAAAATAAATTTAATGTTTCATAAGAAATTATGAGCAGTTTCCAAAAGTTTATCTTCCACTTCCTAACCCTGCTACGACGCGAAAACATCTATCCGAGACAGAAAGTTGGAATAACCTTTTAAATGAAAGAAGTTTCCCAATCTAATTGGCTTCCCTCTTCTAATGGTAATGATAAGACAACTGAACACTTATCATGTTACAATTAAAACAATTTTTTATAACTTTTTTATAACGCAGTGAAATGGTATATGGCCTAAAAAAACGCCCTGGCTAAAAATCAATATGTATATAAACAAATAAATGCAATTGCATTTCTCTACTATTATCTACACTATCGTGAACATAATCTTGTTTGTTTAAATACAGTAGAAATCCAATTATCCGAACCCCAATTATCCGAATATCCAATTATCCGAATCGATTTTGAGTGAAATAATAGAAATATAAAAATCAAGAAAATAACAGCGGGAGCGCGTGTAGCGATAATGCGCCGTGAGCGCTAAAATAAAAGCCTGCGCTGTTACCTTCCGGACAATATTTTCGCAGGGAACAATGAGTCATACCCCCTTCCCGCCCTGCTCATCATCAGTCGCTACTGTTCTTTCACCGAGATTATCGTTCGAAATGAGTACAAAACGTAAACTTGTTGTCCTTTCGCTAAGTGATAAACTCACTTTGCTCGAGATGTTCAAGTGAAATAACCAACATTGAACAGTGAAATACGTACAGTATGTAGGCCTATTGAAAAGAGCAACTGTATATACTGTATTCAATTTAACTCCTGTAATTTGATTTTTATGACTATATTCTTGATACAGTTCGCTCACTTTCTGTTCACTACATTTATAATAACTTTGTCGATAAAATTCTGATTTTTTATGTATGGTGATGTTTTTTGCTTAATTCCCGAGGTATACCTGATTATCCGAATTTATGCATATCCGAATTGGCCCGAACCCCAATTAATTCGGATAATTGGAGTTCTACTGTACTCAAAATACGAGTAATATAAATAACGGTGAAAATATTGTTAGATTTTGGAAACAACCTATTTCCTGAGAAAGATCAGATTTTAATATTTTCACTTTCATGTAATTTAATTGTTATTGGAATACTCCAACCTCAAATGTAAAAGGTTTTAACATAAATTAGGTAATGGAATGAATATTCTATGATTATAGACTCATGAATGGAAAATAATAGAAACCTAAAAGTGTTTGACCACCTTGAATCAATCGCTCACGTAATTTATCAAACAAATTCAACTTTCACTTAACAGTTTCCTGATATTGCAAATGTAAATGCATTACACTTAATTTTTGACCATTATATTCTTCAAACAACGTATTTATACATTAGAACTTTTCCAAGACCAAACTTACTGTAAGTGAAGTCAAACTATTGACACAATATAAAAATAACTACTAAACTTTACGAATGGCCTTTTATGTGTTATTTTGATTTTACATGTTATGAAAATTAAGTGTTTTGAAATAAAGTTACTGAAACTCCTTCATGGAGAAATAAACCGCTTATAAAAGCGTTTCAAATAACAATGGAGCTCGATATAAAGTTGTCTTCGCAAAGACGCACGGAAAGCTTAGCCAAACTTGCACAATGAAGCTGGGAAAGATTCTTGCCCACGCGACCGACGACGGCTTGGTCTACAATATATCTTACAGATAATAAGAATCAAGGATATTTATACATTATGCTCGTACTATGTTATATATTTTATGCCAATATATTGATTTAGATACAAAATTGTTTCTCAACAACTTCGCTTTTTTATCTAAATTGTTTATCGTCAAATAAACTCATCCAGCTGAACAAATTCAAATATTTAGACATACTTTTTAACTTGAAACTTCAAAGAAACAATGAGGTGTTAATTAATTAATTAAAAAAAAGACACTTGACAACTAATCAGTTTATTGTTAAATTGGAGTTTTGTTGATCTCCGGGATTAAAAAAGCCAAATCATTGAAGTAGACAATAAAAGGCAGTTGACCCATATTGATCCTTGAGGAACTCTAAGAGGCATTAATCGTCAACTGGACGGATTTGGCTTAATTTTGAATTTCGTTTTGTACTGGATCTCGGGAACCTGGCCCCAGCACCTCAGATAGGATTGAATACAATCTAAAGCGATGTTCTTTATGCCTAAGAGACTTAGCTTTTTGACCATTAACCCCGCATCAGTACAGTCAAACGCCTTAATGAGGTTCGCCAAGAAACCTAAAACCATCTCATTCGCGTCCCATGTTTCAATGCAACTGTTGACGATCACAATCAAGGCCAATTTATAAGATTTGGCTTTAATGAAACCATACTGCTCACCACATAGAAGGTTTACTCCGTGCCGGTAGGACATCAGCTGGTCACAACAAAAGTTTCAACTAATTTAGAATTTATCGGTAAAAGCGAGATTGGACGATCGTTAAACATCTATCCCTCATCCCCTTTTTGTACATATGACAGACCTCACAGCAGTCCTGGGAGGGAAGGGTTGAAGTTCATGTGAGTAAAACGGTTTGATACTTCGTCTACATATCTACATGCATATAGACTTTCATGACCATCCAATCTCGCTGGTTTTGGTTTAAATTTTGCTAAAATCTTAAATGTCAATTCAGCAATTTGTCTGTAACTATTAATTTCAAGTTAACTTAAAGTTAACTTTTGAGATGTTTTGCACTGGCTTTCCCATTAATTATCTGCTATAACTTATGTAATTAGCTATGTTGGCAAAATAGGCGTTTAGTGATTTACACATTAATTTCAGGTTGTTCATGACAAGGTTTTTATGTCTTATGATCAAGTTGTTGTTTTGCCTACTTTTGGTTGAAGTTTCACTATTCCCCTCTGATAATTTATTTAAATCACATGATGTTAAAATAGCAGCCTAAAAATCGTAGTAGGCCTATTTTAAAATAATATTCGACTATATAAATAAATACACTTAGCACTAAATAAATACAAATTAACTTCGCAATGTTGTGGGACTTGTTTCAAACATCCATTTTAGCGAATTTCCCCTATAGGGAAGAAGCTATTACCGTAGTCGGCATGGTAAGACCTAGGCCCGGGCCATGATAACTTTTCGTTTTGAGGTCCCCAGACCCCAAAAACACCATTCGTTCGAAACTTATATATATATAAGTGTGTGTGTGTGTGTGTGTGTGTGTGGGTGGGTGCGATAACTCTCGTAAAAATAATCCGATTTTGACGAAATTTGGTATAAGCGTGTAAAGCAGCATTTATGACTTTAAGTTCGAAAACCAGACAGATCGAACTATCCGAAGGGGTATTTTCGGGGGGTTTTGTACCCCAAAAATGGGTTTTTTGAGTTTTCTACATATAATTTTTGAAAAAGTCAAATTTTAGTTTCTTCCATTGGAATCAGCTTAAAAAGACGCACAATTTGGTGTTTTGACCATTGCTCTACGTCAAATGGTTACATGGAGATATTGAAAGTGCTAAACACAGTACGCTGTCCAATGCTATTCTTATGGAGAATAAGAAAAAAAATTATAGCTCGCTTATTTATGAACGTATTCTAACGAAACTTGGTATATGGTTTCATCTGGTTGTGGTCTATTGTTATTTTCACAAAAAAACCGATTTTTACCAATAATTCCCGTAGCAGCAAACCTGCGTCCTCAGCCCCCATGTGGAGAATAAGTAAAATGTAATGTATCCCTTAATTATGAACATAAATTAATAAAACTTGGAATGTTGGTTTACCTAGTTGAGTTCTATTGATATTTGCATAAAAACCCATTTTTTGTGTTCCTTATTGCAGCAAACCTGCGTACTCATCTCCCATGTTATTCTTATGGAGAATAATCAAAATGGCATATATCGCTTATTTATGAACTTATATTGAAGAAACTTGGTATGTGGCTTCACCTAGTTGAGTAATATTGATATTTACAAGAAACCCTATATTTGTTGTTTTTTGTAGCAGCAAACCTGCGTACTCATCCCCAATGTTATTGTTATAGGGAATAATTCAAATTTGATATATCGCTTATTTTTGAATATATTTTTATGAAACTTGGTATGCGGCTTTATGTGGTATTAAGACTTATATTTTGCATTGGAAATTCGCTGAGTACGCAGGTTTGCTGCGACGGGGGTATTAGTTGTTACAACATGTATCACGCTGATCAAAATATTGTTTGTATATTATTCTATCCTTACGTCACGGTGTATGACAAACTTGACAACCAATACCAGTTACCCAGTCATTGGTATCTGTTATAGAGATAATTACAGGCGGAGTATGCTAAATGTTGTATGAGCTACTGATGAGGGAATTTGCTGGAGGAGTGTCATAGTTCATTGTAAATAGACACACGGTACGCTACACCATGATATAAGCGATGTATGTTTACGTGAATACCTGCACAACAATCTAAACACTAGCTAATCATCTTCCTCCCTTCTTTTTCATATCCAGGGGAAGGGGGGATTGATTCCAATAACCCTTTTCTGGTTTACGCCCCTGTGTAACATATATATACCTAACTTCAGTATCTCTCATGTCAGTATGGTAAAACTGAAAATACGTAATACTGGGGTTCAAGACTCATTTTTTTGGTGAATTTCCGATGAAAAGTGAACCGCATGTTTGAACCGCAATGAACCGCAATATTAGCATGACCCGCACGGTGAAACTTAAGCCTGGGACCACCATAGTAGTTCCTAACGTGACCCCTTGAACACGTTTTGGGGGGTCATTCCAAATTTTATATATATGTGTTTGCACTCTAGCGGTCGCATTTTTTGTCCGATTTAATTCAACTTTGGTTGGAACGTTCCTTTCTATAATCAGTTGGACAAGTTCGTTGGGCAAAACAATCGTAAAACTCTAAACCCCTTTTTTGAGGATTAATCTTTAAAATTTCGAGTTTTTAGGCCCAAAAAGGGTCAGAAAAGGCCCGGATGTAAACTTAAAGCATTAAAAAAGATATAAATTAGTGAATAAAAACTGTTAAGCCCTCTCTCGTCATTCTAACATAAATATTTACGGAGTTATTAAAGAAAATGTGTATTGACCAAACACGGTACGTTGTCTTATTGGGGTTTTACATTATAAATGCCTGTTATTCATTTGTTGGTGTACTTTTATCATCCCCAGCAACCTCACACCTACTTTCAATCCTGATTGGACTTTCTCATAACCTTATAATGTACAAAATTGTATTCCCAGTGTTGCAGGTAAATGAAACCAGGAGCATCAGAACAGCCAAATACTCAATGTTTTCAGATTCAATCAAAATTGGAATAAATGTATGTTTTTTCACTGATTTTGAGTTTTTAAAGTTTATTATGTGGGAATTCACTTCCCTCACGTCAGCGTGCTGCGTGCGAACTCGTTCTATTTGGTTTAAGTTTGACATGAAGGTGTCATTACTACAACATGGTTCCATAATACTTACGGTGTTTTTCGGTTGAACATCACATTATAAAACAAAATCTTTAAATAAAAAAGTAATTAAACGTGATTAATCAACTGATAAAAATAACTCATGTTCATCATATGTCTTGAAGATGAACTTCGACAGAAGCTTGAAATTATTATATACCTTTTATTTTATTTTATTTTGTGAAACACAGACTAATAATTTGAATTTGTTATGACACACAAAATATGCTTATTAAAACAATGTTAAGTAAAAGTTAAAAGTTTATATAAACATATTTACATTATATTTAGCCATATCATATATGTTTCTAACACTCTATGTACATGAAACATCCACATTGGTCGACATAGAACATTCGAATATGAAAACTAATCTGTAATGTAAATGTAAGTGCGCATTAATTTTAAGCCAAAGCTTTCAAGATGTTGGGAACAAATGACTTGAAAATATAAGCTTTTTATTAATTGCACAACGTAACTTTATCTATTCGTATTATAACTTTTGTAACTTTTAGTTAAAATTTTGGACGATTTCAATAACTACCTGACCACACCCTGGTAACAGCTGTTATTATTAGTTTGATGTGTTAAAGTTAAGAAAAATATACTTAGTATAACGTGTAGAATGTAGCTTACACTAATTGCGCACAGTTAATGATAATTGATAATGTTAATTTGTCATTTTATGTTATGTTAAGAATGTTGAATACGTTTAGTAATGTTCCTATTAAATACCTCTGGCGTATATATATAGAAAAATACCCCGTAGCAGCAAACCTGCGTACTCAGCGAATTTCCAATGCATATATATGTATCTTAATACCACATAAAGCCACATACCAAGTTTCATCAATATACATTCATAAATAAACGATTTATGACATTTTAATTATTCTCCATAAGAATAACATGGCGGCTGAGTATGCAGGTTTGCTGAAGGAAGGAAGAAAAAAAATGGGGTTTTATACAAATATCAATATAACTCATTTAGGCAAAGCCACATACCAAATTTCATTAATTTATTTTCATAATTAAGGGAGATAACACATTACTTATTCTCCATAAGAATAACATGGGGCTGAGTACGCAGGTTTGCTGCTACGGGAGCCTTTGGCAAAAAATTGTTTTTTTGAGCAAATATCAATGGTCCACAACCAGATGAAGCCGTATACTACGTTTCGTCAGTATACGTTCATAAATAAGCGATATATACAAATTTTCTTTTTCTCCATAAGAATAACATTAGACAACGTACTGTGTTTAGCACTTTCAATATCTCGGTAACCAATTGACGTAGAGAAATGATCAAAATACCAAATTGTGTGTTTTTTTAAGCCGAATCCAATGGTAAAAACCAAAATTTGACTATTTCCAAAATTATATGTAACAAATTCAAAAAAACCATTTTTGGGGTACAAAACCCCCCCAAAATACCCCTTCGGATGAAGCGATCTGGCTGGTTTTCGAACTTAAAGTCATAAATGTTGCTTTACATGTTTATACCAAATTTCATCAAAATCGGATAATTTTTACGAGAGTTATTGTGCTCACGGACACACACACACACACACACACACACACACACACACACACACACACACACACACACACACACACACATATATATATATACAGTTTCGAACGAATGGTGATTTTAGGGTCTGGGGACCTCAAAACGAAAAGTTATCATGGTCCCGGGCCTAGGTCTTACCATGCCGACTACGGTAATAGCTTCTTCCCTATAGGGGAAATTCGCTAATAGTAATGCTATGGAATCACATTCGTACCTACTAGAGAACTTGTTTATCAATCGAAATTAGTCAACAGTGTGTGTAATGTGTAATGAGGTGAGACCCATTGAAAAAGTCTGTATGTCTCTAAAAATGGCTATACAATTGTTACAATTCTTACACATTCTTACCTTTGCCCCGTCACGAAATTACGTAAGCCAAATTAACTCACATTTATTTAATTTCCCCAATATTTTATTATTTTTATATTTTTCTGGTTACGTTGAGAGTCTTCGATACGGAAGCGAGTTGAAACCATCTTAACGTTTTAGCGAATTTCCCCTATGGGGAAGAAGGTATTACCGTAGTCGGCATGGTAAGACCTAGGCCCGGGACCATGATAACTTTTCATTTTGAGGTCCCCAGACCCCAAAAACACCATTCGTTCGAAACTGTATATATATATATATATATATATATATATATATATATATATATATATATATATATATATATATACAGGGTGAATCTCGTAAGTTGTCCAGTATTGATTTCAGACAAACCGTTGGTCCTACGATGATGAAATAAAATTATTTCCCACTAAACCAACCCCAAGGAATAACGTAAAAATATTTTTAACGATTTTTAAATACAGGGTGTACCAGAAACTGAGGGTCACTAGTCCGAATCTACGAAATATCAAATACAAACGTATATCATGATATACATCAAATTAAAGCTCTTTTCAATCCAAACCATTTGGCGGAATCGGATTTTGATTATTATTGATTCATTTCAAAATGGCGGCTGTTTTTGTGAAAAAATTAGTATTTTTTTGAATACCCTGTATTTTTCTTAAAAATGCAGATATCTTGATTCTGATTCAAATATCGCATTCCTTATGAGCTAAGCTTTATTTTTATATGCAACACTTCAATATTATCTCAAAAACAAAAAGTTTCAAAATTATCAGTTTTTGAAAATATGTACATAGCCAAAACTCAAAAATTTCAAATAGCACCGTATGTCAAATAGCATATCATTTTAAAGGTATTGCAATTCTAAGAAACTTTCAAATTTAAACCTTATGCGTATCTATTTTGGTTTTCGAGTTATCAACAAAAAACATGTTTTTTCACATTAAAACGCATGTTATTTGTTAAACATGGTGGTAATAGAACTATGGTCCAGCCTTTACCACCATGTTTAACAAATAACATGTGTTTTAATGTGGGAAAACATGTTTTTTGTTGATAACTCGAAAACCAAAATAGATAGCATAAGGTTTAAATTTAAAAGTTTCTTAGAATTGCAATACCTTTAAAATGATATGCTATTTGACATATGGTGCTATTTGAAATTTTTGAGTTTTGGCTATGTACATATTTTCAAAAACTGATATTTTTGAAACTTTTTATTTTTGAGATAATATTGAAGTGTTGCATATCAAAATAAAGCTTAGCTCATAAGGAATGCGATATTTGAATCAGAATCAAGATATCTGCATTTTTAAGAAAAATACAGGGTATTCAAAAAAATACTAATTTTTTCACAAAAACAGCCGCCATTTTGAAAAGAATCAATAATAATCAAAATCCGATTCCGCCAAATGGTTTGGATTGAAAAGAGCTTTAATTTGATGTATATCATGATATACGTTTGTATTTGATATTTCGTAGATTCGGACTAGTGACCCTCAGTTTCTGGTACACCCTGTATTTAAAAATCGTTAAAAATATTTTTACGTTATTCCTTGGGGTTGGTTTAGTGGGAAATAATTTTATTTCATCATCGTAGGACCAACGGTTTGTCTGAAATCAATACTGGACAACTTACGAGATTCACCCTGTATATATATATATATATATATATATATATATATATATATATATATATATATGTGACCATGAGCACGATAACTCTCGTAAAAATTATCCGATTTTGATGAAATTTGGTATAAATGTGTAAAGCAGCATTTATGACTTTAAGGTCGAAAACCAGCCAGATCGATCTATCCCAAGGGGTATTTTGGGGGGGGGGTTTGTACCCCAAAAATGGGTTTTTTGAATTTTTTACATATAATTTTGGAAATAGTCCAATTTTAGTTTTTACCATTGGATTTAGCTTAAAAAAACACACAATTTGGTATTTTGATAATTTCTCTACGTCAATTGGTTACCGAGATATTGAAAGTGCTAAACACAGTACGTTGTCTAATGTTATTCTTATGGAGGAAAATAAAAATTTTATCTCGCTTATTTATGAACGTATACTGACGAAACTTGGTATACGGCTTCATCTGGTTGTGGACCATTGATATTTGCTCAAAAAAACAATTTTTTGCCAAAGGCTCCCGTAGCAGCAAGCCTGCGTACTCAGGCCCATGTTATTCTTAAGGAGAATAAGTAACGTGTTATCTCCCTTAATTATGAAAATAATGAAATTTGATATGTGGCTTTACCTAAATGAGTTATATTGATATTTGTATAAAACCACAACTTTGTGTTCCTTCCTTCAGCAAACCTGCATACTCAGCCGCCATGTTATTCTTATGGAGAATAATTAAAATGTCATAAATCGTTTATTTATGAATGTATACTGATGAAACTTGGTATGTGGCTTTATGTGGTATTAAGATACATATAAAAGCATTGGAAATTCGCTGAGTACGCAGGTTTGCTGCTACGGGGGTATTATCCCTTAAGACCAATCGTATTTTTCAATATGCGTTACTCTCATCTAATTATCTACATAATTTCTTTTATATATTTTTATATATAAACTCTAATGTTTAATTGCCCCTCTAGGGAGGTTTAGTTTTTAACCAGACATAAAATTTTTAAAAATATTTGTATTTACAGTTTAGTTGTAAAAATAGAACCCATTAACATACAGAAAAACTCTTTAAGTTTAATCACTAAGAATACATTAAATCTGTTAAAAAATTGTTCATGGACACAACTTTGAGATGGTTCTGACAGCTTCAATAGTGCATATTCGAAGCAGTAATGAATCTACTACAGATAACATCTGTAGCAATTTACACTGTAATTGGGCTGTCTTTGGACTTTCAATGACTCTGTGTATCAAAATTTGATTTCTATATTGAACCCTAAACTCCCTTCTCTCGTTTATAATACTTTTACTCCTACGTAACTTTACAAAAGTATTACGATTTGTTTCCTTCAATTGCATGAAAGACTAGTAATAACCCCTCAACTATATTAAATTATAAATCACAAATCTTCTCGTGTAAACATTCTGCCTTTCAAGCAACGCTATTTTACAGGTTGAAGTTGTTTGGTCATAAATAGATAGTTGATAGTAGGTAGGTAGGTAGTTGGTAGTTGGTCATAGTAGATAGTTGGTTTGGTTTATCTTTCTCCGGAAGATAAACAAACATCTTAAATAAGTTTTTATGCAACAAATCTTTACGTAAAAGCTGAAAGAACCTTTATCACATTGTTACCTGAGAGGCACTTCACCCTAGCGACTCGGCCCTCAGTTTCATAATCCCCCAATCACGGCGCCCATCATGACGTCATCAGGCTGTGACGTCACTGCCATACGTAATGAGCTGATAGGATCGCATCGATTACGAGTAATTGACCGACTTTTAGAGAGATTTTACCATAATATTTTAAAGGTATCATGTATTCAGATTAAATTAAGAAAACAATAGTCAACCTATATGACGTATACATATTTGAAGATTTTAGACTTGGATTTAATTGTGGGGAGTCTTAAAATTTATCTATTGTGGTGAGTGATTTTGTTCCAAGCCAACCTGACGAAATGCAAAATAAGTATTGGATATAATATATAACAAAATTGGCCAGGATATTTGAAATCATATATAAAACTTTATTACGTTTACTGGGATCTTGAAGTTTTATGGTAAGCTTAAACAAGCTAATCGTTAGTAATTTAGTGTTAGATTATTAAAGGCAATGCTTATTTACTTACTCCGTATAAACACTGATAAATTCAAAGTCCAGTAGGGCGGAGCCCTAAGGTTTATTGGTTCGATTAATGGTTTAAAACCTCCTTCCTAGAGTTACACTGAACACTGTTATAGAAAAGTTCAATCGCAATCCGATGAATAAGATAGGAACGCATAAGGGACAAAGAAACATTAATTTATACATATAGAGATCCAACTTACTCTTTACATTATCCTACATTTACATTATCCTACTCACACATTATCCTACTCACACATTATCCTACTCACACATTATCCTACTCAAACATTATCCTACTCACACATTATCCTACTTAAACATTATCCTACATTTACATTATCCTACTCACACATTATCCTACTCACACATTATCCTACTCACACATTATCCTACTCACACATTATCCTACTCACACATTATCCTACTCACACATTATCCTACTCACACATTATCCTACTCACACATTATCCTACTCACACATTATCCTACATTTACATTATCCTACTCACACATTATCCTACTCACACATTATCCTACTCACACATTATCTTACTCACACATTATCCTACTCAAACATTATCCTACTCACACATTATCCTACTCAAACATTATCCTACATTTACATTATCCTACTCACACATTATCCTACTCACACATTATCCTACTCACACATTATCCTACTCACACATTATCCTACTCACACATTATCCTACTCAAACATTATCCTACATATACATTATCCTACTCACACATTATCCTACTCACACATTATCCTACTCAAACATTATCCTACATATAGATTATCCTACTCACACATTATCCTACTCACACATTATCCTACATATACATTATCCTACTCACAATTATCCTATATTTACATTATCCTACCCACACATTATTCGAGCTTTTATATTTATACTGTTTCGCTATCCATAACTGCTATTGAGTAGTAGTATACGAGCATTAACGATTTAGTGGACTAATAATACATTTAACAGAAAACTGTTTCAAATAAGATATGTTCTGTGGAAAATCCCTTTTCATTACTCTACACACGAAAGTACACTTTCTAAACGTAAAATGAGCTAAGAAAATAGGTTATTCCCGCTACTGCACGGCAAAATTACATAACGTTAACTTTCTGTGCATTTGTGGTGCACAGAAAGTAACTGTTATGGGATTTTGCGGTGCAGACCGATCAGCTGTTGCATTAGGCCGATCAGCTGTTGCATTATTTGCTGTTATACCTCGACATAAGCACGGAAACCGGAACGTTACGAGTTCCGGTTTTACTCATAACGGAAGCGTTATGAGTTCGGTTTTTTTTCTTGATACTAAGTTGAATAAACAAAAATATTCATGTTGTTTACAAGTTTTTCGATATCGTAATGAAAAATGATGTTCAATACTCGTCTCAAAAGTGCCATTGCGGGGCTCGATAGCTTTTTCCACGCTCGGCTTCGCCTCGCGCGTAAATGCAATCTCTCCCCGCAATAAGTCACTTACGAGACTCGTAATGAAAACTACTATTTCTGTACACATCCAATAGAAGGTGAAAACTCATTATATAAATAAGGTTGCTAAGGATCTAAACTCTTTTTACAAAACAATCTCAAAAGTTATAAAGGAAATAACACCCTTTGTTTCACGTTGAAACAAGAGTTGAAGGAAATCTCCTTTAAATACGTTGAAATGCAAGACGTCCCTAGCTGCGATGAGAATATGAGTACAGTAGAACTCCAATTATCCGAATTAATTGGGGTTCGGGCCAATTCGGATATGCAGAAATTCGGATAATCAGGTATACCTCGGGAATTAAGCAAAAAACATCACCATACATAAAAAATCAGAATTTTATCGACAAAGTTATTATAAATGTAGTGAACAGAAAGTGAGCGAACTGTATCAAGAATATAGTCATAAAAATCAAATTACAGGAGTTAAATTGAATACAGTATATACAGTTGCTCTTTTCAATAGGCCTACATACTGTACGTATTTCACTGTTCAATGTTGGTTATTTCACTTGAACATCTCGAGCAAAGTGAGTTTATCACTTAGCGAAAGGACAACAAGTTTACGTTTTGTACTCATTTCGAACGATAATCTCGGTGAAAGAACAGTAGCGACTGATGATGAGCAGGGCGGGAAGGGGGTATGACTCATTGTTCCCTGCGAAAATATCGTCCGGAAGGTAACAGCGCAGGCTTTTATTTTAGCACTCACGGCGCATTATCGCTACACGCGCTCCCGCTGTTATTTTCTTGATTTTTATATTTCTATTATTTCACTCAAAATCGATTCGGATAATTGGATATTCGGATAATTGGGGTTCGGATAATTGGATTTCTACTGTACTTTTAATCCTTCCTACTTCAAGATGCAAACGAATTCAGTTTAGAGAATTAAAACTCAAATGAAACTTGGGACGAAACTCTAGCGGTTGATTTCAATCTTGGAAAAGCTTGATACTTTCGTTTGTGTTAGCTTTAGTTGTTATATAAAGCATTATAATACTATTGACGACTGAAGGATTCATTAACTACTACAAGGCCGGATCATTGACTTACTAGTGACTAAATCTTTAAACGAGTTCGCACGCAGCACGCTGACGTGAGGGAAGTGAATTTCCACATAAAAACTTGTAAAACTCAAAATAAGTGTAAAAACATACAATTGTCCAATTTTTATTGAAATCTGAAAACATTGATTTTTTGGCTGTTCTGATGCTCCTGGTTCTATTTACCTGCAATGCTGGGAATACAATTTTGCGCATTATAAGGTTAGGAGAAGGTCCAGTCAGGCTTTAAAGTAGGTGTGAGGTTGTTGGGGATGATAAAAGTACACCAACAAATGAATAACAGGCTTTTCTAATGTAAAATCCACATAAGACAACGTACTGTGATTGGTCGATACACATTTTCTTTAATAACTCGGTAAATATTTATGCTAGAATGACGAGAGAGGGCTTAAAACTTTTGCCTCTCCAATTCCCATCTTTTTAAATGCATTCATTTTACATAAGGGGCTTTTCTGACCCTTTTTGGGCCCAAAAACTCAAAATTTGAAAGATTAATCCCAAAAAAAAGGGGTTTAGAGTTGTCCGATTGTTTTGCCCAACGAACTTGTCCAACTGATTACAGAAAGGAACGTCTCTACCAAATTGTAAGTAAATTGGAAAAAAATGCGACCGCTAGAGTGCAAACATATATATATATATATGTCTATATATATAAATATATGTCTATATATATATATATACAATTTTGAACGACCCCCCAAAACGTGTTCAGGGGGTCACGTTAGGAACTTCTATGGTGGTCCCGGGCTTAAGTTTCACCGTGCGGGTCATGCTAATATTTCACCTTCCAAAAGAAATTCGCTAAAAATTACAAAAATTGTGTAGTGTTAGCGGAGCTATTATGTCTTAAAAACTTGAAAACCCGGACAAAAAAGTAAATCAATTTTTATTATGACTGTTTTAACTTATGTTTCATATTGAGGCATCTTGAGGCAGCATGTCAGTTTTGACAAATGGATTTAAGTCCTTCAGGATCTAGATATATTTACAGTTTTATAAATGAATACATCAAACAGGATTTGCTGTTGAATAGACACGGTAACTCAATCTGATCTTACATTTGCCATAGAAGTTGTTTTTCTTGTATTTATCAGTTACTTTGAACAAAACCCTGATTTATGTCCTGATTTATAGATCAGTTGGATCTAAAAATATATTGAAATAAACAAAAATATAAGTCTATTCCAGGAATGAGTGGTCACATTTACTCAGTTTAAGCTGTAAAAAATTAATTAATAGTACTAAAGTTTTTTCTTATTGTGACTAGAGATTTTGACAAGACTATAAATTTAATATTTTGATATTTTAGAGTAAATCAAAATAGGATCTTTATGTTGAGAGAGCTTTTAGCTTTTGTTTAGAAATGATCGAAGTTCATCTGGACTTAGAACATTGGAAACTAAATTCAAGATTAATAAAATTAATGTTAACGGTTAGGAAACTATATTTTAGTAAAATCTGATATATTTGTGTAATTTAAAATAGTTAACTATTGTATAATCTGGTCAGAAATCGGTAATCTATAAATTGGATTGTAAAACTGAAAATATAATTTCATCCAAAGACTAACTTAAAGGCACAAATCAACTTAACTTTCTCCCTGGAACGCTGGATAACAAAATAAATAAAAATAAAATGTATCCCAAATGTTTTAATTTCTCCGGAAAAACTATAGAAAATTAATATATTTTATTTACCGACTTTAACGCGAGCATTTAAGTTTCAGTGCTTGGCGACTGCCACTCTGCAGCATATCAGTAAATCTCTACGACTACGTCTTTGTTGGAGACAATCCTCATTGAACCTCCTTGCTCTCATGTTACAACTAAACCCACGAAGAATCCTCAATCATCACTCTTTAACCCTAGAAACACTCATAGTTTGTTTTAGCGAATTTCCCCTATAGGGAAGAAGCTATTACCGTAGGTCTCATGGTAAGACTTAAGCCCGAGACCGTGACAAATTTTTTTTTAAGGTCCCAAGATGACTAAAACACTATTCGTTCAAATTTATATATATGTATATATATATATATATATATACATATATATAAATTTGAACGAATATATATATGTGTGTCCGTGAATGCGATAACTTGAGTAAAAAACGTCTGATTTTGATGAAATTTGGCTCAAATGTGTAAAGTGACATTTATGACTTTAAGTTCGAAAACCAGAAAAATCGGACTATGGGAAGGGGGGTTTATGGGGGTTTTAAATTTTCCAAAAATCAGTTTTTTGCATTTTTTACCCTAAAATTTTTGAAACACTTAATTTTGGTTTTAACCATGTTATAGAGCTTAAAAAAAACAAATAATATGGTATTTTGAATTATTAACCTAGGTTAAGTGGTTGCGGAAAAAATCCAAAAAAACATGCTCATAAAATCTCCCATGTTAATCTTATGGGAAAAAGGGTTTTGGCTTTTCCTCAGTTAATTTTACTTTAAACATCACATTTGCTTTTACCAATCACTTCAGCTCCACAAAACAATCATTTTGGTGTTTAAATTGTGATTCTACGCCCAACCGTTGCAGAGATATTCAAAGTACTAAACACAGTACGTTGTCCAATGTTATCCTTATGGAGAATAAATAAAATTTGATATCTCGATTATTTATGAATGTATATTGATGAAACTTGGTATGTGGCTTCATGTTGTACTGGTATATTGATATTTGAACAAAAAACAAATATTTTGTTGGTTGTCCCCGTAGCAGCTAGCCTGCATACTCAGCCCTAATGTTATTCTTATGGAGAATAAGTAAAGTTTTATATCTCCCTTAATTATTAACATAAATTAATAAAACTTTGTATGTAGCTTCACCTGGTTGAGTTAAATTGATAATTGCATAAAAACACATATTTTGTGTTCCTTGTTGCAGCAAACCTGCATACTCAGTCCAATGTTATTCTTATGGAGAATAAATAAAATGCTATAGATCACTTATTTATTAATTTATTTTTATAAAACTTGGTAAGTGCCTTTATGTGGTAGTGAGAAACATATACATTCATTGGAAATTCGCTGAGTACGCAGGTTTGCTGCGACGGGGGTATTTATAAATATAAAACTCGTTGTTACATTAAAATTAAAATTGTTTCATTGGAAAGCTCTATAGATCAATACAATAAGATGACGTAAACAAATAAACCAGTTCTTGAGTAGAATTGTAGGTGTTGCTACAAATAAAACAGGGTACAAAAAACTGTGACTCACAGCAGTTAAAATATACTATCGTAGTTTCTTTATCTTGTATAATACTGTTAACTGGCATAAAATAGATTAATGTTTGGCACACTGATGAAAGTCGCATACTTTAAAACAGTTTCTATGTTTTAAAGGTTTTGGAAAGTATTTTGTAATCCTTATTTGTTATTTTTATTGGTCAAACGCCAGTGAGTGGAAGTATACAAAGCACATTTGACAGCAGAGCATGGGTAAAAGCCTACTTTAATTCGTTGTGAAGTGGGTCTATTCGAAAATTTGTGTACTTATCAATGTGAAAATTTTTAAATGGATTTTCACACTCCAATCATCAATATATTTTATAAAATTCAAATACATGTATTTTAGATTTTATATAATAGTTAGAATCACGTAAAAGCTGATAGAGACATGCGCGGTCATAATGCTCATACCTTTACTTGAGAGCACTTCACGCAATAATATGGATTAATTGTTTGTAAATTTTACAAACCTTTTAGGAAAAAATAACGAATATGTTAAACCCCTAGTTTTGATGTATTAAACCGCCCTAGAAAAATAGGAGATTCCTTAATCTAATTCTATCCACCAACCCAAAAATGTCGTGGAGTGAAAATGTGCAATTGTCAAAGCTGTTCCACTAAAAACTTTTAAAAGTAATTTTCTCCGGGACTAGACCGAACATTTCGCGACACCGAAAATCGACGCAAACTTCTAAATGAAGGAAGTTTGGCCCGATCTAATTGGCACCATCCGGTATAATGATTCCAGTTAAGACAACTTAACACTGATAAAACTTATCATTGGCTTTCTCAATTCTCGGTTGTTAAAGTTCAAAAGTTCTCAAAGATTGCAATCAAAGTTTAGTTTAAAATTATAATACACGTTTATTTGGACCACAATAAAACAATTAAGAGCTATCATTATTTATTACTTTGGAAGGCATATTTATTATTTTGTACGGAATACCTCCCATAAAACTTCATCAATGCATAAAACTGAGTCATCTTTTTGTAGATTACCTCCATCCAGTAATGTTAAAGTAATCTATTTTTGATTTAAATTCAATTAATAAAATGTTTGTATTAACTGTTCTTTGGGTGCTGCATAATGTCACTAAGAATAATTAGGATACGATTTGGTGACGTCAAAAACCTTTGCATTCAAACCACTCAATTCAGACGGAAAAACAAGCGAGGATTAGGAGATTTGGGCAAAGCGGATGGCCTGTTTTTCTTTTTTTATACATCAGGAGAATTATAATTATTTTTGGTGGCCCTTAGAGTTAAAAACAGACAAAATACTTTATTTAGTACACAATTACAGCCTATTACGCACGTTTTTCTTAAATATGAAGGATATAAATGTTAAAAGTGGAAAATACAAGATGACTGTATTTTTGAAACTCATAATATCGATGGATTTGAATTTATTTTTTGATTTATTTGGACTTTACCTATCGCTTCTAGTGTTTAAAACTACACTACGTTTCGGGAGGTAAGGAAACTCCTCCCGTTATCAAGTGAACCCTACTTACATCTAAATATCAAACTCTTACATCTAACTAACCTACATTTTTTTTGGATTTTTTTGATTATTTTTCTTTTAGATTTTAATTTATACTAACACAAAGATAACAAATATATATACAAAAATTCAAATACAATACACAAACACACCATTTATATATACACCTAACCTAACCTACATTTTTTTAATATTTTCCTTTACAATTTAATTTACACTAACATAAAGATAACAAATATATATACAAAAAATCGAATACAATACACTAACACAACATTTATATATACGAACAAATGGAAAACTGACAATACATTACCTGTTCTGCATCGTGGCCTCCAAGCTGACGGGCAACACGGGAAACTTAAATCTCACGTCCATCCACAACCAAACCGCACACCAGTCTAGTGTGCGGTTTGGTTGTGGATGGACGTGAGATTTAAGTTTCCCGTGTTGCCCGTCAGCTTGGAGGCCACGATGCAGAACAGGTAATGTATTGTCAGTTTTCCATTTGTTCGTATATATAAATGTTGTGTTAGTGTATTGTATTCGATTTTTTGTATATATATTTGTTATCTTTATGTTAGTGTAAATTAAATTGTAAAGGAAAATATTAAAAAAATGTAGGTTAGGTTAGGTGTATATATATAAATGGTGTGTTTGTGTATTGTATTTGAATTTTTGTATATATATTTGTTATCTTTGTGTTAGTATAAATTAAAATCTAAAAGAAAAATAATCAAAAAAATCCAAAAAAAATGTAGGTTAGTTAGGTGTAAGAGTTTGATATTTAGATGTAAGTAGGGTTCACTTGATAACGGGAGGAGTTTCCTTACCTCCCGAAACGTAGTGTAGTTTTAAACACTAGAAGCGATAGGTAAAGTCCAAATAAATCAAAAAATAAATACAAGATGACATATTGTTTTTAAATTTTAGCTTTATTTAATGGTATTGTGTAAACAGGCTGGTAAATGTTACATCCATCACAACAATGAAACAATTCTGGCACAAATATTTTGGTCCTACTTGACAACCGACAGACTTCAATCATTAATAAGGTGTGATGGACTGCTGCAAAACGTATTTTTTCATGTTGTGCAGTACTATAATGAGCCATTTAAATCCTCATGGGGGGAGGGGATTATAATATATTCAAGAGTATCTGATTTTTGTTTTGATAATTTAAGATCTACTTAAGTATTGTTCTTCAAGTACTACGTATAATCTAAAGGTTTTTTAAACATTCTGACGCTTAAACATGAAAATTAACTCATTCGTGTTGCACTTCATGTTATTCTTTCAGTTATCAAAATAATATAATTCCAAAAATAATATAATTCCAAAAATAATATAATAATATAATATTATATATATAATTTATAATTGCAAAACAATCAGATTGAGATTGACGTTTAACAGTAGTTAGACATGACTAGAGGGCAAGTAGCCTAAGCAAGGACCAGTTAGTTGTATGGGCCGTAGACCGCCGAATCAGAAGTATCAATAAACCTCGAATTGTAGTGTATTTATGTAAAATTTTATTAATAACGAACAATCTAAACGTTGAGAACCGTTGCAACAATAAAATACCCCCGTAGCAGCAAACCTGCATACTCAGCGAATTTCCAATGCATATATATGTATCTTAATACCACATAAAGCCGCATACCAAGTTTCATAAAAATATATTAAAAAATAAGCGATATATCAAATTTGAATTATTCTCTATAACAATAACATTGGGAATGAGTACGCAGGTTTGCTGCTACAAAAAACAACAAATATAGGGTTTCGTGTAAATATCAATATTACTCAACTAGGTGAAGCCACATACCAAGTTTCATCAATATAAGTTCATAAATAAGCGATATATGCCATTTTGATTATTCTCCATAAGAATAACATGGGAGATGAGTACGCAGGTTTGCTGCAATAAGGAACACAAAAAATGAGGTTTTATGCAAATATCAATAGAACTCAACTAGGTGAACCAACATTCCAAGTTTTATTAATTTATGTTCATAATTAAGGGATACATTACATTTTACTTATTCTCCATAAGAATAACATGGGGGCTGAGGACGCAGGTTTGCTGCTACGGGAATTATTGGTAAAAATCGGGTTTTTTGTGAAAATAACAATTGACCACAACCAGGTGAAACCATATACCAAGTTTTGTTAGAATACGTTCATAAATTATCCGAGTTATAATTTTTTTCTTATTCTCCATAAGAATAGCATTGGACAACGTACTGTGTTTAGCACTTTCAATATCTCTGTAACCATTTGACGTAGAGCAATGGTCAAATCACCAAATTGTGCGTCTTTTTAAGCTGATTCCAATGGAAGAAACTAAAATTTGACTTTTTCAAAAATTATATGTAGAAAACTCAAAAAACACATTTTTGGGGTACAAAACCCCCCCAAAATACCCCTTCGGATAGTACGATCTGTCTGGTTTTCGAACTTAAAGTCATAAATGCTGCTTTACACGCTTATACCAAATTTCGTCAAAATCGGATTATTTTTACGAGAGTTATCGCACCCACGGACACACATATATATATATTTCACAAAGTAATATTATATTAATATATATATAATATATATATATATATATATATATATATATATATATATATATATATATATATGTGTGTGTGTGTGTGTCCGTGGGTGCGATAACTCTCGTAAGAATAATCCGATTTTGACGAAATTTGGTATAAGCGTGTAAAGCAGCTTACACATCGAAAACCAGACAGATCGGACTATCCGAAGGGGTATTTTGGGGGGGTTTTGTACCCCAAAAATGTGTTTTTTGAGTTTTCTACATATAATTGTTGAAAAAGTCAAATTTTAGTTTCTTCCATTGGAATCAGCTTAAAAAGACGCACAATTTGATGTTTTGACCATTGCTCTACGTCAAATGGTTATATAGATATATATGTAATATATATATATTCAGTTTCGAACGAATGGTGTTTTTGGGGTCTGGGGACCTCAAAACGAAAAGTTATCATGGTCCTGAGCCTAGGTCTTACCATGCCGACTACGGTAATAGTTTCTTCTCTATAGGGGAAATTCGCTAAAACTAATATATATTGAAAAAATCTTTCTTCTAAATGAAAGGAAAATATTTCCCTTTAAAATTAATGGAGGTGTTATAAGGAACTTTCATTGTTCACAAAACTTCTGAAGTTGTGTGGTCTTTACGTCAACACAGGTGTCCTCACATAAAATCTGCCCTGAGCAAAATCCTGAAAAACCTTTTGAAGGTCCGGTACAGGTTCAAGCTTCCATTGGTCATGGGGCTATTAATTAATGATCCTGGCTAAGGAATCAGTCGGTCTTAGCCAGTAACAAGGCTACACAAGAAATTTCACCCATTTTACACTCATCATTCATTCAAATTCGCCTTATAATACGGTCTAGTTGGTTCTGCGTTACAAGTAGTGATTAAGTGGTTATGGATCTCCTAAAATGGAGACATCGATTGCAGGAACAACCTTTTCTACGACCTTTTCTATTTAATTTTGCGTTAGTTATAACAGGCCAGAGTTGTTATTTTAGAATACAGTTGAACCATTCCTCACTGATTTATGAACAAGAACCGTTATAATTTTCTACAAATGTTTCGACAATTTTTACTTTATAAAAGAAAATACTTGCAAACAAATGACGATAGATCGGCTAGGAGAGGTTGTAGCCAGTTCTAACTCTGGAAGAGCGTCCCTTTGATGATTACTCCTGACATGTCCGCTGTCGCCACCTCTCAGTCACATCACCTTTCCCCCCTAACACATTCCCTCACACCCTTCACTGCCCACTTCCTTAACTTCTCTCATCTCATGCAAGTGTTATAGGGAATAACTGACATAAATACACAATCACAAATATAAAACGCATACGAGTCACTGAGTTAAAGTTACGAATAACATAGATATTTTCTCGTGTTATAATATAAAACATTTACAGCAATAATTATATGAATATTAGTTGCTATTTCAGGTCACAAAGAAATATTAACAACTAAATAACGAGACTATCTCCATCAGAACATCCACTTAAAGGTTAGTGTAAACACCAATGACTGTACAGTTGAGTGCTGCGTTCTTTGGATGCACATGTATCTGAAATCTTTCTTTATGTAACAACAAGATTACTATGGGAACTTTGGACACCAGTGGGGCGATGACCTAAGACAAAATATGGTTTATGTGCGTGATGACATATTTTGCCTTGATAACCCATCATCCCTCATATATTTGTTCTAAAAGGTCTGATAAAAGTCTACCAGACTTTATCTGACCTCATATAATTTAATCATGCTTAATTTACCATACCTGATCTAACTTAATCAAACCTTATCCAGCTTCCTCCCAGCAATATCAGGTGGCCACTTTTTCTTGCCGTGGACATTCTCCGCGGAGATCCATCCTGGCTTTAAGCAGCACTCTCGTACGTCGACATATCTCAACCTCATAGATTCCATGACGCCCCGGTTAGGTTAGATGTTTTCACCGACGCAACCCCGCACTCTGTTGCTGCCTACCCTTCGGCCCTCAGGGAAGGGTTCGCCCAGGCCTTCCGGTCTCCGGCGGAAATAAGCCACGCCGAGATGGTTGCGGCGGTCCTCGGCCTGCGCTGGGCCACTCTACGCTTCTCCGATGTTCACATTGTAATCCACTCGGACAACGCGTCGGTGGTAGGGGCCCTGCGCTCTGGGAAGGGCCGGGTATTTCGGCGGTTTGATGTCCGCCAACTTTTTCTTTCTGTATTGCCCTTATTCTTTCTTTGCCTCTCATCACAACAGCTTTAGAATTGTTTCGAATTTAATTGTGTCCTTCAGACGCGGGACTTTCTGCCCGCCGGCCCTGCGCGGCCGTTTATCTCAACCAATTTGTTAATAAAAAGAGGACAGCAGTGTGACGCCCCTTCTGGGCTCCCACTGCGCGGCCGTCATTGCCCTCGCTCCTCTCCCCGGCGCTGGCGCGCTGTACACCGCATTCGGGTGCCTCGGGTTCGAGGTAGGCGAGTGCGGGGTGCGGGAGCGTCAGTCGCTGTCGGAGAGTTGCGGGGAACGGTCGCAACAACTCAGCCGATGAAGCAGGGCTTAGTTTTTATTTGCGAGGATGATAAAGTCTCTGAGATTTTGAACCCACCAAAAATAAACAAAGTTTAACAATTTGGAGCGTTGTGCAGCATTTTTTATTAAATAAAAGTTAACATAATACTAATGAGCTAAAAATAAATACCCCCGTCGCAGCAAACCTGCGTACTCAGCGAATTTCCAATGCATTTATATGTTTCTCACTAGTACATAAAGCCACTCACCAAGTTTGACAAAAATATATTCATAAATAAGTGATTTATAACATTTTTATTTATTCCCCATAAGAATAACATTAGGACTCAGTACGCAGGTTTGCTGCAACGAGGAAGATAAGAAATGAGTTTTTATGCAATTATCAATATAACTGAACCAGGTGAAGCTACTTACCATGTTTTATTAATTTATGTTCATAATTAAGGGAGATATAAAACTTTACTTATTCTCCATAAGAATAACATTAGGGCTGAGTATGTAGGTTAGCTGCTACAAGGACAACCAACAAAACATTAATTTTTTGTGCAAATATCAATATACCAGTACAACATGAAGCCTCATACCAAATTTCATCAATATACATTCATAAATAATCAAGATATCAAATTTTATTTATTCTCCATAAGGATAACATTGGACAACGTACTGTGTTTAGCACTTTGAATATCTCTGCAACGGTTTGACGTAGAATCATAATTTAAACACCAAAATGATTATTTTGTGGAGCTGAAGTGATTGGTAAAAGAAAATGTGAAGTTTAAAGTAAAATTAACTGAGGAAAAGCCAAAAACCTTTTTCCCATAAGATTAACATGGGAGTTTTTATGAGCATGTTTTTTGGATTTTTTCCGCAACCACTTAACCTAGGTTAATAATTCAAAATACTAAATTATTTGTTTTTTTAAGCTCTATAACATGGTCAAAACAAAAATTAAGTGTTTTAAAAATTTTAGGGTGAAAAATGCAAAAAACTGATTTTTGGAAAATTAAAAATCCCCATAAACCCCCCTTCCCATGGTCCGATTTTTCTGGTTTTCGAACTTAAAGTCATAAATGTCAGTTTACACATTTGAGCCAAATTTCATCGAAATCGAACGTTTTTTACTCAAGTTATCGCATTCACGGACACATATATAGATATATATATATATATGTATATATATATATATATATATATATATATATACATATATATAAATTTGAACGAATAGTGTTTTGGACATCTGGGGACCTCAAAACAAAAAGTTATCATGGTCTCGGGCTTAAGTCTTACCATGAGACCTACGGTAATAGCTTCTTCCCTATAGGGGAAATTCGCTAAAAATAAAATACATTATTGTAACACTTCAGTTTATAGATTTTCAACACAAAACAACTCGGTGAAATTCGCCGTTGTTGGTTATCATGGAACATTCAGCACACAAATCACGAAGTTTCTCCCCATAAAATGTAAAGTAGATGGACTCCTATTAACTCTTGTTGCTGTTTTAAACTGACGTTAAAATGAATTATTTGAGTGCGATCTGTCATTTGTATCTCTCAATTTTTAATTTTATTTTCCTTTGACCAGACTATAGTGTTAAAAACGTGTTTGATTAACCGACGTGTTGTTATGCGCAGACAATCAATAAATGGAATAAACTAAAACAATTCAAACCACAAAAATAATGTAAAAGTATATTTTTAGAATATCTAATTTGTTTAAACAGTTATGTTTATCATCTTGGTTATACAAATTTAATGACGGCCACCTACTAATATATCAGGGTTTATTTCGTACTGAATATAAACTATACATGCCCAATATTGCTAATTTGTATAAAATAATAAATTAAACTGTATTACATTTAAAAATTCAACTTTAATAATAAACTGATTTTTCTAAAACTCATATTATTAAGTGTTGGCCTTTTTTCTACATTGGTTAAAAACATTGATGATCTGCAATTATAAAAGTGTTCGCAATACAAACGGTTTGAGGATTTTATAAAGTTTGTTTTATTTATGGTTTTATTTACTTCACCGCTTCACCTGTATTTAACCAACATCCAAACATTTAAGCCTGTATTTAAGCACATTTAACCAAGAAATTTTGGTATATAACAACTTTTTAAGCATACAATTAGTTAATGGATTTATTGAACATGGAAAACACCCACACAAATATCAGAGAAACATGGTTCTATCTGTATTAAAGGTTGCTGTAGGACGTCTATAATTTTTAACTATTTGAAAAACAGCTGCTACCTTCTCCTTCATACTAGCTAACAGCTGCTACCTTCTCCTTCATACTAGCTAACAGCTGCTACCTTCTCCTTCATACTAGCTAACAGCTGCTACCTTCTCCTTCATACTAGCTAACAGCTGCTACCTTCTCCTTCATACTAGCTAACAGCTGCTACCTTCTCCTTCATACTAGCTAACAGCTGCTACCTTCTCCTTCATACTAGCTAACAGCTGCTACCTTCTCCTTCATACTAGCTAACAGCTGCTACCTTCTCCTTCATACTAGCTAACAGCTGCTACCTTCTCCTTCATACTAGCTAACAGCTGCTACCTTCTCCTTCATACTAGCTTACAGTTTTGGTGTTTAATAATTTCTTTTTCTAAAAAAAAACAGTTATTTAAATAATAAGACATTTATCCATTGCAAGAAATGCATATTATTGTGACCAGGGTACCACCGAAACTATTATGTCTCAAGTGATGATTATTGTGTTATTTGAAAGCCCTTAACATCCAGATGCACCGTTGGGGTTGCTATAAAAGACCTAACTTAAGGGCTTATCCCCACGGGTCTTTAAAGTTTCAATATTAATGTTAGAGAAGAATTAAATACATTTAACTGGAAATTTAACAGATGTTTCAATCTTACGTATTTCGTGTAATCACAATATAATCTTATAAATCCGCTTATGAGCAGCGTACTCTCAAAAGAATAATAATTGCTCGAATTCGAGTGAAATTTTATAATGCCAAATTCATAAACGGTTTATAGTGCAGAAACTTAGAATACGTTCCGTGTGCATGTTATGAATAGAGAAGTTGACTTATGCAATTATGATTTTGATGAATAATTTGCGAAATATACTCAAACAAAATAACGCTTTCCACCATCTTGATGACGTCGTAGCTGGAAAACGTACCGGATGCGGACTTCCCATCCAAGTGAAAAAAAGAGTAAAATTAATTCAGTATATACTTATCGTTACTAACGTCAGAGTGCGAACGAGGCGTCTCACGAGAGTTGGAAATTTGGAAACACGAGCTTCAGACGAGAGCGTTGCCGCTCGAGTTACGAACGAGGCGTCTCACGAGAGTAGGAAATTTGGAAACACGAGCTTCAGACGACAGCGTTGCCGCTCGCGTTACTTTAGCCCTGAAATATCACATCTCAAGAAAATGTGTACCATACTATTGTACTGTAGTTTAATTAGACCCAGGGAGACCGAACCATACTCGGTGATATTTGATTCATTTAGTGGGTGAAAAGATGTCCTCTGTATATCTAATATTTATTCAATGTGTCTAGTTACTGTTCTGAAGAAATAATATTTTTATACTTTATCTTTGGAGTGCCACTTTCACAGTTAACTGGTTAATTTATTCACAGCTGTTATGATTTTCTTTAAATTTAATTCCGTAAGCGAATCGGTTCCCACGAAATAACTAGAATTAGGAAGAAGTTAAGTTACGTTATGACGATTCATTTTAAAGCTTGAGGGCCAAGGAAGGTGGGAAAAATATCAGAAATGTCAAAAATTACGTGGGCTACGCCCCACTGGACTTCAAAGATCCAATGATTTTCTTATGGAAATATTCCAACAGCGTTTTTATTAATAAGTAAAATGAACTAATGATCAGCTGTGATTATCCATTTTTCTATAATATAGGCTAGAGATTATTATTGATGCAATTGAGATATAAATATATTTCCTCCATTCCACAATTTTAAGGTAGTTTGATGAGCGCCCGATATTCAACCATAATGTTTTCAATGTGCACTAAGAAGCAATATAAAGCTACAGAAAACTGTAAATATGTACATTCTTTATACTAAAATATATGAATGCAATCCTAACAAAATATATTATTTGAGAATGTTGGCAATTGTGATTTGTTAGCAATTTGTCTATCAACTATGTTGTAAGATAAATTTTCAATTAAAAAAAAACAAACTTAATATTATCCCTTAACACATAATTTATTGTAAGTAACAACCATCGTAGAATAAAGGGTTAGTTACAATGGCAGTAAATCTTTACAACCATACAATCCATCTTATTTGGGGACATTTCCCGAGAAATCGTTCTTTCCCGCCCTACAACCAATATTAAGCCACCCATTTTAACTTCATTGTACATCAGTATTTTACCATGTCATTTTACATGGGTTACGTAAATTGTTTCTTAAATAAACTAATGCAGAATCTTTATATATAATTCTGTAAGCGAAAATTTTAAGTCAAAATTGTGGGAGTTTGGCGAATCACAGGATTATGAGAGACAGCTCAAATCAAAGGTCTTCATCCCAAGGACTCGGGAAAAATAGCAGTATTTCTAAAATGCTACCGGCAAACGAGAAATAACATAAAACACCCCATAAGAAAAGCATGGGAATATAAAAACGTCTGCTTTGTTTACATTAAAACATATGATTACGTGTCTACTTTGTTTACTAAGTTACATTGTTTTATTTTCCTCAGCATGTCAGAACGTGAGGAGTACAACAAATCAGATGAGACATAGTATTAGAGGAAGCTATGGGCATAGATTAAACATACTCCATTGTGGTATTCCGTTGTGGTATTCTTAATCTATGGTATTGGGCTATGGCCCCTTTAAGCCACTAGTACACATTTATTTGTAATTCATTACATTTTAAATAGGTTCTATCCCTCCCATTACTTCAGTTTGAAAGTATTAAAGTCAACTGCATAGTTGCAGTGTATTCAGATTATGACAGGTCAGACAACAATCCACGCTGTAGAATTGTTGGAGTTGGGTGACATTTAAATCGATATCAAGTATTAGTTTCGTTATTGTTATTACATGTCGTCCAGAAACTATTGACATGTCTGATTGCCTTCCACTTGAATCCTATTCTATCCTATGAGTAAGATTTGCGTTCGTCCGTGCTTTCCTGCAACTCTGATCTCAAAAATGGCACGAACGATTTCCTTGAAATGTTTGAAATAACTCATTTCTGGGATAAAAATAAGTTCTAGATAGGTCTCATTCCTAGGAAAAATGAAATAATGTAACAAAACAAAAATGAAAAGTTAAAAATTAACAATGGACTTATGGAATCTAAAATCAAAATATGGGATTATGAACAATTGTAACAGTTGTTCATAATCTACCAAGGAACTGTCAAAGTAAAACTCGTGTTGTTTACAATTTTTAACATGTGGTTTCCTGAGAGCAGTGATTAAAACTGTTGAGTGAAGATTGTATATATAGAGTGGTAAGATCCGAAATAGTTCACAAGGGAAATGAGCTATAAATAACAATTGGAGGGACCTTAACAATGCATAACTTTATATATATATATATATATATAAAGTTATTATCTATATATACATATATAGATAGAAAATGAAAATGAATACAAATATTAGTAGTAATATATATGAGTTGTATTTTCTTCCAACTCGTTTATGCATAATGGTGTTTGTAAGTAGTTATGAAATGATAATATTTTATGGTAAATTGATATTGTTGTTTTAAATATTTGAAAGGTTTATGGTACGGTAGGAGTTAATTTCGTCTATTAAGTGAAAGGGAAAAAGAGGGAATAATTTGGTGTGATTGAAGGGGTAAGAGGTGGGGTTAAGGTATATGGAGGGGTTAAGGGTAAATGGTGGGAGTATATGTGATTATATGTGATGGAGGTTACCTTTACTCAATAAACGGTTGATTATTCTATGTTCCTATTTTATATAAGTTGCACGTTTATAGTATGATTTGTACAATATTGAAGATAAATATGTCATAATTACATACATTTTAGAAGCCTCGTGTATATTATAGGATATCTAGTAGATTATATCTCTATCTGAAGAATGTAAGTAAAGATAAGCACCAGGACGCATGCTTTGTACAAATCCTATTCGTTGGTTTATAATGATACTGATTATTAAACTAAGAATTTAAATTGGTTTTGCTCATTCTCCATTTTGACTTGACCATTGATTTTGAACTTAAATCGCAGCATGAAGTGAAAGTAGGGGTAAAAACGCTGAATGAATGATGGCTAGGTCCGTGGAGGTGAAATTATTTTCATTCTTGTGAGGTTAACTCATGAAAATTATTGAGACGGATTTAAAAGTAAAAAATTCAATTCAGGCTTACACAACTATTTTATCAAATAAACTTGATAACTCAAGTAGTATGATATACGTTTTCCTAGCTCGTAATATTTCAGAGCTAACGTACCTCGAGCGGCAACGCTCTCGTCTGAGGCTCGTGTTTCCAAACTGCCAACTCTCGAGAGACGCCTCGTTCGTAACTCGAGCGGCAACGCTCTCATCTGAGGCTCGTGTTTCCAAATTGCCAACTCTCGAGGGACGCCTCGTTCGTAACTCGAGCGGCAACGCTCTCGTCTGAGGCTCGTGTTTCCAAATTGCCAACTCTCGAGAGACGCCTCGTTCGTAACTCGAGCGGCAACGCTCTCGTCTGAGGCTCGTGTTTCCAAATTGCCAACTCTCGAGAGACGTCTCGTTCGTAACTCGAGTGGCAACGCTCTCGTCTGAGGCTCGTGTTTCCAAATTGCCAACTCTCGAGAGACGTCTCGTTCGTAACTCGAGTGGCAACGCTCTCGTCTGAGGCTCGTGTTTCCAAATTGCCAACTCTCGAGAGACGCCTCGTTCGTAACTCGAGCGGCAACGCTCTCGTCTGAGGCTCGTGTTTCCAAATTGCCAACTCTCGAGAGACGCCTCGTTCGTAACTCGAGCGGCAACGCTCTCGTCTGAGGCTCGTGTTTCCAAATTGCCAACTCTCGAGAGACGCCTCGTTCGTAACTTGAGCGGCAACGCTCTCGTCTGAGGCTCGTGTTTCCAAATTGCCAACTCTCGAGAGACGCCTCGTTCGTAACTCGAGCGGCAACGCTCTCGTCTGAGGCTCGTGTTTCCAAATTGCCAACTCTCGAGAGACGCCTCGTTCGTAACTCGAGCGGCAACGCTCTCGTCTGAGGCTCGTGTTTCCAAATTGCCAACTCTCGAGAGACGCCTCGTTCGTAACTCGAGCGGCAACGCTCTCGTCTGAAGCTCGTGTTTCCAAATTGCCAACTCTCGAGAGACGCCTCGTTCGTAACTCGAGCGGCAACGCTCTCGTCTGAGGCTCGTGTTTCCAAATTGCCAACTCTCGAGAGACGCCTCGTTCGTAACTCGAGCGGCAACGCTCTCGTCTGAGGCTCGTGTTTCCAAATTGCCAACTCTCGAGAGACGCCTCGTTCGTAACTCGAGCGGCAACGCTCTCGTCTGAGGCTCGTGTTTCCAAATTGCCAACTCTCGAGAGACGCCTCGTTCGTAACTCGAGCGGCAACGCTCTCGTCTGAGGCTCGTGTTTCCAAATTGCCAACTCTCGAGAGACGCCTCGTTCGCACTCTGACGTTGGTAACAGTCAGTATATTCTAAATCCCATTTACTCAAAGATATATACTTCAAATGTTTATTTATACACCGCAGTTCTGTTTTTTTTCAAATAAGGTTGTAAGTAAAAAATATTTCTAATGATTTGTGTTTTATAATTTGAATTTTTTAAATTAATAATCTTTTATTTTCTTGACCCTTATTTTAAACACTGATATTCATAGAACGCTGAATCTTCTATGCTGCAAGACTGTAAGCTGTGGGGTAGAGGGTATTACAAAGTTTATTTGTATAATTGCTCTACACTGTTTTGACATCTTTAAATAGAGCTCTCATCGATTTTTAAAATTGTTTTCCACGCTTAATGCGTACTTTCAAAACAGCTTAAAAACTTCAATCATTTTATAAAATAATGTTGTTTAATGAGTTTTATTATGAATAGTTTCAAGATGAAATCTCGTCTATAAGGATGGTTAGAACAAGACATCAAAACTTGGAGGAAAAAGTGAAAGTGAGTAAAATAAATCAGTAATAAAATAAGTGGATAGCCTATTAAGAGTGAATTTAAAAATACCCGAACTTTTATCTAAAAACAACTGTAGTTAATATTTGTAAAACGTATAACTTATTTTACACAAACATTATTATTATTATTCAGAATGAAATTTAAGTTTAAAATGTAATTTCATAACAAAAATGTACATATTTATTATATTAATACTCCTGATTTATTTGTTTGATTTAGAAGGTTCCAGGACGTGCTTATAACTAGGATTATAAATATAGAAAGAACTTGTAGTTTTTGGAAAGAATTTGTTAACCCTAATGAACAAGCTATCTACTGACACTGATCGTATAAAGTTAAAACTACCCTCTTATAAACAAGATCAATATAATTGTTGTAGCATGTGCGGATCAGTTCCAAAACACATGTGAGAAGAAATAAGTGGGAGTGAAGGGTGTGGGGGGAAGTGTTAGGGGGTAAAGGTGAAGGCGCTGAGAGGTGGCAACAGTGGATGTGTGAGAGGGTAATTATCAAAGGAAACCCCTTCCAGAGAATAAGATCCAGCCGAGCTCTCGGCATTCGTTTGCAAGTACTTTACTGTATTTGATTAAAGGGTGTTTACAGCTTTGTATTAAACGAGAACTTGGATCACAAATTTGGACTGCATTTGGTTTGACATAATTATTGTAATACCAGGGAACTGACGAATCGTCGATAATCAAACTTAAGAAGGTAAGAAGGTAAGAAGGTAAGAAGGTAAGAATACACTCTGTCTTCCAACTGGCCAACTCAACTGACAGGTTATCCATGTACAACAGCCAGGGACCACATTCTCGGGTCAGGGCACAAACCCGGACGTTCCGTTCCCAGCCGCTGAAAATGGAGGGACCAAAGTTGAAAGGGAAGCAAGTCATAATAGACAGCCAAAAGACTTGCCAAATGTTATGACAACTTCATTTGCTGTACCTAATGTCAGCCTCGAAAGTGGTATAGACCAATTTTAAGTTTATCCTGTGTTTTACAGTTGTAAAGGTCTTTTTACAATCGTTTTCTGGATCCTTTACAAATATGCAATTTACAATTGTCATGAAACTGAGTTTTGTCCAGGCACCCAATCACTTTAATATTGCTACGTCATGTCCTAGAAATGAGTAAGGAGTTAAAATTTAATTTATTATGCTAATAAAACTACATCCTAATATACTTGCAACTAACGGTTTTTAGTTTTGTGTTCTTTTTCTACAGTCGGCCATTCTTCTACTTGATACAATCTTATCAAGTTATTTTAACGATAAAGCAAAAACTAGAAAGGCATAAAGGAGTGAGTGGAATAAATTTGAATAGCTCTACTAAAACGTAACACGGTTTGAACTGCATCCTAAATATCAGTTTGTTATTTCTGGGAAGTTCCAAACTCTATGCGTTCAGTCGTCTTAACAGAATCATTATGAGAGAGCGAGCCAATTAGATTGGAAGAACTTCCTTCATTAAGAAGTTCTGGTGAATTTCTGTCTCGCAAGATATCCTCACTTCTGGTTATACTTTCAAAATTCTTTGCACACTTTCTTAAATATTTGTCAAGTAATAGTATATATGAATTGTCGTTATGGTCATTCAAAGCTAGGATATTCCTGCAACAAATTTATTACTAGCATTTTAATAAGGCTGCATCGTTAAATTAAATAAAATTTTAAAGATGACAACGTTAACATTGTTTAAATTTCATTAAAGTTTAAAAATGTAATTCAATTAATTTAAACAAATTTCAACGTTGCCAATATTAATTTTCCTCGTAAACAACTATATAAAAGAACAATATACACTGAAGGTACACAATTTCTAAGTATATTCAACACGGTCAAGAGCATGTTGTATTAAATAAAAGTATTGGAAACAATGAAATTGGTATTATAAATTGTTTTATTTATTACACTGATAAACAATCAGCAAATCATTTTTGTAATAAGTATAGCCTAAACTTTACATTAAGTGAAAAAATCAAGGTGTTTCTTTTATGTCACAGCATTTGACATTGAGAATTGTAACTTAATAAAATAGTTTAAATTAATAAACCTACTAAAGTTTTCGCATGTATACCTTTTAGCGAATTTCCTCTATAGGGAAGAAGCTATTACCGTAGGTCTCATGGTAAGACTTAAGCCCGAGACCATGATAACTTTTTGTTTTGAGGTCCCCAGATGCCAAAAACACTATTCAAATTTATATATATGTATATATATATATCTATATATGTGTCCGTTAACCCGATAACTCGAGTAAAAAACGTCCGATTTTGATGAAATTTGGCTCAAACGTGTAAAATGACATTCATGACTTTAAGTTCGAAATCCAGAAAAATCGGACCATGGGAAGGGGGGTTTATGGGGGTTTTAAATTTTCCAAAAATCAGTTTTTTGCATTTTTCTCCTGAAATTTGTAAAAAAACTTAATTTTGGTTTAGTCCATGTTATAGAGCTTAAAAAAAAACAAATAATATAGTATTTTGAATTATTAACCTAGGTTAAGTGGTTGCGGAGAAAATCCAAAAAACCTACTCATAAAATCTCCCATGTTAATCTTATGGGAAAAATGTTTTTTGCTTTTCCTCAGTTTATTTCAATATAAACTTCACATTTGCCTTTACCAATCTGTTCATTTTCACAAAACAATCATTTTGGTGTTTAAATTGTGATTCTACGCCCAACCGTTGCAGAGATATTCAAAGTGCTAAACACAGTACGTTGTCCAATGTTATCCTTATGGAGAATAAATAAAATTTGATATCTCGATTATTTATGAATGTATGTTGATGAAATTTGGTATGTGGCTTCACGTAGTACTGGTATATTGATATTTGCACAAAAAATTGTTTTTTTGTTGATTATTCCTGTAGCAGCAAACCTGCGTACTCAGCCCCCATGTCATTCTTATGGAGAAAAGTAAAATGTAATGACTCCCTTAATTATGAACATAAATTAATAAAACTTGGTATGTAGCTTCACTTGGTTGAGGTATATTGATAATTATATAAAACCCCATTTTTTGTTCCTTGTTGCAGCAAACCTGCTTTCTCAGCCCCCATGACATTCTTATGGAGAATAACTAGAATGTTATAAAGCGCTTATTTATGATTACATATTGATGGAACTTGGTATGTGGCTTCTCCTAGTTAAATTCGATTTATATTTGCATAAAAACCAATTGTTTGTGTTCCTTGTTTCAGCGTACTCATTAACAATGTTATTCTTATGGAGTATAATTAAAATCGCTTATATGTGAATATATTGTTATGAAAATTGGTATGCGGCTGTATGTGGTATTAAGACATATATTATACATTGGAAATTCGCTGATTACGCAGGTTTGCTTCGACGGGGGTATTTAAATATACTACGTTAGTGACGCATATCTAGTTTGTTGCCCTTTAAAACTTAATTAAAAATAATATCTGAATTCATTTTCCTACTGCTGGATATTTATGCTTAAATCAGTAATAAAATAAACTTGTTACCTTTCAATATGTAGGCTAAGTGCAACAAAACAGGATATTGAAAGGTAACAAATTTATTTTATTACTGATTTAAAAAATAATATGATAGAATAAATTATTCTAAGTAATATTAAATCATTTGAGAAAAATTGTAATTTATTAATATTAAAATTCTAAGAAAATCGTTTCAAACCTACACTATTTTAACATGTTATTTAATTATTAACACATTTATATTAACTCAATTTTTTGTCTGTTCGGTAAAAATTTGGTAATCGATTTGGTTTTAACCTAACTTCATGACGAGCTAGAGACTTTAAACTTAAACATAGCTCAGAAATCGATGACAATGCAATTTTAAATCATTTGATTATACATTTGACTCACAATAATCTAAATGTAAACTTAAACAAACATCTCAATCCAAACATAGACCATCTGATTACTGAAAAAAATTACTTTTGTATTAATGTATTAACATACATCAATATTTCATATTGATTTACTATCCCATCAACTAAACAGTAAATAAAAAAAATCAATGCGTAGCAGAGAAAGGCCCATAACAAACTACAGTACTAGTTTACAATATTAATAAATCAGTCATTTTCTGATTAAATAATTGTGTTAGAGAGGGAAATTTAAAAAATATAAATAAAATAAATAGTTAATATAAGGAGGAATAAATATAAACAATAAACATTCAATAATATTAATTGTGAATGGTGCATTAGTTTACAATGTTTACACGTAAACGACTAAAAAGTATGAAATAATGTATTTGACAAACTTTTTAAAACACCACGTTTTTAAAACGGACGAAAAGGTATAAAATAATTTATAATTGTGAATATTTAAGTAGTCATGAAAATACTTGTAAGATTTAATTCGTAAAACGTGGAGTGACCGCAATAGATAATTTAGAAGATAATAGAGATAATAGAGATAAAGAAGATAATTTAATGAAGAAGCAGCTGTCAGTAGAAAAACCAACAGCTTCACAACAGTACATCAGTTCGTATAATTTACATCTTCAATTCCTAATAGAGGTCAAAAATAGCTCACAATTCAATAGATGAAGAATATCGTCAATTATCTATTTCTTGTGCCACACGTGTTTCGTTTTAAATCTTACAAAGTATTTTCATAGCTGCTAATAGCCACTTAAAACAAAATAATACAGTGATTTAATTATTAATACAGTTTCTAGGACACCATCTATTCTATTCCTAGTTAAAAGCAGGTGCATTCGATTTTAGCAGCGTTTCAACCAAAATGTGATTTAACCTATAACAATGCAATGCAATTTTTAATAACCGGAGATTACTATGAATACAAAAATTCATATTTTTATAGGATTTCTCAGAAATAATAATTACATTGTTGCAGTTGCCAAACACTGTTATGAGTTTTTTATCAATTTAATTTTCAATCTGTCACAATCCTTAGAGAAACTACAGTGTAATTCGCAGCTTTTTCATTTCATATTCAAGTTCTTTGAATTTTCATTTCCCTAGTTTTTTCGCTATCATTTTATGGGTTTTCAACATGATGAAGTTGAATTTTTAATCCTTAATTTCATTTATCTGGAATTTAGTTTATTATTTTTAAGATCCTATTTAACTTATATGGAATTCAACACGAACATATTATCATTATAGGACTCTAAAATAGAGATCATATAAATATACGCAAAGAGATCATGAGTTTATTCAGACTTAATGACTTATCACTACAATTGTAACGAGTTCGCACGCAGCACGATGACGTGAGGGAAGTGAATTTCCACATAAAAACTTGTAAAACTCAAAATAAGTGTAAAAACATACATTTGCCCAATTTTATTGAAATCTGAAAACATTGATTTTTTGCCTGTTCTGATACTCCTGGTTTAATTTACTTGCAAAGCTGGGAATACAATTTTGCGCATTATAAGGTTAGGAGAAGGTCCAGACAGGCTTTAAAGTAGGCGTGAGGTTGCTGGGGATGATAAAAGTACTCTAACAAAGGAGTAACAGGCTTTTCTAGTGTAAAACCCCCATAAGACAACGTACTGTGTTTAGTCGATACACATTTTCTTTAATAACCCGGTAAATATTTATGCTAGAATGACGATAGAGGGCTTAAAACTTCCGCCTCACTAATTCCCATCTTTTTAAAATCATTGATTTTACATCTGGGGCTTTTTAGACCCTCTTTGGGCCCAAAAACTCGAAGTTTGAAAGGTTAATCCACAAAAAAAGTGGTTTAGAGTTTTCCGATTGTTTTGCCCAACGAACTTGTCCAACTGATTACAGAAAGAAACGTCCCTACCAAATTTGAAGTAAATCGGACAAAAAATGCGACCACTAGAGTGCATATATATATATATATATATATATATATATATATATATATATATATATATATATATATATATATGTATATATATATATGTCTATATATATGTATATATATATATATATATATATACAATTTTGAACGACCCCCCAAAACGTGTTCAGGGGGTCACGTTAGGAACTTCTATGGTGGTCCCGGGCTTAAGTTTCACCGTGCGGGTCATGCTAATAGTTCACTTTCCAAAGGAAATTCACTAAAAATATTCTCCGCCAGTGAGCCCAGCAGAAACAAACAATGCTCAGTAAGGGAACCTTCGTTTACACCATTTAACAACATAAACTCATTTTCACTCGTCTCTGGAATAAACATATTTATTTGATTTCATAAACTCTTAAATCTGATATTAGTTCTAAGTTAAAGTTATTGCGTTGGTGTATAGAGTGTTGTTCAAACTAATTTTTTCCAGTCCTACTGAAAATTACGAATTAAGAACCTGGTTTGAATACTTAAACTGCGCATTTAACATAATTTTAGTATTTTATTAAGTGGTGTTTAAAATTATTCAGAAACTAAAATACTTACCTAAGACACATTATAAAGTTTCACCATAACCAATACCCACGTCTAAACTTCACAAACATGTTCGCATTATAAGGATTGCTATCAATATGAGAAGTGAGGCGATCCCGTCGGCTCATTATGGTGGTGACGTCACAGCCTGATGACGTCGTGATAAGCGTCGTGATTGGAGGATTATGAAACTTGGGCCAAGTCGCTAGGGTACAATACCGCAGGTTTCCGCCAGGTTTAAAGTTAAGGGTAGGCTGCTTAAGTTGATGGTGTAAGACATTTAATATCAGTTGCAGAGTCATTTATGAAAAATAAAATAGCGATCTTTAAAACTAAAATAAATGTGGATTTACCACTAAGGGTATAAATAGATATGGATACAAATAAATGTGGGTATATGTGATCAAAGTATCAAGAAAATCCCCAAGAGACACTAAACGAGGCACTATTAGTCTATATTGGGAATTCAAACCTCATAATGGCATTAAGGAGCTAGCTATGTAGGGGGAAAGTTTTTTATAAAAGGAAAAAGTGAGTCTGGAGTCCTACATAGAAATCCATAGTAACCAGTATTAGTTTGATCCATTAAAAAAAAGTGTAATGCCTCTATTTCGTTCAACTGTACTCTAGGATATTGTATAAAAAAACAAATATCTCGTATTTATTAATCATTCTACGTTTCGTCTTTTTGGTGTATTTAGAGTTTTTAAGTTTTGTCAAGCATAACTATGGGGCTCAGCTGAAAATTGTTGTACTATATCAACAGCTGTCAAACACACATAAATTTATTACTGTTCTTCCATAAGATTAACATTGAAACTTTGAAAGCCTGTGAAGCGTAGCTTTGAGAACCGATCTAAATAAAAAGGGATTTCTGCAAATATACGCGACAGTACATTTGTACCGGTTTGCGTGAATTTCTCCTATGACACACACGCTGAGAAGAGCGAACTGCAATTTTTGTGATTGGCTATTAATATAATGCTATGGGCTGCGCGTGGGTATAGTAATTTATAGCAACAAACGAACGTAATGTTGACCGCTTGTGGGAGACTGCAAGATTCTCTTTTAGGGGAAACAGGACAAAAAGTTTGGCATTTCAAAATAAAGTCTATACAACTATTTTATAATTACTGCGTATATAATGTGAAAATTATCGACGTTTTTAAGTATTCTAGTAAATATGTCTAGGAAACCTTGGTATGTTTAGTAGGAAATTGTAGTATGCTAGTTTAGCTTAATCCATTACCAGGGAACCGAGCTTTGCATAAAGAAGGCTTAGAGCAGTAAATTTGAGGCGGAAGCAATACAAATAATTTCGTCACGACCAATCGCATAGTTGAAAATTCCAGCAATAAATTTAATTTAATAATTTATTTTCTTCTCCGTGGTTATATCCAACAGGCCTTACAAGCTTCAATGTAGGCAGTGTTTTGGACGACATCATGTGTGTTAATACTTACCATGGTGATTTGATTATGACCACGCACGATTGAATTTCACATTACCATTACAGTGCCCTGGTTATTTTAACCATTTTTTATGAATATGAATATGTGTAAGCTTGATGTACATTTTCCAAGTTTCAAGTTCAAACGTGGACTCGAATAAATTTATTTTCGGATGAGACCAAATCTAATTTTATTTTATCACAGAGGTAAGTAATATCCTAATTTGTATCAGCACTTTTGCAGTCGTTTATGAATTTGTTGTACAATCACCCAGGCAAGTGAACACCGATCAATTTAGAGAGCAAGTCAATCAATACACATTATGAACTGTATCATTTATCTGACTGATTCCCGCAACAGCTGCTCATTAAACATTTAGAACACTCCTCTTCGGATGACTTGCCAGCTAGTAGAGGCTGTCACGGTTGTGAAGTGAGAGGCGAGATATATATTATTAAAACAACTTGTTGATCATGGCGTATGTTATGCAGATTACGCTGAGTGTATTAAAGCAGAAATTACGCCACAAATAAGTGAATTTGTAATTCTCTAGATTTTAAGTTCATTTAAATGTTATATAGAGTGCAGTGTAATTAAAACTATAATCTGTGGTATTGTGGGAGGTATTCAAATACAGTGTTTCAATTTAGTCTTATATGATACTCGTGCTCACTTAATTTCATTATTAATTTATTTGAATTTTTGTTTCCACTAAACTTTTTATATTTAAGGGAAATACAAAGGTATTTTCAAGTCTGTTAGTTAAACTTTAAAACTGGTTTTGAACACAAACAAAAAACATAAAAGCTCGTAAATTACTATATTTGTACGTTTATAAGGCAGAAACCATGCATATTAGTAGTATTGTAGTAGAGATATTTGGTATTGGTCGGGGATATTTGATTCGTTTTGTGTTTGAAAAAGAAATCCACTCTATTTGAAGTCTTTATTCAATGATTCTAGTCACTGTTTTCAATAAATTATTTCTTAATACTTTACCTTGTGTACGTTTTTATTTTAAATTCATATTCTCAATGTTTTATTAGCTGTGGTGTAAATTTAATTTTATGGATAAAAGTTGTAATGCTCTATATCAATATTTTACTGCCACTTCCAAGAAATTTCTCACCCGAATCATCTGTGGTATAGATTATAGTCCAAGCCGTCGCGTGAGCAAGGGTCTTTTCCAGTTTCATTGTCCAAGTTTGGCTGCGCTCACCGCGCGTCTCGGCGAAGGCAACTTTATATTGTTATGTGAACTTTTTAAGGCTATCTCTTATTGTTATGTGAAACGCTTTTATAAGCGGCTTTGTTCCTCTTGACGGACTTCTAGTAACATAATTCTAAAATGAAACAAGTGTAGTCCAAATTTAAATTTGCACCGGTAAAGAAGATGGCTTTGTAAGCATTAACCAAGTGATTCTGAGGAAAATATCAGGTTTTTGCAAAAGATCATTCGTTGTTGGACCCAGCTGCCTTGTTGCATTGGCCATTCATTTAAAAATCTGTATGCGTATGCCTATGCACCAAAAAGTATAAAGTGAGCGGTTATCGTAGCGCCACTTAACCAATTGCAAATAACCCTTTAAGCCAATATCTACCTTAACTATTATAACAAGAAGGTGGTGATAGTCGTTCTGACGTCATCGTTCTATCCTATGTGCTAGGTTGAGAAATTATCTCTTCCTATTGGGGTCTCCCTATACCAGCTTTCCCATCCCTGTACATCCCTCCCCTAGGTGGTTGTACAATATCCCAAAGAGAGGCATTGCCTAGCTGGCTAATGCTGGGGTCTCCTGACCCTTGTAATCCATCATCTGGCACAAATATTTTTAAAATAACAAATAAACTCGGTTTGGTCCCAATTTATGTCCAGATTTCTGCTTTTACGAAAGCCTAAGTATTTAGGTGTGCGTCATTGCACCTAAATGTACATTGCACTAAGATGTACCTAATAATATGTAATAATAAGTCTTAATTCGCTAAAATATACATTACAATAGACATGTGTGTATTAAGTACAGTAAAAAACATCGTAAATTGTATAAAATCAATAACAAATAATTTATCAAAAATGGTAAAAGAAAATGTCACGTGACTTTTTAAATACAGAATAAAACCAATTTTAAAAACAACTCTGATAAATAAAATGGTTAACTCTAAAATACCCGAATGGAGCCCCCACAGTTAATACACACAAAAATAACAGAAGGAAAGGCAAAATATGCACCAAGCTGATGGTCACTGCTGAAGCACATTGGGTGATGTGAATAAAGCATAGCAAAAGCTTTTACCATTGATTATACATCCTACGGAAGGGTGTATAATCCGTTGGTGTATAATCAATGCTTTTACTCAATGTTAAGTAAATGGGAAAAGTAAATGCTATTTTATAATTCACATCACTCATTGCGCAGTATAGGTATCTTAATTAAACATTTACATAAGAAATCAAAATACAAAAAAGTAACTGTGCCGGTGATGATTACAACCATGAGCTTTAATAAATTTAGAGCCATTGAATAACACAAAAACATTCATAAAGTAAACAAACAAATAAGCTGATAAGTTCAACGTTTTCAGTACACAAAATATAAGACAGTCACAACTGAACTAAAATAAAGTTAAATTTGGGGCTTCCGTGATTCTTCAGTATTTCCAATTTGGGGCTTCCGTGATTCTTCAGCATTTCCAATTTGGGGCTTCCGTGATTCTTCAGCACTTCCAATTTGGGGCTTCCGTGATTCTTCAGCATTTCCAATTTGGGGCTTCCGTGATTCTTCAGCATTTCCAATTTGGGGCTTCCGTGATTATTCAGCACTTCCAATTTGGGGCTTCCGTGATTCTTCAGCACTTCCAATTTGGGGCTTCCGTGATTCTTCAGCATTTCCAATTTGGGGCTTCCGTGATTCTTCAGCATTTCCAATTTGGGGCTTCCGTGATTCTTCAGCATTTCCAATTTGGGGCTTCCGTGATTCTTCAGCATTTCCAATTTGGGGCTTCCGTGATTCTTCAGCATTTCCAATTTGGGGCTTCCGTGATTCTTCAGCATTTCCAATTTGGGGCTTCCGTGATTCTTCAGCATTTCCAATTTGGGGCTTCCGTGATTCTTCAGCATTTCCAATTTGGGGCTTCAGTGATTCTTCAGCATTTCCAATTTGGGGCTTCCGTGATTCTTCAGCATTTCCAATTTGGGGCTTCCGTGATTCTTCAGCATTTCCAATTTCACTATTCCAAGTCTTTAACCTATTCAATGTCGTTAATCTCTTGACAATATTTGTAACAATTATAACTCGGTTTGGACCAGTAATTCTCCTTATTAAAACTAATAACAAGTTTTCACTAAGTAATGAATTTTTACAAAAAGTTGAAAGAAATATCACAGTTAAATGTTTTAAAACATAAAGTTTACTTGTTGGTCAGAATATTTTTTCCGTAAAGAAGATTTAGTTTTATCTTAAATAAACAGCGGTACGTCTAACTGAGTTCGTCTCTTTCAACAAATATATTCCGCTGCCACCTAGGAAAGAACTGATTGCATTCCTTCAACAGGTACAAACTTGTTACAACTTTCTTAATTTTAAAGTTGTTCTGTTTCTCTCTGCCAAGAAATACAACCCACGGAGGGAACAGAGTCCCTTGATAATCCTTCTTTTCCAATAATTACTGGAAAAATAAATGAAATGGTGACACATTATGGTAGTGCAAAGGGTTTGATTTGTTTAGATATATTTGTTTTTACATTAACATTTACAAATTGACAAAAGGATTTCCATTTTTATGGGTTATTCATAATTAATAATATAACCTAAATAAGCTATTAAATTTATAACCCCCCGCAAAAACCTTTTATCAAATAAGGCAATATAAAACTTGTCAACATTTGTTTTCAATACACGGATTTATTGTATAAGTCATTTGTGCTTCGGTCATATTAATCTCAGAAAAGTGTTTTTTTTTTTTTTAAATTGGCCGTAATAGTTATATTGTTTATTCCTTAAAAAGGAAAGCAAAATACGTTTTTATCTGTACTATTTATAACAATGTTTTACGTTGATAAGCTGTAGATATTTTAGATCTTCTTGGTTTTATGTCTTTATTTGTTAACTTATAAAACTTTTTAAACAAAGTTGCCATTTAAACAACACTTTTTAGTTACCGGCTAATTATCTATTAACATCTATTAATTCTGTTTCCTCAATTCTGCCTTCTTAGAACTGTACAATCGTAGCATATTAATGTAATTGCGGAAAATGGTAAATTAATGTAATTTAATGTTAAATAAATAAACCGTACTAATCAGATAAAAATGGATTTAAACTGATTAAAATCACACTATCCCCGAATATTTAAGGAACAGTATTGGGCCTTTTTTATTTTCGTGCACCGTCACAAGATAATTTCCGCTAATGATCGTGTACTTGATATTATAACTATACAAATGCTTGATCTAGAATGGATTAAGATCAAAGCATATAGTTACTGCAATTAAAAAAAGGTTCGGCTTGTAGCTTTAACCCTATAATTGTTCAGTTGTCATTTCTGAATCATTATTAGCCAATTACATCGGGAAACTTCTTCTATTTAAAAAGTTTGTTTAAGTTTGCCCCTCGCAAAGATGTTTTCTCGCGTCGCATCGAAGTGCGGTTGAACGGTGAAGGCTGGACTCTTGGACATTTATTTATTTACTTTTTGATTATATAATTTAAGTAACTTTTAAATGTTAATTATTTGCTATGTAATATCCTGTAAAAGTCACGTGACGTGCTGTTCCATCTATGTAATTTGATTTGATATTATATGTTTACAGTTACATAAATAGGGATATAAAACCATATTTTAATATCTTATATATATTAAATTACTTGAACTAAATAAAATACAGCATATAAATAACACAACAATTTTGAGATGTTATAATTAATGGATTGATAAATGTTGAATGTTAATGTTAACAGTATTAATTTAAAAATAATGATCCACTCTATTATATGTGCTTTGCTGATTTACACCAATAAATCATTTGCTATTCCAAATTAATCGAAAGCATATATTGTAATAGATTTATCATTTTCTAATGTTAAAGTACTATTATTCGTTGTTGATATTTTGTTATTTAACAAGATCTGAAGATCTGATTGTAGTCTTATAATCTCCCACATAACACAGGATACAGCATGTCCTTGAATAAACCTGTTCTTTTGTAACTGTTTTTAAAACATTATCTAGATACAAACGTGTCGTCATAAAAAAACTACAAGTTTCTTCGATCGAATATGTTGCGTTACGTTTGACTTGTTTTTCGTTGTCTTACCATTATTTTTATTTATTTTTATTCGACTTTTTATGCATAAATACACTTTTTGAACAAAAATAAACTCATTTTCATCGATTTCTTTTGTGTTTTATAAAAGCCTAGGTATTTAGGTGTACATCACTGTTTTGCCTTATTTTGGTAAAACTATAAAGATGAAAATTTGCTCCAGATCCCTTTAGTACAAAACTGCGAACCAGTTAGGAAATAAGGCATTCACTTTTAGAATTAGCACAAATAAAGTACTGTAAAGAGGAGTTGACAACCACATAAAAAGTTAAGCAAAAACAATTTTAGATAGTTGGATTTTGAGAGGATTAGTATTTTACTACTCCTACAATTTTGGGCACTCTAAGTCTAAATGTCCCGCTTGACAATATGATTTAGTTTTTCATGTGAATACAAAGTAAAACATTAAATCACTGCCACCAAGTTGTAACAGATAAGAAAGTTCGCACAACTCACTAAACCATCACGTGGAGCCAACAAACAATGTTTCACTTTTATCACAAAACTGTCAGGATAAATAGTTTGAATTTCCCCATATAAAACAATAACTTTTAGTCAACGGCCAGCGAACTAATTTAATCATCGTTACACTTGGGCACCATGGTAATTAGAATAACTGTAATATAATCTAATATATAAAAATCAATGTTTGTACGTCTGTTCGTCTGTCCGTTTGTATTTTATGCGCTGCCATACCGTTCATTCGAACGTTTTGAAATTTTTCATAGTAACGCAGGTTAACCCTGGGAAGGTTATAGGCCATTAATTTAAGTCCTAGGACATTAGGGATGTGCCCCACTGGAATTCAAACTTTCAACGTTAATATTATGGATGAAACATTCCTTTTGATTTTATCAGATCATATATATAACTTAAAATATTGTAAACAGCTGTTTACCATTATTATGGAAATAAAAAACCTACTTGAATGGCAACTCTCATAATGGAAATAAAAAATTACTTGAATGGCAACTCAAACTCTTTTTTCGATAGGCGAGTGAGCGAAGCGAACGAGCTCATATTGAAAATGAACGAGTATTTTACATAAAACAAATTCAATGCCTCTTCAGCGGCAGCAATGCGCTGGGGACCAGTTAGTATTAAATAAACTGATTGTAACATCAATCTATTATTATTGCATTTTATAACAAAGCAAAAAAAACTCCTCTTGTACTATGGGTGAACACACTTATCACACACTTCCACTATCATATTTTCAGCAAATCAAAAATATGTTCACTTCCTTTTAGTTGCATAAAACATAACATAAAACTTAAATATTAAATTAATAATTCCAACACTAAACTATTTATTTGATTTATAATCTTAGAAATAATTGGTTTTGTTGCTAAAGAACTAAATATCCATTATTTCATCAAATGTTTACAATTAAATCTATTAATTTATTTTGCATCGTTTTAATATTTTTTCTGAATTACTTAAATATTTAGTTTAATTTACTTCGAAAACAGGAACAAAACAGGAAAAAAGACTCAGACTTTGGAACACGGAATCTCGGGAGCCTTGGAGAACTACTTCTGTTTTAATTAGCGCTCAGCAAATGTTCTGTTCCTGCTTGAGGTTGCGTTTAATTATGTAGCTGCTTAGTGGTTATTTTAGCTTTAATACGTATCTAAACAATCAAAAATATTTTTGTATGTGAAGCAATCGTTTTCTTTAATACTGGGTAGTGCAAGAACAATTAATATTCTATTTTCGGAACCAAAAATGGCATTTAATTATGATTTTTGGACATCTGGAACCAAAAAGTTTAAAATTACCGAGTACTGCCGAGTGGTATTATATCATGGTGCAACCACTGATTTCAAAACTCGATGTTCATTATCAATGCGGACATTACACTAGCTAAACCTACTCCCCTTCATCACTGGGATGAGTCATCTTGTGGCCTCGAGACAAGAGCCGTTCTATTTTCGTACTGTGAAATGTTTTCGTGTTCGTGTTCGTGGGCTTTATAACTTGACGATTTTCTCAACACCAGTGATGAACAGGAGTATTTTTAGCTAGATTTTAACTTGAAAATGAACCCCTGAGGTTTGAAACCAGTAAATGTACCATTATATAAGCCCATTCGGCAGTGTCGAACCTTTTTAGCGAATTTCCCCTTTAGGGAAGAAGCTATTACCGTAGGTCTCATGGTAAGACTTAAGCCCGAGACCATGATAACTTTTTATTTTGAGGTCCCAGATGCCAAAAACACCATTCGTTCAAATTTTTATATATGTATGTATATATATATATATATATATATATATATATATATGTGTCCGTAAGCACGATAACTCTCGTAAAAAAGGTCCGATCTTAATGAAATTTGGTACAAATGTGTAAAGCACCATTTATTTGAACGAGTTCGAAAACCAGACGAATCGCACCATCCAAAGTGGGCTTTTTGGGGGGGGGTTTTGTAACCCAATAATGGTTTTTTGGGGTTGCCACATGTAATTTTTATTCAAATCAAATTTTAATTTTTACCATTTAATTCAGCATAAAAAAAACAAACAATCTGGTATTTTTACCATTGCTCTACGTCAATTTGTTCCTGAGATATTGAAAGTGCTAAACACAGTACGTTGTCTAATGTTATGGAGAAAAAGAAAAATTGTATATCTCGTTTATTTATGAACATAAACTGACAAAATTTGGTATTTAGCTCCATATGGTTGGGGTTTATCGTTGTTTGCACAAAATACAAAATTTTCACAATTGGTTCCCGTAGCAGCAAACCTAGGTAATCGGTCCCCATGTTATTCTTATGGAGAATAATTAAAATGTTATATATCGCTTACTTATAAATGTATATGAATGAAACTTGGTATGTGACTTTACTTAGATGAGTTATAATGATATTTGCATAAAAACCCATTATTTTGTGTTCCTTGTTGCAGCAAACCTGCGTACTCATCCCCAATGTTATTCTTATGGAGAATAATTAATATTTTGAATATCGCTTGTTTGTGAATATATTTCTTATGAATATTGTTAAGTGTTAATGTGTTATGTTATATATTCATTGGAAATTCGCTGAGTATGCAGGTTTGCTGCGACGGGGGTATTTGTAATATCAGTGAATCGGAGGTTATTCCATCACTAATACAAATTATCCATAAAATAATATTTCAAAAATAACAAATTTTACTCTTAAATTGACTTGTATCACAAAATATACTGTCTTGTTCATGTCCTGTTTGTGACATACAATGCTAGAGGGTATCTGGTGTAGACTGACGTCGACATTGGCTAAGAGCTGGAGTCTTTAGTTCACTCATAAACAAGCTTAGGTATCCCGTTACCACTTTAAGGTGCTTGTAGCCTATATATGTTTGGCATTATACATTTAAATTGGACGTTAATAGTCTAGACATAATTTATAACGCTTTCTTTAAAATTTAATTATGTAATATACAGGATGTAACAACAAATGTAGACAAGCTATCCCTTTTTTTGCAACACCCTGTATTCAACATAAGTGGGATATACTAGATAACATTAATGATTCCTCTTCCATAAAACCCATCTCTAGGTGGATAGTGCGATGATGCGTATCTGTAGCATTGCCTACAGACCCATATTTTATCGAGGCCATGAGAAGCCCATAACTCAGCAGTGACATCACCGACAATCTGCAATGCTAATTCCGTGGGTTACACACAAACCGCAACGGTCATCTGTTACCCAACATTTGGAATGCTCAGTTTTTAACTCAACATATTTTTCAGACATAAAACGTGCTCCTAAAAATAGTTTTCTTTAATTGTTTTGCGTTTTCTGCTCAAGATACAGCAACAAAATTCCAACAAGAACCACTATTTCAATGTTAAAAGTGGTAATCGATAACATATCAAGTATTAGCAAAGGAAAACTACTTTTTTAATTTTCAGATAATAAAGTGTAATGCAGTTGCATTGTTTTCCAATGTTATATTACAAATATGTGTGTAGATCTTTAAAGAAAAAGTTGTTATAAAAGTTGTCTGAAAAATATCTCCCTTAATGTTATTAGAAACTGTCCTAAAGCTGGGTTTTCCTAGGCGCGGAACGCGGAGATTCTCCGCTCGTAGTTTCAGCTCAGCGGAATTCTATTTTCCTAGACGCGGACTTTTCCGGCGACCGACTGCAGAATAACCTAGTTAATTTTGGTTAACCAAGGGCAATACAATAAAATAATATTTTATTAAATGTACGTCTATTTCAACACACACTAACGTACTGTGTTTAGTATTTTCAATATATTCTCAATCAACTGTCTTATAGCAATAATAATATGTAAAACAACAGAAAGAAAAGGTTATAATTTGTTTTCCAGTTTTAGCAATTGAGATTTTACTTTAAGAACACAATAAAACTGCCTATCATTTAAGCTAAAACAACAATGCATTATTGTGTACTGTGCATAGCAAATATTATGTTATTTTAAAAGTACGTTTGTTATTGTAGTAATTTCATTATCTGTTATCTATTATACTTGTCGTACTCCAAATAATTGGATGGCCTTGTAATTCAACAATTTTCTCGTCATTTGACACCCTAAATTTACCCGAACTCATTCTGTAAACACAAAATCACGGGACACTAGTATAATAACCTCAACACTATTCCGCGGCGGAGAGCGGACTCCTCTGCTCCGGGAGCGGACAAAGTTAATCCGTGGCGCAGCGCGGAACAAACCCGCTGTCTAGGAAAACAGCGCCATTTGATTACATGATGAGGAGAGGCTAGCGTTCTCCGCTCTCCGCGTTCCGCTCTATACTGTCGAAAAGTTCCGTGCCTAGGAAAGCCCAGCTTTATCAGGCAAATTCAATGTAGTGACAGGATAGCTTGGTAGTTACAGCACTTGCCTCACAATATAAGAGTGTATGTATTGGTTAACTATCATGTTGTTATGCCAAATACGAAGTATTGTATGCCATAACGCATTCGAAGTATTAAAACATACACACCAACTCACTAGCATGTTTACTACTCATTTTCAGAATTTATTCTTTCTAAGAATTCTAGTTAATAAGTTTGCAAATATTAAATAAAATTACTAAATATTAATGAACTTTTAACAACCATCGTGACAATCTGTAGGCCATTAATTAGTCAATTATGTTTTAATTTAATTTCTAACTTATAAAATACGGAAAACACTCTCTTATACACTGCATTACTTATTTTAAACGCCTACATTCAAGAACAAAAGGGATAGTTACAATGCCAGTAAATCTTTACAACCACACAATCCATCTTATTTGGGGACATTTCCCATCCAATAGCTCTTTTCATTCGGGTATTCCATCGTAAAACCAACTCTTGTATTTTGACTTTGTTTGATATAACAGTGTGCAATATTTTTTTTCTAACAGGCAGTTCTTGGTGAATGTTTTCTATTAGCAGCAAAATATTATCAACGTCAGATGAAACGGAGTAGTCAGATAGCAACCCAGTATCTAATGCACTTTGCACTACTCTATACGCTATATTAGTAGATAGCAACTCCGCATTCAAGGGATGAAATTACTTTAAATACAATAAAATCAACCCACTTGATTCAGAGAACATTTTCATCATAAAGGTTTTGCAGAATTTTGCATAGTGATCTCTTTGATATCACTGCAAAGTTACCATAAAGGTCCATATTATTTGCTGAGCTCATTTGAAACGCACACAGTACGGAAATTCTCAGACAGTACAGAAAATGAATTGTCACTTTGCCTTTCTCTAACCGTAGTGAACAGTTGTACTATGTATTCAGACAGTTTTCGCCTAGAATCTATGTTGATTTGTAAAAAAATAGTCATCCCACATTTTCAAAAGTGAATATTTAATTCACATACGTTTAATGTTACCAAATTATACTATGAAAATAATGTGGCCTTAATTCGGTGGTTGTCCAGAAAAATAACTATAAATAAGTAAACATCTATCATCATAAACTGATTTACTATTCAAACATAATCAAACCCAAGTGAATAGCATTATTTCTACCAGGAAAACAAATAATTTGGAATAGTTTTAATTATTTTCTCAGTCATATTGCCAAAAGTCTATGTATATAGACCACTTGTTTACATGTTAGTATTCTGAGATTTTATGAATACAAATACAAATTTTATTATTCTTCCGTTTATAGTCCATCACTGTAACGTCCTTAATCGAATCTAGTGACTTTACTTTTTAGCCCTTTAGTCTATCAATGACTAAAGGGAATGCCAAAAAGGGTTTGGTCGCAAGCACTATACATCTATGAAAAAGCAATCTTTAAAACTGTTTCTTAATAGATCAACTAAATACAAAACAGATTTTTTAACAAAAAACTAAATAATAACATTAAAGGGCGCAAAGATTTCAAATGTGTTTGAAAGGGTTAAAAGTTGAAAACGTACCTTAATTTTAAAGTTTATTTCATTCTTTGTTAAAAGAATACTTCGGACACACTTTGGAAAGAGCTGATTGCATTCTTACAAATTGTAAAACTTGTTATAAGTTTCTTCATTTTAAACTTGTTGCTTTTTCGAATTGCCAAGATATCCCGCGATGTAAAAATTAGTTTAATTTTCCTCCAGTTCTTTTGTACATTTTTAACTGGAACGAAATCAAATTATCATTACTTATTTTAACGGATATTTTGTATTATCCTTTGTATATTTGGTCTAAATGAATAATATTGATTGTTAATGCGTTTTACAGACTAGCAGTTATATTTTATTGTTTATATTTTGAAAGGGCTTTCAAATAACACAACAATCATCACTTGAGACATAATAGTTTCGTCGGTAGCATTGTCACAGACATCTGCATATCTTGCAATAGATAAATGTGTTATTATTTGAAGAGCTGTTTTTTTTTTTAATAAATTACTAATCAGCAAAACAGTAAACCAGTATGAAGGAGAAGGTAGCAGCTGTTAGCTAGTATGAAGGAGAAGGTAGCAGCTGTCACCTAGTATGAAGGAGAAGGTAGCAGCTATTAGCTAGTATGAAGGAGAAGGTAGCAGCTGTTAGCTAGTATGAAGGACAAGGTAGCAGCTGTTAGCTAGTATGAAGGAGAAGGTAGCAGCTGTTAGTATGAAGGAGAAGGTAGCAGCTGTTAGCTAGTATGAAGGAGAAGGTAGCAGCTGTCAGCTAATATGAAGGAGAAGGTAGCAGCTGTTAGCTAGTATGAAGGAGAAGGTAGCAGCTGTTAGCTAGTATGAAGGAGAAGGTAGCAGCTGTCAGCTAGTATGAAGGAGAAGGTAGCAGCTGTTAGCCAGTATGAAGGAGAAGGTAGCAGCTGTTAGCTAGTATGAAGGAGAAGGTAGCAGCTGTTAGCTAGTATGAAGGAGAAGGTAGCAGCTGTCAGCTAGTATGAAGGCGAAGGTAGCAGCTGTTAGCTAGTATGAAGGAGAAGGTAGCAGCTGTTAGCCAGTATGAAGGAGAAGGTAGCAGCTGTCAGCTAGTATGAAGGAGAAGGTAGCAGCTGTCAGCTAATATGAAGGAGAAGGTAGCAGCTGTTAGCTAGTATGAAGGAGAAGGTAGCAGCTGTTAGCTAGTATGAAGGAGAAGGTAGCAGCTGTCAGCTAGTATGAAGGAGAAGGTAGCAGCTGTTAGCCAGTATGAAGGAGAAGGTAGCAGCTGTTAGCTAGTATGAAGGAGAAGGTAGCAGCTGTTAGCTAGTATGAAGGAGAAGGTAGCAGCTGTCAGCTAGTATGAAGGCGAAGGTAGCAGCTGTTAGCTAGTATGAAGGAGAAGGTAGCAGCTGTTAGCCAGTATGAAGGAGAAGGTAGCAGCTGTCAGCTAGTATGAAGGAGAAGGTAGCAGCTGTTAGCTAGTATGAAGGAGAAGGTAGCAGCTGTTAGCTAGTATTAAGGAGAAGGTAGCAGCTGTTTTTCAAATAGTTAAAAATTATAGACGGCCTACAGCAACCTTTAATACAGATAGAACCAGGTTTCTCTGATATTTGTGTGGGTGTTTTCCATGTTCAATAAATCCATTAACTTATTGTATGCTTCAAAAGTTGTTATATACCAAAATTTCTTGGTTAAATGTGCTTAAATACAGGCTTAAATGTTTGGATGTTGGTTAAATACAGGTGAAGCGGTGAAGTAAATAAAACCATAAATAAAACACACTTTATAAAATCCTCAAACCGTTTGTATTGCGAACACTTTTATAATTGTAAATTATCAATGTTTTTAACCAATGTAGAAAAAAGGCCAATACTTAATAATATGAGTTTTAGAAAAATCAGTTTATTATTAAAGTTGAATTTTTAAATGTAATACAGTTTAATTTATTATTTTATAAAAATTAGCAATATTGGGCATGTATAGTTTATATTCAGTACGAAATAAACCCTGATATTTTAGTAGGTGGCCGTCATTAAATTTGTATAACCAAGATGATAAACATAACCAGGATGATAAATATAACTGTTTAAAAAAATCAGCTATTGTAATAATATACTTTTACATTATTTTTGTGGTTTGAATTGTTTTAGTTTATTCCATTTATTGATTGTCTTCGCATAACAGCACGTCGATTAATCAAACACGCTTAACTAATATTTTTAACACTATAGTCTGGTCAAAGGGAGGTAAAATTGAAAATTGAGAGATACAAATGACAGATCGCACTCAAATAATTAATTTTAACGTCAGTTTAAAACAGCAACAAGAGTTAATAGGAGTCCATCTACTTTACATTTTATGGGGAGAAACTTCGTGATTTATGTGCAGAATGTTCCATGATAACCAACAACGGCGAATTTCACCGAGTTGTTTTGAGTTGAAAATCTATAAACTGAAATGTTACAATAATGCATTTTATTTTTTATTTTTAGCTCGCTAGTTTTAGGTTAAACTTTCATTTAATAACAAATCCAATCCATTTAATAACAACTTTGTTTATCTTTGGTGTGTTCAAAATCCCAGAGACTTTATCATCCTCGCAAATCAAAAACTAAAATGAACCAAACCAGCTGAGGGTTATATAACAAAAACCTTGAAAACTTACATAAATTAACATAATCTTGATAATACCATTTTCCTTTCAACTCGGGTCCGACTAACATCCTCATCTCTGCGAAAATGTTTATAATTTATGTATAGAGCGTTTTGTAAGAATGTGATAAAATAAAATAGTTTACCTCCACAATACATAGTCATGAACAGTCTCCGCCTTCCAATACATTTAAAACATATCTAAAATCACATCTATTTGTATTGTATACTACAAATTGTTATGGTGTTATCTGAAGGGGTTTTACAGTAATTGTAAGAAGGACATTTTTTAAAATTAAAACGTGTTAGAAGTTGTTCGTGCTTTAGAAAATGCAATCTCTTATGTTTGGTATTATACACGAAATTTCATTAAATAAATTAATTTTATTACATGCGACATTAATCGAATGAAATTTACTTTCTAAATTACTTTGATTTCTTCTAATAACCACGTAAAATTAAAAGTTTGCTTAAACCTTACTATAGTCCGTTTGATCATTATATCCGGCCAATTCGAAAAATTTTAAGCTTAAATTCTTATTAAAGTCATGTTTTGTATATTGTTTACTAGTCTCAGGTATTTGTAAAATTATTTTGGCCAGGATAGTTCAAGTTTAAAATCCTAATCAGGACTGACCAGGGAAGTTAATCAAGGTTTATCAGATTTAATCAAATGAGTTGATCAGGTCGGTCAGGTCTTATTAAGTTGGATAAGGTTTGATTAAGTTAGATTAGGTCTGGTTAAGTTAGATCAGGTATGGTAAGTTAAATCAAGCACGGTTAAATTATATGAGGTCAGATAAAGTTTGGTAGACTTTTATCAGACTTGATTGAACAAATACTTGAGGGATGATGGGTTAACATGGCAAAATATGTCATCACGCACCAAAACCATATTTTGTCTTAGGTTATCGCCCCACTGGTGTCCAAAGTTTCCTTGTTAATATTTTTGTTACATAAAGAAATATTTCAGATACTTGTGCATCCAAGGAACTCAACTATACAGTCCTTGGTGTTTACACTAACCTTTAAGTGGATGTTCTGATGGAGATAGTCTCGTTATTTAATATTTAATATTTCTTCGTGACCTGAAATAGCAACTAATATGCATAAAATTATTGCTGTAAATGTTTTATATTATAACACGAGAAAATATCTATGTTATTCGTAACTTTAACTCAGTGACTCGTATGCGTTTTATATTTGTGATTGTGTATTTATGTCAGTTAAACCCTATAACACTTGCATGAGATGAGAGAAGTTAAGGAAGTGGTCAGTGAAGGGTGTGAGGGAATGTGTCAGGATGGAAAGTTGATGTGACTGAGAGGTGGCGACAGCGGACATGTGAGGGGGTAGTCATCAAGGGGACGCCCTTCCAGAGTTAGAACTGGCTACAACCTCTCCTATCCGATCTATCGTCATTTGTTTTCAAGTATTTTCCTGTATAAAGTACAAATTGTCGAAACATCTGTAGAAAATTATAACGGTTCTTGTTAATAAAACTGTGAGGAATGGTTCAACTGTATTCTAAAATAACAACTCTGTCCTGTTATAACTAACGAAAAATGTAATATAGTGATTGTAGATAGGTTTCTGCAATCATTGTCTCCAGTTTAGGAGATCCATAATCACTCAATCACTACTTGAAATTCCGAAGCAACTCGGCCGTATATTAAGGCGAAAATGAAGGAAAGATGAGTGTAAAATGGGTGAAATGCTTTGGATAACCTTGTTACTGACTACGACCGACTGATTCTTTTAAATAAATAAAAGAATCCAGGATAATAAATTATAGCCCAGTGGTAGCTGGATCCAGTACCGAATCTTCACAATTGTTTCTCAAGATTTTGCTTGGGGCAGATTTGTTTACCGAAAACCTTTGTTGACGTAAAGACCACAAAACTTAAGAAGCTTTGTCTTTAGGATGAATGACAATAACAGTTCCTTATACACCTCCATTAATTTTAAAGGGAAATATTTTCTTTTCACTTAGAAGAAATATTTTTTCAAGATTTTAGTCAATCATTGCAACGGTTCTCCGTTTAGAGTTTTCGTTATTAATAACATTTTACAAAAATACAAATAAAACTCGAGGTCTATTGATATTTCTCTTTTCTAGTGTCCCTAAAACTGGTCTTTGCTTAGGCATATCGTCCACTAGTCATATTGACTAGTGAAATCGGATCCAAATGACATTGCTGCTTCATTTAACGACTTTTTCCTCAACTTTGCTAGCAAACTTAGAAGCAAAATAAAGAAAACCAATCCAACATATAATAATTTTGAAAACATATACAAAGGTAGATAATTTGTTATGGCCCCCACTACTGCAGACGAAATATAAGTCATTGTACTAAGTCTCAAAAATAATAAAGCACCTGAATTTGACAGAGTTACTTCTTATGTTCTTAAATTTATTTTGGAAAATATAATTGATATTTTGACGTATTTAATCAACCAAAGTTTACAGAAAGAGTTCCCATCTTGTCTTAAAACATCAATACTGTAGTTATACTATTATATAATACCCCCGTCGCAGCAAACTTGCGTACTCAGCGAATTTCCAATGAATATATATGTCTCAATAACACATTAAGCTTCTTACCAGAATTCATAAGAAATATATTCATAAATAAGCGATATTTAAAATATTCATTATTCTCCATTAGAATAACATTAGGGATGAGTACGCAGGTTTGCTGCAACAAGGAACACAAAATAATGGGTTTTTATGCAAATATCAATAGAACTCATCTAAGTGAAGTCACATACCAAGTTTCAACCATATACATTCATAAATAAGCGATATATAACATCTTTATTATTCTCATAAGAATAACATGGGGACCGAGTACCTAGGTTTGCTGCTATGGGAACCATAGGAGAAAAATTAGTTTTTTGTTCAAACAACAAAAACCACAACCAGATGAAGCGATATACCAAGTTTCGTCAGTTTATGTTCATAAATAACCAAGATATAAAATTTTTCTTTTTCTCCATAAGAATAACATTGGACAACGTACTGTGTTTAGCACTTTCAATATCTCAGTAACCAATTGACGTAGAGCAATGATCAAAATACAAAATTGTTTGTTTTTCTAAGCTGAATTCAAAGGTATAATTTAAAATTTGATTTAAATGATAATTACATGTGAAAACTCCAAGAAAAACATTTTTGGGGTACAAAACCCCCCCAAAACCCCCCTTCGGATGGTGCGATTTGTCTGGTTTTCGAACTCGTTCAAATAAATGGTACTTTACATATTTGTACCAAATTTTATTAAGATCGGACCTTTTTTACGAGAGTTATCGTGCTTACGGACACACACACACACACACACACACATATATATATATATATATATATATATATACACATATATACAAATTTGAACGAATGGTGTTTTTGGCATCTGGGGACCTCAAAACGAAAAGTTATCATGGTATCGGGCTTAAGTCTTACCATGAGACCTACGGTAATAGCTTCTTCCCTATAGGGGGAATTCGCTAAAAAGGGAGATACAAGCTATCTTTCTAATTACAGACCTATACCTCTCCTCTGTGTTTTAAAAAGTTACCGAAAATGTAGTAAAAAAGGTTAGTTAATTTTTTAAAACTGAACTGTTTCTTTATCAAAATCAATAAGAGTTTTCCGAAAACTTATCAACAGAGGAACCCTTACTTAGTTTCCTTAAAAAAAATATAATATGAGGGTGCAAATGGAGGATCAATATGTGGAGCAGTATACATTGATATTACTAAGGCATTTGACACAGTGGACCACAAAATAGTCTTAGATAAAATGTGACAAGCTGGAATTAGAGGGTTGCCGTTTAAATCGTTCTCAAGTTTTCTTGAAAACAGAACCCAACGGCTAAGAGTCTCAGGCTATTTAAGCGAGGACAGTTTATTTAATTACAGAGTCCCTCACGGGTCCGTTTTAGAACCGATTCTTTTCCTAATTTACGTAAACGATCTTTCTAATGCTAAACTCAATGGTAAAAAAACAGCTTTTGCAGATGACACGGCAATCAGTTTTACTTGTCAAAATTAAATAACCTCTTTGTTATGATGAAAGAAGGTCTAAAATGTTTGGAATTTTGGTTTTGTAAACAATTTTTAACATTGAGTGATGAGACAAAATACATGATTTTCAACGTTAAAAATGAAAAAGACACTAACAACAAAATAGTTTACCATAATTCTGATTGCTTAGGGGGTACCAATTGTACGGAATGGATTGAGAAAGTTAATGAAATGAAATATTAAGGGCTTGTTATACATTCTAATCCTTCAAGGAAGAGCCAAGTGAAAAATTAAAAGGGTAAATGTATGTACCGGTCCGAAAGTTTTATTTTATACGTGACTTTTGCCCTAGAAAGCTCATGATTAACCTATATCACGCTCTAGTGGGATCCAGATTGGGTTATGCACTTTCTTGTTGGGGAGGAACTTATTCTTCCACAATAAAGCCAATTATAACATTACAAAAGAACATAGTCCGATTGATAATGAAGAAATCCCGATTTGAACATACTCTGCCTCTATTCAAACAGTTAAGAATTTTTCCTATTAAACATGTTTATATTTATAAGGTTTTAAAATGCTTTTTACAAGATGTGTTGCAAATCGTGTAATTATTTCAAAACCTTAAAACCTGCACTTTGATCATGCTGAATATTTTCCAAAGCCTTGTATGACGATGTACCAACAATTTTACACATAGAGTGCTCCTAGATTTTATAATACCACTTTTAGAAACATTGTGCGAAATAACGAAATAACTAGATATTTGAATAAGTTAATGAGATGGATTAGTGAAATTGAAGATGCTGAAGAATTATTGAAGCCCCAAACATAATTTAATTTAACTTGTGTTTAGTTGAATAGTGACTGTCTTATATTTTGTGTACTGAACACCTGAACCTTTAGCTTAGTTAGTTACATTTTTTATTTTATCCATTATATCCAAGTTGTTATGTTATGCAATAGGTCTAAATATTTGGAAGCTCAATGTTTGTAATCTTCAGCTGAAATCCTACTTTTTTGTTACTTTGTAAAAGTTTAATGACTCAATACTGTACTTCAGCTTGGCACATATTTTTCCTTTCCTTCCTTATTGTGTGTATCAATGAGGGGACCTCATTCGGGCTTTGGCCTAGGGGCAGCCCTTTTATTCACCGGAATTGTTTGTTCATCAATTTAAAATTCATGTGATTTTTCTCTTACAAATTTGTATACATTGGTTGTTATTAACTTTCACAATTTATGTGTTCATTTATTGTTCTAATTATGTATTTGCATATTGTAATGATTATTTTGGTAAATAAAGATTGATTATTATTATTATTTTCAACATCATCATCATCGTCGTCGTCGTCATCGTCGTCATCGTCGTCGTCGTCGTCGTCGTCGTCGTCTTCATCATCATCATCATCATCATCATCATCATCATCATCATCATCATCATCATCATCATCATCATCATCATCATCATCATCATCATCATCATCATTATTATTATTATTGACTATAAACGTCAGACTGACTTTTTCAACTATAAATTTACATAATCTTTTTATACTTAACGAACAACATGAAAGCACAACACGACGGAATGAATATTTATAGATAAAGTTAATTATATTCAGAAAACCCTTAGATTAAGTATGGTATACTAGTAACAGTACTTAAATATATCTTAGAGTATCCAAAACAAAAATCGAATATTCTTGAAAATATTAAAACCCCCCAAGCACACATTAAACTGCTCATACAAGTGCACAAGACGAAAATAACTTTTTGAAGCAGTCCATCAGACATTATTAAAGATTAGAATCTGTCGGTTATAAGTAAAACCAAAATATTTGTACTAATATTGTGATGGATGTAAAACTTTCCGCATTTATAACACAAGTGATAACTTAATAAGTTACTTTGTCTGTGTCCAACTCTAAGGGCCACCAAAAATAATTATAATTCCCCTGATGTGGAAAAATATGAAAAACAGGCCGACCGCTTTGTCCAAATCTCCTAATCCTCGCTTGTTTGTCTTTCTGAATTGAGTGGTATGAATGCAAAGTTTTATGACGTCACCAAATGTTCTCTCAGTTCCTCTTGGTGACTTTTTGCGCCAAATAAGAAACAGTTATTGCAAACATTTGATTAATTGAATTAAAATATAAAATAGATTATTTTTCCATTTCTGGATTAAGATAATCTAAAAATGATGACTCATTTTTATGCTCTGATGAAGTATTAAGGGAGATATGTTATACCAAAAATTCATTCTTAGGTAGCTTTTCACCCATTTATTGTGGGTTAAAGTAAGCGGGTAAATTTTTTTACTTTCTCCCCCTATATATACATAGTATATGGAGAAAGTATTGTTTTCGTCAAAATTTTCGAATTTGAGTTGTTAGTGGAAATATTCATTTTGGTGCTCCCTGAACCCAAAAAAGTGGTTTTTACGTTATGTCTGTCTGTGTGTGAGAGTGTGTGTCTGTGTGGATGTGTACAGAGCTAGAGCCCTAACCAATGTCCCGAGTTTTATGAAATTTGGTATGTAGGTACTAATTCACGATATCTCCAGGAATATTTTTTAATTTTTGATTTTTAAGGGTAATTATCCCCCAAAAACCGCCAAAAAATATGAAAAATCCAAATTTCTTAAAAACGGCTCTAACGATTTTAATTAAACTTTAGTCGTTTGTAGAACTTTGGTTTCCCAACAAAATGACACCACCCGCAATCCTGTAAAAATTCGGGTTCTGAAATTACAGGACTTAAAACATCAAAAATTAAGTTTTTTGGATTTTTCATAAAAAGACATAAATATAAAAAAATATTACTATTCACCATTAAAAAGAGCTCAAAAACTAAATAATTTAGTATTTTGAATTACTATTCTACGATTGCTGGTTTCGGAGAAAATTTAAATTTTCATTTTGCAGTAAACGAAGTACGTTGTCCAATGTTATTCTTTTGGGGAATACAAAAATTACTATTTTTCTCTTATTTACTGATCAATTTCATTCAAACTTGATATGCTTGTCAAGTTAGCATTGACCACAGAGGAAATTCGAAATATGCTGCCCCTTAATAACCCTGGGGGGGAATAGGGGGCATTTCCCCTCTTAAAACCACGAGTGTAGCAATGGATTCTGTAGTGCCTCCAAAGCAGGGATTTGGGTGGATGTTTTTTAAAACAACTTGTTTACAAGATTTTCTGTACATTCGACCGTGCTTTGTATTCTATATTTAGTAAATAAAAAGTAATTTATTCATTAAAGTTGGGCTAAAAGGGAGAAAGTATGTGTCAGTTTCCTGATACCGTTTATTTAAATATACTATTATCCAATCTCTTGAAAACTCTTAAACTTTAAATACCAAGAATTGAGAAAGCCAATGATAAGTTTTATCAGTGTTAAGTTGTGTTAACTGGAATCATTATACCGGATGGTGCCAATTAGATCGGGCCAAACTTCCTTCATTTAGAAGTTTGCGTCGATTTTCGGTGTCGCGAAATGTTTGGTCTAGTCCCGGAGAAAATTACTTTTAAAAGTTTTTAGTGGAACAGCTTTGACAATTGCACATTTTCACTCCACGACATTTTTGGGTAAGTGGATATAATTAGATTAAGGGATTTCCTATTTTTCTAGAGCTGTTTAATACATCAAAACTAGGGGTTTAACATATTCGTTCTTTTTTTCCTAAAAGGTTTGTAAAATTTACAAACAATTAATCCATATTATTGCGTGAAGTGCTCTCAAGTAAAGGTATGAGCATTATGACCGCGCATGTCTCTATCAGCTTTTACGTGATTCTAACTATTATTTAAAAACTAAAATACATGTATTTGAATTTTATAAAATATATTGATGATTTGTGTGTGAAGATCCATTTAAAAATTGTCACAGTGATAATTACACAAATTTTCAAATAGTCCCACTTCACGACGAATTAAAGTAGTCTTTTATACATGGTATACTGTAAAATGAGCTTTATATACTTACACTCACTGGCGTTTGACCAATAAAAATAACAAATAAGGATTACAAAATATTTTCCAAAAACTTGAACATATAGAAATTGTTTTAAAATATGCGACTTCCACCAGTGTGCCAAACATTAATCTATTTTATGCCAGTTAACAATATTATACAAGATAAAGAAACTACGATGGTATATTTTTACTGCTGTGAGTCGCAGTTTTTTGTACCCTGTTTTATTTGTAGCAACACCTATAATTCTATTCAAGAACTGGTTTATTTGTTTACCTCATCTTGTTGTATTGATCTCTAGAGCTTCGCAATGAAAGGTAAAAGATATTTGAGGTTAAAGATTCTCAATGGTCGCCATTTTGAAACGGAAAGATATTATAAAAATATTTTGTTCAGAAAAAGAACCTACCAAGAAGAGTATTAACGAAAATTTTGTTGAATTTGGTCAAGCCGTTTTTAAAATATAAATTTTTAGTAAAAATCAAGTTAGCAACCTAATTTAGAACCACCCTGTATAACGACACGTGGGTCGAGGGCGCAAGATGACTCATCCCAGTGATGAAGGGGAGTGTGTTCAGCTAGTGTAATATCCGTCTTGATAATGAACCCCTCAGTCTTGAAACTAGTAGTTGCACCATGACATAACCACGCGGCAGTAGCACCAGGTAAAACATTTTGGCTCAGGTTCCAGCTGTCCAAAAATCATAATTATATGACATTTTTGGGCCAGAAAATAGAATATTAATTGTTCTTGCACTACCCAGTATTAAAGAAAACTATTGCTTCACATACAAACATATTTTTGATTGTTTGGCTACGTATTAAAGCTAAAATAACCACTAAGCAGCTACAAAATTAAACGCAACCTCAAGCAGGAACAGAACATTTGCTGAGCGCTAATTAAAACAGAAGTAGTTCGCTAAGGCTCCCGGGATTCCGTGTTCCAAAGTCTAACTAGTATTTCCTGTTTTGTTTTCCACACTATTAAATAAAGGTTTCGAAATAAATTAAACCTAACATTTGATTACGTATTTCAAAGGTACCATATGAGAGAATACCCCCGTTGCAGCAAACCTGCATACTCAGAGAATTTCCAATGAATATATAACATAACACATTAAGCCACTTAACAGAATTCATAAGAAATATATTCACAAACAAGCGATATTTAAAATATTAATTATTCTCCATAAGAACAACATTGGGGATGAATACGCAGGTTTGCTGCAACAATAAATACAAAATAATGGGGTTTTATGCAAATATCAATAGAACTCATCTAAGTGAAGTCACATACCAAGTTTCATCCAAATACATTCATAAATAAGCGATATATAACATTTTAAAAATTTTCCATAAGAATAACATGGGGACCGAGTACCTAGGTTTGCTGCAACGGGAACCATAGGCAAAAAATTGTTTTTTTGAGCAAACAACAATAAACCACAACCAGATAAGCGAGATATACAATTTTTCTTTTTCTCCATAAGAATAACATTAGACAACGTACTGTGTTTAGCATTTTCAATATCTCAGTAACCAATTGACCAAAATGATCAAAATACCAAATTGTTTTTTTTAAGCTGATTTCAATGGTAAAAATTGCAATTTGATTAAAATAAAAATTACATGTGAAAACCCCAAAAAACCCATTTTTGGGGGGTACAAAACCCCCCAAAAACCCCCTTTCGGATGATGCGATTCGTCTGGTTTTCGAACTCGTTCAAATAAATGGTACTTTACACATTTGTACTAAATTTCATTAAGATCGGAGCTTTTTTACGAGAGTTATCGTGCTTACGGACACACACAAATATATATATATATATATATATATATATATATATATATATATAAATAAATAAATAAATATATATATATATATATATATATATATATATATATCAATTTGAACGAATGGTGTTTTTGGCATCTGGGGACCTCAAAATGAAAAGTTATCATGGTCTCGGGCTTAAGTCTTACCATGAGACCTACGGTAATAGCTTCTTCCCTATAGGGGAAATTCGCTAAAAAACATGCTGAATTTTCTTTCCTTGTTTTAGCGAATTTCCCCTATAGGGAAGAAGCTATTACCGTAGTCGGCATGGTAAGACCTAGGCCCGGGACCATGATAACTTTTCGTTTTGAGGTCCCCAGACTCCAAAAACACCATTCGTTCGATACTGTATATATATATATATATATATATATATATATATATATATGTGTGTGTGTGTCCGTGAGCACGATAACTCTCGTAAAAATTATCCGATTTTGACGAAATTTGGTTTAAACATGTAAAGTAGCATTTATGACTTTAAGTTCGAAAACCAGACAGATCGACCTATTCGAAGGGGTATTTTGGGGGGTTTTGTACCCCAAAAATGGGTTTTTTGAATTTTTTACACATAATTTTTGAAAAAGTCAAATTTTAGTTTTGACCATTCGATTCAGCTTAAAAAAACACACAATTTGGTATATCGATCATTCCTCTACGTCAATTGGTTACTGAAAGTGCTAAACACAGTACGTTGTCTAATGTTATTCTTATGGAGGAAAAGAAAATTTTTTTATCTCGCTTATTTATGAACGTATACTGACGAAACTTGGTATACAGCTTCATCTCGTTGAGGTCTATTGATATTTACTCCAAAAAATTGTTTTTGCATAATTATCCCGTAGCAGCAAACCTGCGTACTCAGGCCCCATGTTATTCTTATGGATAATAATTAAATGCTCTGTCTCCCTTAATTATGACCATAAATTAATAAAAACTGGTATACGACTTCACCTAGTTGAGTTATATTGATATTAGCATAAAAACCAATTTTTTGTGTTCCTTGTTGCAGCAAACCTGCGTACTCATCGCCAATGTTATTCTTATGGAGAATAATTAAAATTGTATATATCGCTTATTTGTGAATATATTTTTATGAAACTTGGTAAGTGGCTTTATGTAGTATTAAGACATTTATATCGCCATTGGAAATTCGCTGAGTATGCAGGTTTGCTGCGACGGGGGTATTTAATAATCAAGATGACTAAACCTGCAGTTTTAAGAATATTTTCACCCAATGGTTTGGTGCTGGCTCTATAAATAAATTAGAGAGTTGCATATTATTAAACATATTTTGGAATTGCATCTTGTTTTAGTGAATAAGGGTTGCAGTTATGGCTATTTTATTATCACACAAAATATGTATAGTTAATTTAAAACTAGGTATTTTAGGTTTTCGAGATCCGATGTGATAAAACAAGTGGGATTCGTAATAAGCTTTGTAAAGAACAATCCGTGCAGTTTTGTTTAGTTAAACTGATGATAAATTGTTGCTATGCATAATAGTGAAATGAACCAATAACAATTACATGTGCAACCCTTCAACTAAGGCAATACGTGCTAAACTAAGATGAACCTCGAATTATAAAAACATTATTCCAACTGAGGACTTTTTACATCTAGTAAAAAAGTACATTTATTGAAATTGAACAAATAAGTAAACCAGCAGGTTCGAATTCCAGGTTAGAATCTCAGGGTAAGAGCAAATACCTCCGTCGCAGCAAACCTGCACACTCAGCGAATTTCCAATGCATAAATACGCGTACCTCTACCACATAAAGCCACTTACCAAGATTCATAACGATACATTCATAAATAAGTGATATGTAACATTGTATTTATTCTCCATAAGAATAACATTATAGGGCTGAGTACGCAGGTTTTCTGCAACAAGGAAGTTAAGAAACGTGTTTTATGCAATTAATAAAATTACTCAACAAGGTGAAGCTTTATACCAATTTATATTAATTTAGTATCTTAACTAAGGAGAAATCAAACATGAACAATTCTCCATAAGAATAACACTAGGGCTCAGTTTGCAGCTTTGCTGCTTCGGGAAAAGTAAACAAAAATTAATTTCTGTGCAAATATTAAAAGACCACAACTAGGTGAAGCCACATACCAAGTTTCATCAATATAAATTCATAAATAATCAAGACACAAAATTTGATTCATGCTCCTTAAGAATAACATTGGACAACGTACTGTGTTTAGCACTATGAATATCTCCGCAGCGGTTGGTAGCAGAACCAAAATTTTAGTACCAAAATTATTGTTTTTTAAAGCTGAACCTATTAGGGGAAAAATGTGAAGTTTTCAATAAAATTAACTGAGGAAAGTCTCTTTATCCTATAAGATTAACATGGAGAATTAAAGGAATACGTGTTTTGGGTTTTCTCTGCAACAACTTGATCTAGGTTAATGATTCAACATGATAAATTATTTTTTTAAGCTCTATCAAATAATCAAAACCAAAATTAAGTTTTTTCAAGATTTTCGAGTAAAAAATGCACAAAACAGATTTTTGGAAAAATTTAAAACCCCCATAAATCCCCCTTCCCATGGTCCGATTTTTATGGTTTTAGAACTTAAGAGTCATGAATGTCACTTTACACGTTTGAGCCAAATTTTATTTAAATCAGACTTTTTTACTCAAATTATCGTATTCACGGACACATATAGAGTTTAAGGTTATTAGCTGCACTGTAATCTTGAGGTAAACCTCAAAACACGTGTCAGTGAATAAAAAAAATAACTTTGAAGGGTACTCTGGTAATTTTATTTAAAAAAAAAAAATTATAGTAGCCCTATGCAGTGAACTAAAGAATATAATATATATACATTTGAACGTATAGAGTTTTTAGCATCTGGGAACCTCAAAACAAAAAGTTATGATGGTCTAGGGCTTTAGTTTTACCATGCCACCTACAGTAATTGCTTCTTCCCTATAGGGGAAATTCACTAAAAGACACAGCTCTAAGTTACATAAACTATTTCTGAGAATGTATTAAACTATTGAACAAGTATTCGCAAAATGAGATGTTAATGAAATGTAATTTTAACGAACTGTAATTTTAAGTTCATTGCCATTTCCTAGGATCAAGTTTGACGAGATTTGTCTTGAAAAACAGAATTGTATACTTTGAAGAACGCTGAATAATAAACGCGTTATGATTTGTATTATTATTTTTAATGAATACATTTTAAATGTGCAACAACATATTTATTTGATTGATGACACAACATTTAATCTGTGTTTATTTTCGAGTTTATTTTTTGCATTAAATAAAATTATAAGTTAATAATTGTTATTAAACTAAAATAACCGCAAAAACATACAACAAAAATATTAATTACAGTTTTGAAATGCCCACTATAAAACCATACAAATCCAGCTAATTATTTTAACCCTTTACACTAACCATATTTTTAAGATTTTCAAAATTTACTGTTTACAATATTACGACAAATTGTACTCTAAGGATATAAAATACCCCCCGTCGCAGCAAACCTGCGTACTCAGCGAATTTCCAATGAATATATATGTCTTATTAACACACTAAGCCTCTTACCAGATTTAAAAAAAATATATTCATAAATAAGCGATATTTAAAATATTCATTATTATCTATAAGAATAACATTAGGGATGAGTGTGCAGGTTTGCCACAACAAGGAACACAAAATAATGGGTTTTTATGAAAATATCAACTGAACTCATCTAAGTGAAGTCACATACTAAGTTTCATCAATATTCATTCATAAATAAGCGATATATAACATTTTTATTATTCTCCATAAGAATAACATGGGGACCGAGTACCTAGGTTTGCTGCTACGGGGACCATAGGCGAGAAATTGTATTTTTGTTCAAACAACGACAAACCACAATCAGATGAAGCGATATACCAAGTTTCGTCAGTTTATGTTAATAAATAACCGAGATATAAAATTTTTCTTTTTCTCCGTAAGAATAACATTGGGCAACGTACTGCGTTTAGCACTTTCAATATCTCACTAACCAATTGACATAGAGCAATGATATAAATACCAGGTTGTTTGTTTTTTTAAGCTGAATGCAATGGTGAAAATTAAAATTAGATTTAAATAACAATTACATGTTAAAACTAAGAAAAAAACTTTTGGGGTACAAAACCCCCCTGCGGATGGTACGATTTGTCTGCTTTTCGAACTCGTTCAAATAAATGGTACTTTACATATTTGTACCAAATTTTATTAAGATCGGACTTTTTTACGAGAGTTATCGTGCTTACGGACACACACACACACACACACACACACACACACACACACACACACACACACACACACACACATATATATATATATATATATATATATATACAGGGTGTCCAAAAAGTCCCGGGTCGGTTAAATATTTTTCTAAATATTTAAAATAGAGCTTCAAAACTTTGCACAAAGATACCTGACATAAAAATCTATTTTAACACATATTCAGTGATCCGCTACTTCCTCAGGGGGACGGCCCGCTAGGAGTCAGAAGAAAATCTTAAATGTAAGCATAGTTTGATATGCATATCAAATAAAAGGTCTTTATTAGTAGAGTACAGAGCCGCAAACCCGACCTCAAACGGATAACCGAGTAAAAAATGACAGCCCTTCAAAGATGGCTTGAGTTTGCAACTTAGGTAAATGTAATCAAGTTCATGGAACACACTATCAGTCACAAATAACTTTCTCTCTTAGGTTTATCATGGCTCATCATTTTCCTTGTTTGTTTTATTTTTGATCCCTCTCAGAAATAATGAAACTTATTATTCTACAACAGTATTAATTGTAAACAGTTTTGGGTTAGTAATGTTAAAATCAAAAAGCTCGTCAGTTTGTTTTCTACATTAACCTAAGTTGCAAACTCAAGCCATCTTTGAACGGCTGTCATTTTTGACTCGTTTCTCCGTTTGAGGTCGGGTTTGCGGCTCTGTACTCTAGTAATAAAGACCTTTTATTTGATATGCATATCAACCTATGCTTACATTTAAGATTTTCTTCTGACTCCTAGCGGGCCGTCCCCCTGAGGAAGTAGCGGATCACTGAATATGTATTAAAATAGATTTTTATGTCTAGTAACTTTGTGCAAAGTTTTGTAGCTCTATTTTAAATATTTCGACAAATATTTAACCGACCCGGGACTTTTTGGACACCCGGTATATATATATACATATATAAATATATGAACGAATGGTGTTTTTGGCATCTGGGGACCTCAAAACGAAAAGTTATCATGGTCTTGGGCTTAAGTCTTACCGTGAGACCTACGGTAATAGCTTCTTCCCTATAGGGGAAATTCGCTAAAAGAAAAACCTAAAATCCATTTTGAAGGTAACCCTAAAACCTTGATCAAAGCCTCCACGGACCGCCACAATCAGCTAGTAATTTGGTCGCTTGTTCGACACGTGACTTGCCGCAGTGTTACAGTGTACCAACATTCCCAACACAAATTGTACCAACATTCCCAACACAAAAGGCTGGAAAACGTTAAAATTTAGTATTTATAAGAAATTATTATTACCTAACATCCTTTGCTACTATATAATGATTTTGTTTAATGAAATTTAAGATAAAAAATATACACAATTCTGAATTTAATTATAATTTTAAGCTCACTTTATACGTATGAAATACAGAGTACATAATATATTATTGATTATAACAATTGTAAAAATAGTGAAATAAAAAAGCTTTTACATAAAATGAGTAAAATACACCGATTAGTTTTATCAGCTCAATTATTGTTATAGTTGTTATGTTTTTGTGTTTAAATTACAAGCAAAGTTGTGTTCGGAATTTATTTTGTTTGTTTAGTATTCATTTAAATAATACTTAAATATGCTAGTTCCTTTTACACCAACAATATCATAGAAAAACAGTACTTCTTATTTTTTTTCATTTAAACCCTTATTTTAACGTTTGTTTGCAAAACAATTACGTAGATATCATAGATTAAATATTATGTTCTATCATAATGTAATCTGAGACGATATATTAATGCTCACATTGCTCGCAGGGGACTCCGCCCCCAGACCCCGTCAGCAGCCCTTGTAAAATTAGTAGAAGTGTGTGTATGTATTAATTCTGGATGTAATCTGTATTCAGTGGTTCTAAAATTTGTTTATACTTTAACGTGTGAAAGTTACATTGACTGTATATTGGTTATTTATTTATTTCTCAGCATATATGATTACAATATTAGCACATTGTTAAAATTTACAATTTTCAAAATGAAAATTAGGGATTTTAAAATTGAAAACTGTAACTTTGGATAAGTGTTCCTGGAGTTTCTATGTACAACCTACGCGCATACCGAAGGTAACGTTCCTAGTTCATTTAAAGTGGTCTAGAGTTCATATACCTCAGTCAGTTACATATCCGGCTCTATGGGTGTTTAAAAGTGTTTTTGTTGGGTTAATCACTTATTTCCCCTCTTTTTTGTAAAAAAAAACTATTATCTAGCTAAATGCCATATACCTCTTTAGTTGCAATAATTATAAAAAATCCCCACATACCATTGATTCTTCATTTCCATTACCAATTTAGTGACTTATTTAATCACAGACTAAGCCTTTATTTACTACTAGCTGATTATACCGGGTTCACCCGGGTGTAAAATGTAGTTAAATACCCCCGTTGCAGCAAACCTGCATACTCAGAGCGAATTTCCAATGAACATATAACATAACACATTAACGCACTTATCAGGATTCATAAGAAATGTATTCACAAACAAGCGATATTTAAAATATTAATTATTCTCCATAAGAATAACATTGGGGATGAGTACGCAGGTTTGCTGCAACAAGGAACAGAAAATAATGGGATTTTATGAAAATATCAATAGAACTCAACTAATTGAAGTCACACACCAAGTTTCATCTAGATAACAAAGCAAATTTAAATAAGCAATATATAACATTTTAATTATTTTACATAAGAATAACATGGGGACCGAGTATCTAGGTTTGCTGCTCCGGGAACCAAGGGCGAAAAATAGTTTTTGTGCAAACAACAATAAACCACAACCAGATCAAGCCATATACCAAATTTCGTCAGTTTATGTTCATAAATAAGCGAGATATACAATTATTATTTTTCTCCATAAGAATAACATTAGACAACGTACTGTGTTTAGCACTTTCAATATCTCAGTAACCAATCGATGTAGAGCAATGATCAAAATACAAAATTTTGTTGTATACTGAATTCAATGGTGAAAACTAAAATTTGATTTAAATACAAATTACATGTAGAAACACCAAAAATAAAAACATTTTTGGGGTCCAAAAACCCACTTTCGGATAGTTCGATTCGTCTGGATTTCGATCTCGTTCAAATAAATGGTACTTTACACATTTGTACAAAATTTCATTAAGATCGGACCTTTTTTACGAGAGTTATCGTGCTTACGGACACATATATATATATATATATATATATATAAATATATAAGTATATATATATATACATAACATTTGAACGAATGATGTTTTTGGCATCTGGGGACCTCAAAATGAAAAGTTATCACGGTCTCGGGCTTAAGGCTTACCATGAGACCTACGGTAATAGCTTCTTCCCTATAGGGGAAGTTCGCTAAAAAGTAAATTACTAATGTCAGCTGTTTATTTGAATAACATTAAATAAATAGCAGAAAACTGTAACCGTATGGTCTCATTTGATTAACAATAAAATTATGGATGTACCACGGGGAGTATCCCTAGAGGATTTAGAGGAAACTGAGAGTCAGTACAACAGCTGTAACCTAAAGGAACCTACCCTGAAAATTCCATGCCTTAACTCCTTGTAGTTTAGCCGTACGGCGATCCACACACTGGCAAGAACAGTTAGTGTTTGCAAGCCATTCTCATTACATGTTACAAAAAATGTAAAATAAACGGTATCAGGAAACTGACACATACTTTCTCCCTTTTAGCCCAACTTTAATGAATAAATTACATTTTATTTACTAAATATAGAATACAAAGCACGGTCGAATGTACAGAAAATCTTGTAAACAAGTTGTTTTAAAAAACATCCACCCAAATCCCTGCTTTGGAGGCACTACAGAATCCATTGCTACACTCGTGGTTTTAAGAGGGGAAATGCCCCCTATTCCCTCCCAGGGTTATTAAGGGGCAACATATTTTGAATTAACTCTGTTGGTCAATGCTAAATTGACAAGCATATCAAGTTTTAATGAAATTGATCAGTAAATAAGAGAGAAATAGTAATTTTTATTCCCCATAACATTGGACAACGTACTGCGTTTACCGCTAAATGAAAATTTCAATTTTCTCCGAAACCAGCAATCGTAGAATAGTAATTCAAAATACTAAATTATTTAGTTTTTTGAGCTCTTTTTAATGGTGAATAGTAATATTTTTTTTATTTATGTCTTTTTATGAAAAATCCAAAAAAGTGAATTTTGGATGTTTTAAGTCCTGTAATTTCTGAACCCAAATTTTTACAGGAATGCGGATGGTGTTATTTTGTTGGAAAACTAAAGTTCTACAAACGACTAAAGTTTAATCAAAATCGTTAGAGCCGTTTATGAGAAATTTTGATTTTTCATGTTTTTTGGTGGTTTTTGGGGGATAATTACCCTTAAAAATCAAAAATTCAAAAAAATGAAAAAAATGCCTGGAGATATCGTGGATTAGTACCTACATACCAAATTTCATCAAAATCGGCCCATTGGTTAGGGCTCTGGCTCTGTACACATCCACACTGACACACACACACACACACACACACACACACACACACACACACACACACACACACACACACACACACACACACACACACACACACACACACACACACACACGGACACATACACAGACAGACATCACGTAAAAACCACTTTTTTTTGTTCAGGGAGAACCAAAACGAATATTTCCACTAACAACTCGAATTCGAAAATGTTGACGAAAACAATACTTTCTCCATATACTATGTATAGGGGGAGAAAGTAAAAACATGTTAAAAAAATACTACATTACAACAAAAAAAGTCCTGTCGCAGTGTGTTCATCTCTCCTCCCCCCAAACCATCCCCTGGCAACAGTAGCAGGCAAAAAAAGGTCCTGTTGCAGTGTGTTCACCTTTCCAACCCCAAACCCCTGTTGCAGTTTGTCAATCTCTTCTCACCGACCAACCCTATCCGACGGCTGAAGAGGGCCCAAGCGCCCTAAAGCAGCCTCAGTGGGCCAGGGACTTTCCCGCCCACTGGAACCTCACAAAAACAACAACAAATTACATGTTCAACATAAACAGAATCTACGTTTGATTAAAACCAAGGTGGTTATAGTGAGGAAAAGAATTAATAGAGTTATAACAATAATGCTTCCTATAGATGGTATCTTAGGATTACGGAACAAACAGTCGCGTGTGCCAGCGACTTTCCCAGCTTCATTGTGCTAGTTTGGCTCAGCTCTCTGCAGCAACTTATATCGAACTCTATTGTTGCGTTTAAATCCTTTTTGCGGTATTATATTGCACAAAGGAATTCGTGGAACTTCATTAATTATAGGGTTTCAACTTGATGATGGATTGAATCCGAACTCTCGTAAGTAGATTTTACTTATAAGAAACTTACACGTTTGAAAATGAAGTTACTGTATTATATCAATGGTTGTATTTGAAATTAATCATTAAACTGTGTTGTAGGATGGTAAAATCATCATTGTGTGATAATATATATTGTGTGGTAAAATCGTCATTGTGTGTTTGTGTTTGGTGTAACGTTTCGTTTGGACTTTTGTAAGTAGATTTTACTTATAAGAAACTTACACGTTTGAAAATGAAGTTACTGTATTATATCAATGGTTGTATTTGAAATTAATCATTAAACTGTGTTGTAGGATGGTAAAATCATCATTGTGTGATAATATATATTGTGTGGTAAAATCGTCATTGTGTGTTTGTGTTTGGTGTAACGTTTCGTTTGGACTTTTGTAAGTAGATTTTACTTATAAGAAACTTTACACGTTTGAAAATTAAGTTACTGTATTATATCAATGGTTGTATTTGAAATTAATCATTAAACTGTGTTGTAGGATGGTAAAATCATCATTGTGAGATAATATAATTCAATATTGTAAATGTTGGGACTGACACGAAAGGGGAGGAAAATATAAAGGGGAAGTACTTGCTGTTTGTTACCCAGGTAGAGATCAGTTTTAACACTAATATCAGTTTTAAATAGACATTTAACCTTTATATTATTGATAACTCGATCGGTCCTAAACAAATAAATTATTGTGTTTTATATTGCTTTCCCCAAAAATAGTGTGCTAACATTTTGTGTTTATTTTAAAGAAGCACTTTCAAATCACTAAGGAGTAATCAAAAAGCTGTGAAAAGTAAACCCATGGATATTAAATCCCCTCATTTCAGCGTGCTGTGTGCGAATGACAAAAAACAATTTTTTAAGTGTAGTACCTATCTTACCATATTAAAAATAATAAAATATAGGTAAGCTTTAATATTTTTATATCGAAAGTAATATTAATATATCACACTGGTAGTTAATGTATAGACATTTTGTAACAGTACCGTACTTTCATGTTACTGAATAATTCTGGTAATTCTGGGTGGTCACTGATTATTGTTTTACTTAATTGAAAAAGCCATGATGATCAAACAAGCTACTTACGAGCCTTCAGTATTTGTACAATATTCAGAGTGGAGAAAGAAGTTTAGTTTGAAGTGTGAAACATAATCAAGAGGGGTTTAAAGAATTACTCTATTTAAATTATATGATATAATGCTTTCAATCATTAACGAGTTTGCACGCAGCACGCTGACGTGAGGGAAGTGAATTTCCACAAAAAAATGTAAAACTACCAAAATATGTGTAAAAACATACATGTATTCCAATTTTTAATAAAATCTGAAAACATTGATTTTTTGGCTGTTCTGATGCTCCTGGTTTCATTTACCTGCAAAGCTGAGAATACAATTTTGCGCATTATATTGTTAGGAGAAGGTCCAGGCAGGCTTGAAAATTGGTGTGAGTTTCTGTGGATGATAAAAGTACTCTAACAAAGGAATAACAGGCTTTTATAGTGTAAAACCCCCATAAGACAACGTACTGTGTTTAGTCGATACACATTTTCTTTAATAACTCAGTAAATATTTAAGCTAGAATAACGAGAGAGGGCTTAAAACTTTCGCCTTTTCAATCACCATCTTTTTCATGCAATAATTTTACATCCGGGGCTTTTCTGACCCTTTTTGGGCCCGAAAACTCGAAATTTGAAAGATTAATCCCCCAAAAAAAGGTTTAGAGTTTTCAGATTTTTTTTCCCAATGATCTTGTCCAACTTATTACAGAAAGGAACGTCCCTACCAAATTTGAAGTTAATCGGACAAAAAATGCGACTACTAGAGTGCATGCACACACACACACACACATATATATATATATATATATATATAACATTTTGAACGACCCCCCAAAACGTGTTCAGGGGGTCACGTTAGGAACTTCTATGGTGGTCCCGGGCTTAAGTTTCACCGTGCGGGTCATGCTAATAGTTAACTTTCCAAAGGAAATTCACTATTGATTCATACACTAATGTAAAAGTCAAATATAAACATTAAATGCTCTAATTATCTAATTCAAGTAAACAAATACGTTATACTTTTAAATCCTTTCATTTTACATCTTAACTTAGAATTTATAGCTGTATCGACCATCGCTCCTAAGCACTGCGGGAGGGAGCATAAACGCATGGTGGATGTGTATGTGTGTGCGCGTGTGTGCGTGTGTGCGTGTGTGCGTGTCTCTGAGTCTCTTCTTGTCAACACCAGCTGTGTCTCCCACACGTCAAGACTGTGTTTTGTCTCACTCCAGTCTACCTTGCTGTTCTTATTGTGTTTGTCACTTCGCCTCTTTGTGTAGCATTAGTTACGTTTTACATGACACATGTAGTAAATCTTTGTATTTTGTATTTGTTAAATGTTATTATATATTATTAACTCTTTGTTAAATATTAATTAGTACCTGGGGGCCGAGCTTCGCTCGGAGATACTTTACTGTATTGATACTTTACCATGTGATTGTTACTTTGACAGCTCCTGTTTGTTTTTCAGTAGCTGTTAGGAATATTTCCTTTTGTTTAAAAAATCCATAGACCCAATGCTAAATTTTTCAAATATCAAGTTAATTTTACAGCAATATTTTATTTATCCTAGTTTTTTAGAAACATTTCAAAACAATTTGTTTTAATTTCAACTTCTAAAGGTTAAAAGCCTCAATCTTTACAGTTTAAGCAAAATCTTCCAGCAGTGACATGGAATGCGTGGAGTAACTAGTACCTTCAATTACTTTCTGATCTTACTTCAAATATTACTTAATAAATGTACAGCTGTTTTAAAAAGTAACACCCGCCCCTTACCATCACTTTTTTATCCGTCCAGTATTTATGCGCTACGAACAATGTACAACGTACCAAAGTTAACGACTACTAAATAAAAAAACACATTAAATCACGAAATATTTTTTATTACAACACGTGACATGCCTCAACAATACTAATACTAATTCAAAGTCACTGATAACATCGCATTGAACAAATCGTGAGGAATACAAATAGTTTTTAAGTCTTTGTCAAAATAAAATTATCTCCTGGAATCCTTTCGCCGCTGTTCAACAATGGTTTCACTTTTGAGAAACACTGACTGTCAACTCCAGTAACAATGACCACTTGTCTTTACACTTGTTTACTGAGAAGTTTCATACGATACTAATAATAATTCAAAGTCCCTGTTAACATCGCCTTGAACAAATCACGAGGATAACAATGGTTGGTAAGTCTTTGTCAAAATAAAATCATTCCAACTCCCGCAACATCAATGACCTGTCTTCACTCCGGCATTGACTGACGTCTGTCTTTAAACTTATTGACTCAAGTTTTCCAATTAGAAACTGCGTGACCTCCATTCACACCACAAGATTAGCCTCCTCCATCACCCCCAGAGGCACGTGGGCCTCCAGGAAGGGCCACCGTCTCTTAGACACCCGCTCCATCCGCCCCCGTAGCATCCAGAGCAGGTCGTTCAAGTAGAGAACGTCCTGTAGGTCGTGGTGGAGGCACCGCGCCTGGGTCACCAGGTAGTCCGTGGTGGCGAGGAGCTCCTGGGGGAAGACGTTGGGAGTGAGAAGAGAGATTAAGTGGTGGCACTGACGTGTAATGAAGTTTAAGTCACTACGTTTTTTATGCTCTAGGTATTCTATAACCTGAAGACGGGATAAGATTAAAGATTCCGAAACGTCGTGAAATTTGTATTCTCTAATCTGTGATGGAAAATGTCTGAATTTGCTTAATAACATAATATAATGAAGTTAGTTTTAATAAATAGTAGGAACAACCACATTTTGCTCTTGTTTTCGGCTGATAATAGAGTCTCGAGATTTTTTTAATTTCAATTACATATTTAGAAATAATTGTAACTCCTTTTGAATAATAAATAATTTATATATACCTTACGATCCAAAACTGAAATTTTCGAGTCCTAGTTCAAAACACTCTAGCCAGTAAAAATGTAGCCAAGGAATTTGGAATTCTGGTAGAGTTTTGACACTGAAACCTAGGACTAAATAATATTAGTGTAACTAAGGTCGTAAGATAATCCAAGATTCTTGTCATGATTACCGTTATAGAGGCTATATTACTATATTAATTTTTGTATAAATAGAAGTTCCTTTTTGGTAAAGCATTTAGATAACAGAATGTAAAATACAGGAATGACAACAATAAGAAATAGTATAAACATTTTAAAACAGTTATGCCCTAGACATTGTTATAGAGCTACCATTATTTTGGAGTAACTACTTATCAAAGGTATACTTCACTCATACACGTAAGGCATAGAGTTTAAAAAAGAAAAACTGCTAGAAATATTTCAAGTTTCGTGGTTGAACGTAATAATTGATCAAACGATATTTCCTATCGCCATAAACCATTTCACTTAGTAATACAGTGAGTATTACCTAATTTGTTTATAATCACTAAATTCTTAAATAAAAAAATGTTAATCCGTGCATACTGCAGTGCTACAGTGCTGCAGTGCTAAGCACGAAATATTCAAGTATTATCTGCAAAGAAAATTATGACCTTCCACCCTCATTAAAAAATGTTTTAAACAGGCCTGACCAACATTTATGACGTTTGAACAAATATGATCAAATTTCATCGAGGGTTCTAATCAAGCCCGACAACTCTGATAATATTTGACCTGGAAATGTCCCGAATCAGACAAAGAAACTGGATGATTGGGTCTAATTTGTTTGATACCGATGTGATCCAGATAGGGTTTTTGAAATTTCAAAGAGTTATAGGTACACGTTATATTTCAAGTCGATCTCAGACCTGGAAGTCACCCCGCAGCAGAAGGCCTTGGTGCAGCAAACAGCTGGTCTCCGAGTCAAGGTCCAGGAGACGGGAGTGCAGGTGGGACGCCGCCCTCAGGAACCGCCCCCGGGGCGCCGCCAACTCCGCCTCCGCCGCCCCCAGGTCAGTCTCTATACAGCGCAGCAGCGTCAGGCTGGGGCAGGGCAGGGGAGTCCGCAGCACCGCGGCGAGCTGGCGATGGCCGGGAGAGGCTGGGTCTAGCAGGGTGGCTAGCTGCTCGGGGGAGGGTGACACTGGCAGGACGGTGGGCCTGGGCGGCTGCGGCGAGAAACAACGACCATCAAGAAACAACCAACCCAGTCAAACATCAGTGCGAAAGTAGTTAGAAGAAAGTGTAAAATAAGAAACCCAAAAATGAAAAATAAAAGAATTTTATCTAAAATATATAAAATATTTATAAGGCGGGCAAAGAAAAGAAAGAAAAGTGGAAAGCAAAAGCAATAAAATAGAAATAGCCAAAGTAAGACTCTTTACGATTACACTTACTTTATTGCTTTAAAATGTTGTGATACATTCGGGGGAAGTTTGTTAACTTGCTTGAGCGAGCAGACTGTACATTAAAAGTTTTCGTTATCAAACTTTACGATCATCAACATTTCAAGGTATTGGCTTTAAAAACTATAATTATTTATTTATCTAAGTATAAAAAATACTACCAATAATATATTCTGTAAAGTCGAGGGTCCTTTTGGCTATATTAACCCATTTTTAAAACTGGAATTACGATCTTAAATTTTAGAATGGACATAATTATAGTTAAAATATGTTTTTGTTACTTATGCTTTGTTGTTTTCTATAGTAAAAAGACCCTCGCTTCCAAAATCGATTGTATGATTCTTATAAAAGGCAATATAAAGAACCTCCCAAAGCCTCCAAAAAGTCTTTTTGGAGATTATTGAGTCATCCGTGGGTAATTTTTCAGAACTAAATGATTTAAACGTTTTTGATTAATTGCTAATGTTAGATAATGATAATAATTGACGTTGATTTTTCAACGGGTGTTACTCTTGTAATAACATAACTGTAAATTAAATTACATAAGGGCAAAATAAAAATAAATATATAGGGGAACATAGTGATTTTTAGGCTATTGATTAGATGAATTGATGGAAGCATAACAAACAATGGGCGATTCTTGGGAAGTTGTTGTCATTAGAGACAGTACACCTGCATTGACAGTTTCTGAAGAAGATACGAGTATAATTGATTTGACTCCCGACAGAAAAATGTGTTTTCTTCTTCAGAAACTGTCAAATTGTAAACCTTTAAGGGGAAAGGCCTTATCATCTCCGAAAAACAGGATCAATTCGTGGAAGAAGCTTATCTCATATTCATCGTGCTTCAATTTGTCGGATATGAGAACAACCATTAACCTATAATTCCTGTGTAATGTTTTGCCTACATACTAACAGACCTGGAGGCGGCTCGGACTATGGCCGTTGGTCTGGCCGATGTTGAAGATGAAGCCCTTGCAGTCAAACAGCGTGCGGTACTCCAGAGGTCCCCCGGGGTCCAGGCTGGCCCCCACACTCTTCCACAACCCCTGGTCAGCCACCTGGGCGTCCGTCCCCGCCATAGTGTCCATCAGCCACCCCTCGGGCTCGGAGTCGGTGGGGGAAATGGCTCCTCCATACATCTCTGGATCTGGAACATCGTAGTTGTACTGTAGGTAGTCCTGAAACGCCAGTTTAAATTTGGTACAAGAGAAATTTGTCTTGAGGAGTGAAATGTTCTTGCGTGGATGATTTGCGATAATGTATTATAAAACAAATTTATTTTTTTATTTTTTTGTTGGTATTTTATAGAGTAAATGTAAACAATTTAGACAAACTGAATATACTACGATGAAGTTTCTGAAAAAAAACAGGATCTTTTTGGTTTTGTGTCAACAATGCAAAAAAACTTCAAAACATTAGTGTGCAGTAGGAGGTGTTGTCTAATGAAAATAAACTATAAACATGAGCAATTGATGTCCAAAAAAGGGGGAAAAGTTAAGTAAAAGTTAGAAAAAAGCGAGATATGATAACACGACTCGACGGCAACGACGACGGCTGTTTAAAGGTGCATTGTCACTGGTGCGGCTGGAACTGCAGTCGTTGGACGATCATCGTTGGACGATTATCGCTCGGTAATAATCGTTGCAGTAGGCATTGTCACTGGTGCGGCCGGAACTGCAGTCGTTGGACGATCGTCGTTGGACGATTATCGCTCGGCAATAATCGTTGCAGTAGGCATTGTCACTGGTGCGGCTGGAACTGCAGTCGTTGGACGATCATCGTTGGAAGATTATCGCTCGGCAATAATGGTTGCAGTAGGCATTGTCACTGGTGCGGCTGGAACTGCAGTCGTTGGACGATCATCGTTGGACGATTATCGCTCGGCAATAATCGTTGCAGTAGGCATTGTCACTGGTGCGGCTGGAACTGCAGTCGTTGGACGATCATCGTTGGAAGATTATCGCTCGGCAATAATGGTTGCAGTAGGCATTGTCACTGGTGCGGCTGGAACTGTAGTCGTTGGACGATCATCGTTGGACGATTATCGCTCGGCAATAATCGTTGCAGTAGGCATTGTCACTGGTGCGGCTGGAACTGCAGTCGTTGGACGATCATCGTTGGACGATTATCGCTCGGCAATAATCGTTGCAGTAGGCATTTCACTGGTGCGGCTGGAACTGCAGTCGTTGGACGATCATCGTTGGACGATTATCGCTCGGCAATAATCGTTGCAGTAGGCATTGTCACTGGTGCGGCTGGAACTGCAGTCGTTGTACGATCATCGTTGGACGATTATCGCTCGGCAATAATCGTTGCAGTAGGCATTGTCACTGGTGCGGCTGGAACTGCAGTCGTTGGACGATCATCGTTGGACGATTATCGCTCGGCAATAATCGTTGCAGTAGGCATTGTCACTGGTGCGGCTGGAACTGTAGTCGTTGGACGATCATCGTTGGACGATTATCGCTCGGCAATAATCGTTGCAGTAGGCATTGTCACTGGTGCGGCTGGAACTGTAGTCGTTGGACGATCATCGTTGGACGATTATCGCTCGGCAATAATCGTTGCAGTAGGCATTGTCACTGGTGCGGCTGGAACTGCAGTCGTTGTACGATCATCGTTGGACGATTATCGCTCGGCAATAATCGTTGCAGTAGGCATTGTCACTGGTGCGGCTGGAACTGCAGTCGTTGGACGATCATCGTTGGACGATTATCGCTCGGCAATAATCGTTGCAGTAGGCATTGTCACTGGTGCGGCTGGAACTGTAGTCGTTGGACGATCATCGTTGGACGATTATCGCTCGGCAATAATCGTTGCAGTAGGCATTGTCACTGGTGCGGCTGGAACTGTAGTCGTTGGACGATCATCGTTGGACGATTATCGCTCGGCAATAATCGTTGCAGTAGACATTGTCACTGGTGCGGCTGGAACTACAGTCGTTGGACGATCATCGTTGGACGATTATCGCTCGGCAATAATCGTTGCAGTAGACATTGTCACTGGTGCGGCTGGAACTACAGTCGTTGGACGATCATCGTTGGACGATTATCGCTCGGTAATAATCGTTGCAGTAGGCATTGTCACTGGTGCGGCTGGAACTACAGTCGTTGGACGATCATCGTTGGACGATTATCGCTCGGCAATAATCGTTGCAGTAGACATTGTCACTGGTGCGGCTGGAACTACAGTCGTTGGACGATCATCGTTGGACGATTATCGCTCGGTAATAATCGTTGCAGTAGTCATTGTCACTGGTGCGATTATTATACAATCCTTCAGTTGCTTCTTGACTGTTGCCGAGTGAAGTAGTGATAGTGAATGATGAGTTTAAAGAAAATTCAGTTATTTTGTTAGTTGACGATCTAGAAGATGAAGAAAATTTGGAAAGATATAAATACACTTACTTGGTCTTCCGACTTCTTCAGATATCACCGCCCAAACATTGTCTTTAGCTCTTTGGTCCTTGTACAGAGGGTGTCTCAGGTCGTAAATAGCAGGGTGGGGAGAAATCGCCTCAACTAGTTTCTCGTCTTTCTCGAGCGTAAAGACTTTCATAGTTGTCTTGGATGACATTACAAAAGGACACGCGCACTTTCTTGAGAAAAATATGTGAATACCTCAAAAATCGTTCTACGACTGCAACTCTGACTGCTCCAGGAGCAGACCCGCACGATAGACGTCTACGACTGCGGCGCCAGTCGCATCAGTGGCAACGGTGCCATTGAAAACAATGCTAAGCAGGTGCTCTACGATTATCGTTCAACGGCTGTCGTCCAACTACTGCAGTTCCAGCCACACCAGTGGCAATGCACCTTAACTGCCCGCCGAGCCGGCCGGCAGTCTGATTCCTGTCAGTGCGTGGAGCGGTTACCAGTGTTGTTACTGTTTATGTATGTTATGTTATGTTATGCTTATGCATGTTATGTTATGGATATGTGTGATTATGTATGTTATGAATATGTACTTCATAGTACAACTCTAATATCTAACGAATGGAAATCGTACAATCAGTTGTATAAACACGGTTATAACCACCAAACAGTCACCCTCAAATATAATTTCGTTGATCCCGACTCTGGTGCGCATACACAAACTGTAGAGAGTCATTGGAGGTTGGCTAAACAACGCAATAAAGTTCATTGGGTACGCACCGCTCGATGCTTGACTCATGTCTTTGTGAATTTTTGTGGCGAAGACGGCATCAAGATAGGGATCTATTTCAACAGATTCTACAATATATACTTTTATTCTGGCCGCCAGAATAAAGGTAAGGAATTTTCATTTTGTTTTTACTAAACCAAAATAATTTACAGATTGTTGACACATAACTGAAAAGATCCAAGAAACATTTTTCTGACACTTAATCGCATACGAGTCCAGGAACACTATAGATTACTCCCCATACAATTGATACTTTAAACTACTGTTCTGTAACTGCTACTCTCCCTCTATAGAAGTTGAAAATGGCAAATCATCCGAGAACTTTGCTGAATCCTCCATGATTGCGTGTCGCCCGACAGACGTTACAGACTTTTTCACTTTAAAACTGTCAGCTGAACGCGTCCTCCGTTGCAACTCTTTCGTCGAATATCGAAAACGATTTTTATCTCAAAGTCAGTTGACAATGCAATTATTACTGTTTGGAGAAAAATGAAGACGGTTATTAGAGAATTTCCCTTATAGGGAAGAAGCTATTACCGTAGTCAGCATGATAATACCTAGGTCCGGGACCATGAAAACTTTTCGTTTTTGAGGTCCCCAGATGCCAAAAACACCATTCGTTCGAAACTTTATATATATATATATATATATATATATATATATATATATATGTCCGTGGGTACGATAACTCTCATAAAAATGGTCCGATTTTGATGAAATTTGGTACACAGATGTAAATCAACATTTATGACTTTTAATTCGAAAACCAGCCAGATCGCTTTATCCAAAGGGGTATTTTGGGGGAGTTTTGTACCCCAAAAATGGGTTCTTTGAGTTTTTTACATGCAATATTTTAGTAAATCCAATTTTAATTTTCACCATTAAATTTAGCTTAAAAAAGTTTGGTGTTTTGATCATTGTTCTACGTCAATTGGTTACAGAGATATTGAAAGTGCTAAACACAGTACGTTGTCCAATTTTATCCTTATTTATCAACTTATCCAGACAAAAATTGGTATATTGCTTCATACTGTTGTGCTCTATTAATATTTGAATTAAGAAATAGTTTTTTACTGATAGATCCCATAGTAGCAAACCTGCGTACTCAACCCCCATGTTATTCTTATGTAGAATAAGTAAAATGTTATCTCCCTTAGTAATGAACATAAATTAATACAATTTTGTATATGGCTTCACCTATTTGTGTTATTACAAAATTTGCATAAAACACTATTTTTTGTGTACCTTGATTCAGCAAACCTGCATCCTCAGACGCCATCTTATTCTTATGGAGAATAATTAAAATGTTTACGAATGTATATTGATGAAACTTGGTGAAATGCTAAGCAAAAGCATATAAAGATTTTAAAAATCACTCATCACACATCTGAGCTATAGAAATTTGTAAAGTAAAATAATGAAAATGTTTAGCATATTATCAGAAATTACTACGATTTTATTCAGACAAGTTACAATTTCTCGGGTCTAGGTTGAGTATTATTTAAAATATAATTTTTTGGCTAGAATTACATTTTTTTATATAAAAATCAATTACTCAAAGATTATATTAATTCGTGAGATAAAATTCTAAAAATTGAAATGACTGCCATTTTAAAATGGTTAAAGCTAGAAGAGACACCTTCAATAACAAATTTAATGGCAGTAATTGAATTATACATAAAAAATGAGAAATTTTAAGAACAAAATATACAAAGATTTTAAAGACCACTCAACCCATAGCTGAGCAATTGCAATTTTTATGAGCAAAATCGTGCACATTCTTCGTAAACTACTAGCAATTGCCTCGATTATAACTTACACGAAACTTTTAGAACATTGTTCAACTAGAGGGATTGAATTCTAATCCATTATGAGTAACAAAGCAAGTTATCCAAGGCAATCATCTGTTGAGCCCGCGGGAGCGTGTGGCAGTAAGCCGCGTCTATTGTATTGTAAGTAGAGTGTAACCCACTTTGCCCCTCGTGGGGCTTCGTGCGTGCCAATGACCTCTATTGTCTGCTGCTACATATGCTAATACGTACGTAAGGAATGAAAATTATGTTCTGGAAATAAAATAGTTGGACGGTCATTATAATGTAAAGGTGACGAGTACAATGGATTGCATTCATTGTGAATGAATTGCATCCTTTGTATTTCATTGGATCGTATTCTTTTGTATCCTTTGTATTTCCTTGAGTCGTATCCCATGGTACCCTTAGTATTTCCTTGAATTATCTTCCCTGGTATCCTTTGTATTTCTTTGAATCGTATCCCAAGATACCCTTAGCATTTCCTTGACTCGTATCTTCTGATATCGTTAGTATTTAATTGAGTCGTCCTCCCTGGTATCCTTTGTATTTCCTTGAATCGTCTTCTTTAGTATCTTTTGTATTTCCTTGAATCGTCTTCCTTAGTATCCTTTGTATTTCCTTGAATCGTCTCTCCTAGTATCCTTAGTATTTCCTTGAATCGTATTATTTGGTATCCTTTGAATTACCTGGAATCGAATTCCTTGGTATCCTTTGTATTTCATTGAATCGTATCCCATGGTACCCTTGGTATTTCCTCGAATTACCTTCCCTGGTATCCTTTGTATTTCTTTGAATCGTATCCCACGGTATCCTTAGTATTTCCTTGAATCATCTTCCCTGGTATCCTTTGTATTTATTTGAATCGTCTTCCATGGTATCCTTTGTATTACCTTGAATCGTCTTTCCTGGTATCCTTTGTATTTCCTTGAATCGTCTTCCCTGGTATCCTTTGTATTTCCTTGAATCATCTTCCCTGGTATCCTTTGTATTACCTTGAATCGTCTTTCCTGGTATCCTTTGTATTTCCTTGAATCGTCTTCCCTGGTATCCTTTGTATTTCCTTGAATCATCTTCCCTGGTATCCTTTGTACTACCTTGAATCGTCTTTCCTGGTATCCTTTGTATTTCCTTGAATCGTCTTCTCTGGTATCCTTTGTACTACCTTGAATCGTCTTTCCTGGTATCCTTTGTATTTCCTTGAATCGTCTTCCCTGGTATCCTTTGTATTTCCTTGAATCGTCTTTCCTGGTATCCTTTGAATTTCCTGGAATTGAATTCCTTGGTATCCTTTGTATTTACTTGAATCGTATCCCATGGTACCCTTAGTATTTCTTTGGATTACCTTCTCTCGTATCCTTTGTATTTCTTTGAATCGTATCCCATGGTACCCTTAGTATTTCCTTGAATCATCTTCCCTGGCATCCTTTGTATTACCTTGAATCGTCTTCCCTGGTATCCTTTGTATTACCTTGAATCGTCTTTCCTGGTATCCTTTGTATTACCTTGAATCGTCTTTCCTGGTATCCTTTGTATTTCCTTGAATCATCTTTCCTGGTATCCTTTGTTATACCTTGAATCGTCTTTCTTGGTATCCTTTGTATTTCCTTGAACCGTCTTCCCTGGTATCCTTTGTATTTCCTTGAATCGTCTTCCTTGGTATCCTTATTATTTCCTTGAAGCCTTGGTATCCTTTGCATTTCCTGTAATCGTATTCCTTGGTATCTTTTGTATTTCCTCTAGTTGTATCCCATGGTACCCTTAGTATTTCCTCGAATCATCTTCCCTGGTGTACTTTGTATTTCCTTGAATTGTATCCCCTGGATGGCTCTCTGGTTTATGCTACATCTGTTTGAAGTCGACATATAAAGTACAACCAAATCAGCTTTAGGAAATAGTATAATGGTTGAGGGTCATGACGAGGATTTACTTTATGAAAAGATCCCCTTCCTTCTTGGTGACAGACCATCCTTGGTGTTTAGGGAAACACCTTTGGAGGGTACCCATTATAACTTGGTACACAGCAAAGCAGCTTACAAGAGAGGAAAGACCACTTTGCCACGTTTGAAGGTGTTAAATTAAAAAATAAATAGCATATTTCATATGAGAATGTCAGTTTAAATTCATGCATGTGTCAAAATTCAGAAAGTATCAAACATTTCCTTTAATCCTCACCCCATGGGCCTTAACAGTTTTCTTTGTATGCCATACTATGTTTTTATTTAGATAAATGTGTGTAAATTAGTTGCAAATGTGCGTCATTTTCTTCACTAAATGTAGCTTAAATATTCTTCACTATCCATGAATCTTCACGGTGGAACTGGATCTATCAGGTATAGCCCATACTTGAAATGGTAATTGGAATGGGTTTAATCAAATAGAGAATCCGCCGTAAGAAATTGTATGGTGTTTTTGTGACAAAACCCATCATGTAGCACATTAAAATGTACATCATGATCTCTACCTTTGTCAAAAATCAGGAAATATTTTAAAACCTCTTGGAGCTTTGCCTCATTACCTTTTGATTAATGTTCTACTTCATACGATGATTTTGATTGTCAGGTATTTTATTGTTATCTTTCTCCTGTAATAGCAATTTTCAGCCCTAGTATTCTTTATGCCTTTGCAAAATTCACCTAATTTGTAAATATTTTCGTTAGTTCAGTGTACTCGTAAGCTTCTATTTATTACTCAACAATCCTTCAGTTCCTAATTAAATGTAAAATTTTCCGACAGAAATTTAATAAGGAAATGATACAAATAAATTGTAAAGGGAAAACGAGAGATTATAAATACTACCCCCATCTAAATAGCCTTGTTCATTGTGATGGAAGGCAGGGAAAGGGATTCGATAGATGAAGAGGTGAGTGGGGAATGAGGGGTAGGTGGGGAATGGGTAAGAGGGTGGGGATGAGGATGTTGTGTAGGTCCTCAGCCAGTTTATGGCTTCCCCCCTCTTGTCACTTCTACCCTTATTTTAATTTCCCTTTCACCCCCTAAGGTCTCAACACCTAAGCCATAACGATGTAAACCACGTTAGGAAGAAGAGTGCTAACAATTAGATAAAAAGAAAAACCATATGTTTGATTATGTTTTAGTAGTTGTGTAGGGTAATACTGTAATGAACAATTAGTAGAAAATTATCGCACTAATATAGTTATAACTCATTACAATAAAATAAAAGGAAGAATTAAATTGACTCAACATGTGTTAACACATAATAGTAGTTTTCATAACTAGGAGCAAAAGTCGCTCTTTTGCTCCGAGTGATGAACAACGATTTTTATCATAATGCGGAATTAGACTTTTAATCGTTGAAAATTTTAACTATAAAGTTGTATTTTTGAGGATATGTTTACAAAGTAAGTAATACAGTGTTTACATTTATGTTATTTACAAACAATACTTTTTATAACGTGTGTTAAGGAACGCTTCTATCATGTATAGATAAATAGAACAGCTGACTTTTACGTCCTAGGACTTACAAAAGATCACAGCTGATTTTTTAGGTCCTAGGACAATAAAGTGACGTTTTAGTACTATTTAGAGAACAAAAAACAGGTGAATTTCTTGCAGAATGATAAAAATTAATTTTTTGTTCCACAAGTTTTAATTATAACCTAAAGATAACTGTATTTCAAAGATGTAGGCAGCCTATTTTAGATGTTCATAATTTGAATAGCCTTGATTATGTAAAAAATGTATATAATTTACTAAAACAGAATGTATGTGGGATCTGCACTGAAAAGTGCTGTTTTTTTTTACTACAAATTAAATTAAAAACATGTCAACCACAGTTATAATGCACGTTATTGCTTTTTCCTAAACTGCGCTTAAAGTGATTCTTTACAAAAACTGCTGTTTTCTGATTAGCGAGCGAAAAAGTCTTTAGACTTCACCTTACTTTTCCACTCGTTGAAAGTTAACAAACGTTTGTTTGTTGCTTTGGACCAAGTTAAATGACTAAAAGTGTTTATAACCACAATCACGTGAATTCCTCCAAATTGGATGAAATTGAATTTTTATTAGTTGTAGTATCCAGATTTGCAGTTATGGGAACAATTGTGTGTAATTCGAGTGTAAATTGCCTTTTTCGCTTTCAGTAAACCTTTTTTCTCAAGCAACAAAGATCTACTTTACGCTCTTAATACATAAACGAGTTCCACGCAGTGCGCTGATGTGAGGGGAGTGAATTTCCGTATAAACATCTTAAAAATCTAATAAAGGGTTTAACACAACACTGGTAACATTTTTTTGGAAAATAGAAAAAAGTATTTTTTTTGCTGATCTGATGCTCCTGGTTATACTTAAATTTACTATTAGGATGGCAATTTTGTACATTGAAAGGTTAGGAGGAGGTATAGTCAGGATAACAAGTTGGTACAGTGATATTGGGGGTGATAAACTACATCAAGATATGAAAAACAGCCTATCTAGTGTAAAATCCCCATAAGACAACGTACTGTGTTAAGACAATTAACATTTTCTTGAATAACTCAGTGAATATTTATGCTAGAATGATGAGAGAGGGCTTAAAACGATCGTCTTATTAATCTCCATCTTATTACTTGCATTAATTTTACATTCGAGGCTTTTCTGACCCTTTTTGGGCCCAAAAACTCAAAATTTTAACAATTAAAATCCCTAAAACCGGGGGTTAGAGTTGTCCGATTGTTTTGCCCAACGAACTTGTCCAACTGTATACAGAAGGGAAGGTTCCCACCAAATTTCAGGTAAGTCGGACAAAAAATGCGACCGCTAGATTGCAAACAAACAAACACACACACATACACACACACACACACACACACACACACACACACACACACACACACACACACACACACACACACACACACATCTATATATATAAAGTTTTTAGCGACCCCCCAAAACGTGTTCAGGGAGTCACGTTAGGAACTTCCATGGTGGTCCCGGGCTTAAGTTTCACCGTGCGGGTCATGCTAATACTTCACTTCTCCATAGGAAATTCTCTAATAACTGCTGTTGTGAACCATCTTAATAAACAGCTATATTTCACCCATGTCACAAACTGGGTTTACAATAATATTTTGCATATGAGACGAGTGATGTACGGGGGATGAATAAACGGGATACGAAGAAGCCAGACACACTCAAATGTAGGTTATCCCTAGCTCAGTGCAATGGATAAGGGATTATAGATATGATGAATACATACACAGGGCTTGCAGATCCCGTGTTCGTGTGAGCCATGCTTGGCTGGGTGTATTGCAGTTTTGAATCTAAAGCGATACAACACGATGAAAAAATACGATGGTAAAATAAACATATAATATGAACAAATACAATATAAAATATTTATTTTATAATATTTATAATATAACACAGCACATTATAACATATGTATATGGTACTCGTAGTTTTGGTACTAATAAATTGTGAGATTTATACAAACAATAACGATATTTATATGCAAATAAAGCTTAAATAACTTGAAATTACTATTATAATATAATAAGAGTACCTAACTTAACACTTTATAACCATTTATCAGAATAACAAATACAAACATTGATAAGTTTTATGTGATTAATTACAAAAACATATATACTTTATACATTTATAACACCGAACATTCATTAAACTAAAATAAACCAACAATCAATTTGCCTAAATTAATGAGATGGTAACTTGATAAGTTGTCTAATCAATAAATAAATAATAGATAGACAAAACATTCATTATTACTAAAATATCTTTGGTCACGTTTGGCAAGTTGGGTACATTAGTTTATAACAGCAGATTGGGCTCTACATAATTTAATAATAGCCTAATATCTTTGGTATGAATTTGAATTAATAAAATACCCCCGTTGCAGCAAACCTGCGTGATCAGCGAATTTCCTATGCATGAATATATTTCTTACTACCACATAAAGCCACTTACCAAGTTTCATAAAAATGCTTAAATAAATAAGTGATGTATAGCATTTTATTTATTCTCCATAAGAATAACATTAAGGCTGAAAACGCAGGTTTGCTGCAACGAGGAGGATAAAAATGTGGGTTTTTTGCAATTATAAATATAACTCAACCAGGTGAAGCTATATACCAAGTTTTAATGATTTATGTTCATAATTAAGGGAGATATAAAGCTTTACGTATTCTTCATAAGAATAACATTAGGGATGAGTATGCAGGTTTGCTGCTAAGGGAATAATCAACAAAAAATCATTTTTTGTGCAAATATTAATATACCAGTACTAGGTGAAGCCACATACCAAGTTTCATCAATATACGTTCATAAATAATCGAGATATAAAATTTTAAATATTCTCCATAAGGATAACATTGGACAACGTACTGTGTTTACCACTTTGAATATCTCGGCAACGGTTGGACGTAGAATCACAATTTAACACCAAAATGATTGTTTTGTAGAGCTAAACTGATTGGTAAAAGCAAATGTGAAATGTACGGTAAAATTAATTAAGGAAAAGCTAAAAACCATTTTCCTAAGATTAACATGGGAGATTTTATGAACACGTTTTTTTTGGATTTTCTCCGTAACCACTTAACCTAGGTTAATGATTTAAAATACTATATTATTTGTTTTTTAAGCTCTAAAAACGGTTAAAACAAAATTGTGTGTTTTAAAAATTTAAGGGTGAAAAGTGCAAAAAACTGATTTTTGGAAAATTTTAAAACCCCATAAATCCCCTTTCCCATGGTCCGATTTTTCTGGTTTTCAAACTTAAAGTCATGAATGTCACTTTACATATTTGAGCCAAATTTAATAGAAATCGGACGTTTTTTACTCAAGTTATCGCATTCATGGGCACATATATATATATATATATATATACACATATATATATATATATATATAGACTAAAAATTGGAATAAATGTATGTTTTACACTAATTTTGAGTTTTAAAAGTTTTTATATGGAAATTCACTTCCGTCACGTCAGCGTGCTGCGTGCGAACTCGTTTTAATTTCTTCTGCTTTTACAGTTCTCTGTTTAGAATTGTGTTTATTTAGCTTTTCCTGGATTGCGCCACTAATTTTACTCTAGGTATTCTTCTCACCTGTCGACCTGATCGGATACCAAATCCAGAAACTTTGTGAAAGTGGTTTTTCTCTTTCACTGATTTGTGTATATTTTGAATACATTTGTGTATCTACGCCAGTTGCATTTTTTAACGTTTTGATAGAGAACGGTCCATACCTTGGTCTTGTTACTATCTAAGGTCGACATGTTCTTAGAATGCATCTTTAATTCATACCCCAATGAGCAATGGGTCCAGTTTTGAACCTTCTCAAAATGTTGCGATTTTGATCAGTATCGACCTAGCGAACCACGGATTACAAGTTATGTCAAATGTTCCAAATAATTTCTTGAATGACAATAACTGATTGGTCTTTTCACACCGAATGTGTTTTAAAAGTTTGTTAAGATTGTTATAATAAATATGTGTAAAAATTAGAAAAATAATGCAAAAATGTAACGGAACGCAATAACTAATTCTGCTAATCACCATGTGAGACAGACGGGTTGACCGCCCTGTTAAACTGCCGTGCCGAATATCGGTCTAAATGACATTAATTGGTTTCACTGTTGCCGGAGCCAACTCGACCTGCTGAGTACAAACCTCAGCTGTCAGTGTCGGACATGTTCGGGCTACCCGAGTGAAATCCGCTGTTTGAAATGCTTAACTGTTGACAGATACCTCTAGTTTTCAACCCCCTGGACAAGAAGAGATAAGCAGTGTGATTTTTATGGCAAACAAGCATGAATAGCATGATGCGTGTTGTTACAATTACAGGATAGAATAAACAACGTCTCACATCACTACAAAATATATTTATACTTATATACAAGACGGTAAAAATACATTACCCCGTCACAGCAAACCTGCGTACTCAGCGAATTTCCTATACATGAATATATTTCTTACTACCACATAAAGCCACTTACCAAGTTTCATAAAAATACATAAATATCTAAGTGATATATAGCATTTTATTTATTCTCCATAAGAATAACATTAGGGCTGAGAACGCAGGTTTGCTGCAACAAGGAATATGAAAATTTTTTTTCCAATTATCAATATAAATCAACCAGGTGAAGCTACATACCAAGTTTTAATGATTTATGTTCATAATTAAGGGAGATATAAAGCTTTACGTATTCTCCTTAAGAATAACATTAGGGATGAGGATGCAGGTTTGCTGCTAAGAGGATAATCAACAAAAAATCAATTTTTTGTGCAAACATCAATATACCAGTACTAGGTGAAGCCACATACCAAGTTTCATCAATAATAATCACATAATTCATAAGTTTCATCAATAATTCATTAATAATAGAGATATAAAATTTTAAATATTCTCCATAAGGGTAACATTGGACAACGTACTGTGTTTAGCACTTTGAATTACTCGGCAACGGTTGGACGTATAATCACAATTTAAACACCAAAATGATTTTTTGTAGAGCTAAACTGATTGGTAAAAGTAAATGTGAAGTTTACAGTAAAATTAATTGAGGAAAAGTAAAAACCATTTGCCCATAAGATTAACATGGGAGATTTTATGAACACGTTTTTTGGATATTCTCCGCAACCACTAAACCTAGGTTAATGATTCAAAATACAAAATTATTTGTTTTTTTAAGCTCTATATAATGGATAAAACTAAAATTGAGTGTTTTTAAAATTGTAGGGGGAAATTCAAAAAACTGATTTTTGAAAAATTTAAAACCCCCATAAAACCCCCTTCCCATAGTCCGATCAATCTGGTTTTCGAACTTAAAGTCATAAATTTTAGTCTACACATTTGTGCCAAATTTCATAAAAATCGGGCGTTTCTTTCAAAAGTTATCGCGGTAACGGACACACACACACACACACACACATATATATATATATACATATATATATATATATATATGTATATATAGATATATATATATATATATATATACAAATATAAATTTGAACGAATGGTGTTTTTGGCATCTGGGGACCTCAAAACAAAAAGTTATCATGGTCTTGGGCTTAAGTCTTACCATGCCACCTACGGTAATAGCTTCTTCCCTATAGGGGAAATTCGCTAAAAATGATGGTATATGATATGTATATCGATCTCAACCAGCCACACCGGTCATCATCAGGCCCTATCAGAAAATATTATAATTTTTGTATATTTACCGACTTATATGTAAGTACAGTATGTACAGTAGTGTAAATATATTTCCTAGTATTGTGAGACGTCGTTCATTTAATACTGTACTATTAAATATATATACTAAACAAAATTAGAGTCGAAAAAAGGTTGAATGTTTTAGAATTATATTTCTCAAATTTAGACTTTATATTTTCAGAGAAAGAGTGAGTTTTAATATCTGGTAAATATAACTCAGCCCTTATGATATTAGACGAGCATTTCAGTTGTTATTGCATTGTATTGTTACTTTTGTTGTAGATATAAATTTATGTGTAGCGGAATGTCATCTTGACATATTACTTATGCAAAATTCTGTAATATTTGTATACCATGTGATTAAATAAAGAAAGAAAATATCGAAAACGTTGCTATAACTTGAAACGTAATAAACTTTGAATGAAAAAGGTTCCCCGAATTTTTTTTAAAGCTATCGATCCTTATTGATTTTCCCTATAGGCAATTAAAGTAGTAATGTTGTTGTTTCGGATTTTGTATAATTATGGCAGATGGTGAGATGGTTTAATGAACGAGCGTTTGTAAATGAATGTCAAACACAGATAGTTATGTATCTTCATATTTAATATACGATTTAAATATTTTATCGAAGAATAATAAATCATTATAAAAATAGATGTTGATGTGTTTGATCGATATGAAAACATTGTTTGATAAAAAACACAGTTTATAAAGGCTTTTAATTTAAATTTCTGAAAAATTATTAAATAATCTTTAACATTTCAGTTACAACCTATTAAATCCAATTATGAACATAATAGTATATGCTGAAATATATTTCGGTTCTTGGAAGAAAATATGGATTTATACCTCTTATAAATTATTTCCTCTTGTAAATTAATAGGCTAAGAATACTTCTAATATTTATTCTTGTGAACCGATAAATAAACTTCCAACATCAATTACTATTCTCAAAGACAGAAGTGACGATGACTATGATAGTGCTTTGACTAAGATCGCTCTGTGTTGAATTGAGACTGAGGGTAATTACCATACGTTTTGGTAGGGGAGGGATGGCTGGAGGGGAGGGAGGGCTGGAGGGGAAGCCGTAAAACTGGCTGAGGACCAAATTTATGTACCACCCTTCTCCCCCACCCACTGCCATCCTAATGCCACAAAGGACGAGGTTGAATAGATAGATTGACATTACCTCCCAGCTCCTGCAGAACCATTATCAAAACTCTCTCTAATATATTTAAAAGGTTATATTCTTTAAGGTTTTAGTGAATTTCCCCTATAAGGAAGAAGCTATTACCGTAGTCGGCATGGTAAGACCTAGGCCCGGGACCATGATAACTTTTAGTTTTGAGGTCCCCAGACCCCAATAACACCATTTGTTCGAAACTGTATATATATATATATATATATATATATATACATATATATATATATATATATATATATATATATATATATGTGTGTGTGTGTGTCCGTGAGCACGATAACTCTCGTAAAAATTATCCGATTTTGATGAAATTTGATATAAACGTTTAAAGCACCATTTATGAATTTAAGTTCGAAAACCAGCCAGATCGCTTTATCCAAAGGGGTATTTTTGGGGGGTTTTGTACCCCAAAAATGGGTTTTTTGAATTTTTTACATATAATTTTGGAAATAGTCAAATTTTAGTTTTTACCATTGGATTCAGCTTAAAAAAACACACAATTTGGTATTTTGATCATTTCTCTAGGTCAATTGGTTACTGAGATATTGAAAGTGCTAAACACAGTACGTTGTCTAATGTTATTCTTATGGAGGAAAAGAAAAATTTTATATCTCGCTTATTTATGAACGTATAATGACGAAACTTGGTATATGGCTTCATATGGTTGTGGTCTATTGATATTTGCTCAAAAAAATAATTTTTGCCAAAGGATCCCGTAGCAGCAAACCTGCGTACTCATCCCCATGTTATTCTTATGGATAATAATTAAAGCTATGTCTCCCTTAATTATGAACATAAATTAATAAAAACTGGTATTTGACTTCACCTACTTCAGTTATATTGATATTAGCATAAAAACCCATTTTTTGTGTTCCTTGTTGCAGCAAACCTGCGTACTCAGCCCCAATGTTATTCTTATGGAGAATAATTAAAATTGTATATATCGCTTACTTGTGAATATATTTTTATGAAACTTGATAAGTGGGGTGATGTAGTATTAAGACATTTACATCTCCATTGGAAATTCACTGAGTATGCAGGTTTGCTGCGACGGGGGTATTCTTATACTTTTTCGGTTTTGATATTTCCCTATGTACTGTAGGACTACGACTACCTTGATTGTACTAATTGGTATTCAGAGGTTGCCTGAAGCAGACAACAGGAGTTTTACACCGTGGGCGAGTTTATGGTTCACTCATGGTATGTATTTGTTGTGTTCTCGGGTGTGTTATTGGGCGCAAACTGTCCAATGGAGTGGCGTTAGACTGTTGTGGATTTTAATTAATTTCTTTTTTTCTTTGCGGCCTGCCAATTTTGTAAAATATAAAATATTTTGTTCCCATTTATTGTGACATTTGACGTTTTTTACTCTGTTGTAACAGTTTATTATTATGGCAATAAATGTTATTATATTTTTTTAGGGTAACAGTGAAAATAACTATATTTTATATATTAATATTTGAAATGAATTCAAATTCAAATTATATTTATTGTCACATTTTACATTTTTTACATAGCAATGCTATACAAACTGGTGACATGGTCAAATGGAACTACAACTAAAACTTAACTAAAGTACAATATTCAAAAACCAAGACAAGCAAGTACCGTACAAAATCAAACCAATACAAGTGAGCAAAACAAAACAAATTTCAGATTAAAGGCGAGAAATACCTACGTTTCTATATCAATTTTACAAAACAAACTCATTTATACTATAATAGCTACTGGTAAGCAAATGCTCTTTAAGGGAAGGTTTAAAACTGTTTGAACCAATTTTAGATTTCAAACCAGGAGGAAGGCTGTTGAAAAATTTCATCCCAGCATAGGAAGGAGATCTTTCATACAGGCACAAACGATGTATCTTAAATTGCAAGTCCCTCCTATGCCTCGTATCATAATCATGATCATGCTGCTCCTGGCTTATTTTTTCAAAATTGTTTTCCAGCAAGAGTAATCATTTATAGATGTAAAGGGATGGCAGTGTCATTAGATTAAGTTTCCGAAAGAGGGGTCTACATGAAACTCGATAACCTGAAAAAGTAAGAATTCTTATAATCTTCTTTTGAGTTCTGAAAATATTTAATGCGTCAGCTGATGATCCCCACAATTCTATCCCATACTGCATAATAGAATAAAAATATGCGTAATAAACCATTAGCCTAGTTTTCAAATCGGTGGTACCCCTTAATATTAACATCTGAAAGCAAGCTGAGCTAAGCCTCTTTCCAACTACATGCAGATAAGTTTTCCAATTCAAATTTAGGTCCAATTCAACACCTAAGAATTTTGTTGAGAAGCTCGAAACAACCCTGTGATTATCTATAGAAATGTCAAATTATTTTGGGTCAGTACTTCTACTGGTTTGAAATTTAAGCAAATTAGTTTTACTATAATTTAGATTCAACCCGTTAACCTGAAACCAATTTTCCAAATTTTTTATGGTTTGTATTGTTAAACTTTCAAGTTCCTTCATGCTAGTAGCTTTTAAAACTGCTGTAGTGTCATCAGCATATAAAATTAGATCAGCACCTATATTCTTATCAAGGTCATTAATGTAAATCAAAAACAAAACAGGGCCTAGAATTGATCCTTGAGGAACACCAGCTGATATGTCCTGCCACTCAGATTTAAATTTTATAGAGTCCTTTGTAACAATTACTCTTTGTTTACGATTCTTTAAATATGAGGATACCCATAACAGAGCAGTGAAGGACAAGTTATAGGCTTGAAGCTTTCCGAGCAGAATCTCATGCACGACACAATCAAAAGCCTTGGATAAATCACAAAACACGCCACACGTCTTCTGCGATCCATCCAAGGCCAGTAAAATCCGCTCAACCAGATCAGCCATTGCAAAAGAAGTATTTCTTCCAGTTCTAAATCCATACTGATTTTTGGAAAAAATTTGATTCTCTTCAAAAAAAGACAAAATTTGTTTGCAGACCACCTTTTCAAAAACTTTAGATAACACTGGTAAAACAGAAACTGGACGGTAATTATCGGCAATGTTCTTATCCCCTTTCTTAAAAACTGGTACAATTTCTGCATATTTCATTTGAAGCGGAAAATAACCAGCTTTAAGAGATTGATTGACTAATTGGCACAAAGGATCTGCAACAATATCTAGAGTACTCTTGAGCAAATTCAAAGGAATGTCATCCCATCCTACTGATTTTTTATTTTTTAAAGATTTTATAATATTTTTAATATCTGTAATAGAAACTCCTTCAAAGTTAAAAATAGGCAATGGCAAGTCGACATTAGTTCATACAAAGCCAAGAGCATCACTTAGGCATGACTTGACACCTGAGTCAGAAGACGCATTTAAAAATTTCAAATTAAGCAAATTTGCTATCCTGTCACCTGATTGACACAATATGTCATTAAATATTAAATCTGGAAAATTTGTATCCTTCCCTTTAGAACAAAGCTCTTTGTTAACAATATTCCAAGCAGTTTTAGTTTTGTTCTCTGACGATCTAATTTTCTTGCAATTAGCTGACAACTTAGCTGCTAGACAGACAGACTTAAATACTTTCTTATATTTTTTTACATACTCTAAGAAATTTGCATCTTGTGATTCTTTAGACAACTTATGTAAAATTCTCTTATGTCTACTCGAAATCTTTATGCCCTCTGTAATCCATTTATTTTGAGTAGTGTTCAAGCATATCTTTTTTTGCCTAATTTTTAATGGAAAATGTTGATTAAAAGCACTCAAAAAAGTATTATAAAAATTATTAAAATTTTCTTGAACATTTTTTGTTTTATCACAGTTTAAATCAGCATCTTGTAAAGTCTGTCTAAAAGAATTAATATTTTCCTTGGAAAAACATCTATTTGTCACGCTACTTATTTTGACTTTTTTCTCAGCAAGACTCTGAACACCACAAATGAAAAGGCCTCTGTGATCTGAAATACCCAACTCAACATTGATATTATCATTAGAAGATACCTGGCATAGGTTATTGGTCAAAATATTATCAATGCAAGATTCAGTAGTCTTAGTTATTCTGGTTGGCATGTGGAAATTTTCCCTGTAACCATAGCTAGAGATTAAATTTAGAAAATCATGCTTGATCTGAGGGTATTTTGTTGTTTCCAGTATATCTATGTTAAAATCTGCAGCTATATATATTTGTTTCCTATTTTTTTCTCTTTGTAATAAACAAAACAGATGTTCAAGTTTATGAAAAAATATATTTACATTATTTCTATCTGGAATACGATAAAGTGAAATTATAACTATCGAAAGCTCCAGTATTTCAATGCTGGACAACTCAAAAACAAATTCCTCATTTAAAACCATCAGGTCAATTCGCTCAGTAAACCCCAGACTGTGATGTAACAAAATGCAAGATCCTCCCTTTATATGCTGTTGCCTAAAAAAACAAGATGCCAACTTAAAATGTTCAATTGAACTCAAAACAAATCCCTGCTCTTCCTGTAACCAGTGCTCATTTAAACAAACTACTTTAACTTTAGTATTTTCCAAAATAATTTGCAAGTCATTAATTTTATCCAAAAGCCCACCCTGAATATTTATGTGCATAATCCAAAAACAATTTTTATTCTTAAGTGGATCTAATAAATGGTGGCCATCATAACTGTTAAGAAAACTCTGAATCATTCCAGGATTTTTGAGCTGCTGGTCTAGGTTGAGAGGCCCCCGACTTGAGTTGCTTGTAAAAAAGAATCACTAACACTCCACTTTTTTTATGAAATCCACTTTTTAAATTTTAACCTACGTTTTGCGTTCGACTTTAAGCAATAAAGTACTATGAGTTGCTGACCAAGAACTTCATTTTGAGGAGCAGAGAAAATGAAACTAATACACACAAAAGTGTTTTTATTGTCACTAATTGTGTGTTAAGTATTTTATTATAGCTTATTTTGATTATAAGTTATATAAATGGCCCAAGGGAGTTTCAATGGTAGAAATAACAAACGGTTTTATTTTACAGTGCCACCATTTTTGATAGGTATAAAATATCAGTCTTGTATATGTACTGAGGTGTTTTACTCATTTAACCCTTTAAAATCGTCACTTAAAGTGGGCTAATATAAAAACACTTTTATCTTCTTGAAAATTTAATTTTCGTGGCAGTGCTAGTGAGGAGCTTGAGAAATATTTATTTGTTACTGTAAATGTTTTTGATTCCGAGAAAAATATAATTTTTACCTTATTAAGTTCCAAAATCATCGTACAACCCCGGAAATTGTAAGAAATTCTGGATTTTCATCATCCTAGTCCTTGTATGATGTAGTGAGATTCCGACACAATACTGTTATGTGCTAAAGCAAATATTAAGTAAAATACCCCCGTCGCAGCAAACCTGCATACTCAGCGAATTTCCAATGAATATATAACATAACACATTATAACACTTAACAGGATTCATAAGAATTGTATTCACAAACAAGCGATATTTAAAATATTAATTATTCTCCATAAGAATAACATTGGGGATGAGTACGCAGGTTTGCTGTAACAAGGCACACTAAATAATGGGTTTTTATGCAAATATCAATAGAACTCATCTTAGTGAAGTCACATACCAAGTTTCATCCATATACATTCATAAATAAGCAATATATAACATTTTAAGTATTTTCCATAAGAATAACATGGAGACCGAGTACCTAGGTTTGCTGCTACAGGAGCCATAGGCGAAAAATTGTTTTTTTGTGCAAACAACAATAAACCATAACCAGATCAAGCTATATACCAAATTTCGCCAGTTTATGTTCATAAATAAGCGAGATATACAATTTTCCTTTTTCTCCATAAGAATAACATTAGACAACGTACTGTGTTTAGCCCTTTCAATATCTCGGTAGCCAATTTACGTAGAGCAATGATCAAAATACCAAATTGTTTGTTTTTTAAGCTGAATTCAATGGTATAAATTAAAATTTGATTTAAATTAAAATTAAATGTGAAAACCCCTAAAACCTCATTTTTGGGGTACAAAAACCCCCAAAAAACCCCCTTCGGATGGTGCGATTCATCTGGTTTTCGAACTCGTTCAAATAAATGGTACTTTGCACATTTGTACCAAATTTAATTAAGATCGGACCTTTTTTACGAGAGTTATCGTGCTTACGGACACACAAATACATATATATATATATATACATATATAAAAATTTGAACGAATGGTGTTTTTGGCATCTGGGGACCTCAAAATGAAAAGTTATCATGGTCTCGGGCTTAAGTCTTACCATGAGACCTACGGTAATAGCTTCTTCCCTATAGGGGAAATTCGCTAAAAGAGTGAAAAGTTTCATAGGACCAATTGTTACCGACCTATACAGAAAAAACTATATTTCCTAGTGTCATTAAAAATGAATCCAAATTTACGTTGGAAATTTTCTAGATCTATAATTTTATTTAATCTCATACCAGAATTCCATTTTTAAATACAAATATCATAAATACTTTGGTAATATTAATTTATGAATTTTACAATCAAACCTTAATACAAGCGGACTACAGAATAACATCTCTGTAAGGCACTCTATTTTAGGTCACGGTCAAATATTGCAGTGTCTATGCATAGACCTTTTTAAAATTAATATTAAATGATTAAACGTATTTTGTATGATTTTTATGATATTAAAAAAGTAAACAGAGGTTATTTAATTTTATTGAATGTAACAGTATTGTTGTTTTATCCATTTCTAAAACTTGTTGACATGTGGGTTCAGCATTTGCTACTTACTATGTGTCTCCAGTTGCCTACAGGTAGCGTGGCCTGTGAAGACCCCAGACACACTGACACTAAGCACTTCATCCACGCACCAAGTAACTTTGTGGACTAACCAGACAATAGGCGCCTCGTAGCTTTGTTTCTGTGGCGCTTTATGGCTTCTCGATCCGCTTATATCATTGGTCCTCTCCTCACGTCACGTGTCAACATTTGTCCACCTTGCTATTTGAATATGCTTAGGTTAGGTTACTGAAGTTGTTTGGAACTGTGACAAAATGTTAATTTGATACTGAGGATAAATGTAAACGTAACATTGGTGAAAGTTAACCTCTTACCTATTGTTAGTTTTCCTCGTTAAAAGCACAATGAACCGTGGTTTTCTAACGTTTAGGCCAAGATTCGTAAATTTCGTGTTCAAGTTGTGAATTTATAAAGTGTCTCGTACTGTTTTAAATGTCTTGTGTGTTTTTATGTTGGTTAAAGCAATGACAATCATTATTATGGAGTGAAATCTTTTACATCTAGGTTTGATAATGACCTTATCGCAATCAGGAGTCGCATATCATGAATATTTGTCACTCACCAGTTCTGAAGTAATTGCCACCATTAAAACCTATGAAGCCGTTACCATTATTGTGGTAGACTGAGTAGTCATACCACTTAAAATATTATTAAATGAGTATTACGAAATGTTTTTGAATTGTATGTTAAACCGGACGGAATGATTGTCATTCAAAATGTTATACTCTTATGTGAATGATAGAACACAACTGTGTGTTTTTCCACAAGATTGGATTTGGTAAGGCAAATTATGATTGTTCATTTAGGTAATCTAGGCAAATTTTCACGAAATAAAGTACCCTTAAAAGTACATTTTAGCGAATTTCCCCTATAGGGAAGAAGCTATTACCGTAGGTCTCATGGTAAGACTTAAGCCCGAGACCATGATAACTTTTCATTTTGAGGTCCCCAGATGCCAAAAACACCATTCGTTCAAATTTATATATATATATATATATATATATATATATATGTGTGTGTGTGTGTGTCCGTAAGCACGATAACTCTCGTAAAAAAAGGTCCGATCTTAATGAAATTTGGTACAAACTTGTAAAGTACCATTTATTTGAACGAGTTCGAAAACCAGACGAATCGCACCATCCAAAGGGGGGTTTTGGGGGGGTTTTGTACCCCAAAAATGGGTTTTTTGGGGTTTCCACATGTAACTTTTTTTAAATCAAATTTTAATTTTCACCATTGAATTCAGCATAAAAAACAAACAATTTGGTATCTTGATCATTGCTCTACGTCAATTGGTTACTGAGATATTGAAAGTGCTAAACACAGTACGTTGTCTAATGTTATTCTTATGGAGAAAAAGAAAAATTGTATATCTCGCTTATTTATGAACATAAACTGACGAAATTTGGTATATAGCTTCATCTGGTTGTGGTTTATTGTTGTTTGCACAACAAAATTTTTGCCTATGGTTCCCGTAGCAGCAAACCTAGGTACTCGGTCCCCATGTTATTCTTATGGAAAATAATCAAAATGTTATATATCGCTTATTTATGAATGTATGTGGATGAAACTTGGTATGTGACTTCACTTAGCTGAGTTCTATTTATATTTGCATAAAAACCCATTATTTTATGTTCCTTGTTGCAGCAAACATGCGTACTCATCCCCAATGTTATTCTTATAGAGAATAATTAATATTTTAAATATCGCTTGTTTTTGAATATATTTCTTATGAATCTTGTTAAGTGGCTTAATGTGTTATGTTATAATTCATTGGAAATTCGCTGAGTATGCAGGTTTGCTGCGACGGGGGTATTTCCTTTTCAGAGTGAGAAATTAAAAGTGAAATATCTTTGTAAACAAAAATTATTGCGGACATTACAATAACTAACTTGTAAGAAGAAATACCCCCGTCACAGCAAACCTGCGTACTCAGCGAATTTGCGATGCAAATTTTTGTCTTAATACTACATAAAGCCGCTTACCAAGTTTCATAAAAATATATTCACATTGAAGCGATATTTTTATTATTCTACATAAGAATAACATTGGGGATGAGTATGTAGGTTTGCTGACACAAGGAACACAAATAATTTATTTTGATGCAAATATCAATAGAATTCAACTAGGTGAAGCCACATACCACGTTTTATCAATATTCATTCATGAATAAGCGATATTTGAATCATTCTCCATAAGAATAACATTGGGGCTGAGTAAGAAGGTTTGCTGCAAAAGGAACGCAAAATATGGGTTTTCATTCAAATATCAATATAACTCAACTATGTGAAGCCACATATCAAGTTTCATCAAGCTACATTCTAAATAAGCGATGTATACCATATTTTAATTGTTCTCCATAAGAATAACATGGGGGATGAGTACGCAGGTTTTCTGCAACAAAGATCAAAACAAATGGGGTTTTATGCAAGTATCAGTATAAACATTAACACATTAAAGAAATAAAATAAATGTTGTCGATTATTAACTATGTAGAGCATTTTCTCTATAATAAAGGTCCGTGATAATAAATAATGTCACCCACCACATTCAATGTTATCAAAGCCAGGACACATCAATTTAAAATTATTTGTTAATATCTCTTTCCTTCAAAGTTGTTTTGGCTTCCGGAAGGTTGAAGGAAAAATACAATTTAACGAGAGTTGTAGTATTTTTCGTTGTGTTAATTAACTTCTTAATTTCAACATCTTTATAGTTGGGGATGGACGCTTCTCCTCAAGGAAAAGATTTGAGTTGCTACTATGTCACAGTGAAAGTAACAGTTGTGCAAGTACCGGTGACAAACAGTGCTGTAAACATGTCATTCAGTGACTCATCAATCACGGCCAATGACAGCTGCAACTGTTTCCAACTGCTCAGCAACTCCCTTCATAGATTTGAGTTGCTACTATGTGACAGTGAAAGTAACAGTTGAGCAAGTACCGGTGACAAACAGCGCTGTAAAGATGTCAGTCAGTGACTCATCAATCACGGCCAGTGACAGCTGCAACTGTTCCCAACTGCTCAGCAACTCCCTTCATAGATTTGAGTTGCTACTATGTCACAGTGAAAGTAACAGTTGAGCAAGTACCGGTGACAAACAGCGCTGTAAACATGTCAGTCAGTGACTCATCAATCACGGCCAGTGACAGCTGCGACTGTTCCCAACTGCTCAGCAACTCCCTTCATAGGTACTTGTTCGAGCCGTCTTGAAACAGTCTCACTTTATATGTTTAATACTCAGTCACAAAATACTCCTGTCTATATAAAATTCTATTTGAAATTGATTTGTAAAGTGAATTCTGGATATAAATAATTTGTATAACTGTTTTAATGTAAATTATAGAACATAATAGGTATTTAAAGAGTGTTTCTTCTAATACCTGTTTCATCTAACCAACATACAGGGTGTTTTAGAACAACTTACCAATATTGTAGGGCATTGTTTGAGGGCCAAAAGCGAATGTAAATAACATAATTAAATTGTCTGAAAGTTCCCAGTCACACACAGCCGCCATTTTTTTCACGTTAAACATACGAAATTGAAAGTTTGAATGCAATTTCATAATAACTAGACAAAGCTATACAAAAAGAAACAATATTTTCTGACAACTAATTAAGTTGTTCTGAACACACTGTATTATGGTGCATAACCGTATCTGTTAGTGTATTTCGACTACACCAAATGTATAATATATAGAAGATAGTTTGCCCACTAGTGCCACTTTATAAAATATAGGTTATAGTTAACATGTAGCTAGAGAGTAAATTAAAAAATGTACACGTATAATGAATTGCTTTGTAACTTTTGATAAGGTTTCGCACTTTCAGGACCAATCGCTTGTATAAATGTACTAATAAACATTTTTGATTTGATCAGCCACTCAATAAACATTAGGTAGGTGCAGTTGAACATTGTACGTCTCTGCTCAAACAGGTTAAGATTTTTACTGTAATTTATTCATATATTTTATTCTCTTTAGTTTAGAAATATCACATCATCACATTGTCAAAACAGATCCACGATCATTGACCAAATCAAGTACTTGGAAGGTATTATGCTATATAAAACATTAAAGTATTTCAAAGAGCCAAGTTTTAAACTGTTTAAACAGCTGCCACACTGTGCAAAACATGTTAGCAACAGATTATTTGAGAAGGTTACTTCTAACTGGCTAGCAGAAAACTCCTAATACAAAGTAAATGAGGTCCTAGAAATGTCCTTTGACGAAACAGTGCTCACTCTTCACTCTTATTCACTCTCCATTCTTATTCACTCGTCAGTCTTATAGTTAATGCAAATTTCAATTACATTTTAGTTAGGTATTTATATTTGACTTTGTAAATTGCACCTATATATTTAACAACAATGTGCCACTACCATTGAGAAAATGTAACACTTCTTACTTATTTACGAGCTATTGATCAGGCACAGAAATGTTTTCATTGGTCAATTTAATGGTCGGATGGTACATTGACATTTTTGACAGGAGCAAATAGAAAAGTGAGGAAGCTCTAGTTGAGGTGATGTATTCTACTCAATTGACACTTAAAGTGAACAGAGGGTATTTAAAAAAAATTAACTGAGCCGCAAAAACTACATTTTGGGTATTTAGGCAGAATTCACCCGTCACCAAAATGTTGATTTCATGCGAGAATTATAAGAAAATCTTTTTTATCTAATATATAAAATTCTTGTGTCACAGTGTTTGTAACAAAACTCCTCCAAACGGCTTGACCGATTTTAATGAAATTTTGTGTGCACATTTGGTAGGTCAGAATATACATTCGGTACGTAAACTTTTTTCGATAGGCGAGTAAGCAAAGCGAACGAGCTCGTATTGAAAATGAACGAGTATTTTATATAAAACAAATGCAATGAAATTAGAACAGGACAACGTCTGTCGGGCCAGCCATATATATATATATACTTGTGATTCACTTTAAACTTGTGATTCATCAGTATCAGTATACAATTGCAGAAAACCTACGTAGTAAACTCAGTTGAATGTATCACAACAAACATCAATTCTAATTGCTGTCCCTGGGTGTCGTATATAAATCACTGTAACATCACAGATGCTGTCTCGTCCCTTCCACTGGATACAGAAATGCTATTTGTTATTCTTCATTAAATTAGATAGAGCTTCATCAGTGGTTAGCGTTTGTGTTCAAAAATTTTTCAAACGGGTTGAAATTTCTGAAATTTATATATACATATATATATATATATATAACTTATTATTGGGAACTATTTGATTCACCAAACTGCTTACTGAGCTGCCTCTGATGCCGTGTTACTGTCCTTTGATTACATGTACGATTAGATCTGTAAGTATAAATAGTTACTTTTTTAAATTTCAAATACCCAACGACCAAATACCGATCTATGCGTAAACTATTGTAAACTATGGTAATGTTTTGTTACTTTACTGTTACGTTTAAAAATGGCTAAAAACTCCTATATGGCTCAAATATTGTGATACAATCATCATCATCAAGCACATTTGTCTACTTATATATATATATATATATGTATATATAAATTTCAGAAATTTCAACCCGTTTGAAAAATTTTTGAACACAAACGCTAACCACTGATGAAGCTCTATATAATTTAATGAAGAATAACAAATAGCATTTCTGTATCCAGTGGAAGGGACGAGACAGAATCTGTGATGTTACGGTGATTTATATACGACACCCAGGGACAGCAATTAGAATTGATGTTTGTTGTGATACATTCAACTGAGTTTACTACGTAGGTTTTCTGCAATTATATACTGATACTGATGAATCACAAGTTTAAAGTGAGAATAAACAGACTATCGCTATTTACTAATTGCTCAGATCCCAAGTTTGGAAATTGGTTATTTGAATATATGTAAAAACGTCAAATTCATTAAGACTCAATTAAAATTTTATAAATTTGTTTAAACATATAGTTTTATTTGACGTATTTCCATTTTTACTTAGCCACTAATGTCGCACACGTTAGGCTTTGGATAAACTTACATTGATTTTTTTAACATAAATTTTGTTGACACATCATTAATTTTGAAATTTATGTTAAGTAGACAAATGTGCTTGATGATGAATCACAATATTTGAGCCATATAGGAGTTTTTAGCCATTTTTAAACGTAACAGTAAAGTAACAAAACATTACCATAGTTTACAATAGTTTACGCATAGATCGGTATTTGGTCGTTGGGTATTTGAAATTAAAAAAAGTAACTATTTATACTTACAGATCTAATCGTACATGTAATCAAAGGACAGTAACACGGCATCAGAGGCAGCTCAGTAAGCAGTTCGGTGAATCAAATAGTTCCCAATAATAAGCATTACATCAGATACGATCTACATAGCGAAAGACTTGTGATTTAGAAAACTTTAAAGCAGAAATACAGAACATCTAGAAGAATCCAGTAAATATTTCAGTTAATGAGTTATGCTTTACATCAGTTATGATCTGCATCAGTTATGCTCTGCATCAGTTATGCTCTGCATCAGTTATGCTCTGCATCAGTTAAGTTCTACATCAGTTATTCTCTGCATCAGTTATGCTTTACATCAGTTATACTCTGCATCAGTTATGCTTTACATAAGTTATGCTCTGCATCAGTTATGCTCTACATCAGTTATGCTCTGTATCAGTTATGCTCTACATCAGTTATGCTCTACATCAGTTACGTTCATCATCAGTCATGTTCTACATCAGTTATGCTCTACATAAGTTATTCTCTGCATCAATTATGCTCTACATCAGTTATGCTATACATCAGTTATGCTCTGTATCAGTTGTGCATCACTAATGTGATAACTGAATTTCATTTAACATTCTAATATTTCTGCGTAAAGAGTTAATAAAACGTAAAAAGGTCAACATACTGAATCTGGTTTATATGAAAAGCTGCTATTAACAAATTAGAATATGAAACTTTCATAATGTTAAAATGAGTACTTCAGAACATTATATTATAGACATGTGATATAAAGTCTCTAAGTCCAATAGTAGAGTGATAAAAAAAGTAAAGTGTGACAATGTTTAAAAACTTATGAATTAAACCTAGGTTGCGTAAGGGCCATGCCAAAATTATAAGTAAGTCAAGTAACGGTGATGTAACAAAAAGTCATGCGAAAAAATTTTAGACTGTGAAATATAGGCTAGGTGGCACGTATTGGTCTCCTTTTTCCTGAAGTACCATCCGTCCGGCCGCTTTAACCAAACTAAAAAGACAATTTTTTAGACTGTACTTTTCTGAAATTTTTTCATAAAGTACCATCTGTTTATGTAGGTGACTGTCATTGACTGGACGCCTATTTCCTGGAGATAGTTTGTTATGGAGTAAATAACTATAAATAATGTAATAATGGTGAAACTATAACTAAAAACTCGACCTGGTGGTGCTTTAGGCTCATCCATGTAAAAATAAATAACATGGAGTAAAGAGAGACTTACTACCTTACCTTGGCTTCAGTGAGTTATATTTCTATTTTTTGTTATCTGAAAAATGGTAATTTATTACAAGTATAATTTCTGATGCAAAACATAAATAATTTAATTTTTACTTCAAAAGAACGCATAAACAAATGAATAAATCACAATACATTTCTATAAGTCGTCTTATTAACTGTCAGACTTATAAAAATTCAAAATGCATTTCTGATAAAATGTCAAACCGTAGTCGGGCAACTATAAATACTTCCCAGACAATATTGACATTTTAAAAGGTTTGCCTCGGCGCACTGTCCCAGTAATGCGGGTTCTAAACCTGGAGCGAAAAGTACTGAGTATTGAGAAGTCTTCAAAAATCCAAATCCCTCTTGCAAACTTCTTAATAACTGAAAGGGAATACATTTTGAGGTTTTATGAAATCCTAAAAGTGAAGAATTAACTTATAAATAGCATAAATGATAACCCGTTTGAATTCTTTTCCACATATAAACCCATCATAAACCGATTTAAGTCAACACAATGTTAAATATAGCTGCTAAATTATATCTTCATACTATCTTAAAGTTATTCTTGAAGAGTAAAATTTCGTATGTAAGACTGATATAGGGGAAAAAGTAAAATGATTACGGTCATTGCATTGTGAATAAAGAAGGCAACATAGCATAACACTAATGTATGATATTCTAATTAAATATCATTGTGTGGTTGTAAGATATTTACATTTAATTAATTCAAATAATAAAAGGTTACACAATAATAACAATATAAAGTTATATAATTCTATAGATAGTTCGTAATATAGAGTTACACATTTTGATAAGTAATAATACATACATTTACATGTAGTATTGTATAGTTTATGAAAGTTAGAACAAAGAAAGTTAGATGAAAGGTGGTTACATTATCTAGGGGAGATTAATATTTCAGTAAACAAAATCAGTCCATGCTTCTGTTACAAATTTAAAATGACTAAGAGAGCTACACTGAAATTTAATACTTCAATAACACGGTAAAACTAAAGAAGCATAAATTAATAACACCTGCGGGGAACCTTAATATTGCCGAAGGGCTTCATCGTCTAAAGCTGAGGGTTTTGGTTACAATGTTTTATAACTTTATCTCCGTACATTATAATTAATTTTGATCTAATATGAGTTTTACTCTTGAAGTACTTATTCTTATACTAGTAGACAGAATTTGTTCAGCTGGTTGAAGAAAAAAAGTAAATGGAGAGAGTAGTGGGAGTGAGGGAGATGATTTCTCCCACCACCCGGTGTTCACTGTCTCTATTTTGTTTACTATCAGTTGAAGTGTTTTTCTTTTTTTGCCCTTTTAGCTGTCCACGGTATCAATATGGGCAAGTCGATGCTCGGTAATTTTTGGTTGCGTTTAAATGTAAATCAGCTGTTTACGCGATAAAACCAAAGATTACATAAACACCAAGGAGGTCAGAAATAATGTTAGAGATTCAGATCTCTTTTTTGGCCCTTTGGAGACATTGGGCATTGTAGACAAAGTTCTGCACTTAAACAGAGATAGTCCTTGTGTCGTGCATGGACCATCTGTTGCCTCTCTCGCACTATCTCTTGTTTAATGGCAGAACTACATCGCTGGTGAAACTTCTGTCTAAGTTACCATCAAGACCTGACCTGACCTTTGTGAATTCATTGGTAAACCGAATATTTTGATGTGCCAAATAATAATAAAGTTGCTTACTAAAGCAATTAAAAATTTTCGTGTTCAATAACATAATACAAATAAATAATAACAGTGAATCTTTTATTTCTACGTTTAATTTAACTTTGAGCGTGGAAGTGTCTCATGGCAGGTTTTAAATATACGATATAAACAAAATACAACCAAAATGGAACTATTTGAGTGTTGTTTCAAATAATATCGCTTGAAATCCCATGGACCTTGAGACCCTCAAAGAACATTTTAGAACCTAGGAAATAAATCCAAACCCAACAAAAACTGAAGTTTTATGTTTTCACTTAAATGACAGGTTGGCCAACCTAAAACTTAAAATCGTATTTAACGGTGTAGAGCTCAAGCACCAAGCCAACTGAAGTAGCTGGGTGCCACTCTAGATCGATATTTCACCTATAAAAGCCACTACAAAAGACTGCACATAAGGTAAGAACCATGGCTAATATTGTATATCACCTTGCTGGGTGTACATGGGGAGCCAGCGAAATGTATATATGAATTGAAAAACAGTTTACGTTTTTTAGAGGTTGCAGCTCTGGAGGGGGTGGGGTTCAAGAGGGGGGTCCACGTTGACTATGGTGGAGTAGGGGAACGAGCCCCTCCTCTGATACCACCGCAGCTCTGGAGGGGGGGGGTTCAAGAGGGGGGTCCACGTTCACTACGGTGGAGTGGGGGAACGAGCCCCTCATCTGATACCACCGCAGCTCTGGAGGGGGTGGGGTTCAAGAGGGGGGTCCACGTTGACTACGGTGGAGTGGGGGAACGAGCCCCTCCTCTGATACCACCGCAGCTCTGGAGGGGGTGGGGTTCAAGAGGGGGGTCCACGTTGACTACGGTGGAGTGGGGGAACGAGCCCCTCCTCTGATACCACCGCAGCTCTGGAGGGGGTGGGGTTCAAGAGAGGGGTCCACGTTGACTACGGTGGAGTGGGGGAACGAGCCCCTCCTCTGATACCACCTCTGCGAACAATTGTCGTGTAAGACGTTTATTTCTTTGCCCAAATTTATAAATATTTGTTTAAGTTGACTGTTGCATTATCAGACATAAGTTAAATATTCACACACAAATCAACATATTAAACATAATATGTGCCAGTTACGAAATCAAGTTTACTTTTCTAATCTCAAAAACTAAAATTTAATTTTCACTATGAACAATATTTTTTCAGGGTTAACTGTTCAGCTATATCACGTAAACTAATTAAAATGTTTGTTTAGAACCAATTTACGTATTTCAGCGAATTTGATTAACACAAGCATTAAATTTCAGATTGTAAAGCTCAACTACGGGTATTCAATTATAAGCTCATCGATCATCTCTAGCGAGACAGCCTTGTGACGTGGACAGGTAGATCTCAGCTGCTATGAAACGCTACTTATTTGAGATCAGTGCATTTAATATAGGCAAAACACAACAATATCCTATTCATAAGGACTACCATAACACATCAACACTCCACGTATATCACAAGAGTTATAAAACACTTGTCAACACATGACAACAATCTCATAAAACATAGTTTTTTTATAACGAAATACTGCTACACCTGCCTAAAAAAATGAGTTCGCACGCAGCTCGCTGACGACCCGACGTGAGGGAAGTGAATTTCCACATAACAAACTTTTAAAACTCAAAATCAGTGTAAATACAAACAGTTATTCCAATTTTTATTGAAATCTGAAAACATTGATTTTTTGGCTGTTATGATGCTCCTGGTTTCATTTACCTGCAATGCTAGGAACACAATTTTGTGCATTATTAGGTTAGGAGAGGGTCCAGTCAGGATTTTAATTAGGCGTGAGGTGGCTGGGGACGATAAAAGTAAGCCAAAAAATTAATAATAGGTTTTTCTAATGTAAAACCCCTATAAGACAACGTACTGTGTTTAGTCGATACACATTTTCTTTAGTAACAGTAGGGGGCAATAGCCGATTCAAAACCAGCAGCAACCTGCTTGCTCCACTGTGGAGCTGTGGAGCCCCCCCCCCCCCCGACCCCCCCCCCCGACCCCCCCCCCCGACGCCCCCCCCCCGACGCCCCCCGCCCCCCCCCCCCCGACGCCCCCCCCCCCGACGCCCCCCCCCCCCCCCGGTCGCCAGCGGCACTTTTCGTGATGACCTTGAACATGAGGAAAAAACTTTCGAAAATTAATAACTAGCCTATTTATCCATCAATTCCCACGGGACTTTTTCCAGAGTGTAGGCCTACCCCAGAGGAAGCGAATGACGTAAGAACCCCATAGATCCGCCATTAAACAAGGCCGCTATTAATTTATAACCGCGTTTTCCTTATGGGATCTCAGCTGTTTACCAACCGATTTTGACGAAACCTCACCACATGTCAGGCGGCGGCCTAAGTAAACCATCGCTTAAAGAAAATTGAAAATCCACCGTTAAACGGACCCGCTATTAATTTTTAACCGCGTTTTCCTTATGGGATCTCAGCTGTTTACCAACCGATTTTGACGAAACCTCACCACATGTCAGGCGGCGGTCTAAGTAAACCATCGCTGAAGGAAACCCAAAAATCCACCGTTAAACGGACCCGCTATTAATTTCTAACCGCTTTTTCCTTATGGGATCTCAGCTGTTTACCGACCGAACTCGATGTGACTTCACTACACGTCGTATGCCGGCTTGGTCAAACCAAACTGCGAGCGGCTCCGCGGCGTCACGTGTTGAGGCGCGTGCTAGGGCCTACGTGTCTGTCCCAGCCTGTCTACTCATCAGCGGTTCTGGGAATTGGTTACCGCTTACATTACACTGCGAAGCATCTAGAAGCTTCTAGAACGTCGTGGACCGCGGTGACATCATCTCCATGCCTACGTGACCGTCCGGGTCTGTTTACTCATTAGCGGTTCCGAGAACTGTTTACTGCTTTCACCGCCTACTTTACGGTACGTAGCTATGTTACTTCAGTGATTGTCATCGCTTCCTTCATTCAGTTTGTGTTTGGAGCCCAGTGTGTGTAGACGTTCTACTTCAGTGCTGTGCTAGTCCTTACCGCACCATATTTCGAGATCTGTTAAACGTAAGTATATGTAGTCTTATAAGTTGTAGTGTGGACCGCCTCAGGCTGTTTACTCATTAGCGATAATTGCCGCGATTTCGAGAAATGTTCCACCGCCTTCTACTGTACGGTACGTAGCTATGTTACTTCAGTGATTGTCATCGCTTCCTTCATTCAGTTTGTGTTTGGAGCCCAGTGTGTGTAGACGTTCTACTTCAGTGCTGTGCTAGTCCTTACCGTACCATATTCCGAGATCTGTTAAACGTAAGTATATGTAGTCTTATAAGTTGTAGTGTGGACCGCCTCAGGCCGTTTACTCATTAGCGATAATTGCCGCGATTTCGAGAAATGTTCCACCGCCTTCTACTGTACGGTACGTAGCTAAGTTACTTAAGTGATTGTCATTGCTTCCTTCATTCAGTTTGCGTTTGGAGCTCAGTGTGTGTAGACGTTCTACTTCAGTGCTGTGCTAGCCTTTACTGCACCATATTCCGAGATTGTTAAACGTAAGTATATGTAGCTCTTAGAAGTTGTAGTGTGGAAGACTATTACATTCCCCTTTATAGTAAGATTCTCATTTAAGGTATGATCGTTCAGCAACTTTGAAGTCAGAATGTGCAAAGAGAGGTCTGGCTTGTTAATAGAAGTTGAATAATCTGTTCTTTGCTAAAACCAATTTAATAAACGAGGAAACCCGTGTACTAACATTAAATTTGCCATGGCCTTGACTCTTGTCTACCACGCATAAAGTATGTGTTATGTTACCAATGAAGTGTTCTCGTTGCGACTAATTTGTAAATGCAAGAGACTTATCATATTCGTTGTTGCAGATGAACAACCAACACCTGTGCGAGGTCTGTGGCCGAGCCTTCAGCCTGCTCAGAAACCTGAGGCGGCACGCGGAGTCCGCCCACAACGCCAGACGTCACGACTGCCACGTCTGCGATAGGCGCTTCACAAGAGGCGACAGCCTCCGCCGCCACGTCGCCACGGTTCACGGACCACACGCCACGGCGGAGCCCCAACCGCAACGAGCGGACCATGCCTGCCGACTGTGCCCGGCCATCTTCGCCAGCCTGGAGGACGTGCGCCGCCACATGCAAGCGGCTCACTCCGCGATGCCAGCAGCAGCTCCTTCCTCCTCCTCGAGCCCCGATCGCCACGTGGAGTGCGAGCGATGCGGTGGACGCTTCGACCGCGACCTGGAACTGAGACGACACGTCCGGACCGTCCATCCTCCCACGTTCCGTTGCGCCTACTGCGACCGCGGGTTTACCCGTCGCTTCAACCGCGACCAGCACGAGTCTCACAACTGCCCTGTTGTGAGGAACCTGGCTCAAGAACCATCCGAGTTCCGCTGCGTGTACTGCGAAAAGGGGTTTACTCGCCGCTTCAACCGCGACCATCACCAGTCTCACAACTGTCCTGTTGTGAGGGACCTGACCCAAGACCGACTGCCTAGGTTGTCCTCTCCTCCCCCTCTTCCACAAAGCAACCAGTCGTTGCGCCAAGGAGCCAGCGCCGAGCCCCGATCGCGCCAGATGCCTAGCGCCGAGCCACGACCAGGACCGAGCACCGAGCCACAGCCAGGGCCCAGCACCGAGCCCCAGCCCCGCCCAGGACCTAGCGTCGAGCCTCAGACCATCGATGACGAGATGGAGGGTGGCGGCCGCCCCGTGTTCCAGCTCGTGCATCGGGCCTTCCGGAGTCGCCTCCTCACCTACCGCCTGGCCCAGCCGTTAGACGCCTTGCTGACCGTTGAGGATGCGCTGACCCTGTTGTTTGACGAGGTTCTGGACCTGATGGAGAACGTCATGACCCAACATCCGAGCATCAAGGCGAACATGGTCCTGGAATGTGAGTTCTCCAACATTCACGGGGCCACCTGCCTGCGCTCCTTCAACACAAAGAACGTCCCACTGACCGAGGCCTCCGACTTGGAGGCTTTCCTCTCCGCGACGTTCGAGACGATCGTGAAGAAGAAGGAGCAGTGCGAACTGGTAGGTAGCGGCTGGACATACCTGCGTATACGGGACCTGGAGATCCGCGTGAACGAGTACACGCCGCTCGGAGGCAGAGCGTATCTCCAGCTGCCAAGGGCTATTGCAGACACGCGCGCTGTTGTCAATGTGCTAAACGCCGACGACATGTGCTTCATGTACGCTATCCTGGCCAAGTTCGTTGCGCGACACGCGGAGAGACCTGCAGCGTACACGCCGGACATCATCGCTCGCTACGACTGGACCGGTTTGCGTTTCCCCGTGACGCTCAAGGACATCAAGATCTTCGAGGGTAAGAACAACATCAGCGTAAACGTCTACGGGACCGAGCGCGCGATGGTGGGAAGACGCCCTGACGGAACTCCCAAGTTCATGGATAGGGTCTACCCCTTGAAGATATGCAAGCGAGAGCTTGAAGACCACAGGGACCTGCTGTACGTGACCACCGACGGGGACAGCCACTACGCATACATCACGGACCTGAGTCGACTGGTCCGTCGCCAGCTCACTGACCACGGGCATAGGATCTACGTCTGTAAGCGGTGCTTCGCTTACTTCGACAATCAACCCAACAAGCTAGGGTTGACGGGCGCTCAGCGTCTGGAGGAGCACAGGCGTTACTGCTACGCCAAGGCTCCCCTTCGCCTGGACTTGCCGAAGAAGCAGCAGATCCGCTTCACCCATCCAGAGTACACTAGGCGGGAGAGGTTCTGCATCTACGCGGACTTCGAGTGTGCTCTTCAGCCTGTCGCTGTTGACCCGGTGGAAGCACCGCCACCCGGCACGACGCCCCTGCAAATGCACGTCCCGTACGCCTTCGCCTATCAGATCGTGGATTCGCTCGGCCTCGAGGAGTTTGAACCGCGGGTATACTTCGGAGCTGACGCGTCCAAGGTCTTTATGGAACGGCTCAAGATGGACGTGCTGAGCCTGTGGGAGTTCCTGTTCAGCACGAGAGCTCTGCACCCTTCTCTGACCCGGCAGGAAATGGACGAGTATCTCGCAGCGACCCGCTGCTACCTCTGCGGCAAGGAGTTCACTGAGCTGGACGTAAAGGTGCGGGACCACAACCACGCCCCGCCTTACGAGTTCCGAGGAGCGGCGCACCGCTCGTGCAATCTGCGGTACAGGGAGCAGCGGGTCATCAACTGCTACTTCCATAACCTGTCCAACTACGATGCTCACTTTGTAGTGCGGGAGCTGGCCATCGACCCCGGCGATGTGGACGTGCTGGCGCACACCGAAGAGCGCTACATCGCCTTCACCAAGCGGTTTCACTTTGGCCAGCCCGGGGACAACCCACGACAGAGCAGTTTCGCGGTGCGGTTCCTCGACACCTACAGGTTCTTGTCCATGAGCCTGGCCAGCCTGGCAGCGGGACTGCCCACTGACAAGATGCGCGAGACCAGGAAGCGGTTCCCCGACGACCGGCTGTTCGACCTGGTGCGCAGGAAGGGCGTGTTCCCCTACGACTTTGTCACATCGTACGAAACGCTGTACAGGACCAGGGAGCTGCCGCCCAAGGAGGCGTTTAGGAACACCATGACCCTGGAGGACGTCAAGGACGAGGACTACCAACACGCCCTCAACGTGTGGCGAGCCTTCGAGTGTCGCCACCTCAAGGACTACGCCGACACGTACCTGCGCTGTGACATCGCCCTCCTCACCGACGTCTTCGAGCAGTTCCGTGACACCTCTTTGGCCGAGTACGGACTGGACCCCGCCCACTACTACACCCTGCCATCCTACGCTTGGGACGTCATGTTGAAGACCTGCGACGTGGAGCTGGACACGATGCAGGATTTTGACATGTACCTGTTCGTGGAGCAGGGGATCCGAGGAGGGATCTCTCAGGCCGTCACCCGCTACGCCAAGGCCAACCACGACAGGTGTCCGGACTACCGCCCAGACGAACCGACACGCCACCTACTGTACCTGGACGCCAACAACCTCTACGGCTGGGCCATGTCCCAGTGCCTGCCCACCGGGAACTTCCAGTGGCTCAGCCGTGAGGAGATCGACTCCTTAGACATTGGTGCGCTGGATGCCGAAGCGGAACGGGGTTACATCCTCGAAGTGGACCTCCGCTACCCCACCCACCTCCACGACCTGCACAAGGACCTCCCTTACTGCTGCGAGACCAAGCGTCCGCCAACAGGGAAATACCCCAAACTGATGACCACCCTGGACGACAAGATGCATTACGTCTGCCATTACAGGGTCTTGCAGCAGGCGCTGAACAACGGACTGGAGCTTGCGGCTGTGCACAGGGCGATCTCGTTTCGCCAGTCTCGGTGGCTAGAGCCCTACATCCTCATGAATACCGAGCTGCGGAAGAAGGCCAGGACCAAGTTCGAGCAAGACTTTTTCAAGTTAATGAATAACGCGGTCTTTGGCAAAACCATCGAGAACGTCCGCAAGCGCCTGAACGTCAAGCTGGTCTGCACTCCGGAGAAGTTCTCCAAGTACGTGGCCAAGTCCAATTTCCTGGACCGCACGTATTACACGGAGGACGTAGCTCTCGTGCACCTCGCCAGGGTAAACATCGTCGCGCGCGCGACGTTCATGCATCCCCAAACCTAACTTAAACCTGCGTCGCGACGTTCATGCATCCTCAAACCTAACTTAAACCTGCGTCTGTAAACCTAACCTAAACCTGCGTCTGTAAACCTAACGCACGCATTGGCCTACCTTAAGTAGTGAAGTCGTGGACCGCGGTTACGTCATCACCCCGTGCCTACGTGACTGCCCCAGGCTGTTTACTCATTAGCGATCATTGCCGCGATTTCGAGAATTGTCCACCGCCTTCTACTGTACGGTACGTAGCTATGTTACTTAAGTGATTGTCATCGCTTCCTTCATTCAGTTTGTGTTTGAAGCTCAGTGTGCGTAGACGTTCTACTTCAGTGCTGTGCTAGTCCTTACCGCACCATACTCCGAGATCTGTTAAACGTAAGTATATGTAGTCTTATAAGTTGTAGTGTGAACCACCTCAGGCTGTTTACTCATTAGCGATAATTGCCGCGATTTCGAGAATTGTTCACCGCCTTCTACTGTACGGTACGTAGCTATGTTACTTAAGTGATTGTCATCGCTTCCTTCATTCAGTTTGTCTAGTGATGTTGCAAAGTAAACACAAACATGGCTAGTGCAATTGAAGTGGATGAATCAGTCCAGACGTTGTTGAAGGAGTTGGAAGCGATGGAAGGCTACAGCACCATGTACTTTTCTCCACGAAGTCCTGAACAACCACCGCCAGCACCATCACTGCCGTAGGCTCTTCTACTCCATCTTCGCTTAAGTCTATTTTTGTGTAAATACCTTTTGAGTTCTTGATTGTAATATGTTTGTGTGTATATTCTTATTGTGTTTCAATAAATGTTGTTGTTTCTCGTTAACTGTTGTTTTCACTTGTCTTTCTCTTTAGTATTTAAGAAAGAATATCGAATTTTTAACAATTTTGAAAGTTTTGTTTTGAAAACATGATAGTTTTACAAAATTCAGTTTGCATTAGAAGAGTCTTTTGAAAGTAAATGTCAGGGAAATGCAAGGGGTAGTAACAACACAGATGTATGCTGTAAACTAAACTGTTTGACTATATTTGCTTACGAATACTATTTACAAAATATACTTAATTATATTTAAAAAATTAGCCTAGTTCTGTTTACACCGGGAACTCTTCGTCCATGTCCTCCTCCTCATCCACCTCCATAGGTCTGCCTTGCTGCTCCTCGAGATTGTCTCGACTTCTTGCTGCGGGCAGTGGTGGGATGTCCTTATGCCCCCAAGGTAAGGTGTGGATACCATCAGCCAAGATGTAGCGTTTATCATCGGCCGGGCTCAAGGATAGCTTTTCTACTTGTACGGTGAAGACACGGTGCAGGTACGACTGGAAACGGGTGTTGACGGTGGTTTTCAACACCCCGTCAAACAGACATTCCCTGTAGTCGTCAGGGGTTAGGACGTTTTTAACAACCCCCTTGGCGACTCCCTTGGCTCGCTTGATCGCCTTGGATCCGTTGTCTTCGTCCTCAACGTCCATGAAGTAGAGTTTTGAGCGCAGGCCGAGGTACTCGAACAAGGATCTGCCGTTACACTCGTCCTTGAACTTGCCAATCACCTTGGCGTTGGTGGGGCTGTAGCAGGGGTGAGACCTTGGGTAGGCGCTAGTATCGAAGTCGTCCAAGTGCTCCATCATCTCCCTGTAGATGTCCTGGGATAGGATGTCGAACACGAAGCTGTCAGTGTCCATGTAGTCTACGTTCAAGCGGTCACCGTAGCGGTCCTTCATCTTCCGCAGAAACTCGTACATGAGCCACTTGCTCAGCTCCAGGACAGACATGCCGACGTAGATGGGCTTTTCCAGGACGATGTTTACCCTGGCGAGGTGCACGAGAGCTACGTCCTCCGTGTAATACGTGCGGTCCAGGAAATTGGACTTGGCCACGTACTTGGAGAACTTCTCCGGAGTGCAGACCAGCTTGACGTTCAGGCGCTTGCGGACGTTCTCGATGGTTTTGCCAAAGACCGCGTTATTCATTAACTTGAAAAAGTCTTGCTCGAACTTGGTCCTGGCCTTCTTCCGCAGCTCGGTATTCATGAGGATGTAGGGCTCTAGCCACCGAGACTGGCGAAACGAGATCGCCCTGTGCACAGCCGCAAGCTCCAGTCCGTTGTTCAGCGCCTGCTGCAAGACCCTGTAATGGCAGACGTAATGCATCTTGTCGTCCAGGGTGGTCATCAGTTTGGGGTATTTCCCTGTTGGCGGACGCTTGGTCTCGCAGCAGTAAGGGAGGTCCTTGTGCAGGTCGTGGAGGTGGGTGGGGTAGCGGAGGTCCACTTCGAGGATGTAACCCCGTTCCGCTTCGGCATCCAGCGCACCAATGTCTAAGGAGTCGATCTCCTCACGGCTGAGCCACTGGAAGTTCCCGGTGGGCAGGCACTGGGACATGGCCCAGCCGTAGAGGTTGTTGGCGTCCAGGTACAGTAGGTGGCGTGTCGGTTCGTCTGGGCGGTAGTCCGGACACCTGTCGTGGTTGGCCTTGGCGTAGCGGGTGACGGCCTGAGAGATCCCTCCTCGGATCCCCTGCTCCACGAACAGGTACATGTCAAAATCCTGCATCGTGTCCAGCTCCACGTCGCAGGTCTTCAACATGACGTCCCAAGCGTAGGATGGCAGGGTGTAGTAGTGGGCGGGGTCCAGTCCGTACTCGGCCAAAGAGGTGTCACGGAACTGCTCGAAGACGTCGGTGAGGAGGGCGATGTCACAGCGCAGGTACGTGTCGGCGTAGTCCTTGAGGTGGCGACACTCGAAGGCTCGCCACACGTTGAGGGCGTGTTGGTAGTCCTCGTCCTTGACGTCCTCCAGGGTCATGGTGTTCCTAAACGCCTCCTTGGGCGGCAGCTCCCTGGTCCTGTACAGCGTTTCGTACGATGTGACAAAGTCGTAGGGGAACACGCCCTTCCTGCGCACCAGGTCGAACAGCCGGTCGTCGGGGAACCGCTTCCTGGTCTCGCGCATCTTGTCAGTGGGCAGTCCCGCTGCCAGGCTGGCCAGGCTCATGGACAAGAACCTGTAGGTGTCGAGGAACCGCACCGCGAAACTGCTCTGTCGTGGGTTGTCCCCGGGCTGGCCAAAGTGAAACCGCTTGGTGAAGGCGATGTAGCGCTCTTCGGTGTGCGCCAGCACGTCCACATCGCCGGGGTCGATGGCCAGCTCCCGCACTACAAAGTGAGCATCGTAGTTGGACAGGTTATGGAAGTAGCAGTTGATGACCCGCTGCTCCCTGTACCGCAGATTGCACGAGCGGTGCGCCGCTCCTCGGAACTCGTAAGGCGGGGCGTGGTTGTGGTCCCGCACCTTTACGTCCAGCTCAGTGAACTCCTTGCCGCAGAGGTAGCAGCGGGTCGCTGCGAGATACTCGTCCATTTCCTGCCGGGTCAGAGAAGGGTGCAGAGCTCTCGTGCTGAACAGGAACTCCCACAGGCTCAGCACGTCCATCTTGAGCCGTTCCATAAAGACCTTGGACGCGTCAGCTCCGAAGTATACCCGCGGTTCAAACTCCTCGAGGCCGAGCGAATCCACGATCTGATAGGCGAAGGCGTACGGGACGTGCATTTGCAGGGGCGTCGTGCCGGGTGGCGGTGCTTCCACCGGGTCAACAGCGACAGGCTGAAGAGCACACTCGAAGTCCGCGTAGATGCAGAACCTCTCCCGCCTAGTGTACTCTGGATGGGTGAAGCGGATCTGCTGCTTCTTCGGCAAGTCCAGGCGAAGGGGAGCCTTGGCGTAGCAGTAACGCCTGTGCTCCTCCAGACGCTGAGCGCCCGTCAACCCTAGCTTGTTGGGTTGATTGTCGAAGTAAGCGAAGCACCGCTTACAGACGTAGATCCTATGCCCGTGGTCAGTGAGCTGGCGACGGACCAGTCGACTCAGGTCCGTGATGTATGCGTAGTGGCTGTCCCCGTCGGTGGTCACGTACAGCAGGTCCCTGTGGTCTTCAAGCTCTCGCTTGCATATCTTCAAGGGGTAGACCCTATCCATGAACTTGGGAGTTCCGTCAGGGCGTCTTCCCACCATCGCGCGCTCGGTCCCGTAGACGTTTACGCTGATGTTGTTCTTACCCTCGAAGATCTTGATGTCCTTGAGCGTCACGGGGAAACGCAAACCGGTCCAGTCGTAGCGAGCGATGATGTCCGGCGTGTACGCTGCAGGTCTCTCCGCGTGTCGCGCAACGAACTTGGCCAGGATAGCGTACATGAAGCACATGTCGTCGGCGTTTAGCACATTGACAACAGCGCGCGTGTCTGCAATAGCCCTTGGCAGCTGGAGATACGCTCTGCCTCCGAGCGGCGTGTACTCGTTCACGCGGATCTCCAGGTCCCGTATACGCAGGTATGTCCAGCCGCTACCTACCAGTTCGCACTGCTCCTTCTTCTTCACGATCGTCTCGAACGTCGCGGAGAGGAAAGCCTCCAAGTCGGAGGCCTCGGTCAGTGGGACGTTCTTTGTGTTGAAGGAGCGCAGGCAGGTGGCCCCGTGAATGTTGGAGAACTCACATTCCAGGACCATGTTCGCCTTGATGCTCGGATGTTGGGTCATGACGTTCTCCATCAGGTCCAGAACCTCGTCAAACAACAGGGTCAGCGCATCCTCAACGGTCAGCAAGGCGTCTAACGGCTGGGCCAGGCGGTAGGTGAGGAGGCGACTCCGGAAGGCCCGATGCACGAGCTGGAACACGGGGCGGCCGCCACCCTCCATCTCGTCATCGATGGTCTGAGGCTCGACGCTAGGTCCTGGGCGGGGCTGGGGCTCGGTGCTGGGCCCTGGCTGTGGCTCGGTGCTCGGTCCTGGTCGTGGCTCGGCGCTAGGCATCTGGCGCGATCGGGGCTCGGCGCTGGCTCCTTGGCGCAACGACTGGTTGCTTTGTGGAAGAGGGGGAGGAGAGGACAACCTAGGCAGTCGGTCTTGGGTCAGGTCCCTCACAACAGGACAGTTGTGAGACTGGTGATGGTCGCGGTTGAAGCGGCGAGTAAACCCCTTTTCGCAGTACACGCAGCGGAACTCGGATGGTTCTTGAGCCAGGTTCCTCACAACAGGGCAGTTGTGAGACTCGTGCTGGTCGCGGTTGAAGCGACGGGTAAACCCGCGGTCGCAGTAGGCGCAACGGAACGTGGGAGGATGGACGGTCCGGACGTGTCGTCTCAGTTCCAGGTCGCGGTCGAAGCGTCCACCGCATCGCTCGCACTCCACGTGGCGATCGGGGCTCGAGGAGGAGGAAGGAGCTGCTGCTGGCATCGCGGAGTGAGCCGCTTGCATGTGGCGGCGCACGTCCTCCAGGCTGGCGAAGATGGCCGGGCACAGTCGGCAGGCATGGTCCGCTCGTTGCGGTTGGGGCTCCGCCGTGGCGTGTGGTCCGTGAACCGTGGCGACGTGGCGGCGGAGGCTGTCGCCTCTTGTGAAGCGCCTATCGCAGACGTGGCAGTCGTGACGTCTGGCGTTGTGGGCGGACTCCGCGTGCCGCCTCAGGTTTCTGAGCAGGCTGAAGGCTCGGCCACAGACCTCGCACAGGTGTTGGTTGTTCATCTGCAACAACGAATATGATAAGTCTCTTGCATTTACAAATTAGTCGCAACGAGAACACTTCATTGGTAACATAACACATACTTTATGCGTGGTAGACAAGAGTCAAGGCCATGGCAAATTTAATGTTAGTACACGGGTTTCCTCGTTTATTAAATTGGTTTTAGCAAAGAACAGATTATTCAACTTCTATTAACAAGCCAGACCTCTCTTTGCACATTCTGACTTCAAAGTTGCTGAACGATCATACCTTAAATGAGAATCTTACTATAAAGGGGAATGTAATAGTCTTCCACACTACAACTTCTAAGAGCTACATATACTTACGTTTAACAATCTCGGAATATGGTGCAGTAAAGGCTAGCACAGCACTGAAGTAGAACGTCTACACACACTGAGCTCCAAACGCAAACTGAATGAAGGAAGCAATGACAATCACTTAAGTAACTTAGCTACGTACCGTACAGTAGAAGGCGGTGGAACATTTCTCGAAATCGCGGCAATTATCGCTAATGAGTAAACGGCCTGAGGCGGTCCACACTACAACTTATAAGACTACATATACTTACGTTTAACAGATCTCGGAATATGGTACGGTAAGGACTAGCACAGCACTGAAGTAGAACGTCTACACACACTGGGCTCCAAACACAAACTGAATGAAGGAAGCGATGACAATCACTGAAGTAACATAGCTACGTACCGTACAGTAGAAGGCGGTGGAACATTTCTCGAAATCGCGGCAATTATCGCTAATGAGTAAACAGCCTGAGGCGGTCCACACTACAACTTATAAGACTACATATACTTACGTTTAACAGATCTCGAAATATGGTGCGGTAAGGACTAGCACAGCACTGAAGTAGAACGTCTACACACACTGGGCTCCAAACACAAACTGAATGAAGGAAGCGATGACAATCACTGAAGTAACATAGCTACGTACCGTAAAGTAGGCGGTGAAAGCAGTAAACAGTTCTCGGAACCGCTAATGAGTAAACAGACCCGGACGGTCACGTAGGCATGGAGATGATGTCACCGCGGTCCACGACGTTCTAGAAGCTTCTAGATGCTTCGCAGTGTAATGTAAGCGGTAACCAATTCCCAGAACCGCTGATGAGTAGACAGGCTGGGACAGACACGTAGGCCCTAGCACGCGCCTCAACACGTGACGCCGCGGAGCCGCTCGCAGTTTGGTTTGACCAAGCCGGCATACGACGTGTAGTGAAGTCACATCGAGTTCGGTCGGTAAACAGCTGAGATCCCATAAGGAAAAAGCGGTTAGAAATTAATAGCGGGTCCGTTTAACGGTGGATTTTTGGGTTTCCTTCAGCGATGGTTTACTTAGACCGCCGCCTGACATGTGGTGAGGTTTCGTCAAAATCGGTTGGTAAACAGCTGAGATCCCATAAGGAAAACGCGGTTAAAAATTAATAGCGGGTCCGTTTAACGGTGGATTTTCAATTTTCTTTAAGCGATGGTTTACTTAGGCCGCCGCCTGACATGTGGTGAGGTTTCGTCAAAATCGGTTGGTAAACAGCTGAGATCCCATAAGGAAAACGCGGTTATAAATTAATAGCGGCCTTGTTTAATGGCGGATCTATGGGGTTCTTACGTCATTCGCTTCCTCTGGGGTAGGCCTACACTCTGGAAAAAGTCCCGTGGGAATTGATGGATAAATAGGCTAGTTATTAATTTTCGAAAGTTTTTTCCTCATGTTCAAGGTCATCACGAAAAGTGCCGCTGGCGACCGGGGGGGGGGGGGGCGTCGGGGGGGGGGGCGTCGGGGGGGGGGGCGTCGGGGGGGGGGCGTCGGGGGGGGGGGGTCGGGGGGGGGGGGGGCTCCACAGCTCCACAGTGGAGCAAGCAGGTTGCTGCTGGTTTTGAATCGGCTATTGCCCCCTACTAGTAACTCTGTAGATATTTATGCTATAATGACGATATAGGGCTTAAAACATTCACCTCACTAATATACATCTTATTAGATACATTAATTTGACATCCGGGGCTTTTCCAACCCTTGTTGGGCCCAAAAACTCGAAATTTGAAAGATTAATCCCCAAAAAGGGGGTTTAGAGTTTTACGATTGTTTTGCCCAACGAACTTGTCCAACTGATTATAGAAAGGAACATCCCTATTAAATTTGAAGTAAATCGGACAAAAAATGCGACCGCTAGAGTGCATACACACACACACACACACACACACACACACATATATACATATATATCTATATATATCAAATTTTGAACGAAACTCCAAAACGTGTTCAGGGGGTCACGTTAGGAACTTCTATGGTGGTCCCGGGCTTAAGTTTCACCGTGCGGGTCATGCTAATAGTTCACTTTCCATAGGAAATTCACTAAAAATAAATAAAATAAGAGATTTGTTTTACATAGCTTATAGGATATTGGAATATTGAGTTATTTTGACGTTTTATATATTCGAGAAGGTGAAATCGGTGTTTTAAAATGTCCTGTCTGTCAGTAACATTTTGATCAGCTATCACGAGAAAATGGCCTTACCGAATATGACAAAATCTGTTTCACATTGATCGGTGTAGCTGTGGAAATTATTTTAGCTATTTAAAATCACTGTAGGCCATTAGGACCCTGCTCATAGTCGGTCATAGCTCAAATGTTATTATTATGGAAACTGATATAGTAAATGTTACAGATTACTTTGTAACAGTAAGTTAAATAGAAATTGGTTCAACATCTGGCTTAACAACAACAATAAAACCGTTTGGAGAACGGCCACCAGCTGGAACATAAAAATAGGATTTTTTTACCATACATGTAAACAGATAAAGGGGTAACAAAAATATTAGTTTAGAATTTCTAAACAAGAACTTCAATTCTGGGTGTGTAACTATGTGTAACTATATTCTATTATGTTTATAACTATTATCCAACAAGTTTAGTAATTACAATAATTCATATTGTACTTGAAAATTACATGAAAGGTGGGAAACATGATAGATGCAGAATACCAGGGTGTATCGAAGACTGCGATGGAGTTGTATAACGATCGATGCTGGTGATTGATGAGTCAGTGTTTGTAGCTGAAATTGTCACAGCTACTCCGGGAGAAACGTGTCTGGAAATATTATGGTGTTATTTACTCATCTTGGGACTTCCATCGATCTTTCGAGATCAAGCAAGAGCGGAGCAGGAATGATAGTTTTTACTCGATTATTCCTGCTTGAAATGGAAAGTACGGTTTAAATTTAACTAAACAATTTCGGTTTTTAGCGAATTTCCCCTATAGGGAAGAAGCTATTACCGTAGGTGGCATGGTAAGACTTAAGCCCGAGACCATGATAACTTTTCGTTTTGAGGTCCCCAGATGCCAAAAACACTATTCGTTCAAATTTATATATATATATATATATATATATATATTTATATTATATATATATATATATATATATATATATATATATATATATATATATATATATATATATATATATATATATATATATATGTGTGTGTGTGTGTGTGTGTCTGTTACCGCGATAACTTTTGAAAGAAACACACGATTTTGATGAAATTTGGCAGAAATGTGGAGAGTAGCATTTATGACTTTAAGTTCGAAAACCAGATCGATCGCACTATGGGAAGGGGGTTTTATGGGGGTTTACAATTTTCCAAAAATCGGTTTTTTGTACATTTGACCCCAAAATGTTACAAACACTCAATTTTGGTTATAGCCATTTTATAGAGCTTAAAAAAACAATTAATTTAGTACTCTAAATCATTAACCTAGGTTAAGTGGTTTAGGAGAAAATCCAAAAAAACGTGTCCCATGTTAATCTTATGGGAAAAAGGTTTTTAGATTTTTCTCAGATAGTTTTACTAAAAACTTGACATTTTTGTTTATTAATGTGTTTAGCTCAACAAAACAAACATTTTGGTGTTTTAATCGTTGTTCTACGTCCAACCGTTGCAGAGATATTCAAAGTACTAAACACAGTACGTTGTCCAATGTTATGGAGAATAAATAAAACTCTATATCTCGATTATTTTTGAATGTATATTAATGAAACTTGGTATGTGGCTTCAACTAGTTGTGGTATATTGATATAAGCACAAAAAACAAGTTTTTTGTTGATAATCCCCGTAGCAGCAAACCTGCATACTCGGCCCCCATGTTATTCATATGGAGAATAAGTAAAGTTGTGTATCTCCCTTAATTATGAACCTAAATTAATAAAACTTGGTATATAGCTTCACCTGGTTCAGTGATAATTGCAAAAAAAAACATATTACTCATCTTCCTCGTTGCAGCAAACCTGCGTCCTCAACCCTAATGTTATAGAGGATAAATAAAGTGCTATACAGTATATCACTTATTTATGGATGTATTTTTGTGAAACTTGGTAAGTAGCTCTATGTAGTAGTGAGTCACATATATATGCATTGGACATTCGCTGAGTACGCAGGTTTGCTGCGACAGTTTTTTTTTTATTTTATCAAAGTAAATCTTTTTTAATCTGTACGTTGCAAACATATGAGAAAAGTTGTTTTGTTTTAAGTACTAAGAATACTGTTATTATGACTAAGTTTCTAATAGCAATTATATGAATGAGCACACAATATTACACACACGTGCTACTCTGATTCTAAACGGGTATCTTTAATTTTCATTCTTGAAATACTTTACTGTCCTACGTCCCTGGACCTTGACCCTTCAGAATTTGTTTAAATACCTATCACCACGCTATCAGTGAAATGATACCTGACTAGATCAGGAAATAAAGAATTTTATGTTGATATGACATGTATTTTGTAGTGAAATGTAATATGTGTGCACATATAACTGTTCTCTCCCATGGAAACTAATTTTTTATTGCTATCAAGAATATACGAGGGTCATCCAGAAAGTAAAGAACGTTTGCTTGCTGCGTCTAGCACAGCTCCCCCATCACCGCCATTGCGTGTGCGGCAGTCCACTTACCTCCCCACCTAAGTCTGAGCCGAGTCTCGTTGCTGTGCGGTCACACGTCTTATTTCTACAGCGATTCAAAATGGCGGCGGCAATCGAAAATCTCGCCAAACCTAAGATAAGCAGTGTCAATCGGTCTCTGAGTAAAAAAATGTCCATACCAAAGAAATTTTTAGAAAAACACCAAAGAAAGTTAATGATGAAAGTGCAAAAAAAACAAATCTTAAAATTGATGTAATGTGCTAAGATTTTAGCAGCTGTTTTCCTCCAATCTTCCCTCAAGTCTTTCTTTCAAATCGTCTTTTGTGAGCAATGACCTGCCACTCCGATCCTCGTCGTGCATAATGGATTTTATTTCATTAAACCTATTGCACCATTTTTTCCCCTGAAAAATCGACTTGAAGACTTGTTTGCACTTTCACCACCAATTCTATTTGGTGTTTGTCTAAAAGATTTGTGGGTCTAGACATTTTTTAACTCATAAACCGAATAAAACTGCTTATCCCATATTTGGCGGGATTTTCGATTGCCGCCGCCATTTTGAATTGCTGTAGAAATAAGACGTGTGACCGCACAGCAACGAGACTCGGCTCAGACTTTGGTGGAGATGTGAGTGGACTGCCGCACACGCAATGGCGGTGATAGGGGAGCTGTGCTAGACGCAGCAAGCAAACGTTCTTTACTTTCTGGATGACCCTCGTATAAAGTGTCTGCAGATTGAGTTTTCAAGTTTATTTATCTCAGAAAGATAATGTGTGAAACAAGCTTATATTTAAAGTGTGGCAATAGGAACTCTTTAATAAGCTAGATAAACAGGGTCTACTAAGCAATAGTATATTTCATCACTAGGACTAAAAGTGATGCTTTTCGATACCAGGTTAAACGGTCGAGGCGGAGCCGAAGCCGGAAAATGAGCGAGAATTGAAAACCCACTTTTGGTCCTAGAGATAAACTATATGTTTCGTCATACTGCAAATAATATTAAGATAACAATTTCACAAAAACTAAATTTTATTTACTTGATACCGTCAAAAGTTTTCTTCCATCTTGATCTTACTACTCTAAACAAACAGCTGTTACACAAGTTTACATTGTTTACAAGTAGAATAATTCGTTTTCGTCATACTGCTTCAAAAACAACTGTTTTTGACAGATGCGTTGAGATTCAAAAGTTCTTCTTTTTAGTCTTTGGATAATAACATGTTTTGATGATCATTATCGTACTAGTACTAAAAAGATCATTGTTAATGATACTTTTGATTCGAGGTCGTCATAAATCGATTAAAATTCATTCGATTATAAATAATCGAAACATTCATTGTTATTATCGAAATATCCATTGTTGTATTGTTATTATTTTTTGAAGAACAACCGATTGATTCGAACCACAATGATTGTTTTGAAGTGATCGACTCAACAACCGATAGATATGAATGAACCGAAGTTATGCATGTGCAACAGCTGATTGTTTCAAGAGACAAGCTGAAAGAAACATTTGAGGTTATGAAGACACAGTACGTAAATTTTACTTTTGTTTTTATTTAAACCTTAAGTTTTTTGGCAGTATGACGAAAAATATAGTTCGTCACTCGGATCAAAATTGTCTTTTTAATACTCGCTCATTTCCCAGCCTCGGCTTCGCCTCGGCAGTTAAACTGGAGCTCGTATTAAAAAGATCCACTTTTGATCCTAGTGACGAAATATAATAGTTCTTATCTAACAGCTGATGACTTCAATCGAAAAGTGCCATCAAATGATTTTTTTGGTCCTAGGTCGAAAAATATCATCAAAATAATTCTTTTTTATACCCTAGGAGTAAAAGAACAAATTTATTACCTCAGTGGATGTGTTGAAAACAGCTGTTTTTGAAGCAGTGTTGATTTTTTGTTTTCAAGAAATTGTCAACAAAATGTAGTTAGCTTAAGTACTTACTTTAATCAATGTGTCAGTGATACGAATTTAAGCACAGCTTCTCACACTGTAATGAACTATTCGATATAAAAATAAGTTTTATACGGACTGTACGAATAACAAATATTAAATTAACCTGTTCCATCATTACTTGAGTAGATGGCTGGACATTTGTGTGATTGTTTTTAAGTAATAAAGATATTCTTAACTTTATGACAAGATTTCGTGGGAAATGAACATAAACAATTCTAGGAAATATTATCATAATATTTATCATTCGACCTTTTATTTCTACTAGTTATCCCAAAATCTCAAAATATCTGTCGTGCAAAACGACATAAAAGAAATGAAACTCTCCCTCTTTCCCGTTAGCAAACATTATACTTCAGATAATGAATTATAAATATGTATAGGTACATTACGTCGTCAGCGTTACAACTAGGGGCTCTTGGGACCTGGACTGGTGCTTTTTATCATAATATTTATTTCCAACGGCATCTTTCTTGATACTTTATTTCCCCTTGAATCTTATTTAGTTGAAAATATTTGTTCAAGAGCCTGAATTATTTAGTTTACCATTTTAACCCCTCCTGTATTTTAATATATATAAAATACTTGCTGAAGTATATTCAGTTAAATGTATAAACAAACTTAACAATTTTAGTAGAAAACTAATAGCCTTATCTAATCTGATGTATAAACCAACTGGATGTATCATTCCTTAAGACACCATTAGGTCATCGTTATTTTAGACTACTTACGTGTTCAGAGTTACTTGTTTCTTGTTAAATAATAAGACAAAAATCGCAATCATAATTATTAAAATGCATCATTGTTTAAACTTGTTTAACTTCAATAACCAAGTCACTCAGATTAAATTAACTTAAAATTTAGGTTAATAGCTTAACCCATAAACATAATAACAAGAACAAATCACTAAGCAGAATTTAAAATATAGCTTTGGAAGATTACCCAATTATGTAGAGGAATAGTCCTTAATGGGCACATTTTAGCGAATTTCCCCTATAGGGAAGAAGCTATTACCGTAAGTCTCATAGTAAGACTTAAGCCCCCATGTTATTCTCATGGAGAATAAGTAAAATGTAATGACTCCCTTAATTATGAACATAAATTAATAAAACTTGGTATGTAGCTTCACTTGGTTGGATTATATTGGTAATTGCATAAAAACCCATTTTTTGTTCCTTGTTGCAGCAAACCTGCTTACTCAGCCTTGGTATGTGGCTTCGCTTAGTTAAATCATATTTATATTTGCATAAAAACCAATTGTTTATGTTCCTTTTCTCAGCAATCCTACGTACTCATTACCAATGTTATTCTTATGGATAATAATTAAAATCGCTTATATGTGAATATATTTTTATGAAACTTGGTATGCGGCTTTATGTGGTATTAAGACAAATATTATGCATTGGAAATTTGCTGAGTACGCAGGTTTGCTGCGACGGGGGTATTTTCAGTTATTATATTCATCGATAATTAATTATCAGGGTTAACAGAGGGCGTGGTAAAAAAAATTATCACTTAAACTCTATAAAATCTTTATAAATTAATACGATCAGATTCCAGATCCCGAAACATATTTCCTAATCAGTGATGGAAAATGTCCCTACTAATTACTTAAATAACTTATCCATCTAACCTAGTTATGAAATGAAAGTTTTCCGTTACTGACAACGAACACAAGCACCATTGCACCTCACCATGCACAAGGTTAAATTATATCTAGTAGTCAAGTGTTTAAAAATAAATTAAACGCTATATTGTCAATTGTTTAATTAATGACACATTGTGGTAATTTAAAAAAAATACATTTTTGTTATCTTAGTTATTGATTACAATCACATTAAACACAAACTAATCAGCCAAACACACTTAAGGTCGATCTTTGATTGGTTTACTTTATTTGGTTTAGTCTTAGTGCGTTGAACCTATGTGTCCAAAAATCGATTCTAATGTCAAAAGCATCAATTTACTTCATAAAATAGTGCCATAATTCTAAAACAGTATCAATGGTTCCTATAGATGGATTATCCAGTAGAGATTTGACCCTAACAAGTATGAATGGACTGGTGGCAATATATTTCACGTGAATCTCCCGGAATTTCGCATAAATCAATATTGGAGGATAGGTGAGTTTGATCACACAGAGAGAGGCAGTGTTGCTCTACCGCGGTTTTATAGGATTTCATAGCAACAAAATAATGTGTGTTATGTATTGTTTGTAGAAGTATTAATGTAAAGACTGACTTCTATGTGTCCGCTGTATTTCTTATAATGCCATAGATTTATTAAGTATAGTAAAATATATATAAGTCATATGCATATCCTTAAATTCTTAAATGAACGTAATACAGATATAAAAATAAGATTTGAAATTTAATCTTAAAGCTTTAGTATAGAGATAAACTTCCTATATTTTGTACTACTTTGCACTAACACTGAAATTATGAGGAAGGAGAACTTGTAAAGTACTAAACATTTATTAGGTGCCAAAATTGATTCATAATTTAACACTTACTTTTAAGTTATAGTTATTTTATATAAAACATTTAGTATCAAATATTTTATCCTTATTCAAAAAACAAAAGTGAATACAAATATGTATATACCTTACTAAATAAGTAATAGGTCATTTTGGTATTTTTAGCGAATTTCCCCTATAGGGAAGAAGCTATTACCGTAGGTCTCATGGTAAGACTTAAGCCCGAGACCATGATAACTTTTCATTTTGAGGTCCCCAGATGCCAAAAACACCATTCGTTCAAATTTTTATATATGTATTTATATATATATATATATTTATATATTTATATATATATATATATATATATATGTGTGTCCGTAAGCACGATAACTCTCGTAAAAAAGGTCCGATCTTAATGAAATTTGGTACAAATGTGTAAAGTACCATTTATTTGAACGAGTTCGAAAACCAGATGAATCGCACAATCCGAAGGGGGGTTTTTGGGGGGTTTTGTACCCCAAAAATGTGTTTTTTGGGGTTTTCACGTTTAATTTTAATTTAAATCAAATTTTAATTTATACCATTGAATTCAGCTTAAAAACACAAACAATTTGGTAATTTGATCATTGCTCTACGTCAATTGGTTACCGAGATATTGAAAGTGCTAAACACAGTACGTTGTCCAATGTTATTCTTATGGAGAAAAAGAAAAATTGTATATCTCGCTTATTTATGAACATAAACTGGCGAAATTTGGTATATGGCTTGATCTGGTTGTGGTTTATTGTTGTTTGCACAAAAAAAAAAATTCGACTATGGCTCCTGTAGCAGCAAACCTAGGTACTTGGTCCCCATGTTATTCTTATGGAAAATACTTAAAATGTTATATCGCTTATTTATGAATGTATGTGGATGAAACTTGGTATGTGACTTCACTAAGATGAGTTCTATTGATATTTGCATAAAAACCCATTATTTTGTGTGCCTTGTTGCAGCAAACCTGCGTACTAATCCCCAATGTTATTCTTATGGAGGATAATTAATATTTTAAATATCGCTTGTTTGTGAATACATTTCTTATGAATCCTGTTAAGTGTTATAATGTGTTATGTTATATATTCATTGGAAATTCGCTGAGTATGCAGGTTTGCTGCGACGGGGGTATTATTTTTTACTCTAGGTTCCATTTAGGATAATAAAGGTTTCTTATGAGACCTGATCGGTCACCAGTTTTAGTTAAAGATAAATTAAAATTTGTAATGACAATCTTTAAATATTTTTTAATTACAATTTTACTTTTCAAATTCTATATTTGTGTGCTTAATATTTCCCCATAAGAGAGGTTTTGTTCAAAAACTAATATTTTTCTCGGACGTTTGAACTAAGACCTTTAAGGACGCGCCTTGTGGGTTTCCACATTATGGGGAAACGATATTAAGTTACCGTATATTATAGTACCATTATGGTTATTGATCCCAATGTGGACTAAGATTTCCTCAAATGTACCTCGGTTGGTTATATGTATAAACAGACTAGAAATGTCAAGGAGCTCTACTCACCTGATTTAATTTTTAAACCAAACAGCATTGTTTAGGTCAACTAATCAACTTGTAATATTTGTAAAACGTGTTTTAATTTGTACTTTTACATAGATAATACCTTTTTAAACGGTTATATTGAGTTTTTATTATATTTTTTTCTGCAAAGTATTTTAATTTTATTATACAGTTGATGTATGATTGACGGAGTAAATTGAAAATATATCAAGTGTGAACAGTCCATAGCCGATGAGGGCCAACATTAAGTATATCATGATGACTAAGAATAAAAAATACAGAAATAAATACAGAATGCAGAATTAAAAATACAGAATTAGTGTTTACGGCAAAGCTGCCATAAATACTAATTCTATATTTTTATGCTCAACGTGTTATTTGAAAGCACTTAACATCTTGGTGTGCCTTTTGAGGCTTTCAAGTTAACGCAAGGGCCAACAAATACGGATGAAAACCCTCAAAATACAGTGACCCACTTAACAAACATTAATAATCTGATTTTAAAGTAACTATATCACTAACGTGTAATCATTTCTCTGATTGTTTAAATAATACCCCCGTAGCAGCAAACCTGCGTACTCAGTGAATTTCCAATGCATATATATGTATCTTAATACCACATAAAGCCACATATCAAGTTTCATCAATATACATTCATAAATAAACGATTTATGACATTTTAATTATTCTCCATAAGAATAACATCGCGGCTGAGTATGCAGGTTTGCTGAAATAAGGTACACCAAAAATGGGTTTTTATACAAATATCAATATAACTCAACTAAGTAAAGCCACATACCAAGTTCTATTAATTTATGTTCATAATTAAAGGAGATAACACGTTACTTATTCTCCATAAGAATAACATGGGACTGAGTATGCAGGTTTGCTGCTACGGGAACTATCGGCCAAAAATTGGGTTTTTGTGCAAATATCAATAGACTACAATGAAATGAAGCTATATACCAAGTTTCGTCAGTATACGTTCATAAATAAGCGAGATATAAAATTTTTATTTTCTTCCATAAGAATAACATTGGACAACGTACTGTGTTTAGCACTTTCAATATCTCGGTAACCAATTGACGTAGAGAAATGATCAAAATACCAAATTGTGTGTTTTTAAGCTGAATCCAATGGAAAAAACTAAAATTTGACTATTTCCAAAATTATATGTACAAAATTCGAAAAACCCATTTTTGGGGTACAAAACCCCCCCAAAATACCTCTTCGGATAGAGTGATCTGGCTGGTTTTTGAACTTAAAGTCATAAATGTTGCTTTACATGTTTATACCAAATTTCATCAAAATCGGATTATTTTTACGAGAGTTATCGTGCACACGGACATATATATATATATATATATATATATATATATATTTATTATTTTTAAAAGAAAATTATAAATATATAAATATATATACTAAAATAAAAATACTAAATATAATGCAGGCGCAACAAAAAAATCCAATCTTTGAAACAATAAAAAAAAATCAAAAGTAATTAATCATATATAGATAGATAATTTAGCATATGTTAACAAAATTATCATACTGTTTTATTTATTTACAGGTTATTTAATTTTAAGTTTAAGGTTATTAGCTGCACTGTGATCATGAGGTAAACCTCGAAACACGTGTCAGTGAATTAAAAATGAATTTTGAAGGGTACTCTGGTAATTTTCTTTTAAAAATAATAATTATAATAGTAGCCCTATGCAGTGAACTTAATAATATAATATAATATATATATATATATATATATATATATATATATATATATACAGATTCGAACGAATGGTGTTTTTGGGGTCTGGGGACCTCAAAACGAAAAGTTATCATGGTCCCGGGCCTAGGTCTTACCATGCCGACTACGGTAATAGCTTCTTCCCTATAGGGGAAATTCGCTAAAAGCTGAGTTTATTATAGGTATGTGTAAAAAACTAATAAGTACATAAAATATAATTTATTATTCTCAAAAGGCCATAACTTGAGAAAGGGAAGTATTGTCCCTTAAACTGTAGTTTTTATTTCAGCAAGCCATACCCAACATCCTGTAAAGATTTGATTATCAATACATAAGCAATGTTAAACCGCAGTACGACAAAATCAAAGGATAAAAATCTAGTGCCATAAAACTCATATCTAAAACAGAATTTTCTAAAACACATTAACAGGAGGAAAGTATTTATGGACGACATTTCTTTGGTCGTGTAGCGTCTATGGCGTGGTAGGAAATCGATACAGTGATTGATGAGACCCAGGTTGTAACTGAAAATGTCCCTGTTACTTCACTATGGAACAGTTGTAAATACCTTACGGTACACTTGATGGTATTTGAACCACACTTAGGCAAAGGGGGATTCACAGTGTGGAACTAAAATTGAACCTATTATTTTAGTGTGGAACGGTGAAAAATACGGTAAGATTCATGATATTTGAACCCTACTTAGGTAAATTAGTATTCAAAGCATTAATAATTTCTTTAGTAGTAAATCATTTCTTTATTAGCATGAGTCAAAGTATGTAACTAAAATTGAACCTGTTATTTTACCCTGGAACGGTTACAAAGACCTTGTACACTTGATGATATTTGAACCACACTAAGGCAAATGAGTATTCACAATATGCAACTAAAATTTAACCTATTATTTTACTACGGAAAGGTTACAGTTACCTTAAAATATAGTCTTAACCACTATTTGGCATATGAGTAGTTGCAGTATATAACTGACATTTCCCCTTATTACTTGACTTCTAATATTCTCGTTGCATTAAGTCAGATGAATAATAATAAAACCAATTCATTTGAACATTCCTAGGAAGTAATTTCATTGTAACGATCGTTTTCCTGTTTTTAGATTAGATGTTTAGGAATAATATACTCAATTTTAAATAACGGAAAATAAACTGCTACCGTAAAAGGCATGAAAGGAAAATTACTATAATAAATTGAAATTTAAAAATTACCATGAATCAATGTCAGGGATGTGTATTGTTATTAATCTGTTTCTTTGCTGTAGTCAAAATTCATCATAACAAATAATAAAACAGATAAACACTAACAATTGAAAAGTGTTACCAAACGGTGTTTTCCGTATGTACACAGTCCTACAGACCACATTAATTACCCGATTTAAATCATGTAAGGTATGCGATAACAGGTACAGTTTAACGGATTTCCAAGAACTGTATTAGTTTATTTAGTTCTCTTCTTTTTAATTCTTTAGCTGTAAATACTAATAAAATTTATAAACTGGCATGTTATTTATGTAAATATTCTTTTTGGTATATTTTGATTAACAACTTTTGTAAAAATTACATTTTTTCATTATAAATAAGGGTGTAAGCTCAAGATATTTAAGTTAAATATTTAATTTTTCATAATTTTGTGAGCCATGGAGTTTAAAACATTAAAATAAATGTACAGTGGATTTTTACATATAGAAAAGTTTTCAAGATTTTGTAAGGTACGATAAAAACCTTAAGTGTTGTCTGGTCTTCATTTAGGTTCACGTTTAACAAATTGTGAATTGTGACACATATACGTAGGTTGGGTGTTTACGAAAATAAATCGTTTCCCGCGTTATGCGAATAGAGAATAAAATGTTTTTATAATACACGTATAATTTAATTTTCATTCAGTTTTACCAATAGTGTCAATATTATGCGGTAAAGACAATTAAATGCGTAATGTTTTTAGTGAATTTCCCCTATAGGGAAGAAGCTATTACTGTAGTCGGCATGGTAAGACCTAGGCCCGGGACCATGATAACTTTTCGTTTTGAGGTCCCCAGACCCCAAAAACACCATTCATTCGAAACTGTATATATATGATCAACAGATCGACCCATCCGAAGTGATATTTTGGGGGGGTTTTGTAGGATATCACTGAATAAACCCTGCTATAATGGAAAATACTGACCCTATGGATGGATAGAACATAGTGAAAGTGTGTAACTAAAAGCCCCTATATCAATAGGAATGCTTCTTTACACAATTATCACAACTGTACTAATTTCGAAAATTACCCCAAAGATGGGTTTTTTGAAGTTTTTATATGTAATATTTTTAAAAGTAAAATTTTAGTTTTCAGCATTGGATTTAGCTTAAAAACACACAATTTAGTGTTTTTATTATTTCTCTACGTCAATTGGTTACAGAGATATTAAAAGTTCTAATCACAGCACGTTGTCCAATGCTATTCTTATGGAGAATAAGAAAAATAATGATAACTCGCTTATTGATGAACGTATACTAACGAAAATTGGTGTACATTGGTATAACTTGGCTTCATCTGGTTGTGGTCTATTGTTATTTGCACAAAAAACGCTATTTTTACCGCTAATTTCCGTAGCAGCAAACCTGCGTCCTCATCCCCCATGTTATTCTTATGAAAAAAAAAGTAAAATGTAATGTATCCCTTAATTATGAACATAAATTAATAAAACTTGGTATGTTGGTTCACCTAGTTGAGTTTTATCGATATTTGCATAAAAACCCATTTTTTGTGTTCCTTGTTGCAGCAAACCTGCGTACTCATCTCCAATGTTATTCTTATGGAGAATAATTCAAATTTGATATATCGCGTATTTGTGAATATATTTTTATGAAACTTGGTATGGGGATTTATGTGGGGTATTGAGACATTATATTTTGCATTTGAAATTCGCTGAGTACGCATGTTTGCTGTGACGGGGGTATTTCCTAATATATTAATTATCTAATCTAATCTAACTATATTCATCATCTTAGACTAACTATTGATCTACTATTAATTTTATAATCTGTTTTCTTCTAGATAATCGATCAAGTCTTAAATTACGCTTATTTATGGCCCCATGTTAATAACACCTGTTGAGTTAGCTTCATAAGGGTGTGACCTTAGAGATTTGTATATGTAGTTTAGATATTTATATCTATCTATATAAATAAATCACAATCCCTTTTTTTGACGTAACTCCATAACTCGAGAACGAGTGCACCAAATTGGACGATTCTTTTTTTTTTGTGTTCCTTGATGCCAGGGGAAGGTTTGTATGAAAGCAAATTTTTAATCCACCCAACCATTATTTCGTAATTTGACTTTAAAAATTGTAAGAAAATGCCTTTAAATTAACATTGGTGGAAAACGCTTTTATTAAACTGTGAGATACAAAAGAGATAATTTCCAATTACAAAGAAACTATCATGATTAAATATCAATCAAATAGATTTCATGAAACATAACGTACTTAGTATATAGTGAAAGATTTTCCCCAAATGAGAAAAAGGGTTTATATTTATAATTCGTGAACAAATAAATAATTAATATAAGAATTTGAGGGACAACGTTCTCCTGTAGACTTATCCCAATCCATTAACAATTTATCCCCTAGATGGCAGCACCTGATATTTGAAAATTTCCAATGCCATTTGGTTTGATCATATGTAATCTATACTAAGATTTGAATGAGTTAAAAAACATGTGTTTATTTGTTTACATTTTGGTTTTTATTTTGTCAAGGATTTAGAAATTGCACTTAGTTCAAAGCTTTTTTAATAACCAAGGTAAAAAGTGTTATAATTTGAGCTGGAATCTTTTCATTTAACTGTGCTATAATGTGAACCAGAATCTTTATATAACTTTTTTGTGGCATCAATTTGGAAAATCCATGCTTTTCACATGGCCAACTCTATGTCGCCTGTTCCCGTGTCGGAAACCCATCAAACTTATTTATTTATGCGCCAAAAAAACAGGACTAATAATGTTGTATACCAAAAAGCATTACAATAAACGATATTCGCATTAAAGACAGGACAACGTCTGTCGGGTCATCTAGTATAATAATAAATTAAAATCTTTAAAAAATCATTAAAAATTACTAAATAGTGGAATGAAAATTATATAAAACTACGGAAACCAGAGAAAGGATTAAAACAAGACGTAAGATGCCGTAATCCCGGCAAAGTCTGCAATTACAAGATCCCGACAGAGATAGTTCTGCTGCTGGCAGAACACTTTAAATTAATTCCACTTTGCAGATACAATTAAAATGTAATTAAAAGAAGCTTTCCTCTCGGCGATATTACAATTATATGATTGTTCCTGGATAAAGGAAAAGATAGCACCACTTTTTCCTTTGAAGTATTAATATTTACTTTTACTACACTTTTAATTATTCGGGTTACTTCTTCTACTTAGCCATTTAAAATTTAGTTCAGAGGGTCAAAAGTTCGAATCAAGAAGTGCCTAAAACAGTCAGATTGAAACAATTTCCTTTACAAGTTTTACCTATAGTAACAAAATGCTCCTGATTTTTGTCATACACCTAATATTATTTTACACAATATAGATATGCATGATTATGTTTTTTCCTGTATAAAAACAAAGACCTGATGATACGCGACTGCACATTACACGGCCAAACAAAAAGCAACTTTACTCATTGGTCAAACAATCATTTACTTTTTTCCAGGCCAAAGCGCCATCGCGATGACGGTCGTTGCGATTTGTGGGAAGTGAGAAAGCAAATCAAAGATCTTTGAAAACACATTGTGGAACTATACGAAAATATATCGAATGCAAATGTGTACTATACTAGCTGTTACCCGCAGGCTTCGTCCCGCAAATAATTTATAAAAACTATGACAGTTGTGTGTGCTGCATTCTGTGGAAATATTACGAATCAAGATCAGCTGTTTGTATTTTCATCAGCTCAAACAAAATTGAATGTACATAAGAAATACATGGGAACTTTGTCGGGATCTCTGGCGGAGCCCTAGGTCAGATCAGGATGAAAACCATTTAGTTCTATTTTATGCCTAAAGAATCAGTGTACAAAATTTCAGCTCTCTACCTACATGGGAAGGTGGAGAATTAGTGATGAATGAGTGAGTCAGTCAGCCAGGGCTTTGCCTTTTATAGATATAGATAACAGCAATCAAAGATTTAGAAATGTTTTATAATCTTGATGTAAATGGCTGGGAACTCCCAACATTTCTTTATGTGTCAATTTTAGTGGCATTTATGTTTATTGTAAATTTAAAACTCTTTTAAAAAGCAGTCCAAACCCTTGAAATGTTTTTGAACCCCAGGATTTGAACCCGTGGCCCCTTGTACCGAAGTCCAAGACGCTAACCGTTAGGCTGGCGAGATGTCCACTACTGTACCAGTAGTACTATGAACTGTGTTGTTTGTGAGAAATTATTGTAATCTTATCTGTTAGACAAGAAAGATGTAAACGAGTTCGCACGCAGCACGCTGACGTGAGGGAAGTGAATTTCCACATAAAAAACTATAAAAACTCAAAATCAGTTAAAATAGACATTTATTCCAATTTTTATTCAAATCTGAAAATATTGATTTTTTGGCTGTTCTGATGCTCCTGGTTCTATTTACCTGCAATGCTGGGAATACAATTTTGTGCATTATAAGGTTAGAAAAAGGTCCAGTCAGGCATTAAAGTAGGCGTGAGGTTGTTGGGGATGGTAAAAGTACACCAACAAATAAATAGCAGGCTTTTCTAATGTAAAACCCCCATAAGACAACGTACTGCGTTTGGTCGATACGCATTTTCTTTAATAACTCGGTAAATATTTATGCTAGAATGACGAGAGAGGGCTTAAAACTTTCGCCTCTCTAATTCCCATCTTTTTACATCCACTTATTTTAGATATGGGGCTTTTATGACCCTTTTTGGGCCCAAAAACTCGAAATTTGAAAGATTAATCCCCAAAAAAAGGGGTTTAGAGTTTTCCGATTGTTTTGCCCAACGAACTGGTTCAACCGATTACAGAAAGGAACGTTCCTACCAAATTTGAAGTAAATCGGACAAAAATTGCGACCGCTAGAGTGCAAACACATATATATATATATAAATATATATATATATATATGTCTATATACATTTAAGAAATTAACACCATTTTGTTGCAATATTTCGAGGTATTCTCTTTATCAAGCACAAAAAACGTGTTCAGGGGGTCACGTTAGGAACTTTTATGGTGGTCCCGGGCTTAAGTTTCACCGTGCGGGTCATGCTAATAGTTCACTTTCCAAAGGAAATTCACTAATAAAAGTAAAGAAACCGCATTAATAGTGTTGGATTAGTTTCATGGCCGACATTTGGTTTTGTGTGGCTTGATTATTATTTTTCCTGTCCTTGAATATTATTTTTCCCTACAACGACGCCCGACCTTTAAAGTAATGCATCTTTAGCATCCACTAAAAACGAACAGAGTAAGTTACTTAGTATTTAAAAACTTGTCTAGGCCCTTATTCCTTTGCTCCAGAATTTGGAAGGAAATCTTACATTTGATTGATTAAATAGCCCTCCACCAATATAGATTGGTACAACAAAATTATGAGAAAGGTGAAATCTGAATTGATAATTATGTGTTGTTGTTGTTTATAAATAAATCTTTAATCACCGAATAATAACTAAATAAAAAAAAACCACGAGATCCATTTTTTTGGCTTTATGAGATGCATTTGGTTTGTTTTATCCGTGGGTTTTTTAAACGGATATCTCGTTACGAAAATTATGAAAGAATTTCTATTCACTCTATAACACACCTTATTATAGGTTAGACACAAACAGCGTTTTTTAACCACTTTTTTATAAAATATACAGAGTTTAAAACGTTAAACTAATTATATTTTATTGTTAAATGTAGCTGTTTATTTTAATTTATCATATGAATTACATCCAGTAACAAACAAGACCAACAAACAGTTCGCCTTACCTGACTTGTAGGCAATATCGGTACAGTAATCATATTGCGTTTAGTTCTTTCTGCGGGCGCTACGAAAGTGTCAGTGAAAGGTCATGTATCGGTTAAATATTTGTTGTGTGTTTAGATTGTATTTAACTTGTGTAAAATCTAACCTAAATAAAATATGGGGATTTTTATATTATAAAAAAGGTTTATATTTTGTATATATTTAACTTTAGGTGTGATGGTCTCCACATAAAATCAGAAGCAATTATATTTTCAGACAATATTTTCCTTTCAATTACATATATTTGTGAACAACAGGGCCGAATGGACCGCAAATGGGACTGTGTGAGGGGCAGGCGACATTAATAATAGAACAAAGTAAAACTTTGTTTAAGAAAATAAAAAATGTTATCTGTAAAAATGCTCGACTTTGCAAATTCAGAGAGTCAGATACAGCGCAAATACGCAGTTAAATCCAATAATATTGTTTGGGAAACTTTTAAGAATATTATTTGACACAGACTAGCATTAAAACGAAGGTTATAAAAACACAATAATCGCAGAAATAAAATTTTCTCTTAGCTAGGTATTGACATAGAATAAGATGTCAAACATATGAAACAAAATATATATAAATAATAAGCGACACCTACGTCTGTCGTATAATACGGATACAGAGCATTGCTGAATCGAGTCCACTACAAGAAGTGGGTGGCTCGTCAGAATGATTGTACGCACACAAATGATCGTATAGTACTCGAGCAATCAGTTACTACACGATTGTCGTTGTAGGTTGTATGTTGCAGTGTTGTAGTGCCTCCCGCAACCACTACCCGTGTAGTGTGTAGTCAGTGTAGGCAACTACCCGGCCTAGTGTTGCTAGACAACCCAGACACTCCGCTACGATAGTTGACCTATAAAACTTCGACATAATTCCTGCCTTTACTGGGTAGTTATTAAGGAGAGAATCGCCATCGCGGGCGCCTGCGCGTTAGTTGTCACCGGCAACGTTGCAGCGCCACTATCGCTGATCAATATGGCCCCGGCGGACTCGACGCTCCTATCGACTTGAGACTGTGGTGGCGGACGATGGTGGTGTCAGGGCTTCGCCCCGCCGGTTGGTGCGCGACTGGTGCGGGAGTGAGGGAGTGACAGTGTAGCGCCTGGACATGGGATACTCGTCGAGGGGCCCGGGGCCTCCGTGGCCCCCGTGGCGGCCGTTGCAGATTCTCCTGCTCTGCCTCACCGTGGGAGGAGTTGTCTGCGAAAATAAACAATGTGAGTTGAACGATTATAGTACTGATACGGGGTGGGCCTTCAGGGTGCAGGAGTACTGGGAGTTACTGGAAAACCTACAAGTTTCATCTATAGTATTTGATCACAATTTTGCACGAATGGGAAACCGTTCCAATACATAATATCTCAGAAAAAAATATTTTAATATCTATAAAATGAAAAGTTGATACACATAGGTCTAACACCTATCCCTCATTCACAACAGATTAAATGACAGTAATGGGGGTTTAATCATAACATTTGTTTGCCCATTAATTCCAAATAGTATAATCTAAAAAATCTGTTACACCTACTAAAACCTGTGAACAAGAAGAAAGCGTAAAAAATACCTAAGGTATGAGAAATTATGGATATTAATTGTTTTTAAATGCTCGATAGTAACTGATAAATTGTATTACAAATAAATATAACCCAAGTATTGGAATATAAGGGAGTCATCTAAAACTGATACCCTAAGAGTGCCAAAATTAAACAAATTAATACTTTAAAATCATACCTATTACAAGAAATAAGTGTATCGAGGTACACTGACATCACAGTGACCTGTCTAGCCAGGGCCGACAGGTGGCGCGACGGTGCGGCAGACGGCGGAACCATGATAGCGTACTACGGCCGTGTCAATTACAGGACGTAGTGATTGTAATAAAAACTTGTTTCATCTTTTATGACTTTGATACCGCTTTCATTGACGAGGTGAAAGTTTAATGTTATCGGATGCGTTGAGTGATAACGAGATTCACTTTAAATATTTATATTCTTGGATTTCAATTTTTAGATTCTACAAATCATGACTGATAAAAGCAAGTTCAATATGAATTTTCAAGATGTAAAACAAACTATATTATAGCCTGTATAGTTCAATATACGTTATAATTCTGGTGGTTATATGTCAGTATTCTGGTGTAATACACTGTATGTGCAAGATAAAATGCTCTCTTAAACTTCATAACGGGATAACACCACCTACCATGTAGAATAAAGTTATCACAGATTTTCATCATAGAAAAAAACAAATCTTGAGGCCTCCACACCAAACGGTTAAACCACATGGGCAATAAATAGATTTTTTTTATTATTATTATTAATTTTATTATTATTATTTATTGTTATTATTTGTTTATTGGTTGGCTTATGGCAACATATTATGTTTATCCCATTCATAACTACCATTTACATATTTTCTAATTACTAGTAGCCTGTCGCGGCTTCGCTCGCGATCACAACGTAATATTATACTGACATTCCCGTATAAATATTGTGTTACAGTTCCAAAGCCAACATGGCCTGCTGATTAACTGTGTTTACTCTATCCAGCTGATTACTTAAAACTTATAGTTATTTCCCAATGTTAAGCTTATGGGGAAAAACTCAACTTTAAGGGGCCCCAGGGCCTCACTCACAAATTATTTCTTTATAAAAAAAGTTTCCTGCACAACTTCACGTTAGGTTCTTTCCAATGACACAAAAAACATGAAAATCGGTTCAGTAGTTTAGGAGGAGTGATTGTCACAAAAAACCTGCTCGCCTATTAAATAAGTATATATTTAACGACTTGTACCGTAGATTTCCAATGATGCTTCAGTTATAAAAATTGGTCTGATAGAACTCTATATTTTGTTTAAAATTAAATATCCAACTCAATTATTAAATCAGTTTGATGTGCTCGATAAGTTACGGTTTTAACATAAAGTTATCTGTAACGTGCTAACGGTGATTTTGATTTTGAATATAACTCTGAGTTCGAATGCTTGGTAATATTCTCGGGTTAGGTAATTTAGAATATAAAGATAACCTTGCAATTGAAAAAATTTGTAATCCTCGAAGCATTAGTCAAGCAAAAAAAACATAAGTATACAAATTCTGGGATTAAAAATTCACTGGGAAGTTTGTTGGATTGGTTTTACGCTTTTAAAGTTATCAAATGGTCATTATGAGTTTTGAGAAGTGGTGTCTATCCTGGGCACCCTGAAGCCCTGGGACAGAAGCTGTCGAACCCCAGAGAGGTCAACGGAGGGACTAGAAGGTATATAAACATTTCACCCTACCCAGCGTTAGTAGTAAGGCGAATAATGGACCAGATATTGTATCCTTTAACCTCAACCTCATCTCAAGGTTTGCAAAACTTTGACAACAGGTAGTAATCATTTCATAATTTTGTAAGACAACCACGCAACTAGGGTGTATTTTAAGGCGAATATATATAAGGTGAAGAGTGTATAATGGGTGAGATGCCTTGTGTATAATTGTAACCAAGCCCGACTGATTCTTCAGCAAGGATCAATAATTAAAAGCCCAATGACCAATGGCAGCTGGATCCAGTATCGAACCTTTCCTAAATTTTCACAGGATTTTACTCACGATCAATCTGGAGAACCTCAGGTTGTGAAGAGGGTGCGCTATCCACTGAGCTACCCAGTCTTCAGTAATGTCCAGTTGGAAAAAAATATGAGCTTTCGTCGTCGGCTTATAACTACCGCTGGAGCTACCAGGCAAGAGATGAAAAATGTGTCTGAATTGTAAAGCTTGTTTAGGAGCTCGAAAAAAGTGCCTAAAAGGTTACTTAAGCTATTCTGGAATATGATTCAAAATGGGGGACGAACTGATTTTTACGTTTACCACAAAAACACACGATTTGTTTTGCAAGATCATTCTTCGCTTACAAAAACATTTTAAATACAATCAAATAACCTTTATACAAAACCAGCGTCTTATTATAGTGTAATTAATATAAGAAATTATGTAAGAACCATGACACGTAGTATTATTAAGAAGGATTTAGTGACTCAGAGTTGTGTTAAGGTATCAGTTTCGGAAACTGTGGGATATTTTTGGAGCAAAAATACATCTAATTCAGCCGCTTTGTGAGAATAGCAGCTTGCATTGTCGGATCGGTGTTGTACGGAGTGGATTATACGTTAGTACCTAAATATTCAAAATCTCAACTGTTTTTCCTTACTTGCATCACGATAGTGGCTAAAAGAGATAAGAAATTTGACTAGTTACACGAACCGCAATTTTTATTTTATTTTGACACCAAATATTACTTATTATTTAAAAACTACGAACAATAATAACCAATCTATTTGAAGAATTGTAAACACAAGGTTGCGTTTAAAATATGTTCTAGCCATTAGTGTCAGTTACTGTGAACTGAAATTTGTCATTTGTGTAAATTATCTAATTCAAACAGTCAAACTCAGACGCATATTAAAAACCACAGTCAGCGTTGCTACGTTACTGGTAACCTTTTATGACCTGCACATCAAACTGATACGATAGTTGAGTTCGATAGTTCTTTGCAAATTGCATACAGAGTTCTACCGGATCGACTAAAATAACTGAAGACTCGTTAGAAACATCAACGGTGAAATGGTCTAATAAAATAAAACATGTACATTTGTATTATTAACAGTTAAAACACGTTCCCGAAGAGAAATATATCAAAACTTTGTTGGTAATGCATTTTTATATAAAGCGGGACAAAATCATATCGTATGTACAACTAAATATAGAGTTAAACTGAACCTTAAATTTGTCTAAAAATTATAGATCCAATAACAAAGTGCTGTGATAGCCCCGGCAAGTTTTCTGAAATCGATGAAGCAAAGTGTGCCTTCAGTTGAAAAGCTTCTACCCTCTCGTTACATCCGAACCAATGTGTGTTGAGCTTTTTCTTTCCCGTGAAGATAATTCTTAGCGGTCATTAATTTGTAGACCCTAGGGTATTCATTCCTGCTTTGGAAGAGATGTAAGATTATCTACATTGAATCTTACCAAACCGGTTGTGATTAATATTATGGACTGTAAAGTTGTATTATTAAGTTCATTTAATCATTATAGTTTTGATGAATGTTAGTCTAGCTTTTAGCGAATTTCCCCTATAGGGAAGAAGCTATTACCGCAGTCGGCATGGTAAGACCTAGGCCCGGGACCATAATAACTTTTCGTTTTGAGGTCCCCAGACCCCAAAAACACCATTCGTTCGAAACTGTATATATCTATATGTATGTGTATGTCCGTGAGCACGATAACTCTCGTAAAAATTATCCGATTTTGATGAAATTTCGTATAAACGTGTAAAGCAACATTTATGACTTTAAGTTCGAAAACCAGCCAGATCGATCTATCCGAAGGGGTATTTTGGGGGGGTTTTGTACCCCAAAAATGGGTTTTTCGAATTTTTTACATATAATTTTGGAAATAGTCAAATTTAGTTTTTCCCATTGGATTCAGCTTAAAAAACACACAATTTTGTATTTTGATCATTTCTCTACGTCAATTGGTTACCGAGATATTGAAAGTGCTAAACACAGTACGTTGTCTAATGTTATTCTTATGGAGGAAAATACAAATTGTATATCTCGCTTATTTATGAACGTATACTGACGAAACTTAGTATACGGCTTCATCTGGTTGTGGACCAGAAAAAAAACAATTTGCTCAAAAAAACAATTTTTTACCAAAGGCTCCCGTAGCAGCAAACCTGCGTACTCAGCCCCATGTTATTCTTATGGAGAATAAGTAACGTGTTATCTGCCTTCATTATGAAAATAAATTAATGAAATTTGGTATGTGGCTTTACCTACATGAGTTATATTGATATTTGTATAAACCCCCATTTTTTATGTTCCTTTCTTCAGCAAACCTGCATACTCAGCCGCCATGTTATTCTTATGGAGAATAATTAAAATTGCATAAATCGTTTATTTATGAATGTATATTGATGAAACTTGGTATGTGGCTTTATGTGGTATTAAGATACATATAGATGCATTGGAAATTCGCTGAGTACGCAGGTTTGCAGCTACGGGGGTATTATAATCTTCAACTATCCTCAATTCATTTGACGACCAGCCAGATCTTCAGTTTGTTCTGTTTAGGAAACGTTAATAGATTGTCTCCCACGAGAGTGTATGTGTATTTATATTTTATTGAATATATCATAATAGATATATTCAATTTATTTGTTAGTTGGGCGCCCTGCATAGTCTTCACACTACTAACTACATCCACATCACCCTCTGGGTAAAGCTTTACTGATATTCCTCCAAGCCTATATCACCCTTTTGGTAAAGTTTAACTCATATACCTCCAAGTCTAAAATAAAAATTAAACTTACATCTTCTAAGTTCTCATAACCTTCTTGCTAAGTTTTAAATCACATTACTCCAAGTCCTCATCACCTTCTTTGTCAAATGTAACTCACATGCTTCCAATCCTATATCACACTCTTGGTAAAGTTTAACTAATATTTTCCAAAACTACATCACCCGCTTGGTGACATTTAACCCACACTCCTCCAAGACCACTGGAAAAATGTAAGTCACATGCCTCCAATTCTGTATCACCCTCTCAATAAAATGTAACTCACATTCCTCTAAGACAAAATCTTCCTCTGATTAAAATGTAACTCACATTCCTCCAAAACCACATCATCCTCTTGTAATACTTAACTCATATTCCTCCAAGTCCACTTTACCCTCTTGTTAAAATTGAACCCTTATTGCTCCAAGTCCACTTTTCCCTCTTGGTAAAATGGAACTCATATTCCTCCAAGTCCACGTCACCGTTGGTAGAGTGTAACTCACATTCCTCCAAGTTTACACCATCATCATGTTGACAACAGATAACCAAAGATTTTTTTTAAACATGAGGAAGCTCGAAATTTATGATTTTCTAAATCACCAAGTGGCGCTCACAAAGGTAGCCGCACCCTTCGCTCGCACGCGCCACTCAGTCAAGCTTTCGGTCGATATATGAATGACCTTCATCATGGATGACAAGTGCCACCGCTTTGTCTACGGCTCCCCTCCCCCTCCACTACTACCCCCACCTCACCGTTCCCACCCTTCGCCGTTGTTATAGTCATAATGGGGGCTACATGGAATAATCACCTCTAATATGCTCATAGATTTATAATCGTATTAGGTACATCGATGGGGATTTAGTATTGTGATGGTGTGTTAAACCTAAAGCTATTTCAATAACTCGTATCATAAGTGGTCTATATTTTGTTGGGATTATCATTTATCACGTATTACGAATATGCTTTATTGGTCAATGGTTTAACCTATGTACCAAGTTTGGGTGAATTTTTAAGTTAATAGGAAATAAATTTGTATTATCCATAAGAATAACATTGGAAAATCTATCTGCGTTGTAGATTAACATTTTATATTAGACTAGAATGATAATTCAAGATACTAATTTGCTTAGCCAATTTTAATCATGATACACACAATTTCTTCAAACAACATTTTGGTGCAATATAAAAAACTAATGCACCGTAAGCAAAAAAAATTTGAATTAAAATCGTCAGATTAGTTTTTAGAATTTTAATTTGTTACTTTATTGTTTTTTTTTTTAGACATACACCGTTTAAAAACCAAACCTAATAAAATTCGAAGCCTTTAAAATAATGTAATATCTTAAACCTATAGATGCACTAAATATTCTTTTATGGAAGTAATTTAATTTTAAACTTATGATTTAATTTGTAAGAACCTTGATTGAGCTGTTTTATTTACCTGGGGGGTGAGCTCTGCTCGGGGGAAGGCCAGTCAGTTTGTTCAGATGTCTCGGAGTAATATTTCACCACTTCCCTTTACTGATAATCAGATTTGTATTATTCATTTGCCTCTTTTCTACATTTGTAAGGTCCCTCCAGTTGTTATTTATAGCTCAATGTCCCTTTGTTTTATTTTAATACTCTATATTTGTAATCTTAACTCAAATCTTTTAATCTCTCCTCTCAGGAAACCACATGTTAATAATCATAAACAACATGAGTATTACTTTGACAGTTCTCTGGTTGATTATGAACAGCTGTTACAATTCTTTTGTTTTGATTTGAAACTCCATAAGCCCAGTGTTAATTTTTTTAACTTTTCATTTTAGTTTTTTTACATTATTTGATTTTTCCTAGGGATGAGGCCTGTCTAGAACGTATTTTTATCCCAGAAATTAGTTATTTCGAACATTTGAAGGAAATCGTTGGAGCCGTTTTTGAGACCCGTGTCGCAAGCAAGCACGCAAGCAAGCAAGCAAACCTTACTCATATTAGAGTATAGGATAAATATTCACATATAATGGCCAAATATATTTTATTGATACGCTACATCCAAACTTTGTAAACAATAAGGCTTTTTGTATTAAGATTTACCCCCACATTTTAGTATACACTAAAACGCGCGTCTAAGTGTGCAGATGTGCAAACTGGCTTTAGATTTTTTATCTAGGTCATAGAACTCGAAAAAATTGCAGAACGCTGAAAGTGTATAACATTTCCAATTTCCAATTCAAAATACCCAGATGTTTCGATTGATTGTTTTTCCACCAAAATAATTGCAGCTGTTAGTACATTATGGGCAAGGTAGCCGAGATGTTTATTTTTTTCTACCAAATTAATTGCACCTGTTAATACATTACGGACAGGTAATCAGCAATAATGCATCTTATATAAATAAAATAAGTTTTCTTTATAATTTGAATTTTATATTTATACGGCTCTCAATGTTTTTTTTGGCCCTTATGATTAATATGGAGCATAATTTTATTTGAATTGCAGCTGTTAATACATTTTGGACAGGTAATCAGCAAGAGTTCAACTATATATATATATATATATATATATATATATATATAATTTGATATGCGATTCAAATAAAATTATTCCCCATGTTCATCTTTTTTGTCCTTAAGATGAACATGGGGAATAATTTTATTTGAATCGCAGCTGTTAATACATTATGGACAGGTAATCAGCAATAATTCACTTATCTATATAAATCAAAACAATTTTACTTCTACTTTAAATTTTAAATTAATAAAATCGATCTATATTATTCATAAGCAACATGAATACTTTGTAAAAATTAAGGCTTATCTGTTTTAAGATTTACCCCGACATATTATACACCAAAACGCGCGTCCAGGTGTGCAGATGTGCAAACTGGCTTTAGATTTTCGATTTAGGCCATAGATCTAGAAAATCGCAAAAAACTGAAAGAGTGAAAACTTCTAATTTCCAATTCAAAAAACCTAGATGTTTTGTTTGTTTTTCCACCAAAAATAAAGCCCTGTTGTTAAACCTTATATAATAATAAGCTAAGGTGATTTTTGTTAGGAGAACTCCTCCGTTATTTCTGAATTGATTTTGCCGATTGAGGTATCACAATATTCGAGCTGATTCGTAATTGTGCATGAACGTTTTTGTTTGTTCGATATTTTCATTATAAAGGGCACGGGCCGCCCTGAAAGTTTATTTTTTGCCCATAAGATTAATATGGGGAATACAATTTATTTTAATTGTAGCTGTTAATACGTTATTAATCAGCAATAATACATCAATCTATATAAATAAAATAAATTGTATTTTACATTTATAAATAGATTATTACTGGGAACAATCGGAGGACCGATAGTTAAAGCAAAAATAAAACTTTCATCTTGAAATTAACAACAACATGGTGTCTTTATTTTAGTACAATGAATGTTAACAAAAGAAAATAAACATTACAATTTACACTTAGCTGGCAATAGTAAAATATAACTGCAGACATTGAGTAAGTAAACTTAATACATTTAAAATAAAACTTTATTAAAAAACAATCTAAAATGTAATCTAAAATGTAAACTAATGTAGTTTTTAAAGAGATTTTGTAAACAATGCATTTAGATTTAATTAATATAAACATGATTTTTTAGCTTTTTAGCTTTACTTATCTTCAATTGATTTGTTTTGATACAGAATACGACTACTTATAAAAGCAAAATTCGGAATTTACTAAACAAGTTAAATGGAAAATGGATTTTCAGTGGTGGGTAGAATGTCAAGGGTTAGACCCTGAATGGTTACCAACTGTTGGACTTTCTATGCAGTTTAGGAGTTCGTCCTCGTTTATAACTCTAATGACACACTATATTTTAACGTTATTTGGAGCGCTATAATGTAGTCTAGTACCATATATGTACTATGTGTACCATATAGTACTTATTCTATGGTTCTTTATTTATTTCGGTTAATTTTTAATGTGGAAAGAACAGCATCTTCATACGTGCCTGTAATTCAAGAAATCACTGTTTGAAATAAAAGGTATAAAAGATTGTAAATATTAATTAAATATGGGATTAGTGAATGGTGTTTACTTTTATTAAGTTAAGATAACAGAGAAGGTATCTTAGATTAATATTATAATCAGAGAGACTCCATATCTTACATCTTATTAGTGAATTTCCTTTGGAAAGTGAACTATTAGCATGACCCGCACGGTGAAACTTAAGCCCGGGACCACCATAGAAGTTCCTAACGTGACCCCCTGAACACGTTTTGGGGAGTCGTTCAAAATTGTATATATATATATATGTATATATATATATATGTATATATATATAGACATATATATATATATGTGTGTTTGCACTCTAGCGGTCGCATTTTTTGTCCGATTTACTTCAAATTTGGTAGGGACGTTCCTTTCTGTAATCAGTTGGACAAGTTCGTTGGGCAAAACAATCGGGAAACTCTAAACCCCTTTTTTGGGGATTAATCTTTCAAATTTTGAGGTTTTGGGCTCAAAAAGGGTCATTAAAGCCCCAGATGTAAAATCAATGCATGTAAAAAGATGGGAATTAGAGAGGCGAAAGTTTTAAGCCCTCTCTAGTCATTCTAGCATAAATATTTATAGAGTTATTAATGAAAATGTGTATCGACTAAACGCAGTACGTTGTCTTATGGGGGTTTTACACTAAAAAAGCCTATTATTCCTTTGTTAGAGTACTTTTATCATCCCCAGCAACCTCAGGCCTACTTTCAAGCCTGTCTGGACCTTCTACTAACCTAATAATGTGCAAAATTGTATTCCCAGCTTTTCAAGTAAATGAAACCAGGAGTATCAGAACAGCCAAAAAATCGATGTTTTCAGATTTCAATAAAAATTGGACAAATGTATTTTTTTACACTGATTTTGAGTTTTAAAAGTTTTTATGTGGAAATTCACTTCCCTCACGTCAGCGTGCTGCGTGCGAACTCGTTTTAAATTTAACCTTAAGAAAAGTATACTTAAGTCACAAGTATACTTTTTGTCCTAGATTATATTATTATTCTTTCATTAATTATTGAAAGTTGGACTGATGAAAAAGGACTGGAATTTCCTTCCATATCCAAGACCCCTACGTGTAACATAAGAATTAAAAATAGTTTTCAATTAAAATTTTAGTTTTGTGAGATAATTTTTTAACGTAAAAATTATAATTTGTCGACTTTTTATTTGTTCGTAAATATACTTTAGCTATTCTTTTACTTTGATCTTCGTATTTTAAATGTAAATGGAAACTGAGCTAAATGCACGACAAAAATTAAAACGGAAGTCAAATAATTTGGTGTTTAGCTTTGAAAATAAACTATAAAACGAGCCCGGAACGATCTCCCCCAAACACCATAGGGACCAGTCAACCCTGATCCACTGACCTATCATTCATTGTTCTAGCCCGTGCTGACCTTTCGTTAGATGGTGTGCACTTTTACCTGTGTTAAATGTTAGGTATTTTTAAAACCAACTTATTAACATCATTACAAATTGTACTAATTATTTTTGCAAACTTATCTTTGGTGGGAGATTCTTTTATGTTATTGCTTTTACACCGTTGTTGTTTTTGAAACCAATTTCAACGACTGAAGTGTCAACATATTTTCGTTGATTTGTAGTTATTCATAAAGGTTTTACATTCTCAAAATATTTATCTAAAAGGGCACGGAACGCCCTCAAATTTCAATTTATACACACATGAGGATTCATTTGATGGGTATTGCAACTGTTTAATGTAACAGTTGCAATCCACCTAATTATCAATAACAGCTTTTACACTAGGGAAATAAGTAACAAAACAAATATGATATCCATCCAAGTTTGTTACAGTAAACAAAAATAAAAAACCCCGTCACAGCAAGCCTGTGTACTCAGCGAATTTCCAATGCTTATATATGTGTCTCACTACAACATAGAGCCACTTACCAAGTTTCACAAAAATACATTAATAAATAAGTAGCATTTGGTTTATTCTCCATAATAATAACATTAGGGCTGAGTACGCAGGTTTGCTGCAACGAGGATGATAAGAATTTTTTTTAATTATCAATATAACTCAACCAGGTGAAGCTAAATACCAAGTTTTATTAATTTAGATTCATTACTACTGGAGATATAAAACTTTACATATTTTCCATAGGAATAACAAGGGGGCCGAGCGTTCAGGTTTGCTGCTACGAGTAAAATCAACAAAAAACAATTTTTTGTGTGCAAATATCAATATACCACAACTAGTTTAAGGCACATACCAAGTTTCAGCAATATATTCATAAATAATCGAGATATCAAATTTGATTTATTCTCCATAAGGATAACATTGGACAACGTACTGTGTTAACCACTTTGAATATATTTCCAATGGTTGGACGTAGAACAACAATTACAACACCAAAATGATTTTTTTGTAGAGCAAATTTTATTGGTAAAAAGAAATGTGACGATTTTAATAAAATTATCTGAGGAAAAGCTAACAACCATTTTCCCATAAGATTAATATAGGCAATTTTATTAACATGATTTTTTGAGTTTTCTCTGAAACCACATAACCTAGGTTAATGATTCAAAATACTAAATTATTGTTTTTTTAGCTCTATAAAGTGGCTATAACCAAAATTGAGTTTTTTAAACAATTTTAGGGTAAAAAATGAAAAAAAATTGATTTTTGGAAAATTAAAAACCCCCATAACCCCCTTCGCATAGTCAGATCAATCTGGTTTTCGAACTTAAAGTTAAAAATGTTTCTCTTCACATTTGTGTTAAATTTCATCAAAATTATTTCTTTCAAAAGTTATCGAGGTATTGGACACATACAGATTTCAACGAATAGTGTTTTTGGCATCTGGGGACCTCAAACCGAAAAGTTATCATGGTCTCGGGCTTAAATCTTAGCACCTACGGTAATAGCTTCTTCCCTATACGGGAAATTCGCTAAAACTTAATCTTACATGGAGGCCGCACTTTTCCCCCAATTCATAAACAAACCCCATCGTCTCCATAATATATATTACGGACTATAACATGATGCGATTAGCAACTTAAATACAACAGTTATCCATACAAATAATTACAAGTTGTCATAAACATCATGCTTTATATTGAAAGTGCTTTTAAAATTAATCGAGTTCGCACGCAGCACGCTGACGTGAGGGAAGTGAATTTCCACATAACAACTTTTAAAACTTAAAATTAGTGTAAAAACATACTAGTATTCCAATTTTTATTGAAATCTGAAAACATTGATTTTTTGGCTGTTCTGATGCTCGTGGTTTCATTTACCTGCAAAGCTGGGAATATAATTTTGCGCAGGAGAAGGTCCAGTCAGGCTTGAATGTAGGCGTGAGGTTGCTGGGGATGATAAAAGTACTCTAACAAAGGAGTAGCAGGCTTTTCTAGTGTAAAACCCCCATAAGACAACGTACTGTGTTTAGTCGAAACCCATTTTCTTTAATAACTCGGTAAATATTTATACTAGAATGACGAGAGAGGGTTTAAAACTTTCGCCTCTCTAATTCTCATCGTTTTACATGCATTAATTTTATATCCGGGGCTTTGTTGACCCTTTTTAGGCCCAAAAACTCTAAATTTGAAAGATTAATCCCCAAAAAAGGGGTTATCCGATTGTTTTGCCCAACGAACTTGTTCAACTGATTTTAGAAAGAAACTTTCGTCTCACTAATTCCCATCTTTGTACATGGATTAATTTTACATTTGGGGCTTTTTAGACCCTTTTTGGGCCCAAAAACTCGAAATTTGAAAGATTAATCCCCAAAAAATGGGTTTGGAGTTTTACGATTCTTTTGCCCAACGAACTTGTCCAACTGATTTCAGAAAGGAACGTCCCTACCAAATTTGAAGTTAATCGGACAAAAAATGCGACCGCTAGAGTGCAAACACATATATATATGTCTATATATATATATATATATATATATACAAATTTTGAACGACCCCCCAAAACGTGTTCAGGGGGTCACGTTAGGAACTTCTATGGTGGTCCCGGGCTTAAGTTTCACCGTGCGGGTCATGCTAATAGTTCACTTTCCATAGGAAATTCACTAATAATTTGAATCGTAAAAGAATATGTAAATCAACGAAGAAAAGAAACTGTTTACTTTAAATGCAATATCTACGATAGTAACGTCAAACGTATTTTCGAACATATGTTTGCTACTGTGTTTACAACAAAAATGTTCCAGTGAGTTTCAATTTATTATCTTAAATGAACACTTTAAATAATTCATATTGTTGAGAATATGCAGGCAGGGCAAATGGGCGAAGTAAGTTTACTGAGCTTAATGAGAAACATATTGGGATGAAACGCCAACTACAAGTGTGAATAACGCCTACGGACCTATAATGAATGACACGTCACTAGGTACACAACTTTACTTGGATTCGAAAAACCAAACTCATCGCAATTATACACTAGATTGTTTGTGAACGAAACTTCTCCCACTGTCAGACTGATTTTTATGTTCGTTGTTTTGTCTGCAACTGCTTGGTTGTTCTTTTCGTCCGTATTTAAAAAAAAACGTATTACAAGCCCTAGCTACCCTTAAGGTTTGTAGTTTTTTTCATAAGGTTAATAACGGGAAATACATACCAAAGCAGCAATTTATTGAAACAGTAGAAAACAGCTCAAAAATAAAAGAGTTCGCACGCAGCACGCTGACGTGAGGGAAGTGAATTTCCACATAAAAAAATTTTAAAACTCAAAATCAGTGTAAAATCATACATTTGTCCGATTTTTATTGAAATTTGAAAACATTGATTTTTTGGCTGTTCTGATACTCATGGTTTCATTTACTTGCAGAGCTGGGAATACAATTTTGCGCATTATAAGGTTAGGAGAAGGTCCAGCCAAGCTTGAAAGTAGGCGTGAGGTTGCTGGGGACGATAAAAGTACTTTAACAAAGGAATAACAGGCTTTTCTAGTGTAAAAGCCCCATAAGACAACGTACTGTGTTTAGTCGATACACATTTTATTTAATAACTCGGTAAATATTTAAGCTAGAATGCCGAGAGAGGGCTTAAACCTTTCGCCTAATTCCCATCTTTTTACATGCATTAATTTTACATCTGGGGCTTCTCTGACCCTTTTTGGCCCCAGAAACTCGAAATTTGAAAGATTAATCCCCAAAAAAAGAGGTTTAGAGTTTTTCGATTGTTTTGCCCAACGAACTTGCCCAACTGATTACAGAAAGGAATGTCTCTACCAAATTTGAAGTAAATCGGACAAAAAATGCGACCGCTAGAGTGCAAACACATATATATATATACATATATATATATACATATATATATATATATATATATAAAATTTTGAACGACCCCCAAAACGTGTTCAGGGGTGTTCACGTTAAGAACTTCTATGGTGGTCCCGGGCTTAAGTTTCACCGTGCGGGTCATGCTAATAGTTCACTTTCCAAAGGAAATTCACTAAAAAGACGTCAAATCAGAATATAAATTAAATAAAGATTTACTGAATAAAAATATGTGTAAAAGTGTGATGGGTTTGGATAATGATTGTAAAATAGTAGTATAACTAAAAACAAAGCTGAGGAAGGGACCGAGCTTTGAATAATGCTCCAATAATGAATGCTTTGAATAATGAATCCAAAGAGGGTTTACAAAAAGGTTTTTACGCTTTGTGGTAAAAAGAGCTTATACTAAGCTGTCTGTGAATCTAACTCATCATATTTCTTTGTTAGAAGAAGGGCTGAAAGTTTACCACTTGTACCTAAAGAAGAGCTAGGGTGTCAAGATGTTTCATACAAATACTATTTTTTTAGGAGGTAGAACTTTACGTAAAGAAAGCTCTGTCAGAAGAAGGTTAAGCTATGTCAGAAGAGGCTTATATAACTATTAAGGTTATATGAAGCTACGGCGAAGATCTACACATATACGCAAGCTTAGTGTTCCACTTCAAATCTTTTATTATAGATCGCGAAAATTCGCATTACATACAAAGATAACGATAAATAAGGAGATATTATAGCTCCCGAAATAAATATCAACGGAACGAAATTCGAAAGGCTTGCGGATTAAAGAACTAAAGTTGCACACAAGCAGAGATTATTGTCGTTAGCTATAAGGGATGTTTGGAGGGGGCTTATAGGTGAGCTTTTCAAGGTAAAAGCTTATCAATTCGGGTTGAACTTTGACTAAAGGGAGTTAATATTTCTTAAAAAGGGGTCAAGATTTGATGTAAGAAGAGGTTTTCGGGGTTGAGCTTATTAATCAGGATCGAGCAGAGATAACAGCATATCACAAGGTGTTTCAGAAGATATACCAAGTTTTACCATTTCAAGATGTTGGAACACTGGGCCATTATTTGTTTAAAAAAATACTATTTTAAAGAGAGTTGAGCTCGGCACGAAGAATAACTTATTTGAAGCGGACTTTTATAAACTAACAGTATGGATCTTATCAGTGAAAAACTTCAAGCTTTATTTAAATATAAATAACAGGAAACGTGTCATAGGTCGCCTTACGTTTAATAGCCTTTTTGTGGTTTTTAAAGTAGCTTAATTTTTGTCTCTCTCACTTTGGCTCAGAGAGGACCACTCAACTTGTACATTAGGCTTGGAGAAGCTTTAAGGAATTTGTTCTTAAACTTTGCACGAATAATCAAATCCTAAATTATTGAAGTGTATTTCTGAACAACCTATATATTTCAGCAACGTTCATCGAGTCTAATTAACAAAATAATATTATGCAATAGACTAATAAACTTTACAGGTACTACCCTGATTATTTAACTGAGAAGTGTTCCCAAATTTCATTTCTCTGTGTTTGAACATTTGGCAAGTGCAGGTTGTGATTCTGTTTGACCATTGTGTCAAAGAAATGCCAGAGGTCGAGTTGACGCTACACCTTCAGTGTTTCAAGGGACCCCCCCCCCCCGTTAAACCCCCATCTCCCCGTCACCCCCGCCCTTTCATCCAACCCACACCGACACTTCTGTGATTTACATTTCTACGATTGAAATTAGAATTTTATCGAATATAGTTTTTCATTTGTTACATTAACAATATTAAACCTCAATTTTTGATTTAAATAACCATACTTACCGTGCTGACAATCTGTTATTATGACTTACACGTGAACTAGGTAAAAAAATATAAAACATTATAGATTTAATAAATTAATAATAGACGTAATCATGTAATTTTAGATAATCAGTATTTATAAATTCTCATTCACAAAAATACAAATACAGCGAGAACAAGTTTCTTAAAACAATTAAAAACTGTTAAAACAACATTATTTCTTAAAACGATACAATAATTTAGTTTGGGAGTACTACCTGACATTTGATTATACTAAAAAATACCTGCTAATGATATATCACATTAATAAAAATCAAAACGAGATCGCACGCAGCACACTGACGTGAGGGAAGTGAATTTCCACATAAAAACTTTTAAAACTCAAAATCAGTGTAAAAACATACATTTGTCCAATTTTTATTGAAATCTGAAAACATTGATTTTTGGCTGTTCTGATACTCCTGGTTTCATTTACTTGCAAAGCTGGGAATACAATTTTGTGCATTATAAGATCAGGAGAAGGTCCAGACAGGCTTGAAAGTAGGCGTGAGGTTGCTGGGAATAATAAAAGTACTTTAACAAAGGAATAACAGGCTTTTCTAGTGTAAAACCCCCATAAGACAACGTACTGTGTTTAGCCGATACACATTTTCTTTAATAACTCGGTAAATATTTATACTAGAATGACGAGATAGGGCTTAAAACTTTCGCCTTTCTAATCCCCATCTTTTTACATGCATTAATTTTACATATGGGGCTTTTCCGACCCTTTTTGGGCCCAACAACTCGAAATTTGAAAAATAATCACCAACAAATGGTTTTAGAGTTTTCCAATTGTTTTGCCCAACGAACTTGTCTTACAGATTATAGAAAGGAACGTCCCTACCAAATTTGAAGTAAATCGCACAAAAAATGCGATCGCTAGAGTGCATACACACACACACACACACACACACACACACACACACACACACACACATATATATATATATAACATTTTGAACGACCCCCCAAAACGTGTTCAGGGGGTCACGTTAGGAACTTTTATGGTGGTCCCGGGCTTAAGTTTCACCGTGCGGGTCATGCTAATAGTTCACTTTCCAAAGGAAATTCACTAACAATGTTTATAGTTGTTTAGTTAATATTTAAATCCTAAAACATGCACTGAATAAACATTTCTTGAAAATGAAGCTGCCTGGACAAAAATAATCAGACTTACTAATTATAGACAGGTGCCACTGTTTCGTGTTTCATGTAATGTGTATTACTAAGATAGCGCAACAACATTGTTGTTTTTTCGATAAATCTTCAAAACTAAAAAAGTAAATCTTCAAAACTAAAAAAGTAAATCTTCAAAACTAAAAAAGTAAATCTTCAATAAACAGCCGTAATATTGGTTTAAAATTAATGTCATTAAAAAAGTAAATTACAATTTTTTTAACTACGTATTATGTAGATTCTTAATGATTTATAAAGCAGTTTTTAATGTATTTTAAAACAAAAACCATAACAACCACCCATTATGTAAAAAGAACAACAACAACAACAGCAACCAATACAATTTCAAAACCTGAAACGTTTAACAATAACTAATCGTTAATGTTGTTTTATCTAATAAGCCAAAATATTATATTTGAACTAGAGTTGCCCAAGTTTGAGTATTAACGCCTGTTTTAAGTTAGTAAAACTTGTGTTAAGGTGGTGCCACCAGTACGTTGGCAAATAAACAAGTGGGAATCGCCCATTAAATACAAATTATATGGTTTTAAATTGTTTGTTTATTTCCAGTATTTAGCGGTGAAGGTAATCAGCAAAATTATATCAATTATTATTGTAGGCGTACTAAGGTAAATATACTGCACTGTCAAAATCAACCTTGAGACACAATACATTTTATCATTTTACACATTTATCAGAAAAAAAATAAACGTATAAAAATATAAATAATAAACTGAAATTAACAATTACTTAATGGTATAATAAATAAAGAAACACATTATGATATTTCACCGATACATAAATTACAAGACTGAAGCACTGATGTATGCCTCAGAGACATAACTCTTGTAAAAACATACTGTTACTCAATATGGCAGACATGTGTACAGTATATTTATTATTTGCTGCTTTGTATGAAACGGGTCACAAAGCGAAGAAGAGTATTGCAGAATACGGGTTAGTTAGGGTGCTATTTAGCCAGTTTCATGGAGTTTCATGGTCTTTTAGCGAATTTCCCCTATAGGGAAAAAGCTATTACCGTAGGTCTCATGGTAAGACTTAAGTCCGAGACCATGATAACTTTTTGTTTTGAGGTCCCCAGATGCCAAAAACCCTATTCGTTCAAATTTATATATATAGATATATATATCTATACATGTGTGTGTGTGTGTGTGTGTGTGTGTGTGTGTGTCCGTTACCGCGATAACTTTTGAAAGAAGCGCCAGATTTTTATGAAATTTGGCACAAATGTGGAGAGTAACATTTATGACTTTAAGTTTGAAAACCAGATCGATTGGTCTATGGGAAGGGGATTTATGGGGGTTTAAAATTTTCCAAAAATCAGTTTTTTGAACTTTTTACCCTACAATTTTCAAAACACTAGATTTTGGTTATAACCATTTTGTAGAGCTTAAAATCAAACAATTTAGTATTTTTAATCATTAAGCTAGGTTTAGTGGTTGTGGAGAAAAGTCAAAAAATGTGTCCATAAAATTTCCCATGTTAATCTTATGGGAATACGGTTTTTAGATTTTCCTCAGATAATTTCACTAAAAACTCCATTTCTTTCTACCAATCAGTTTAGCTCTACAAAAAAATCATTTTGGCGTTTTAACTGTTGTTTTACGTCCAACCGTTGCAGAGATATTCAAAGTGCTAAACACAGTACGTTGTCCAATGTCATCCTTGTGGAGAATAAATAGAATGTTATATTTTGATTATTTATGTTCGTATATCGATGAAACTTGGTATGTGGCTTCAACTAGTTGTGGTATATTGATAATAGCACACAAAAAGGTTTTTTTGATTTTTCCCGGTAGCAGCAAACCTGCATACTCGGCCCCCATGTTATTCATATGGAGAATAAGTAAAGTTTTATATGTCCCTTAGTTATGAACCTAAATTAATAAAACTTGGTATATAGCTTCACCTGGTTGAGTTATATTGATAATGTTAAAAAAACATATCTTATCTTCCTTGTTGCAGCAAACCTGCGTACTCATTTATAATGTTATTCTTATGGAGAATAAATAAAATGCTATATATCACTTATTAATGAATGTATTTTTGTGAAACTTGGTAAGTGGCTCTAGGTAGTAGTGATGCCCATATATTTGCATTGGAAATTCGCTGAGTATGCAGGTTTGCTGCAACGGGGGTATATTTATCATTAGACATATATCACTGGTCCCACAACCCCTCACTGATCCTCGATAGTAACGTATCTTCTAAGAGTAACTTCTCATATATCACTAGTCCCACAACCCCTCACTGATCCTCGATACGTAACGTATCTTCTAAGAGTAACTTCTCATATATCACTGGTCCCACAACCCCTCACTGATCCTCGATACGTAACGTATCTTCTAAGAGTAAATTCTCATATATAACTGGTCCCACAACCCCTCACTGATCCTCGATACGTAACGTATCTTCTAAGAGTAACTTCTCATATATCACTGGGCCCACAACCCCTCACTGATCCTCGATACGTAACGGATCTTCTAAGAGTAACTCCTCATATATCACTGGTCCCACAACCCCTCACTGATCCTCGATAGTAACGTATCTTCTAAGAGTAACTTCTCATATATCACTGGTCCCACAACCCCTCACTGATCCTCGATACGTAACGTATCTTCTAAGAGTAACTTCTCATATATCACTGGTCCCACAACCCCTCACTGATCCTCGATACGTAACGTATCTTCTAAGAGTAACTTCTCATATATCACTGGTCCCACAACCCCTCACTGATCCTCGATACGTAACGTATCTTCTAAGAGTAACTTCTCATATATCACTGGTCCCACAACCCCTCACTGATCCTCGATACGTAACGTATCTTCTAAGAGTAACTTCTCATATATCACTGGTCCCACAACCCCTCACTGATCCTCGATACGTAACGTATCTTCTAAGAGTAACTTCTCATATATCACTGGTCCACAAACCCTCACTGATCCTCGATACGTAACGTATCTTCTAAGAGTAACTTCTCATATATCACTGGTCCCATAACCCCTCACTGATCCTCGATACTTAACGTATCTTCTAAGAGTAACTTCTCATATATCACTGGTCTCACAACCCCTCACTGATCCTCGATACGTAACGTATCTTCTAAGAGTAACTTCTCATATATCACTGGCCCCACAACCCCTCACTGATCCTCGATACGTAACGTATCTTCTAAGAGTAACTTCTCATATATCACTGGTCCCACAACCCCTCACTGATCCTCGATACGTAACGTATCTTCTAAGAGTAACTCCTCATATATCACTGGTCCCACAACCCCTCACTGATCCTCGATAGTAACGTATCTTCTAAGAGTAACTTCTCATATATCACTGGTCCCACAACCCCTCACTGATCCTTGATAGTAACGTATCTTCTAAGAGTAACTTCTCATATATCACTGGTCCCACAACCCCTCACTGATCCTCGATACGTAACGTATCTTCTAAGAGTAACTTCTCATATATCACTGGTCCCACAACCCCTCACTGATCCTCGATACGTAACATATCTTCTAAGAGTAACTTCTCATATATCACTGGTCCCACAACCCCTCACTGATCCTCGATACGTAACGTATCTTCTAAGAGTAACTTCTCATATATCACTGGTCACACAACCCCTCACTGATCCTCGATACGTAACGTATCTTCTAAAAGTAACTTCTCATATATCACTGGGCCCACAACCCCTCACTGATCCTCGATACGTAACGTATCTTCTAAGAGTAACTTCTCATATATCACTGGTCCCACAACCCCTCACTGATCCTCGATACGTAACGTATCTTCTAAGAGTAACTTCTCATATATCACTGGTCCCACAACCCCTCACTGATCCTCGATAGTAACGTATCTTCTAAGAGTAACTTCTCATATATCACTGGTCCCACAACCCCTCACTGATCCTCGATAGTAACGTATCTTCTAAGAGTAACTTCTCATATATCACTGGTCCCACAACCCCTCACTGATCCCCGATACGTAACGTATCTTCTAAGAGTAACTTCTCATATATCACTGGTCCCACAACCCCTCACTGATCTTCGATACGTAACGTATCTTCTAAGAGTAACTTCTCATATATCACTGGTCCCACAACCCCTCACTGATCCTCGATACGTAACGTATCTTCTAAGAGTAACTTCTCATATATCACTAGTCCCACAACCCCTTACTGATCCTCGATACGTAACGTATCTTCTAAGAGTAACTTCTCATATATCACTGGTCCCACAACCCCTCACTGATCCTCGATAGTAACGTATCTTCTAAGAGTAACTTCTCATATATCACTGGTCCCACAACCCCTCACTGATCCTCGATACGTAACGTATCTTCTAAGAGTAACTTCTCATATATCACTGGTCCCACAACCCCTCACTGATCCTCGATACGTAACGTATCTTCTAAGAGTAACTTCTCATATATCACTGGTCCCACAACCCCTCACTGATCCTCGATACGTAACGTATCTTCTAAGAGTAACTTCTCATATATCACTGGTCCCACAACCCCTCACTGATCCTCGATACGTAACGTATCTTCTAAGAGTAACTTCTCATATATCACTGGTCCCACAACCCCTCACTGATCCTCGATACGTAACGTATCTTCTAAGAGTAACTTCTCATATATCACTGGTCCCACAACCCCTCACTGATCCTCGATACGTAACGTATCTTCTAAGAGTAACTTCTCATATATCACTGGTCCCACAACCCCTCACTGATCCTCGATAGTAACGTATCTTCTAAGAGTAACTTCTCATATATCACTGGGCCCACAACCCCTCACTGATCCTCGATACGTAACGTATCTTCTAAGAGTAACTTCTCATATATCACTGGTCCCACAACCCCTCACTGATCCTCGATACGTAACGTATCTTCTAAGAGTAACTTCTCATATATCACTGGTCCCACAACCCCTCACTGATCCTCGATACGTAACGTATCTTCTAAGAGTAACTTCTCATATATCACTGGTCCCACAACCCCTCACTGATCCTCGATAGTAACGTATCTTCTAAGAGTAACTTCTCATATATCACTGGGCCCACAACCCCTCACTGATCCTCGATACGTAACGTATCTTCTAAGAGTAACTTCTCATATATCACTGGTCCCACAACCCCTCACTGATCCTCGATACGTAACGTATCTTCTAAGAGTAACTTCTCATATATCACTGGTCCCACAACCCCTCACTGATCCTCGATAGTAACGTATCTTCTAAGAGTAAATTCTCATACGTAAGTAAATATCTCTTTCTAAGAGATATTTACTCAACATACTTTACTTACTCAATTTGCTCAATATATTTACTCAATTTACTTACTAAGGCATATTACTGTGAAAGGATTATAATGCAATGGATGTGACCATACAATTTGCAATACGATTTAAAATGTCATTTCATCACCGTGTGGTCTGTATGAAGTTTAAAAATATCATATTATGAAAAAAATGCCAGACTTTGATTATGAACCAATATTAAATACAAAAAATTTAATATTATATTTGACTAAGTTTATTTATATAATTTTGAGTAGGTCATGCCTTTATAACACCATATTGCAATTTAAAGTGACGGATACTTAATTGGTTTAATGGGTTTTTGTTTATATTAGAAAATATATTTAACCAAACAGTATATTTTTTTGTATATTTAGCGTACTGTAAAATAGACACTTCAGTTTAGAACACATAAAAGAGCAGGAGTAATAACTTTATTCTGCAGGGTTTTCAAGTTCATAATGACGCAAGTTTGACGTTTCACTAATTTACGTAATTGAGGTTTATTTTAAAATAAGACAATTTTATATAATAATAAAGATTACATTCATAAGTATTGTAGTAGGCTAGAAAATCAGGATTTATATTCAAGGTTGGGGGTGTACATTGTATAGTACCTATCAAAATTGAAATTCAACGGAAATTGTTTTCCCAATAACAATACCAGACAGTTTACGGGTTTTAAAACAAAAAAAATCTTAAATTTCAATTTTAACGATTCTTGTTATTTCCTATAGTATAAAACTGCATTGCTTTGTTATTGCTTAACAGTAAAACCGAAATACGAAGTGTTAAATAGTTTAGAAGTACCTTGTGAAGTTTCCTAAACTTAAGTTTCTGATTTAGAGAGTTTTATTTATGGATAACCGTAACATTTTAGGGGCCAGAAATAGTAAAAAATTAAATTGTTAAGATCTAGTGGTCGAGGGCTTTTCAAAAAGGAAGTTACCGAAGTGCTTTTGAACGACAACATTTGTTCAACAAAATGCAAATTTATTCACCTCTCCTTTATCTTAATGGCTATTCTCATAATTGGACATTTACCTTAGTCTTTGACGGTACACAACCACCTGTCGTAGAGCTTTTCAGTTTCAGTAAATACCCCCGTCGCAGCAAACCTGCATACTCAGCGAATTTCCAATGGCGAATAAATGTCTTAATACTACATAAAGACACTTACCAAGTTTCATAAAAATATATTCACAGATAAGCGATATTTACAATTTTAATTATTCTCCATAAGAATAAAATTGCGGCTGAGTACGCAGGTTTGCTGCATCAGGGAACACAAAAAATGTGTTTTTACGCTAATATCAATATAACTCAACTAAGTGAAATAATATACCAGCTTTGATTAATTTACGTTCATAATAAAGGGAGATAGCATTTAATTATTATCCATAAGATGAACATGGGGCTGAGTACGCAGGTTTGCTGCTACAGGAACCTTTGGCAAAAAATTGTTTTTTTTGAGCAAATATCAATAGACCACAACGCGATGAAGCCGTATACCAAGTATATATACAGTTTCGAACGAATGGTGTTTTTGGGATCTGGGGACCTCAAAACGAAAAGTTATCATGGTCCCGAGCCTAGGTCTTACCATGGCGACTACGGTAATAGCTTCTTCCCTATAGGGGAAATTCGCTGATTCAAAAATTAAATAAGGTATAAGGTATATAGTTTAAAGCTACTTTAAATGTCATAGATGTCAATTTTATCATAAATATTAATTATTATGATAATTGTCTTATCCATGAATCAAGCATCATACTTAAGTACCAGCTTAATTCTTGCCATGGTCCCAAAGCCCTTGTATGCCTTCTTAATACAAAGCGCTGTTGCAATTTGGTCTCACAAACTTGGTTAAAAAGTATTTATCGAACTTTTTTAAACTAATAATTAATGTAAAGAAAACTAGTTTCTTTAAATTCTATATATAATATGTTTGAATTACATGGCCGTACAAATTAATTTTTCAGATTATGAGAAACTATAACTTAAACGTATATGACTGAACACGAGTTCGCACGCAGCACACTGACGTGAGGGAAGTGAATTTCCACATAAAAACTATAAAAACTCAAAATCAGTTAAAAACATACATTTATTCCAATTTTTATTCAAATCTGAAAATATTGATTTTTTGGCTATTCTGATGCTCCTGGTTCTATTTACCTGCAATGCTGGGAATACAATGTTGCGCATTATAAGGATAGGAGAAGGTCCAGTCAGGCTTCAAAGTAGGCGTGAGGTTGTTGGGGATGATAAAAGTACACCAACAAATGAATAATAGGCTTTTATAATTTAAAAACCCCATAAGACAACGTACTGTGTTTAGTCGATACACACTTTCGCTAATAACTCGGTAAATATTTATGCTAGAATAACGAGAGAGGGCTTAAAAGTTTTGTCACACTAATTCCCATCTTTTAGCATGCGTTAATTTTACATCCGGGGCTTTTATGACCCTTTTTGGGTCCAAAACATCGAAATTTGGAAGATTAATCCCCAAAAAAGGGGTTTAGAGTTTTCCGATTGTTTTGCCCAACGAACTTGTCCAACAGATTATAGAAAGGAACGTCCCTACCAAATTTGAAGTAAATCGGACAAAAAATGCGACCGCTAGAGTGCATACACACACACACACACATATATATACATATATCAAAAAAACATATATATACATATAACATTTTGAACGACCCCCCAAAACGTGTTCAGGGGGTCACGTTAGGAACTTCTATGGTTGTCCCGGGCTTATGTTTCACCGTGCGGGTCATGCAAATAGTTCACTTTCCATAGGAAATTCACTAATAATTTAAATCTGATTATGATTGCATAGGTTGTGGTTGAAATGGGTAAATAGATTGCGTATAAATTAAATAAACTCAATCATTGGGTTTCTTGAAGACCAAATAATTAGATAGTTATGAGATATAATAATACCCCCGTAGCAGGCACGGTCACGGCCATCGTCGATGCTCTCTTCCCAAGTCACCCTGTGAGGCGAGAGGAGAGAGTAACGGGGCCGGTGCCTGATGTTCCTTTGTTCACGGAACAGGAGCTCGTGGCAGCGTCGTCTGCCATGCACAACAACAGAGCTCCAGGCCCTGATGGCATTCCGGTTGAGGCTCTGAAGGTTGTGGCGGGAAGTCACCCACATCTGCTGCTGCGCATGTTCAACGCGTGTTTGGCGGCGGGTGTGTTTCCGTCACGCTGGAAGACAGCTAGACTGGCGCTCATCAGCAAAGGCAAAGGTGACCCGGAGTCCCCGTCGGCATACAGACCGGCATGTTGGACACGGAGGGTAAACTCTTTGAGAGGTTGCTGAAACCCAGGTTGAGGTAGGCTGTCGAAGCCGCTGGGGACTTGTCCCCCCGGCAGCACGGCTTTCGGAAGGGCCACTCAACCTTGAATGCCGTGGCTGAAGTCCTCGGCGCCGTCCAGCGGGCTGACACGGCCTGCCATCAGGCCAGGCCGATCGTGCTGCTGGTCACCCTGGACGTTAAAAACGCTTTTAACTCGGCCCGTTGGGTGGACATGCTCGAGGCGTTGCAGCGGGACTTCAGGGTACCCGACTATCTCTTGGTCGTGGTACAGGAGTACCTGAAGGAGCGCAGGCTGCTATATAGCACAGAAGCAGGGGTCTGTTCCAAAGTGGTCACCGCCGGCGCGGTGCAAGGGTCGATCCTTGGCCCTGACCTTTGGAACGTGGCATATGACGGAGTGCTTCGCCTCGAGATGCCACCACAAGTCTATCTCGTGGGCTACGCAGACGATGTAGCCGCAGTCATCACGGCTCGGAATCCGGAGGTGGCCCAGCTTCGCCTCAAACAGGTGATGTTTCGGGTCAACAGATGGATGAGCGGTCATAGACTTGAGCTGGCGGTCGCCAAGACCGAGATCGTCATGCTCACGCGACGGAGAATCCAAACAGTAATCCCTATGACTGTTGGTGACGTGGAGGTCCAGACGAAGACTGCGGCGAAGTATCTGGGAGTGGTGCTTGACCGCCGCCTCACATGGTGGGAGCACATCCAGGCGGTTTGCAACAAGGCGACGAGGGTTGTTCTGTCACTCAGCAGATTGATGGGGAACGTCGGAGGCCCGAGGTCCAGCAAGAGGCGACTTCTCATGTCCACCGTCAACGCCACTCTCCTGTACGGCGCAGAAGTGTGGGCGGGTGCCATGAGAGTCAAAAAACACAGCAAGAGAATTCTATCCGTTCAGCGCAGGGCGGCTCTTAGGGTTGCCTGTGCGTATCGCACTGTGTCTGGACTGGCTGTAATGGTTGTGGCTGGAGTGTATCCCCTTGATCTGCTCGCCACTGAGAGGCAGAACATCTTTCGCCGTGCCCCTGATCTCGGAAGAGACCAAGCTGCTGTGGAAGCCAGACTCGAAACTCTGCGAGTTTGGCAAGAGCGGTGGAACGGTGGACTGGAAGGGCGATGGACGTTTCGTCTCATCAGAGACATAAGCCCGTGGTTGAGCCGTGCATTTGGGGAAATTGACTTTTTCTTGTGTCAATTCCTGACGGGCCACGGGTACTTCAGGGAATACCTTTTCCGCATGGGGAAGGTGAGGTCACCTCAGTGTAGTTACTGCCCGGAGGAGGTGGATGATGCTCATCATACTTTCTTCCGGTGCAGTCGTTTCGCTGAAGACAGGAGGAGGCTCGTCCCTGCTGTCGGCGATCTGTCCCCGGACGTCGTGGTGGGGGCGATGCTTCGAAATGAAGATTCCTGGAGAGCGGTTGCGCTCTTCGTGCAATCCGTTCTTCGGGGAAAGCGAGACGAGGGATGCTTAGGTGACCTCTAAGTTTCCCGAAACGGTGACGTGACCCGTCTGGGCGCAAGACACGCGGGCCAGTGCCGAAGTTGTCCGATAAGGGTTCCGGCCTGGTTTTTCCCCCGCGGCTCCGTAGGAGGTTTAGTGGGTATACCTCGTAAGAGGGAGTCCCACACTGTTCCTTTGGGTTCGCGCATTAAGCGTTCCTCCTACGTAAAAAAAAAAAAAAAAAATTACCCCCGTAGCAGCAAACCTGCGTACTCAGCATTTCCAATGCATATATATGTATCTTAATACCACATAAATCCACAAATCAAGTTTCATCAATATACATTTATAAATAAACGATTTATGACATTTTTATTATTCTCCATAAGAATAACATAGCGGCTGAGTATGCAGGCTTGCTGAAGCAAGGAACACAAAAAATAAGGTTTTATACAATCATCAATATAACTCAAGTAGGTAAAGCCACATACCAAGTTGTATTAATTTATGTTCATCATTAAGGGAGATAATAGGTTACTTATTCTCCATAAGAATAACATGGGGCTGAGTACGCAGGTTTGCTGCTACGGGAACTATCGGTCAAAAAATGTTTTTTAGTGCAAATATTAATAGACCACAACGATATGAAGCAATATACCAAGTTTCATCAGGAAAAGTTGATAAATAAGTGAGATATACAATTTTTCTTATTATCCATAAGAATAACATTGGACAACGTACTGTGTTTAGCACATTCAATATCTCTGTAACCATTTGACGTAGAGAAATTATCAAAATACCAAATTGTGTGTTTTTTAAGCTGAATCCAATGGTAAAAACAAACATTTGACTTTTTCAAAAATTATATGTAAAAAATTTTAAAAAAAATTTTGGGTTACAAAACCCCCCCAAAATCCCCCTTCGGATGGAGCGATATGGCTGGTTTTCGAACTTAAAGTCATAAATGCTGCTTTACACGTTTATACCAAATTTCATCAAAATCGGATCATTTTTACGAGAGTTATCGTGCTCTCTCTCTCTCTCTCTCTCTCTCACACACACACACACACACACACACACACACACACACACACACACACACACACACACACACACACACACACACACACACACATATATATATATACAGTTTCGAACGAATGGTGTTTTTGGGGTCTGGGGACCTCAAAACGAAAAGTTATCATGGTCCCGGGCCTAGGTCTTACCATACCGACTACGGTAATAGCTTCTTCCCTATAGGAGAAATTCGCTAAAAATCACAATTAATAAACAAGTGCAATTATTTACACATTTTAATAATTCATACAGTTGTAGTCTGTACAGAATAAACAATGGTCGAAGACCGTTTGCCGGCACTACTTGTGTAAACGGCCAGTAACTCTGATTTAATTTGCTCGTCCTCCTAACTCAATAGAATAACTTCCTTAAGGTAATCTAAATATATTACAACATTAGTTAAAAGGAGAAACATAGATATTAGATTTATTTTCAAAAAAAGGTTTATCAATAGAAACAAAATTGTAAATAGAATGGTTTCAAACACTTTTTACCTTTGTACAGTCAATTACTTTTTGCCTCTGAAAAATATAAGTTTATGGAATTCAAACTTTGAATAGAAATCATAAAAGGAAAGTTAATTAATGTACCAGTAAATTTATTTTGGGTTAGTAATTTACGTAAAATATAGGTATATTAAAAGCGTTTGCTGAACAAAATTTCTAGTTTCTTTAAGTAAAGTGAGGTGTGAGTGTATAAAATTGGGACAACAGCTATTAATGGTTAAATTATCTCAGCTACTTTGAATTTCTTTGAATCCGTTCACGCGATTGACAACAGGTTACGAAGGTCTGCCATTCACATACAACTTTTATAAAACTGCTGGAACTATCTACTTAACTTATTTAAAAATCGTAATGTGAATTATTAATTGTTTTAGCGAATTTACCCTACATTGGGAAGAAGCTATTACCGTATGTCTCATGGTAACATTTAAGCCCGAAACCATGATAACTTTTTTTTTGAGGTCCCCAGATGCCAAAAACACTATTTGTTCAAATTTATATATATGTATATATATATATATATATATATATATATATATATATATATGTGTGTGTGTGTGTGTGTGTGTCCGTTAACACGATAACTTGAGTAAAAAACGTCCGATTTGGATGACATTTGGCTCAAATGTGTAAAATGACATTCATGACTTTAGGTTCGAAAAACAGAAAAATCGGACCATGGGAAGGGGGGTTTATGGGGGTTTTAAATTGTCCAAAAATCCGTTTTTTGCATTTTTCACCCTACAGTTTTTAAAAAACTTAATTTTGGTATTGACCATGTTGTAGAGCTTAAAAATCACATAATTTAGGATTTTGAATTATTAACCTAGGTTAAGTGGTTGCGGAGAAAATCCAAAAAAAACCTGCTCATAAAATCTCCCATGTTAATCTTATGGGAAAAAGGTGTTTGCTTTTCCTCAGTTTATTTTAATGTAATCTTCACATTTGCTTTTACCAATCTGTTCAGTTCCACAAAACAATCATTTTGGTGTTTAAATTGTGATTCTACGCCCAACCGTTGCAGAGATATTCAAAGTGCTAAACACAGTACGTTGCCCAATGTTATCCTTAAGGAGAATAAATAAAATTTGATATCTCGATTATTTATGAATGTATGTTGATGAAACTCAGTATGTGGCTTCACGTAGTACTGGTATATTGATATTTTCACAAAAAATTGATTTTTTGTTGATTATTCCCGTAGCAGCAAACCTGCGTACTCAGCCCCCATGTTGTTCTTATGGAGAATAAGTAAAATGTAATGACTCCCTTAATTATGAACATAAATTAATAAAACTTGGTATGTAGCTTCACTTGGTTGAGTTATATTGATAATTATATAAAAACCCATTTTTCTGTTCCTTGTTGCAGCAAACCTGCTTTCTCAGCCCCCATGTTATTCTTATGGGAGAATAACTAGAATGTTATATAGCGCTTATTTATGATGGAATATTGATGAAACTTAGTATATGGCTTCGCCTAGTTAAATTCTATTTATATTTGCATGAAAACCAATTGTTTCTGTTCCTTGTTTCAGCAAACCTACGTACTCATTACCAATGTTATTCTTATGGAGAATAATTAAAATCGCTTACATGTGAATATATTTTTATGAAACTTGATATGCGGCTTTATGTGGTATTAAGACATATATTATGCATTGTAAATTCGCTGAGTACGCAGGTTTGCTGCTACGGGAGTATTTAAATGTACGATTACCATTTGCACAAATTGATAGTAATTTACCGAATAAGACTAAGTTTTTTAGACTAAAACAAGCAACAAACAATAAATTCGTCGTGAAAATTTTAGACTGAAACTTATCTTAATTAAAAAGTTGGCAAGAGTGTAAGACGAGTCCTCAACTGAAAACTCAGATGTAGAAATGTCAGAGGTCGGCTCCTGTCATGGCAGCCCTAAGGAATCAAGCGAGCAAAATCATCTACCTTTTAACCTTACCTGCTGTAAGTCCTGGTGGTTTTGTTACTAAAATTGCTATGTAAAATAACTGCAAATATTTGGCTTTCCTCAATTATAGTATAGTAAGAGTTTAAGTAATTTATCAAAAGTTAAATATTTGAATATTCGCATGGTTTGAAACAGACATAATTGCGGGTATTGTAAAAAAAATAACCCCGTCGCAGCAAACCTGCGTACTCAGCGAATTTCCAATGCATGCATAGGTTTCTCACTACTATATAAAGCCATTCACCAAGTTACATAAAAACACATAAATAAGCGATCTATAGCATTTTATTTATTCTCCTTAAGAATAACATTAGGGATGAATATGCAGGTTTTCTGCAAAAAAAGTGATAAGAAATGTTTTTGTGTGCAATTATCAATATAACTCAACCAGGTGAAGCTACATACTATGTTTTATTAATTTATGTTCATAATTAAGGGAGAAATTTACTTATTCTCCATAAGAATAACATTAGGGCTGAGTATACAGGTTTGCTGCTACGGGGATAATCAACAAAAAATCAATTTTTTGTTGAAATATTTAATATGCCAATACTACGTGAAGCAACATACCAAATTTCATCAATATACATTCATAAATAATGGAGATATCAAATTTTATTTATTCTCCATAAGGATAACATTGGAAAACATGCTGTGTTTAGCACTTTGAATATCTCTGCAACGGTTGGACGTAGAATCACAATTCAAACACCAGAATTATTTTTTGGTGGAGCTGAGTTGATTGATAAAAAAGCAAATGTGAAGCTTACATTAAAATTAACTGAGGAAAAGCCAAACACCTTTTTCCCATAAGATTAACATGGCAGATGTTATGAGCAGGTTTTTTTAATTTCATCCGCAACCACAGAAATATTGTTATGTTAATTATATCTTTCTGCTCTAAAATATCAATTCAAAGATTCTAAGCTTCATTCTCGTAAAAAAATAAGCAAAGTGATATACGAATAACACATGCTTACATACGGATGTTTCCCTACTGATTCGAGGAAGCGCCCTAATAGACAGTACTTTAGAGTATTAGAGTATAAAGGTGCGATCACAATGGGAAAGTTTGCTGTAAAGATGGTCATGCAACCCACGTTGCAATAAAGTCAGCGATATCCAAAGCAATTTCGATTACAGATTTCGCTTTTGAGTTGCACTAGACCGTAATATTGTTTAGTGGCATCGAATGGAAGAAAAATGCATTTATCTATTTAGCCAGGATAAATATATAATATTACATTGGCAACAAATTGCATACATTAAATAGTTTTTGCCTAAATTTAGAACTTAAAATTAATCTTGATGCAGTAATCAGTCTTTAATGAAATAATGAGTGACATTTCCGCTTGCTTATAATACTTTTGGAGTCATGGCTGCTATAAGTAGTTGCTATTGGAGCTTTTTCATTGAAATCGTGATATTATATGTAACAATAATTAATTTTCTTGCTTAACGATCCTATTTCGGTACTGTATGTTGCTGTATTGATAAATTTGTAATAGTGAATTTCCTATGGAAAGTGGACTATTAGCAAGACCTGCAAGGTGAAACTTAAGCCCGGGACCACCATAGAACTTCCTAACGTGACCCCCTGAACATGTTTTGGGGGGTCGTTCAAAATTATATATATATAAATATATATATGTGTGTTTGCACTCTAGCGGTCGCACTTTTTGACCGATTTACTTAAAATTTGGTAGGGACATTCCTTTTTGTCATCAGTTGGACAAGTTCGTTGGGCAAAACAATCGGAAAAATCTAACCCCTTTTTGGGATTTTACGTTTTGAAATTGGGGTTTTTGGGCCCAAAAATGGTCAGAAAACCCCTAAATGTAAGATTAATGGAAAATAGGTTATAGAACGTAAAAAGACGAAAATTGTAAGCCCTCCCTCATCATTCTAGCACTAATATTTACCGAGTTATTAAAGAAAATGAAAATTGAGTAAACACAGTACGTTGTCTTATGGGGATTTTACATTGGAAAAGGCTGTTTTCATATCTTGATGTATTTTTATCACTCCTAATACCCCGATAACGATTTTTGATCATGATGACACACCCTCCTAAGCGTACAATGCACAAATTTGCCATCCAATACTGCATTTAAATAGAACCAGGTGCATCAAAACAGCCAAAAAACTGAAAATTTTTCATTTTGCTAAAAATGTGACAAATATTTGTTTAAGCCCGTTATTTGATTTTTTAAAGTTTTTATTGGGGAAATTCACTTCCCTAACGTCAGCGTGCTGCGTGCAAACTCGTTTAATTATGCAGTTGGACTAAAATTTAAGAGGATTGCGGGAGAGGTTTTATGCAGAAGTGACCTTTGAAACTCATTCTGAGAGGCTGTGAATACCTTTTTATACAAGTTGCATGGAGATCTCTGAATTTACTGAATAAAACAAAACCTGTAACCAGAAATCGGTTTTAAACATTAAATCTAAACAATATTAAATGACTTGTAAGCTTTAACTGTTACGTTGGTGTTGTTTTTAGCGAATTTCCCCTATAGGGAAGAAGCTATTACCGTAGTCGGCATGGTAAGACCTAGGCCCGGGACCATTATAACTTTTCGTTTTGAGGTCCCCAGACCCCAAAAACACCATTCGTTCAAAACTGTATATATATATATATATATATATATATATATATATGTGTGTGTTTGTGTGTCTGTGTGTGTGTGTCCATGAGCACGATAACTCTCGTAAAAGTGATCCGATTTTGATGAAATTGGGTATAAACGTGTAAAGCAGTATTTATGACTTTAAGTTCGAAAACCAGCCATATCGCTCCATCCGAAGGGGTATTTTGGGGGGTTTTGTACCCCAAAAATGGGTTTTTTGAATTTCTTACATATAATTTTTGAAAAAGTCAAATATTTGTTTTTACCATTGGATTCAGCTTAAAAAAACACACAATTTGGTATTTTGATAATTTCTCTACGTCAAATGGTTACAGAGATATTGAAAGTACTAAACACAGTACGTTGTCCAATGTTATTCTTATGGATAATAAGAAAAATTGTATATCTAACTTATTTATCAACTTTTCCTGATGAAACTTGGTATATTGCTTCATATCGTTGTGGTCTATTAATATTTGCACTAAAAAACATTTTTTGACCGATAGTTCCCGTAGCAGCAAACCTGCGTACTCAGCCCCAAGTAGGGGGCATTAGATGGGCCTGCCGCAGTAAAATCCTCAGTTATCCACTGTGGATCAATCCACCCCCCCCCCGATAAACCTAACTTAAACCAGCGTTGCCCCCCCCCGGTGACGTCAGCCCCCCCCCCGACGCCCCCCCCCCGGACCGAAATCAGCATGTAAGTGAGGAGCCCCCGATGACGTCATTACCTGGAATCAGCATGTAGGTGAGGAGCAAGTGAGGAGCCCCCAGCTGGCAGCACGCAAGTGTGGAGCCCCTGGTGACGTCATCACCCGGAATCAGCATGTAGGTGAGGAGCAAGTGAGGAGCCCCCAGCTGGCAGCACGCAAGTGAGGAGCCCCTGGTGACGTCATCACCCGGAATCAGCATGTAGGTGAGGAGCAAGTGAGGAGCCCCCAGCTGGCAGCACGCAAGTGAGGAGCCCCTGGTGACGTCATCACCCGGAATCAGCATGTAGGTGAGGAGCAAGTGAGGAGCCCCCAGCTGGCAGCACGCAAGTGAGGAGCCCCTGGTGACGTCATCACCCGGAATCAGCATGTAGGTGAGGAGCAAGTGAGGAGCCTCCAGCTGGCAGTACGCAAGTGAGGAGCCCCTGGTGACGTCATCACCCGGAATCAGCATGTAGGTGAGGAGCAAGTGAGGAGCCCCCAGCTGGCAGCACGCAAGTGAGGAGCCCCTGGTGACGTCATCACCCGGAATCAGCATGTAGGTGAGGAGCAAGTGAGGAGCCCCCAGCTGGCAGCACGCAAGTGAGGAGCCCCTGGTGACGTCATCACCCGGAATCAGCATGTAGGTGAGGAGCAAGTGAGGAGCCCCCAGCTGGCAGTACGCAAGTGAGGAGCCCCTGGTGACGTCATCACCCGGAATCAGCATGTAGGTGAGGAGCAAGTGAGGAGCCCCCAGCTGGCAGTACGCAAGTGAGGAGCCCCTGGTGACGTCATCACCCGGAATCAGCATGTAGGTGAGGAGCAAGTGAGGAGCCCCCAGCTGGCAGCACGCAAGTGAGGAGCCCCTGGTGACGTCATCACCCGGAATCAGCATGTAGGTGAGGAGCAAGTGAGGAGCCCTCAGCTGGCAGTACGCAAGTGAGGAGCCCCTGGTGACGTCATCACCAGGAATCAGCATGTAGGTGAGGAGCCCCCAGCTGGCAGCACACAAGTGAGGAGCCCCAACTGACAGCGCGCAAGTGAGGAGCCTATTTACTACTATATTTTAATAACTAGCCTATTTACCCACCGATTCTCACGGGACTTTTTCCAGAGTGTAGGCCTATCTCAGAGAAAGCGAATGACGAAAGAACCCCATAGATCCGCCATCAAACAAGGCTGCTATTAATTTATAACCGCGTTTTCCTTATGGGGTATCAGCTGTTTACCGACCGATTTTGATGAAACTTCACCATATGTCGGGCAGCGACATAAGTAAACCATCCCTTAAAGAAAATTGAAAATCCACCGTTAAACGGACCCGATATTAATTTTTGAACGCGTTTTCCTTATGGGATCTCAGCTGTTTACCGACCGATTTTGATGAAACATCACCACATGTCGGGCAGTGGTCTAAGTAAACCATCCCTTAAAGAAAATTGAAAATCCGCCGTTAAACGGGCCCGTTATTAATTTTTAAACGCGTTTTCCTTATAGGATCTCAGCTGTTTACCGACCGATTTTGATGAAACTTCACCATATGTCAGGCAGCGGTCTAAGTAAACCATCCCACAGGACTTTTTTCCAGAGTGTAGGCCTATCCCAGAGGAAGCGAATGACGAAAGAACCCCATAGATCCGCCATCAAACAAGACCGCTATTAATTTATAACCGCGTTTTCCTTATGGGATCTCGGCTGTTTACCGCACAACCGCGATGACGTCATAGTTTTCCTGGAACCAGTAGTGATGACGTATTCCGAGAACTGTTTACCACTCGGACCTGTTCACTCATTAGCGAGCTTCTAGAAGCTTCTCCCGGATATGGAAAATCCCCAGCTTATTGCGCAATAGGCAATCTCCCGCGCTTCTAGAAGCTTCTAGAAGGTTTGCTGGAGTGCGCGCGTGACACAGGTATAAAACCGAGGCTCGGCCGCACGCACGCGACCTCAGTGTTGTTCGAGACGTCACCATGAACGGAAGCGGTACCGACGTAGTAAACGTGGACCAAACGATCCGCTCTTTCCTAGAGGAGCTGGACGCAATGGACGAGAACGCTAACATACCGTCAGTACAGCAACAGCAGGGATGCGCGTCAAAGAAGAAGCCCGATGGGTGGACTGTAAAGAGGAAGGAAGTGCCTATCGATTCCCCATCACTGTGCTGGTCTGCTGGTGGATGTCAGTATACTGTGAAGAACCCCAGCAATAGCGGTAACGTACTGTTGAAGATGAACGTTTTCCAAGGAGGTCGCTCGACTTGGACCTGCGGCCTGTATTTGGACGAGCGGCGGGACGACGAGATCTGCATGATTCTGACGGATCTGATGACTAGGCTGCAGAACCTATGGTTGGTCAACAGCGAGACGGGAGAGCCTAGATTCAACGGAATCGTCAGGACCGTCAGTCCGCTGCCCGCCTGGAGGAAGATCGTGGATCGTTGCGTTTCCACCACCGCTGTCGCCATCCCTGAAAAGCGGAAAAAGACGAAAAAATAAATGAAATAAACGAAGTAATTCGATCCTTCCCTTTCCTACTTTTCCTTAATGTACACTATTGTAAAAAAAAAAAAATAACTAACGTAATAATACGAATGAGCGTGTTCCTCGAGGTACATTTCCAGCCTCACCACCCCTCCACTCCTCCTCCACTCCGCTGTCCCTCCACTCCTCCTCCACTCCTCCACTCCTAGTAATTAAATCAACAGAACACCAGTTGTCAAACACCCACGGGCTCATTCTTGTTCAGGAGTTTGAAGTGTGTGTTTGTGTAATAGTGTTGCTGTGTGACGTTCTGTCAGAGTGTTCACCCGACGTTTTGATCTAACCTATAAAATGAACCACTTAACCGCCTATGTGTTTAATGATCAGCCTTTGTCTGTACTGTTTGACAGCAGCGATAATCCATGGTTCAAAGCTAAGGATGTAGCTACAATATTGGGCTACGCTAACCCTAAAGAAGCAATCAGAGTACATGTTAGAGAAAAATATCGCAAAACAATTCCTGAAGTATGGGGGAGCGAAAATCTCCCCCTAACCTATAATGAGAAACATTCAGGGAGTTTGAAGTGTGTGTTTGTGTAATAGTGTTGCTGTGTGACGTTCTGTCAGAGTGTTCACCCGACGTTTTGATCTAACCTATAAAATGAACCAGTTAACCGCCTATGTGTTTAATGATCAGCCTTTGTCTGTACTGTTTGACAGCAGCGATAATCCATGGTTCAAAGCTAAGGATGTAGCTACAATATTGGGCTACGCTAACCCTAAAGAAGCAATCAGAGTACATGTTAGAGAAAAATATCGCAAAACAATTCCTGAAGTATGGGGGAGCGAAAATCTCCCCCTAACCTATAATGAGAAACATTCAATCTTTCTTAAAGAGCCGGGATTATATTCGTTACTTATGAAATCTAAAATGCACATTGCCGAGAAGTTTCAAGATTGGATCTTTGAAGAAGTTTTGCCATCCATTAGAAAAAAAAAAAATGGTCAGTACAGACTTATAAACGAGAACCAAAGGCTGCTACAATCACTTACAAAGTCGCTAACAAATAACCGAAAGCTAGAGCAAACAAATTCCGAGTTTAAAACTACAAATGATATATTGTGTATGGAAAACCAATCCATGAATCAAACGCTGATCGAACAGACACCTAAAGTGGCAGTGTTGCCTGAAGATGTAAATCTGAAGCATATATTTTGTGTGATGATTAGGGAAACCCTTCTAGAGCAGTACGGAGTTTGTGAATACAAGTGCATTCGAACACAGAGGAGGAATTTCAAACAAGCCTTGAAAAAAGCAAAGGAAGAAGGATTTACAATGTGCTACTGTAGAGAAAATGTCCCCAACGGCATAAACATAGTGAATAAGGCTAAAGAAGTGATGAATAGTTACGGCATGCACATTGACTGCAGATACAACAACATCCTAACCTCGCACAATTTCATGAATATAGTTGAACATATCATTGACAATGTATAGGTCTGCGCTTGTGGACACGTTCCAGAACCTTCAACGCTTGTCAGGTAGTAACAGTCGATACGTGCTTCAAAGATGACCAGTGCGGATGATGCAAGAAAAGTAATCACCATATCAATGAACAAAATACGTTATAAACGTAACAACATCCGAGAAAGGCTCGCAATCAAGTTAGTTTTGGATAGAGCGAGAGATGTGTTTGAGAGAAAATATCATACGAAACAGCATACTTATGAAGAAAACAAAAATATTGAATATCATGTAAAAGAATATAACTATGAAGAAAACAAAACAGACTGTTAAATTTAACGAGGAGCTAAATACACAGTACACTTACGAGCCCTGTGAGGATGTACAACAATTATCGTGGACTCAAATCGCAATAGATGAAATAAGATTCCGCAGACCATTGGAACTGATGTTGGGTGAAAAAATCAAACATCTAACCTATTGCAACAAGATGTGTCACAGCGAGTGCATACAGTTTACTTCAAGGGTGAGCAGACGCACCACCAGTCCGTAGTACGGTTGAAGTCACACGGTAAGGACGTGAACATGGACGCTTACGCTTCTGCGGACGACTATATCAAATCGTTTATTCAGGAGATTGAGGTTATGAACAATAATGCTAGTGATCAGACATTGGCATCACCTCAGACGTCATCTGTAAAACCGATCACTGCCTGCAAGAGAGAAAGGAGGCTGAGGACGAAGACAACGGATCAAAGGCGATCAAGCGAGCCAAGGGAGTCGCTAAGGGGGTTGTTAAAAACGTCCTAACCCCCGACGACTACAGGGAATGTCTGTTCGACGGGGTGTTGAAAACCACCGTCAACACCCGTTTCCAGTCGTACCTGCACCGTGTCTTCACCGTACAAGTAGAAAAGCTATCCTTGAGCCCGGCCGATGATAAACGCTACATCTTGGCTGATGGTATCAACACCTTACCTTGGGGGCATAAGGACATTCCACCACTGTCCGCAGCAAGAAGGCGAGGTAATCCCGAGGAGGAGCAAGGCGGGACTATGGAGGTGGACGAGGAGGAGGAGGACATGGACGAAGAGTTCCCGGTGTAGATTTAAGTGTAAATAGAACTAGGTTAACTTTGTAAATATTTTGTAAATAGTATTCGTAAGCAAATATAGTCAAACAGTTTAGTTTACAGCATACATCTGTGTTGTTACTACCCCTTGCATTTCCCTGACATTTACTTTCAAAAGACTCCTCTAATGCAAACCGAATTTGTCGAAACTACTTTCAAAATTAACCTTTTATGAAATTGTAAAACTATCATGTTTTCAAAACAAAACATTTATTGAAACACAAACATATTACAATCAAGAACTCAAAAGGTATTTACACAAAAGTAGTCTTAAGCGAAGATGGAGTCGAAGAGCCTGCGAAGGCGGTGGACAATTCTCGAAATCGCGGCAATTATCGCTAATGAGTAAACAGCCTGGGGCAGTCACGTAGGCACGGGATGATGACGTCACCGCGGTCCACGACTACACTATTTAAGGTAGGTCAATGCGTGCGTGCGTGCGTGCGTGCGTGCGTGCGTGCAGGTTTTAGTTAGGTTTACAGACGCAGGTTTAGGTTAGGTTTACAGACGCAGGTTTAAGTTGGAGTCGAAGAGCTGCACGTAGTCGCTGAGTGGTATACCGAGGACCGCCCGACAGTACAGGTAGGTGAGGCAGTAGTGGTCATAAACAGAAGTACCGTAGCCCTGGAGTCGATACCTGTTGTAGAGACCTCCATGTAGCTCAGTCCAGGGATTGCCACCAGGCACTTCTCAATCTGGGTGGTGTTCATCGCGGGCGGAAGCAGTCCCCGCCGATTGTGTGATACCCTCATTACTACCAGTTGCACACTTTATCACCACCGGCTTCACTGTATGTGTCAAACCAGTGACTCTGGGGACTCCTGAATAACGGTCCACCCAAAGGTTTTCCAATAATCATAATGTAGATTTCATAGTCTTTATTTTCATCCAAATATAAGTTGCAACCATGTGTATACTGACCTCTATGATGTAACTGGATGTTCAAGAACACATTACCCTGATTGGCGGGATTATGCACTGTATGTTGATAACCGGAATCGACCCAACTGACAGTCGGTGGTGAATCGTTGGAATCTTTTTCCACAAGCTCCAAGTCTCCAGGTAGTTCCGGGGGATTGACACTTCTACTGTTGTCGTTTATGCAACTGCTATCGGCACATATGCTGGCGTTCTGGGAACCTCCCCCTTCGGTTATTTGGTTGGATGATGGTGATGCGAAGTCTCCAGATATCTCCGGAGCATTGTCACTTTCAATGTCATTTATGCAACTGCTTTCAATACATGTGTTGACTTTCTGCAGACCTCTTCCTGCCGAGGTTTGTATGAACGATCTGGGTTGTGAGGAACGATTGTTTCTTCGCTTCTTTCTAACACAGAGGTGGTGCTGACGATGATGGCGACGAAGTCTATCTCGCGACGTGAATGACTCCGCGCAGTATGGACATTTCCAGGTCACCAGCTTCGATGGTGTGGTGACTGACCGTTTCAGTGATAGTGCTGGCGGTGGTTGTACAGGCGCGCGCAATTGCGTCTGTAAACCTAACTTAGACCTCGCGCGCGCGACGTTTATGCATCCTCAAACCTAACTTAAACCTGCGTCTGTAAACCTAACTTAGACCTGCGTGCACTTGTCTGCCGACTCCAGGCTTGCACCTGACACACACGCACACGCACGCGCACGCACACGCACTTATGCTCATGCACACGCACGCACGCTCACGCACGTACACGCACTCGCACACACGCATTGTTAAACCTAACCGCTGATGAGTAAACAGCTCCGGCCGGTCACGTAGGCATGGGGATGACGTCACCGCAGTCCACGACGTTCTAGAAGCTTCTAGAAGGTCGCATGCTCATTACATTGTGTTTCAAGGTGCGGGATCAAACCTAACTTAAACCTGCGTCTCTAAACCTAAACCTGCACGCACGCACGCACGCACGCATTGACCTACCTTAAATAGTGTAGTCGTGGACCGCGGTGACGTCATCTCCCCGTGTCTACGTGACCGCCCCAGGCTGTTTACTCATTAGCGATAATTGCCGCAATTTCGAGAATTGTCCACCGCCTTCTACTGTACGGTACGTAGCTTTATTACTTCAGTGATTGTGATCGCTTCGCGCGACGTTCATGCATCCTCAAACCTAACTTAAACCTGTCCTTCAGTTTGTCTAGTGATGTTGTAGAGTAAACACAAACATGGCTAGTGCAATCGAAGTGGATGAATCGGTCCAGACGTTGTTGAAGGAGTTGGAAGCGATGGAAGGCTACAGCACCATGTACTTTTCTCCACGAAGTCCTGAACAACCACCGCCAGCACTATCACTGAAACGGTCAGTCGCCACACCATCGAAGCTGGTGACCTGGAAATGTCCATACTGCGCGGAGTCATTCACGTCGCGAGATAGACTTCGTCGCCATCATCGTCAGCACCACCTCTGTGTTAGAAAGAAGCGAAGAAACAATCGTTCCTCACAACCCAGATCGTTCATACAAACCTCGGCAGGAAGAGGTCTGCAGAAAGTCAACACATGTATTGAAAGCAGTTGCATAAACGTCATTGAAAGTGACAATGCTCCGGAGATATCTGGAGACTTCGCATCACCATCATCCAACCAAATAACCGAAGGGGGAGGTTCCCAGAACGCCAGCATATGTGCCGATAGCAGTTGCATAAACGACAACAGTAGAAGTGTCAATCCCCCGGAACTACCTGGAGACTTGGAGCTTGTGGAAAAAGATTCCAACGATTCACCACCGACTGTCAGTTGGGTCGATTCCGGTTATCAACATACAGTGCATAATCCCGCCAATCAGGGTAATGTGTTCTTGAACATCCAGTTACATCATAGAGGTCAGTATACACATGGTTGCAACTTATATTTGGATGAAAATAAAGACTATGAAATCTACATTATGATTATTGGAAAACCTTTGGGTGGACCGTTATTCAGGAGTCCCCAGAGTCACTGGTTTGACACATACAGTGAAGCCGGTGGTGATAAAGTGTGCAACTGGTAGTAATGAGGGTATCACACAATCGGCGGGGACTGCTTCCGCCCGCGATGAACACCACCCAGATTGAGAAGCGCCTGGTGGCAATCCCTGGACTGAGCTACATGGAGGTCTCTACAACAGGTATCGACTCCAGGGCTACGGTACTTCTGTTTATGACCACTACTGCCTCACCTACCTGTACTGTCGGGCGGTCCTCGGTATACCACTCAGCGACTACGTGCAGCTCTTCGACTCCAACTTAAACCTGCGTCTGTAAACCTAACCTAAACCTGCGTCTGTAAACCTAACTAAAACCTGCACGCACGCACGCACGCACGCACGCACGCATTGACCTACCTTAAATAGTGTAGTCGTGGACCGCGGTGACGTCATCATCCCGTGCCTACGTGACTGCCCCAGGCTGTTTACTCATTAGCGATAATTGCCGCGATTTCGAGAATTGTCCACCGCCTTCGCAGGCTCTTCGACTCCATCTTCGCTTAAGACTACTTTTGTGTAAATACCTTTTGAGTTCTTGATTGTAATATGTTTGTGTTTCAATAAATGTTTTGTTTTGAAAACATGATAGTTTTACAATTTCATAAAAGGTTAATTTTGAAAGTAGTTTCGACAAATTCGGTTTGCATTAGAGGAGTCTTTTGAAAGTAAATGTCAGGGAAATGCAAGGGGTAGTAACAACACAGATGTATGCTGTAAACTAAACTGTTTGACTATATTTGCTTACGAATACTATTTACAAAATATTTACAAAGTTAACCTAGTTCTATTTACACTTAAATCTACACCGGGAACTCTTCGTCCATGTCCTCCTCCTCCTCGTCCACCTCCATAGGCCCGCCTTGCTCCTCCTCGGGATTACCTCGCCTTCTTGCTGCGGACAGTGGTGGAATGTCCTTATGCCCCCAAGGTAAGGTGTTGATACCATCAGCCAAGATGTAGCGTTTATCATCGGCCGGGCTCAAGGATAGCTTTTCTACTTGTACGGTGAAGACACGGTGCAGGTACGACTGGAAACGGGTGTTGACGGTGGTTTTCAACACCCCGTCGAACAGACATTCCCTGTAGTCGTCGGGGGTTAGGACGTTTTTAACAACCCCCTTAGCGACTCCCTTGGCTTGCTTGATCGCCTTTGATCCGTTGTCTTCGTCCTCAGCCTCCTTTCTCTCTTGCAGGCAGTGATCGGTTTTACAGATGACGTCTGAGGTGATGCCAATGTCTGATCACTAGCATTATTGTTCATAACCTCAATCTCCTGAATAAACGATTTGATATAGTCGTCCGCAGAAGCGTAAGCGTCCATGTTCACGTCCTTACCGTGTGACTTCAACCGTACTACGGACTGGTGGTGCGTCTGCTCACCCTTGAAGTAAACTGTATGCACTCGCTGTGACACATCTTGTTGCAATAGGTTAGATGTTTGATTTTTTCACCCAACATCAGTTCCAACGGTCTGCGGAATCTTATTTCATCTATTGCGATTTGAGTCCACGATAATTGTTGTACATCCTCACAGGGCTCGTAAGTGTACTGTGTATTTAGCTCCTCGTTAAATTTAACAGTCTGTTTTGTTTTCTTCATAGTTATATTCTTTTACATGATATTCAATATTTTTGTTTTCTTCATAAGTATGCTGTTTCGTATGATATTTTCTCTCAAACACATCTCTCGCTCTATCCAAAACTAACTTGATTGCGAGCCTTTCTCGGATGTTGTTACGTTTATAACGTATTTTGTTCATTGATATGGTGATTACTTTTCTTGCATCATCCGCACTGGTCATCTTTGAAGCACGTATCGACTGTTACTACCTGACAAGCGTTGAAGGTTCTGGAACGTGTCCACAAGCGCAGACCTATACATTGTCAATGATATGTTCAACTATATTCATGAAATTGTGCGAGGTTAGGATGTTGTTGTATCTGCAGTCAATGTGCATGCCGTAACTATTCATCACTTCTTTAGCCTTATTCACTATGTTTATGCCGTTGGGGACATTTTCTCTACAGTAGCACATTGTAAATCCTTCTTCCTTTGCTTTTTTCAAGGCTTGTTTGAAATTCCTCCTCTGTGTTCGAATGCACTTGTATTCACAAACTCCGTACTGCTCTAGAAGGGTTTCCCTAATCATCACACAAAATATATGCTTCAGATTTACATCTTCAGGCAACACTGCCACTTTAGGTGTCTGTTCGATCAGCGTTTGATTCATGGATTGGTTTTCCATACACAATATATCATTTGTAGTTTTAAACTCGGAATTTGTTTGCTCTAGCTTTCGGTTATTTGTTAGCGACTTTGTAAGTGATTGTAGCAGCCTTTGGTTCTCGTTTATAAGTCTGTACTGACCATTTTTTTTTTTCTAATGGATGGCAAAACTTCTTCAAAGATCCAATCTTGAAACTTCTCGGCAATGTGCATTTTAGATTTCATAAGTAACGAATATAATCCCGGCTCTTTAAGAAAGATTGAATGTTTCTCATTATAGGTTAGGGGAAGATTTTCGCTCCCCCATACTTCAGGAATTGTTTTGCGATATTTTTCTCTAACATGTACTCTGATTGCTTCTTTAGGGTTAGCGTAGCCCAATATTGTAGCTACATCCTTAGCTTTGAACCATGGATTATCGCTGCTGTCAAACAGTACAGACAAAGGCTGATCATTAAACACATAGGCGGTTAACTGGTTCATTTTATAGGTTAGATCAAAACGTCGGGTGAACACTCTGACAGAACGTCACACAGCAACACTATTACACAAACACACACTTCAAACTCCCTGAATGTTTCTCATTATAGGTTAGGGGGAGATTTTCGCTCCCCCATACTTCAGGAATTGTTTTGCGATATTTTTCTCTAACATGTACTCTGGTTGCTTCTTTAGGGTTAGCGTAGCCCAATATTGTAGCTACATCCTTAGCTTTGAACCATGGATTATCGCTGCTGTCAAACAGTACAGACAAAGGCTGATCATTAAACACATAGGCGGTTAAGTGGTTCATTTTATAGGTTAGATCAAAACGTCGGGTGAACACTCTGACAGAACGTCACACAGCAACACTATTACACAAACACACACTTCAAACTCCTGAACAAGAATGAGCCCGTGGGTGTTTGACAACTGGTGTTCTGTTGATTTAATTACTAGGAGTGGAGGAGTGGAGGAGGAGTGGAGGGACAGCGGAGTGGAGGAGGAGTGGAGGGGTGGTGAGGCTGGAAATGTACCTCGAGGAACACGCTCATTCGTATTATTACGTTAGTTATTTTTTTTTTTACAATAGTGTACATTAAGGAAAAGTAGGAAAGGGAAGGATCGAATTACTTCGTTTATTTCATTTATTTTTTCGTCTTTTTCCGCTTTTCAGGGATGGCGACAGCGGTGGTGGAAACGCAACGATCCACGATCTTCCTCCAGGCGGGCAGCGGACTGACGGTCCTGACGATTCCGTTGAATCTAGGCTCTCCCGTCTCGCTGTTGACCAACCATAGGTTCTGCAGCCTAGTCAGCAGATCGGTCAGAATCATGCAGATCTCGTCGTCCCGCCGCTCGTCCAAATACAGGCCGCAGGTCCAAGTCGAGCGACCTCCTTGGAAAACGTTCATCTTCAACAGTACGTTACCGCTATTGCTGGGGTTCTTCACAGTATACTGACATCCACCAGCAGACCAGCACAGTGATGGGGAATCGATAGGCACTTCCTTCCTCTTTACAGTCCACCCATCGGGCTTCTTCTTTGACGCGCATCCCTGCTGTTGCTGTACTGACGGTATGTTAGCGTTCTCGTCCATTGCGTCCAGCTCCTCTAGGAAAGAGCGGATCGTTTGGTCCACGTTTACTACGTCGGTACCGCTTCCGTTCATGGTGACGTCTCGAACAACACTGAGGTCGCGTGCGTGCGGCCGAGCCTCGGTTTTATACCTGTGTCACGCGCGCACTCCAGCAAACCTTCTAGAAGCTTCTAGAAGCGCGGGAGATTGCCTATTGCGCAATAAGCTGGGGATTTTCCATATCCGGGAGAAGCTTCTAGAAGCTCGCTAATGAGTGAACAGGTCCGAGTGGTAAACAGTTCTCGGAATACGTCATCACTACTGGTTCCAGGAAAACTATGACGTCATCGCGGTTGTGCGGTAAACAGCCGAGATCCCATAAGGAAAACGCGGTTATAAATTAATAGCGGTCTTGTTTGATGGCGGATCTATGGGGTTCTTTCGTCATTCGCTTCCTCTGGGATAGGCCTACACTCTGGAAAAAAGTCCTGTGGGATGGTTTACTTAGACCGCTGCCTGACATATGGTGAAGTTTCATCAAAATCGGTCGGTAAACAGCTGAGATCCTATAAGGAAAACGCGTTTAAAAATTAATAACGGGCCCGTTTAACGGCGGATTTTCAATTTTCTTTAAGGGATGGTTTACTTAGACCACTGCCCGACATGTGGTGATGTTTCATCAAAATCGGTCGGTAAACAGCTGAGATCCCATAAGGAAAACGCGTTCAAAAATTAATATCGGGTCCGTTTAACGGTGGATTTTCAATTTTCTTTAAGGGATGGTTTACTTATGTCGCTGCCCGACATATGGTGAAGTTTCATCAAAATCGGTCGGTAAACAGCTGATACCCCATAAGGAAAACGCGGTTATAAATTAATAGCAGCCTTGTTTGATGGCGGATCTATGGGGTTCTTTCGTCATTCGCTTTCTCTGAGATAGGCCTACACTCTGGAAAAAGTCCCGTGAGAATCGGTGGGTAAATAGGCTAGTTATTAAAATATAGTAGTAAATAGGCTCCTCACTTGCGCGCTGTCAGTTGGGGCTCCTCACTTGTGTGCTGCCAGCTGGGGGCTCCTCACTTGCTCCTCACCTACATGCTGATTCCTGGTGATGACGTCACCAGGGGCTCCTCACTTGCGTACTGCCAGCTGAGGGCTCCTCACTTGCTCCTCACCTACATGCTGATTCCGGGTGATGACGTCACCAGGGGCTCCTCACTTGCGTGCTGCCAGCTGGGGGCTCCTCACTTGCTCCTCACCTACATGCTGATTCCGGGTGATGACGTCACCAGGGGCTCCTCACTTGCGTGCTGCCAGCTGGGGGCTCCTCACCTACATGCTGATTCCGGGTGATGACGTCACCAGGGGCTCCTCACTTGCGTACTGCCAGCTGGGGGCTCCTCACTTGCTCCTCACCTACATGCTGATTCCGGGTGATGACGTCACCAGGGGCTCCTCACTTGCGTACTGCCAGCTGGGGGCTCCTCACTTGCTCCTCACCTACATGCTGATTCCGGGTGATGACGTCACCAGGGGCTCCTCACTTGCGTGCTGCCAGCTGGGGGCTCCTCACTTGCTCCTCACCTACATGCTGATTCCGGGTGATGACGTCACCAGGGGCTCCTCACTTGCGTGCTGCCAGCTGGGGGCTCCTCACTTGCTCCTCACCTACATGCTGATTCCGGGTGATGACGTCACCAGGGGCTCCTCACTTGCGTACTGCCAGCTGGGGGCTCCTCACTTGCTCCTCACCTACATGCTGATTCCGGGTGATGACGTCACCAGGGGCTCCTCACTTGCGTGCTGCCAGCTGGGGGCTCCTCACTTGCTCCTCACCTACATGCTGATTCCGGGTGATGACGTCACCAGGGGCTCCTCACTTGCGTGCTGCCAGCTGGGGGCTCCTCACTTGCTCCTCACCTACATGCTGATTCCGGGTGATGACGTCACCAGGGGCTCCTCACTTGCGTGCTGCCAGCTGGGGGCTCCTCACTTGCTCCTCACCTACATGCTGATTCCGGGTGATGACGTCACCAGGGGCTCCTCACTTGCGTGCTGCCAGCTGGGGGCTCCTCACTTGCTCCTCACCTACATGCTGATTCCAGGTAATGACGTCATCGGGGGCTCCTCACTTACATGCTGATTTCGGTCCGGGGGGGGCGTCGTGGGGGGGGGCTGACGTCACCGGGGGGGGGCAACGCTGGTTTAAGTTAGGTTTATCGGGGGGGGGGGTGGATTGATCCACAGTGGATAACTGAGGATTTTACTGCGGCAGGCCCATCTAATGCCCCCTACTGCCCCATGTTATTCTTAAGGAGAATAATTAAATGCTCTGTCTCCCTTAATTATGAACATAAATGAATAAAAACTGGTATAGGACTTCAAATAGTTGAGTTATATTGATATTAGCATAAAAACCCATATTTTGTGTTCCTTGTAGCAGCAAACCTGCGTACTCAGCTCCAATGTTATTCTTATGGAGAATAAATAAAATTGTATGTATCACTTATTTGTGAATATATTTTTATGAAACTTGGTAAGTGGCTTTTTGTAGTATTAAGACATTAAATCTCCATTGGAAATTCGCTGAGTATGCAGGTTTGCTGCGACGGGGGTATTATTATTTCATATTATAGTACTTATTCTTGGTTTTAGAGATGTTAATTTAAAGTCTAAGATAACCTATTTTCTTTTAGCTTTCGCTTAACCTTTAAAAAGTTGAAATGGATTTCATGTTCGCTGTGATAAAACTTTTGTTGTTTATTGCAAACTTCAGAAAACCTTTTTAGTTTGCTTTGTAGATTTTTTAATCATTTAAACTGGCATAACCGTTAGTTACTGGAGTTGTCAAAGCACATCATAAGTCAATCAAGGAAAGTAATTTAATCTGCGGAAAATATGTGTCAATATGTAATATTTTAGGTACAAAATTGGCCTTACACCAATATAAGATAAGTGTGTTACGCTATAAAGCCCTTTAATTTACTGTGACGAACGTAAAATTTGCCTTTACATTATTATCTGACCAGGCATTATTGTTTCTCACTGTGAAAATATATTAAAACCTAATTTAACTATAAATGAAACTCAAAAGTTTAATTAGCGAATTTCCCCTATAGGGAAGAAGCTATTACCGTAGTCGGCATGGTAAGACCTAGGCCCGGGACCATGATAACTTTTCGTTTTGAGGTCCCCAGACCCCAAAAACACCATTCGTTCGAAACTGTATATATACATATATATATATATATATATATATATATATATATATATATATATATATATATATATATATATATATATATGTGTGTGTGTGTGTGTGTGTCCGTGAGCACGATAACTCTCGTAAAAATATCCGATTTTGATGAAATTTGGTATAATCGTGTAAAGCAACATTTATGACTTTAAGTTCGAAGCCAGCCAGATCGCTCCATCTGAAGGGGTATTTTGGGGGGGGTTTTGAATTTAAACCCAAAAATGGGTTTTTTGAATTTTTTATATATAATTTTTGAAATAGTCAAATTTTAGTTTTTTCATTCGATTCAGCTTAAAAAAACACACAATTTGGTATTTTGATCATTCCTCTACGTCAATTGGTTACCGAGATATTGAAACTGCTAGACACAGTACGTTGTCTAATGGTATTCTTATGGAGGAAAAGACAAATTTTATATCTCGCTTATTTATGAACGTATACTGACGAAACTTGGTATATAGTTTCATCTCATTGTAGTCTATTGATATTTGCTCAAAAAACCTATGTTTGCCAAAGGCTATCGTAGCAGCAAATCTGCGTACTCAGCCCCCATGTTATTCTTATGGAGAATAATTAAATGCTCTGTCTCCCTTAATTATGAACATAAATTAATAAAAACTGGTATACGACTTCACTTAATTGAGTTATATAGATATTAGCATAAATACCCATTTTTTGTGTCCCTTGTTGCATCAAACCTGCGTACTCAGCCCCTATGTTATTCTTATGGAGAATAATTAAAATTGTATATATCGCTTATTTGTGAAAATATTTTTATGAAACTTGGTAAGTGGCTTTTTGTAGTATTAAGACATTATATCTCCATTGGAAATTCGCTGAGTATGCAGTTTGCTGCGACGTAGGTATTTTAATATACAATTAAATATATTGTAAACTGAGCTCAAATAATTTTTATAGAAAAGGAATTATCGAGACAATTCAGTCCAGGTAGACCATTTCAATCCATAATAGATGAGCGAGATGATCGCTGCTACTAAACGTGCTATGTAATGTGTTTAGTGCTCGAGCAGATGTCGGACGCCTCCGTCACAGTAATGTCAGGGGTGGGACCCACAGCGACGCCTACGTTTTGAACTTTCAGTCGTAACCCACGGTTACTTTCCTTTCCTTGTAATTTTCCTCTAAAATTGTCTTAAGAGTCTTCATCACCGGAAGTTGCCGGATGCCATCTTTTTGTTTTGTTCCATAAGGCCAATGTTAACTTTGTGCCTCCGTTACTCTTCACCTGATCGTCACAAACAATTAATTTTGGTGTCAAATTAAAGGTTTCGTCGTCCTCTAGGAAAATACAATAGTAGAATTTTGATTTTGTTACAAATTAATGAGAACATGTACATTGTTTAGGTTCAAAATTAAACTATTTATTATTAAACTATGATACACAAATTAAGGAATTCGACATTGTATTTCCCTAGAGGACGACTAAACCTTTAATTTGACACCAAAATGAATTGTATGTGACGATCAGGTGAGGAGTAATGGAGGCACAATGTTAACATTGGCCTTATGGAACAAAACTCCAAGCTGGCGTCGAGCAACTTCCGGTGATGAAGACTCTTAAAAACATAAACCTTCTTTTACGAATTAGTTGATTTTTAGCTCTTAAACTACCTTCTGACCTTAAACTGGGTTTATTGTCGTTGGGTATTTGAAAAAGGTTGATGATATGGATCGAAAAATAAAGGCCCCGAATTTTAAATTGTAATGTACTTTTTAAAATAATTTTTGTATACTGTTGTTTCTAGAGAATTGTTTAAAAAATTCTAAATTAGTCTATTAATATTAATTTTAGTAGTTAGGGTGTCCAGCTTGAACAGAACGTTGAAACTTAACAGAGTTGATGATTTGGTTAAAGCAGGCAAATACAGTATTCGCCAAAATAAACAGTACTGAAACTGAATCAGCTGTAGTTGCATCCTCGATCGGCTGTGTCAGCTTTTCATTGTTGCCACGTCTTCTTGTTTGTTATTTCTTTCTTATTTGAGGATAGTATTTTCTGACATGATGTTAACTACTGCAGAGAAATCTTATATCATAGGGCATTATTAGTGAATTTCCTTTGGAAAGTGAACTATTAGCATGACCCGCACGGTGAAACTTAAGCCCGGGACCACCATAGAAGTTCCTAACGTGACCCCCTGAACACGTTTTGGGGGGTCGTTCAAAATTGTATATATGTAGACATATATGTATATATATATATATATATATATATATACATATATATGTGTTTGCACTCTAGCGGTCGCATTTTTTGTCCGATTTACTTCAAATTTGGTAGGGACGTTCCTTTCTATAATCTGTTGGACAAGTTCGTTGGGCAAAACAATCGGAAAAACTCTAAACCCCTTTTTTTGGGGATTAATCTTTCAAATTTCGGGTTTTTTGGCCCAAAAAGGGTCATAAAAGCCCCAGATGTAAAATTAATGCACGTAAAAAGATGGAAATTAAAGAGGCGAAAGTGTTAAGCCCTCTCTCGTCATTCTAGCATAAATATTTACCGAGTTATTAAAGAAAATGTATATCGGCTAATCACAGTACGTTGTCTTATGGGGGTTTTACACTAGAAACGCATGTTATTCCTTTGTTAGAGTACTTTTATTATCCCCAGCAACCTCACACCTACTTTCAAGCCTGTCTGGACCTTCTCCTAACCTTATAATGCGCAAAATTGTATTCCCAGCAATTAAATGAAACCAGGAGTATTAGAATAGCCAAAAAATCAATGTTTTCAGATTTCAATAAAAATTGGACAAATATATGTTTTTACACTGATTTTGAGTTTTAAAAGTTTTTATGTTGAAATTCACTTCCCTCACGTCAGCGTGCTGCGTGCGAACTCGTTTTCGCTCATACGGAATCGGACGCGCGGTTGGCCAAGTTTGTCACACACTGCATAACGTTTCCAGGAACATTTTCACACAAACCCGACTAGTAATGCTGTAATTATTAGTGTTGTTCGAAAATTTCGAAGGTGAGGACCTTCCAGCCACCATCGTATAACTCAAAGAAAAAAATAAACGTGTATAAGGAGCATGGAACCAAAATGATGCAACACCTTCAAAAACGGTACGAGTGTTGCCTCGAACTGAACGGGGGTCATATTGAACATGTTATTTACCGAGTTTAACTGATTTTGCTTAATTTTAGCGAATTTCCCCTATAGGGAAGAAGCTATTACCGTAGGTCTCATGGTAAGACTTAAGCCCGAGACCATGACAAATTTTTTTTTAAGGTCCCAAGATGACTAAAACACTATTCGTTCAAATTTATATATATGTATATATATATATATATATATATATATATGTGTCCGTGAATGCGATAACTTGAGTAAAAAACGTCCGATTTTGATGAAATTTGGCTCAAATGTGTAAAGTGACATTTATGACTTTAAGTTCGAAAACCAGAAAAATCGGACTATGGGAAGGGGGGTTTATGGGGGTTTTAAATTTTCCAAAAATCAGTTTTTTGCATTTTTCACCCTAAAATTTTTGAAACAGTTAATTTTGGTTTTGACCATGTTATAGAGCTTAAAAAAACAAATAATATGGTATTTTGAATTATTAACCTAGGTTAAGTGGTTGCGGAAAAAATCCAAAAAAAACATGCTCATAAAATCTCCCATGTTAATCTTATGGGAAAAAGGTTTTTGGCTTTTCCTCAGTTAGTTTTACTTTAAACTTCACATTTGCTTTTACCAATCACTTCAGCTCCACAAAACAATCATTTTGGTGTTTAAATTGTGATTCTACGTACAACCGTTGCAGAGATATTCAAAGTACTAAACACAGTACGTTGTCCAATGTTATCCTTATGGAGAATAAATAAAATTTTATATCTCGATTATTTATGAATGTATATTGATGAAACTTGGTATGTGGCTTCATGTTGTACTGGTATATTGATATTTGAACAAAAAACAAATATTTTGTTGGTTGTCCCCGTAGCAGCTAACCTGCATACTCAGCCCTAATGTTATTCTTATGGAGAATAAGTAAAGTTTTATATCTCCCTTAATTATTAACATAAATTAATAAAACTTAGTATGTAGCTTCACCTGGTTGAGTTAAATTGATAATTTCATAAAAACACATATTTTGTGCTCCTTGTTGCAGCAAACCTGCATACTCAGTCCTATGTTATTCTTATGGAGAATAAATAAAATGCTATAGATCATTTAGTTATTAATTTATTTTTATAAAACTTGGTAAGTGCCTTTATGTGGTAGTGAGAAACATATATTCATTGGAAATTCGCTGAGTACGCAGGTTTGCTGCGACGGGGGTATTACTTGTATATGATGGTAAAGCTATGAAAAAATGTTGGCAAAGCTATGTCTAATAAAATTTTACATTTTCAGTACTGTTTATTTTGGCGCATATTGTAATAAAATAAAACATGTGTCCTATCCGTGTCGTGCTCTGTCTGTGAGGGTATATGTGTGTGTTACAAATGCCTTACTATATCAGAAGCGGATAAAGATAAAATGATGAAAATAGGTTTGAATATTTATCTACATAGATAATCAGTTCCTATGACATTACATTTTTGTGGAACTGAAATTTCAAAATATATCTTTTGTTGTTGACAACTACGAAAAATCCAATGGTGTATCATAATTTAAAGATTGAATAATGGATAACTAAAATTTAGTTATAGGATATGTTCATCTTCAGCATCCAAGTAGCAATAATACGTATTTTACAACGAGCATGTTTCGTATTTGTTAAATAATATGATACATTATAATTGAGTTCTAAATGAAACGTTGACTCTTATCACTAAATACTTAATTAACTCAGTAACAATGGTATGTCAAGTAAATCAAGGAGGTATCAAGGGGTATATCAAGGAGTTATTGCATATTAAAATTAATGGACATCTTAACGCTATAATGTGATGAATGCTTATTAAGAGAGACATCCAATTAAGATTTTCCGAAGTGATTATGCATATTAGATCCTTAAGTTGAGGGTACAAACATTGGCGGAGGTTAGTTAAATGTAAACTGGCAATATCATGGTTAAGGTTATATAACCCAAATGTATCAACGAATCAACGAAATGTAATGATTAAAAACAGCGTAGTAGATTGTGAAATTAGGATAGTGGTAAAACTAAATGAGATTCAGCAATATATTATCCTTTGGGATTTATTATGAACTGGACTTAGGTCTTAGAACTTATGAATTTGGGGTTAATTTAAATTGTAACAACAAAAAATAACATTTATAAACATACAGAATGCTTAAAAACTAACCAAATTTAATGTATATTTATGTCATGAGAAAATAAGCTTTTCCATTATTGTAGCAGAAAGTTTTTAACATTAGTTGTTTAGTAAGTGTTATTCAATAGCAAGAGAAAGGACAGTTAGTTAATATATTGATTCCGACCATACCTGATTTGTTAATGCAATGCACGTTTAGATCATTCTAAAACTAGATTTAGTTCATGTTATACTATTTATTACTTTGGAAAGTCTTTGTGGAACTTCTGGAACATTTTAACCTTACTGAGCTATAACAGTTTCGTCCTTACAGTTAAATAGCTAACAGAGTTTTCCAGAAGGTTCCAGAGACTTTCCGAACTGAGAAAACGCGTGGCATTAACTAATTCCAGTTTTTGTATGATGGAATCGAACTATTGATTGCTAAAACGAGTAAGAAACAGTGACAGGAGGGGAATATCAGGGGATGCAGGGAAAGGGGGAGGGGGGAAAGAGTTTATCAGCCAGAAACAGCTGTTAATTAGTTTTATCAGGGCCGTGAGAGCGCCAGCGTCGCTCAGCCCCTTGTTTATATTCATGGAGATAAGTACGGCAAAACGCTACTTTCTCAGAAATTTCATCGCTCAATTTTATTATAATTCGAAAGTTAAATTACTTTGCAGATCGCTCCTCGGTTTTGATTAGTGTTTTAATTTACTCTTTTTCGAGCTTGAAGTTAAATTGATATTTTCTGCCACTGAACGTTAAATTTTATATTTCAAACCCAGGTTTTAACATTAATTTTCCAGGTATTAGTATTAGCATTGAGTTTACACTAACACAAAGTTTTTATCTATTAAAATAACTTTGTCGCATTTTATTTTAAAAATTGAAGGAAGACCTTTGATAATTTTAGGGTGGTTAAAACAAAAATGTTTTTATTTAACTTATTACTTTGTAATTTTAACTAATTGTGATTACAAATAAAATAATTTGTGAATTACTTTAAGCGATAAATTGCAAAACTTATTTCCAGCATAATTATTATTGTTCCTCAGAATAAATGGCGTTTTCACTGTTGTACAATGTTTGTACTTGCATTAATGCAATAAATACAGTATATCTAATACTCGCTGGAGGCAATTTATTTCGGCTGATCTTATCAATCACCTTAACAGTTGCCATTTTTTTTAAATACTGTCTATGAATACTTGGTATCAAGAAAGTAGTAGTAGTTACCTAAATCTTTTGGAGCAGCGATAAATAAGGCACGTCACGTTAAGGCGCTAAAATTGTGTAAAGGTACTAGCGTACTTTTGTACTGGCCAAGGAAATAGCGCCAAAGATTGAATAAAAATGTAACATTTCCATTATAAATGTTGTCGATGGAAAATTTAATCAGTGCTTCCCTGATTTAAATCCCAGTTTTTACTTAGAGCGAAGTGAGCTTTCACTGCCATATTGGATTCTCCTTAAATTGTTTATTTAAATGTACGTTAATCTTTAATGCACGTTATTATGCCTTATGAAATTGCTCGTAAATAGTTCAATTGCTATCCTATTTTGATAAAATTCATACAGTATGTGTTGGCTTTGATTACCTGTCATCAAAGTAATAAAACGTTATTCAATTGATTCGGAAGTACACCGAAACTCAGGTTGTTCGATGTAATCCTCATATTTATATTAGTTTTCTTCTTGTTTTTAGTAAAAAAATCTTAACAAACTAATTATTTTACCGTCTTTCTATGATGATTCGTTTAAGAAAATGAAAAAGTATATCTTTGATAAATACAGCACACGTTATCTCAGTATACTTTTTTCTACTATTCCATTGAAAATTACTTACGTAGCTTAATATACGTGCCTAAGAGTTTTAAATATAGCTTAAAAATTATTAAAAAATTATTATTTATTATAAAATTGTATTATTATAATATTATTAAAATTATAGCTTATAAATTAAGCATACTTAATTGTATGCTTAATTGTATGCACGTTAAAGCTGAAAATGAAATGATCTAACCATAACAATTATTTAAACGTCGACAAACAGTACAGACAGGTTTTCTTTACTTTTTTCCCGTTACAACTCAAGATAAGTTTGACATAATTGAAAATACAAAATTTTGAGTTTTTTAAGCTTTACAACAAGATAATATACTTGTATTTTTGTCAAGTATATTCAAACACATGTCGAATCAATTAAAAACATAAAATTTGAGGAAAAATTCCTAAAATACGATTTAGATTGTAAAATGTATCAAGGCCACGTCACACCAAAGATAGTAGTTTTATACGTTCAATCTTAATTTTATCAAATCCGGTTACGGTTTATGGCTCAAAAAACTAAAAAAATTCACATCATTAGTGAATTTCCTTTGGAAAGTGAACTATTAGCATGACCCACACGGTGAAACTTGAGCCCGGGACCACCATAGAAGTTCCTAACGAGACCCCCTGAACACGTTTTGGGAGGTCGTTAAAAATGTTATATATATATATATATATATTATATATGTGTGTTTGGACTCTAGCGGTCGCATTTTTTGTCCGATTAACTTCAAATTTGGGAGGGACGTTCCTTTCTGTAATCAGTTGGACAAGTTCGTTGGGCAAAACAATTGTACAACTCCAAACCCCTTTTTTGGGGATTAATATTTCACATTTTGAGTTTTTGGGCCAAAAAGGGTCTAAAAAGCCCCAACTGTAAAATTAATTGCATGTAAAAATATGGGAATTAGTGAGACGAAAGTTGTAAGCCCTTTCTCGTCATTCTATCATAAGTATTTACCGAGTTATTAAAGAAAATGTGTTTCGTCTAAACACAGTACGTTGTCTTACGGGGGTTTGACACTAGAAAAACCTGCTACTCCTTTGTTAGAGTACTTGTATTATCCCTAGCAACCTCACGCCTAATTTCAATCCTGACTGGACCTTCTCCTAGCTTTGCAGGTAAATGAAACCAGGAGCATCAGAACAGCCAAAAATCAATGTTTTCAGATTTTAAAAAAATTGGAATTCAAGTATGATTTTACCCTAATTTGGAGTTTTAAAAGTTTTTATGTGGAAATTCACTTCCCTCACGTCAGCGTGCTGCGTGCGAACTCGTTTTATTTCATATTGGCGGCGTAAGCTCACCTTCCCCGAATAAGAAAAGTTAGAATACTTGCACATTTTCCAGCAAAGATGTTTCTGCTTGTATTATTTTTCTTAAAACCATTTTCACCGGCTTATGTTCGTTATTAGTGAAGTACCAATACAAATTTCCAAGATCTTGTCGTAATAAATCCACGTCGAGGACAGGAGTAGGGTTTAGCCACTTGCAAGATGATTGGATAACCCCTCCTCCTAGGATGGCATCACCGCTAACCGTGGACGACGGTAACCGCAATTGTCGCTACGAAACTTTATTTAATTTGGAACTTTTGATGAGCGGTTTTTTTATTCACTAAAATTAAAACCTTAGGATTTAATTTTTTAAATATATTGATTTCAAATAATTGTACAGGAAGTTACAGAGAAGTTTGTGTACTGTAATATACGTACACTATTTGTACGTTGTGCAATCTCAAACAACATAAGAATCCTAACATATTTTACTATTATAGTATATCCAAAACACCCCCGTCGCAGCAAACCTGCTTACTCAGCGAATTCCCAATGCATATAAATGTCTTAATAGCGCATAAAGCTACTTACAAAGTTTCTTTAATATACATTCAAAAAAGAAATACATAACATACTTTTTATTACTGTCCATAAGAATAAAATGGAGGTTAGTAGTGATTACGCAGGTCTGCTGCAACAAGGAACACAAAAAGTATTTTATACAAATACCAACCGTTATAGAACGTAACCTGGTGAAGCCACATACCTACCAAGTTTTATCAGACCCTAATTTATTTTTATAATTAAGGGAGACATAATATTTTACTTATTCTCCATACAAATAACATGGGGGTTGAGTACGCAGGTTTGCTGATACGGGACCTACAGGTAAAAATATGTTGTGTGCAAATAACAAAAGACCACATCCAGATAAAGTCACATACCAAGTTTCATGGTTACAAAAGTGGTTATAACAGTTTAATGTTAAGTGTTTGTGTATAGTGTTTGTGTTAAGTGTTTGTGCCAATTCAGGTATTTTGAAGTGTGATGTGTGTTTCAGGTAAGCCTGTCTTGGTGTTAACCAGTAGTACAGTAAACGTAAGTAGTAGTTGTTAAGTAATACAGGTACATCTGCACAGGTTACATCTGTAATACAGGTACATCTGCACAGGTTACATCTGTAATACAGTTGCATCTGCACAGGTTACATCTGTAATACAGCTACATCTGCACAGGTTACATCTGTAATACAGGTACATCTGCACAGGTTACATCTGTAATACAATTACATCTGCACAGGTTACATCTGTAATACAGGTACATCTGCACAGGTTACATCTATAACACAGGTACATCTGCACAGGTTATATCCGTAATACAGTTGCATCTGCACAGGTTACATCTGTAATACAGGTACATCTGTACAGGTTACATCTGTAATACAGGTACATCTGCACAGGTTACATCTGTAATACAGGTACATCTGTACAGGTTACATCTGTAATACAGGTACATCTGTACAGGTTACATCTGTAATACAGGTACATCTGCACAGGTTACATCTGTAATACAGGTACATCTGCACAGGTTACATCTGTAATACAGGTACATCTGCACAGGTTACATCTGTAATACAGATCTGTAATACAGGTACATCTGCACAGGTTACATCTGTAATACAGTTGCATCTGTACAGGTTACATCTGTAATACATGTACATCTGCACGGGTTACATCTGTAATACAGTTGCATCTGGACAGGTTACATCTGTAATACAGGTACATCTGCACAGGTTACATCTGTAATACAGTTGCATCTGTACAGGTTACATCTGTAATACACGTACATCTGCACAGGTTACATCTGTAATACAGGTACATCTGCACAGGTTACATCTGTAATACAGTTTCATCTGTACAGGTTACATCTGTAATACAGTTGCATCTGCACAGGTTACATCTGTAATAGAGGTACATCTGCACAGGTTACATCTGTAACACAGGTACATCTGCACAGGTTACATCTGTAATACAGTTGCATCTATACAGGTTACATCTGTAATACAGTTGCATCTGTACAGGTTACATCTGTAATACAGGTACATCTGCACAGGTTAAATCTGTAATACAGTTGCATCTGTACAGGTTACATCTGTAATACAGGCACATCTGCACAGGTTACATCTGCAATACAGGTACATCTGCACAGGTTACATCTGTAATACAGTTGCATCTGTACAGGTTACATCTGTAATACAGTTGCATCTGTACAGGTTACATCTGTAATACAGGCACATCTGCACAGGTTACATCTGTAATACAGGTACATCTGCACAGGTTACATCTGTAATACAGTTGCATCTGTACAGGTTACATCTGTAATACAGTTGCATCTGCACAGGTTACATCTGTAATAGAGGTACATCTGCACAGGTTACATCTGTAACACAGTTGCATCTGTACAGGTTACATCTGTAATACAGGTACATCTGCACAGGTTACATCTGTAATATAGTTGCATCTGCACAGGTTACATCTGTAATACAGGTACATCTGCACAGGTTACATCCGTAATACAGGTAGATCTGCACAGGTTACATCTGTAATACAGGTACATCTGCACAGGTTACATCTGTAATACAGGTACATCTGCACAGGTTACATCTGTAATACAGGTACATCTGCACAGGTTACATCTGTAATACAGGTACATCTGCACAGGTTACATCTGTAATACAGGTACATCTGCACAGGTTACATCTGTAATACAGGTACATCTGCACAGGTTACATCTGTAATACAGTTGCATCTGTACAGGTTACATCTGTAGTACAGGTGTATCTGTACAGGTTTCAGGTTACTATTATAAACACAATGGTTCAATTATTGTATGGGGTGGTTAGTTATTGATAATGGTGGTTAACAATAATTCTTGTTTTTCTCCCACATTTTCTTATCTTATTTTTGGGTTGAACGATTTTTTCATACAAATTGCATTTGTAAACAGCAGAACGGAAGTGCTTTATCTTACAGCAACGTTAAACGAGGCCTAATTGAATATAATTAACTAGCTAAGCGAAACAGAAGGCAGTTTTGTGCAAAACTCGGCAAAACTCAGTCGAGTTTGTATGTGGGCGCCCGTATTTAGCAAATCGTCGTAAACTTTGCCCGTCCTAATCCTTAGGACATTAAAACTTGATTAAGCTAATGAATCTGATTATGAACAGTAAAATTAAACGATTTACTTGATTCATCTAATATATAAAAATCAATATTTTTTCTCCTGTCCGTTCGTATTTTATGCACTGTTCATCTGATTGCTTTGGAATTTTCCATAGCAACACAGGTTAACCCTGGGAAGGTTATAGGCCATTAACCAAGGTCCTAGGAAATTAGGTCTGTGCCCCACTGGACTTAAAAGTTTCAACGTTACACTTATGGAAGAAAGATTTATTTTGATTTTATCAGATGATATCTATAACTTAAAATATTGTAAACAGCTGTTTATCATTAGGCAAATAAAAAACCCTACTGGAATGGCAACTCTCATAATATAAATTAAAAGAACCACTTGAATAGCAACTCAAACTCTTTTTTTGATAGGCGAGTGAGCGAAGCGAACGAGCTCATATTGAAAATGAACTAGTATCTGACATAAAAAAATTCAATGCCTCTTCTGCGGCAGCAACACACCGGGTACAGTTCGCGCCACGGTGCTTGACGCCTGGGAAAGGCGAGAACCAACTCAAACTTCTCATAATTAAAAGCAGACAATAACGAAAATAACTAAAACCAATATTTTAAAATTATTTAATTTAATTTTGGTTTCTGTTGACAAAATTATTCTGTAACACTAATTGTACTAAGCCATATAGAGGCGAAAAGTCATTCCAGAGCATACGCCAACCAGGCGCCAAGCACTGTGCCCCGAACTGTACCAGCTATTAATGATATATTTTAATCAAATACTTTTTTCATTCAACCGTGCCTAACGTACTTCTATACGATCTAAAAACACATCGTTAAACAGCTTTTTTCTGTTTAGCGAGCGAAAAGGTCTTACTTTTTCGGTCACTGATTATTATAAACAACTGAATGATTGTTGTTTTGGGCCAAGCTAACTGATTTGGTGAGTATAGCTTCAATCTCATGAATTCAATAACAAATTATGAAATTGAATGCTGAATTGTAAACAAAATTGCAGTTGTAGAAAAAATTGTGTATGCAATTTGAGTAGAAAGGGTTTTTGTCGCTTTCGGATAATTATCTCGCTCCACTACGCGTTGCACGGTTACAGTTTTCTCGCAAGCAACAAAGTCATACTTTACGCTCTTTATACAAAATAAATATTTTTGGTGGTTTATGAAATATTTTTGAACGCTTTGAAATGAAGTACTGGGTAATTGAGGCAGCGTGCAATTAGTTGAAGTATTAAAAATAACAGGAAATCAACAACAGGAAATGTACGTACCCATATCCTCTTTTTAAATACTCAAAGTTCATAATACTGTATAGCTAACTCATATTGCTACGATGTCAAAGCACGGTGAAACGCTTTCCAATCCCAACCCTCTTATTTTTAAGACAGTACATGTATTTATATTCCTCCTTTGTATCCAAAATGTTAAATAGTGATGCTTTTGGGGTTTAATCATCATGCTATGTACCAAACTACCATAATTTGTACTTCAAAATATCCCTTACATATTTATACAATGGAGTTTTCTTTTAAAATTTTAATGTGTTAAAAACAGATTATTATTTTTATTATGGAATGTTTTATTAGTATTGTATTTAAGGGCGTAAATGAGGTATTTTGTCACTTGAGGGAAAACTGTTACCTAACATAGGTTCCTGGCATTACTTGATGATCAAAAAAGATCTTGAATCATAGTTTCGTTTTATAGAAGTAGCATATTTTTATCTGCTTAGACAGTAGTAATATTAACTTTTGTTATGCAAACGTCATGCAGTTGTAATCTAAAACAATAGTACATATAGAGGTCTTTAAACCATTGTCATTCAATAATTAGGACACATACAAACACTAATTATTTACCTAACTTGGTTTTAACTCAAAATAATGATTGGCCTTTTTTAATTTTAATTTTCTGTGTACGATTAAAATAATACTGGTCTATGTCTTTTGTTATTAGCGAATTTCCCCTATAGGGAAGAAGCTATTACCGTAGGTCTCATGGTAAGACTTAAGCCCGAGACCATGATAACTTTTCATTTTGAGGTCCCCAGATGCCAAAAACACCATTCGTTCAAATTTTTATATATGTATATATATATATATATTTATTTATTTATTTATATATATTTATATATATATTTATATATATATGTGTCCGTAAGCACGATAACTCTCGTAAAAAAGGTCCGATCTTAATGAAATTTGGTACAAATGTGTAAAGTACCATTTATTTGAACAAGTTCGAAAACCAGATGAATCACACCATCCGAAGGGGGGTTTTTGGGGGGTTTTGTACCCCAAAAATGTGTTTTTTGGGGTTTTCACATGTAATTTTAATTTAAATCAAATTTTGATTTACACCATTGAATTCAGCTTAAAAAAAACAAACAACTTGGTGTTTTGATCATTGCTCTACGTCAATTGGTTACCGAGATATTGAAAGTGCTAAACACAGTACGTTGTCTAATGTTATTCTTATGGAGAAAAAGAAAAATTGTATATCTCGCTTATTTATGAACATAAACTGGCAAAATTTGGTATATGGCTTGATCTGGTTATGGTTTATTGTTGTTTGCACAAAAAAACAATTTTTCGCCTATGGTTCCTGTAGCAGCAAACCTAGGTACTTGGTCTCCATGTTATTCTTATGGAAAATACTTAAAATGTTATATATCGCTTATTTATGAATGTATATGGATGAAACTTGGTATGTGACTTCACTAAGATGAGTTCTATTGATATTTGCATAAAAACCCATTATTTTGTGTGCCTTGTTGCAGCAAACCTGCGTACTCATCCCCAATGTTATTCTTATGGAGAATAATTAATATTTTAAATATCGCTTGTTTGTGAATACATTTCTTATGAATCCTGTTAAGTGTTATGTTATATATTCATTGGAAATTCGCTGAGTATGCAGGTTTGCTGCGACGGGTGTATTTTTAATATATGTAATAGATGTGTGAAAAGCTAGACTTATATTTCTGTTTCACTCTCTGTGTCTTGTGTCAGTCCAGTGTCCAAGGTCCTATAAGGCTTTTTCTTGAGTAGCCTGAGGAACACTTTTCCATTTCCTTGCCCTGCTTTGCGCTATAAACGGAAGCTTCTTGAAAATATTTATTTTTTAACCAACACTGGAACCAGCTGTTTTTAATTTATATGTTTTTATAATCAAACTGTTGATCCGCATTATATTTGTATATATGAATAAGTTATATTATATTCGGAAGTTTTAGTTTTTATACCATATAATGATCACTCACCTATTCAAAGCGATCGTTTATTCATTTTCCCAAATAAGTTTTCACAATGCTTTTTATGTATTTGCTGATCGATTCAAAAATACATAAATTGAAAACTAAAACATACTTTGATCTTAATGGGAGTATTAATTGTATTTTGATCTTATTTGTTATGTTTTTAACTTTTACTGTGAGAAGGTAAATCAAAGGAAAACATCTCAAGGATTACGTCTCTAATGGAGTACTAGATGCTCAAACAGATCAAAGAATGCTGTGGTTAAGGCTTACTAAGCTAATTAATTAAGCTGATCCAACAAACAGACCTACGATTGTTACTGACAAACAACACATTAATCAATTGGTTTACATGGAACGTACAAGTCATAACGAAACTATAAAATAAATTTATAATTTTAACGATTTGTTACTAATGTTTGTAAGACAACTTTTAACCTCTCGTACAGCTTTATACTTGAAATGCCCCGTCCCAGCAAATCTGCGTACTCAGCGAACTTCAATGGGTATATATTATGAATATATATACCTAAATGTCACATGAAGTAATTTGCCAGGTTTCATAAAAATGTGTTCATAAAGAAGCGAGATTTAAAATTGTAATTATTCTCCAAATGATTATCATTGGACAACAAACTGTGTATTAGCACTTTCAATATCTCAGTTACCAATTAACGAAGTGCAACAATTGTAAATACTAAATTTGTTAGCTGAAAACAAAATTGGATTTTTATAAAGCTCTATGTAAAAAATGCATAAAACTCATTTTTAGGGTACAAAATGCGATCTGTCTGTTTTCGAACTCTTGTAAATAGATTCTGCTTTACACTTTTCATCAAAATTGCACTTTTTTACGAAATTTATCGTGCATACGGACGAAACGTGTTTCCGTCATTCAAAACACCCAGGGGGGCTAAAAACGAAAAATTATCACGTTATCAGGCTTATGTCTTACCAAATCACCTACGGTAATAGCTAATTTTCTTTACAGGAAAATTCGCTAAGAACCCTACAGCCTACTTGAAAACTACATCATTACTACAATTATCCAGAAGTTAAGATAATTAAGTTATTGCTGACTATACTTATTTCATTTAACAACTGTCTGAATGATAAATTAACTGGTCTTTCATAACTTTTTGACTGATTATAAATTTGTGTTTCAAGTACGTTACAATGCAATAAGTGACAAATAAATACAGTTGTTTTACTTGTTTAATTTGTACGATAAATTAGTATGCACGTAAGCAATTACATGAACAAAGGTTAAAAATGGATTACATATAAACACGAAAATGTAATACTTTATGTAATAGTTATTCTTAAATAGTTTTTCGAATCCGAGCAAGTTTCTACACAACGAGAGGTTACTTTAGATGTAAACAAACGTAACAAAACATCTGATATTAAAACGGTTGATAACAACGTACTTTTAATCAACACATAGTTTAGACTTTCGCCGTCGGATAGCGCCACTGTTCCGGAAATTCAGCCCTTTACTACATTTATGACCTTTATTACAATTCAGAGACGTATTGGAAAATCTACGTAAAAATACCTTTAATTTGACACCTCAAACTTTAAAATCCGTCCAGAAGTTATTGAGTTATGACTGTGAAGAAAAAACCCCTAGCGTATTGTAGATACCTTAGTTTAGTTGCGTGGCAATTACGCGGTATAACCCTAAAATGGTTGTAATATGGTAGTACCAATAAATGTACCGACGTATTTTTGGAAGATAATAGTTATTTACAAACATAGAGTAGATAGTTCTACTTAAAAAATCTGTATGTTTTTCATCGTGATGTTCTATAATGATATCATATGACCTTTTAAGAATATCATGTTTCTAAAAGGCGATTTATGACAAATATTTCAACTTCGTTCAACCTTTAAGATAAATAATCTGGATAAGATAACTTTTCCACTGTAAAATAAAACCTTTAAGGAAATGATCCGAGGAAACTTAATTCCAGCTGTATCTAAGGACAAACGAAACCTTCTTACTTAACTGATTGCAAAAACAAAAGCTCGCTTTCCTTTTTTCTTTGGCGCTAACCAAGTTTTACTTTTTAAGAGTCTTTATGATGAATTATTGGTGTTATATAATTGAATTAATAACCGTGTTCTGTCTTTTTCCTAACTTTGATCTTTTAAAATATTCTTGAGGATGTCACAAATTTCAGAAATTAATTGATTTTTGTAGATGTAATTCTTGTATAATTATTACTAGCTTTTCCCTAAATGATTGTTCTAAATCAGTCACATTATAAAATACCAATCTTTAAATATTTATTTTAATTCGACACTTTTTGTGTGTAGCTTTATGGGAGAATTTATTTTTAGCTGATATTTCCCTTCAGATTTTATCATCGAACCTTTCATTTACGCACGGGAGTCAGGAGCGCTGGTCTATCGAAAGCTCCTGGTATTGATAGACTTTAACAAGGGACTTTAGACAAGGAAACTTTATTTAAAAAATCTCCATTCGGGTGCTCCATTCGGGGATGTATTTATTAGTTCCTTATTATCGGATTGAGGCTTTCGGAGATAAATGTGCTTTATTTCTTAAATAAAGTTCACCTATTTTTTGACCACTAAATAAATAAATACCCCCGTAGCAGCAAACCTGCGTACTCAGCGAATTTCCAATGCATATATGTTTATCTTAATACCACATAAAGCTACATACCAAGTTTCATCAATATACACGTTTTAAATAAACGATTTATGACATTTTAATTATTCTCCATAAGAATAACATGGCGGCTGAGTATGCAGGTTTGCTGAAGCAAGGAACACAAAAAATGGGGTTTTATGCTAATATCAATATAACTCAACTAGATAACTAGGTAACTAGGTAACTCACATACCAAATTTCATTAATTTATTTTCATAATTTAACACTTATTTATTCTCTATAAGAATAACATACGCAGGTTTGCTGCTACGGGAGCCTTTGGCAAAAGAATTTTTTTGAGGAAATATCAATGGTCCACAACCAGATGAAGCCGTATACCAAGTTTCGTCAGTATATGTTCATAAATAAGCGAGATATAAAATTTTTATTTTCCTCCTTAAGAATAACATTAGACAACGTACTGTGTTTAGCACTTTCAATATCTCGGTAACCAATTGACGTAGAGAAATGATCAAAATACCAAATTGTGTGTTTTTCTAAGCTGAATCCAATGGAAAAAACTAAAGTTTGACTATTTCCAAAATTATGTGTAAAAAATTCAAAAAACCCATTTTTGGGGTTCAAATCCCCCACAAAACACCCCTTCGGATAAAGCGATCTGGCTGGTTTTCGAACTTAAAGTCATAAAAGTTGCTTTACACGTTTATACCAAATTTCATCAAAATCGGATAATTTTTACGAGAGTGATCGTGCTTACGGACACACACACACACACACACACACACACACACACACACACCACACACACACACACACACACACACACACACACACACACACACACACACATATATATATATAACAAATATATACAAATATATATACAAATTTGAATGAATGGTGTTTTTGGCATCTGGGGACCTCAAAACGAAAAGTTATCATGGTCCCGGGCCTAGGTCTTACCATGCCGACTACGGTAATAGCTTCTTCCCTGTAGGGGAAATTCGCTAAAACTAATAAAGTTCCAAAAATATGGTTTAGATTATCGATGAAATGTTATAATTGTTTTGTATGACCTGATGAAGATGTGTTTGATTATACCCTTAAGAAACTTACAATAAAAATAAATAGTAATTTAAAAGTATGTCGATTCCGAGGTAAAAAGGTCTCATTTCCACAAAAAATACCACTTTATGCTTAAAAACACTTAAAATAAAAACCTCACCACCCCTCCACTCCTCCTCCACTCCGCTGTCCCTCCACTCCTCCTCCACTCCTCCACTCCTAGTAATTAAATCAACAGAACACCAGTTGTCAAACACCCACGGGCTCATTCTTGTTCAGGAGTTTGAAGTGTGTGTTTGTGTAATAGTGTTGCTGTGTGACGTTCTGTCAGAGTGTTCACCCGACGTTTTGATCTAACCTATAAAATGAACCACTTAACCGCCTATGTGTTTAATGATCAGCCTTTGTCTGTACTGTTTGACAGCAGCGATAATCCATGGTTCAAAGCTAAGGATGTAGCTACAATATTGGGCTACGCTAACCCTAAAGAAGCAATCAGAGTACATGTTAGAGAAAAATATCGCAAAACAATTCCTGAAGTATGGGGGAGCGAAAATCTCCCCCTAACCTATAATGAGAAACATTCAGGGAGTTTGAAGTGTGTGTTTGTGTAATAGTGTTGCTGTGTGACGTTCTGTCAGAGTGTTCACCCGACGTTTTGATCTAACCTATAAAATGAACCAGTTAACCGCCTATGTGTTTAATGATCAGCCTTTGTCTGTACTGTTTGACAGCAGCGATAATCCATGGTTCAAAGCTAAGGATGTAGCTACAATATTGGGCTACGCTAACCCTAAAGAAGCAATCAGAGTACATGTTAGAGAAAAATATCGCAAAACAATTCCTGAAGTATGGGGGAGCGAAAATCTCCCCCTAACCTATAATGAGAAACATTCAATCTTTCTTAAAGAGCCGGGATTATATTCGTTACTTATGAAATCTAAAATGCACATTGCCGAGAAGTTTCAAGATTGGATCTTTGAAGAAGTTTTGCCATCCATTAGAAAAAAAAAAAATGGTCAGTACAGACTTATAAACGAGAACCAAAGGCTGCTACAATCACTTACAAAGTCGCTAACAAATAACCGAAAGCTAGAGCAAACAAATTCCGAGTTTAAAACTACAAATGATATATTGTGTATGGAAAACCAATCCATGAATCAAACGCTGATCGAACAGACACCTAAAGTGGCAGTGTTGCCTGAAGATGTAAATCTGAAGCATATATTTTGTGTGATGATTAGGGAAACCCTTCTAGAGCAGTACGGAGTTTGTGAATACAAGTGCATTCGAACACAGAGGAGGAATTTCAAACAAGCCTTGAAAAAAGCAAAGGAAGAAGGATTTACAATGTGCTACTGTAGAGAAAATGTCCCCAACGGCATAAACATAGTGAATAAGGCTAAAGAAGTGATGAATAGTTACGGCATGCACATTGACTGCAGATACAACAACATCCTAACCTCGCACAATTTCATGAATATAGTTGAACATATCATTGACAATGTATAGGTCTGCGCTTGTGGACACGTTCCAGAACCTTCAACGCTTGTCAGGTAGTAACAGTCGATACGTGCTTCAAAGATGACCAGTGCGGATGATGCAAGAAAAGTAATCACCATATCAATGAACAAAATACGTTATAAACGTAACAACATCCGAGAAAGGCTCGCAATCAAGTTAGTTTTGGATAGAGCGAGAGATGTGTTTGAGAGAAAATATCATACGAAACAGCATACTTATGAAGAAAACAAAAATATTGAATATCATGTAAAAGAATATAACTATGAAGAAAACAAAACAGACTGTTAAATTTAACGAGGAGCTAAATACACAGTACACTTACGAGCCCTGTGAGGATGTACAACAATTATCGTGGACTCAAATCGCAATAGATGAAATAAGATTCCGCAGACCATTGGAACTGATGTTGGGTGAAAAAATCAAACATCTAACCTATTGCAACAAGATGTGTCACAGCGAGTGCATACAGTTTACTTCAAGGGTGAGCAGACGCACCACCAGTCCGTAGTACGGTTGAAGTCACACGGTAAGGACGTGAACATGGACGCTTACGCTTCTGCGGACGACTATATCAAATCGTTTATTCAGGAGATTGAGGTTATGAACAATAATGCTAGTGATCAGACATTGGCATCACCTCAGACGTCATCTGTAAAACCGATCACTGCCTGCAAGAGAGAAAGGAGGCTGAGGACGAAGACAACGGATCAAAGGCGATCAAGCGAGCCAAGGGAGTCGCTAAGGGGGTTGTTAAAAACGTCCTAACCCCCGACGACTACAGGGAATGTCTGTTCGACGGGGTGTTGAAAACCACCGTCAACACCCGTTTCCAGTCGTACCTGCACCGTGTCTTCACCGTACAAGTAGAAAAGCTATCCTTGAGCCCGGCCGATGATAAACGCTACATCTTGGCTGATGGTATCAACACCTTACCTTGGGGGCATAAGGACATTCCACCACTGTCCGCAGCAAGAAGGCGAGGTAATCCCGAGGAGGAGCAAGGCGGGACTATGGAGGTGGACGAGGAGGAGGAGGACATGGACGAAGAGTTCCCGGTGTAGATTTAAGTGTAAATAGAACTAGGTTAACTTTGTAAATATTTTGTAAATAGTATTCGTAAGCAAATATAGTCAAACAGTTTAGTTTACAGCATACATCTGTGTTGTTACTACCCCTTGCATTTCCCTGACATTTACTTTCAAAAGACTCCTCTAATGCAAACCGAATTTGTCGAAACTACTTTCAAAATTAACCTTTTATGAAATTGTAAAACTATCATGTTTTCAAAACAAAACATTTATTGAAACACAAACATATTACAATCAAGAACTCAAAAGGTATTTACACAAAAGTAGTCTTAAGCGAAGATGGAGTCGAAGAGCCTGCGAAGGCGGTGGACAATTCTCGAAATCGCGGCAATTATCGCTAATGAGTAAACAGCCTGGGGCAGTCACGTAGGCACGGGATGATGACGTCACCGCGGTCCACGACTACACTATTTAAGGTAGGTCAATGCGTGCGTGCGTGCGTGCGTGCGTGCGTGCGTGCAGGTTTTAGTTAGGTTTACAGACGCAGGTTTAGGTTAGGTTTACAGACGCAGGTTTAAGTTGGAGTCGAAGAGCTGCACGTAGTCGCTGAGTGGTATACCGAGGACCGCCCGACAGTACAGGTAGGTGAGGCAGTAGTGGTCATAAACAGAAGTACCGTAGCCCTGGAGTCGATACCTGTTGTAGAGACCTCCATGTAGCTCAGTCCAGGGATTGCCACCAGGCACTTCTCAATCTGGGTGGTGTTCATCGCGGGCGGAAGCAGTCCCCGCCGATTGTGTGATACCCTCATTACTACCAGTTGCACACTTTATCACCACCGGCTTCACTGTATGTGTCAAACCAGTGACTCTGGGGACTCCTGAATAACGGTCCACCCAAAGGTTTTCCAATAATCATAATGTAGATTTCATAGTCTTTATTTTCATCCAAATATAAGTTGCAACCATGTGTATACTGACCTCTATGATGTAACTGGATGTTCAAGAACACATTACCCTGATTGGCGGGATTATGCACTGTATGTTGATAACCGGAATCGACCCAACTGACAGTCGGTGGTGAATCGTTGGAATCTTTTTCCACAAGCTCCAAGTCTCCAGGTAGTTCCGGGGGATTGACACTTCTACTGTTGTCGTTTATGCAACTGCTATCGGCACATATGCTGGCGTTCTGGGAACCTCCCCCTTCGGTTATTTGGTTGGATGATGGTGATGCGAAGTCTCCAGATATCTCCGGAGCATTGTCACTTTCAATGTCATTTATGCAACTGCTTTCAATACATGTGTTGACTTTCTGCAGACCTCTTCCTGCCGAGGTTTGTATGAACGATCTGGGTTGTGAGGAACGATTGTTTCTTCGCTTCTTTCTAACACAGAGGTGGTGCTGACGATGATGGCGACGAAGTCTATCTCGCGACGTGAATGACTCCGCGCAGTATGGACATTTCCAGGTCACCAGCTTCGATGGTGTGGTGACTGACCGTTTCAGTGATAGTGCTGGCGGTGGTTGTACAGGCGCGCGCAATTGCGTCTGTAAACCTAACTTAGACCTCGCGCGCGCGACGTTTATGCATCCTCAAACCTAACTTAAACCTGCGTCTGTAAACCTAACTTAGACCTGCGTGCACTTGTCTGCCGACTCCAGGCTTGCACCTGACACACACGCACACGCACGCGCACGCACACGCACTTATGCTCATGCACACGCACGCACGCTCACGCACGTACACGCACTCGCACACACGCATTGTTAAACCTAACCGCTGATGAGTAAACAGCTCCGGCCGGTCACGTAGGCATGGGGATGACGTCACCGCAGTCCACGACGTTCTAGAAGCTTCTAGAAGGTCGCATGCTCATTACATTGTGTTTCAAGGTGCGGGATCAAACCTAACTTAAACCTGCGTCTCTAAACCTAAACCTGCACGCACGCACGCACGCACGCATTGACCTACCTTAAATAGTGTAGTCGTGGACCGCGGTGACGTCATCTCCCCGTGTCTACGTGACCGCCCCAGGCTGTTTACTCATTAGCGATAATTGCCGCAATTTCGAGAATTGTCCACCGCCTTCTACTGTACGGTACGTAGCTTTATTACTTCAGTGATTGTGATCGCTTCGCGCGACGTTCATGCATCCTCAAACCTAACTTAAACCTGTCCTTCAGTTTGTCTAGTGATGTTGTAGAGTAAACACAAACATGGCTAGTGCAATCGAAGTGGATGAATCGGTCCAGACGTTGTTGAAGGAGTTGGAAGCGATGGAAGGCTACAGCACCATGTACTTTTCTCCACGAAGTCCTGAACAACCACCGCCAGCACTATCACTGAAACGGTCAGTCGCCACACCATCGAAGCTGGTGACCTGGAAATGTCCATACTGCGCGGAGTCATTCACGTCGCGAGATAGACTTCGTCGCCATCATCGTCAGCACCACCTCTGTGTTAGAAAGAAGCGAAGAAACAATCGTTCCTCACAACCCAGATCGTTCATACAAACCTCGGCAGGAAGAGGTCTGCAGAAAGTCAACACATGTATTGAAAGCAGTTGCATAAACGTCATTGAAAGTGACAATGCTCCGGAGATATCTGGAGACTTCGCATCACCATCATCCAACCAAATAACCGAAGGGGGAGGTTCCCAGAACGCCAGCATATGTGCCGATAGCAGTTGCATAAACGACAACAGTAGAAGTGTCAATCCCCCGGAACTACCTGGAGACTTGGAGCTTGTGGAAAAAGATTCCAACGATTCACCACCGACTGTCAGTTGGGTCGATTCCGGTTATCAACATACAGTGCATAATCCCGCCAATCAGGGTAATGTGTTCTTGAACATCCAGTTACATCATAGAGGTCAGTATACACATGGTTGCAACTTATATTTGGATGAAAATAAAGACTATGAAATCTACATTATGATTATTGGAAAACCTTTGGGTGGACCGTTATTCAGGAGTCCCCAGAGTCACTGGTTTGACACATACAGTGAAGCCGGTGGTGATAAAGTGTGCAACTGGTAGTAATGAGGGTATCACACAATCGGCGGGGACTGCTTCCGCCCGCGATGAACACCACCCAGATTGAGAAGCGCCTGGTGGCAATCCCTGGACTGAGCTACATGGAGGTCTCTACAACAGGTATCGACTCCAGGGCTACGGTACTTCTGTTTATGACCATTACTGCCTCACCTACCTGTACTGTCGGGCGGTCCTCGGTATACCACTCAGCGACTACGTGCAGCTCTTCGACTCCAACTTAAACCTGCGTCTGTAAACCTAACCTAAACCTGCGTCTGTAAACCTAACTAAAACCTGCACGCACGCACGCACGCACGCACGCACGCATTGACCTACCTTAAATAGTGTAGTCGTGGACCGCGGTGACGTCATCATCCCGTGCCTACGTGACTGCCCCAGGCTGTTTACTCATTAGCGATAATTGCCGCGATTTCGAGAATTGTCCACCGCCTTCGCAGGCTCTTCGACTCCATCTTCGCTTAAGACTACTTTTGTGTAAATACCTTTTGAGTTCTTGATTGTAATATGTTTGTGTTTCAATAAATGTTTTGTTTTGAAAACATGATAGTTTTACAATTTCATAAAAGGTTAATTTTGAAAGTAGTTTCGACAAATTCGGTTTGCATTAGAGGAGTCTTTTGAAAGTAAATGTCAGGGAAATGCAAGGGGTAGTAACAACACAGATGTATGCTGTAAACTAAACTGTTTGACTATATTTGCTTACGAATACTATTTACAAAATATTTACAAAGTTAACCTAGTTCTATTTACACTTAAATCTACACCGGGAACTCTTCGTCCATGTCCTCCTCCTCCTCGTCCACCTCCATAGGCCCGCCTTGCTCCTCCTCGGGATTACCTCGCCTTCTTGCTGCGGACAGTGGTGGAATGTCCTTATGCCCCCAAGGTAAGGTGTTGATACCATCAGCCAAGATGTAGCGTTTATCATCGGCCGGGCTCAAGGATAGCTTTTCTACTTGTACGGTGAAGACACGGTGCAGGTACGACTGGAAACGGGTGTTGACGGTGGTTTTCAACACCCCGTCGAACAGACATTCCCTGTAGTCGTCGGGGGTTAGGACGTTTTTAACAACCCCCTTAGCGACTCCCTTGGCTTGCTTGATCGCCTTTGATCCGTTGTCTTCGTCCTCAGCCTCCTTTCTCTCTTGCAGGCAGTGATCGGTTTTACAGATGACGTCTGAGGTGATGCCAATGTCTGATCACTAGCATTATTGTTCATAACCTCAATCTCCTGAATAAACGATTTGATATAGTCGTCCGCAGAAGCGTAAGCGTCCATGTTCACGTCCTTACCGTGTGACTTCAACCGTACTACGGACTGGTGGTGCGTCTGCTCACCCTTGAAGTAAACTGTATGCACTCGCTGTGACACATCTTGTTGCAATAGGTTAGATGTTTGATTTTTTCACCCAACATCAGTTCCAACGGTCTGCGGAATCTTATTTCATCTATTGCGATTTGAGTCCACGATAATTGTTGTACATCCTCACAGGGCTCGTAAGTGTACTGTGTATTTAGCTCCTCGTTAAATTTAACAGTCTGTTTTGTTTTCTTCATAGTTATATTCTTTTACATGATATTCAATATTTTTGTTTTCTTCATAAGTATGCTGTTTCGTATGATATTTTCTCTCAAACACATCTCTCGCTCTATCCAAAACTAACTTGATTGCGAGCCTTTCTCGGATGTTGTTACGTTTATAACGTATTTTGTTCATTGATATGGTGATTACTTTTCTTGCATCATCCGCACTGGTCATCTTTGAAGCACGTATCGACTGTTACTACCTGACAAGCGTTGAAGGTTCTGGAACGTGTCCACAAGCGCAGACCTATACATTGTCAATGATATGTTCAACTATATTCATGAAATTGTGCGAGGTTAGGATGTTGTTGTATCTGCAGTCAATGTGCATGCCGTAACTATTCATCACTTCTTTAGCCTTATTCACTATGTTTATGCCGTTGGGGACATTTTCTCTACAGTAGCACATTGTAAATCCTTCTTCCTTTGCTTTTTTCAAGGCTTGTTTGAAATTCCTCCTCTGTGTTCGAATGCACTTGTATTCACAAACTCCGTACTGCTCTAGAAGGGTTTCCCTAATCATCACACAAAATATATGCTTCAGATTTACATCTTCAGGCAACACTGCCACTTTAGGTGTCTGTTCGATCAGCGTTTGATTCATGGATTGGTTTTCCATACACAATATATCATTTGTAGTTTTAAACTCGGAATTTGTTTGCTCTAGCTTTCGGTTATTTGTTAGCGACTTTGTAAGTGATTGTAGCAGCCTTTGGTTCTCGTTTATAAGTCTGTACTGACCATTTTTTTTTTTCTAATGGATGGCAAAACTTCTTCAAAGATCCAATCTTGAAACTTCTCGGCAATGTGCATTTTAGATTTCATAAGTAACGAATATAATCCCGGCTCTTTAAGAAAGATTGAATGTTTCTCATTATAGGTTAGGGGAAGATTTTCGCTCCCCCATACTTCAGGAATTGTTTTGCGATATTTTTCTCTAACATGTACTCTGATTGCTTCTTTAGGGTTAGCGTAGCCCAATATTGTAGCTACATCCTTAGCTTTGAACCATGGATTATCGCTGCTGTCAAACAGTACAGACAAAGGCTGATCATTAAACACATAGGCGGTTAACTGGTTCATTTTATAGGTTAGATCAAAACGTCGGGTGAACACTCTGACAGAACGTCACACAGCAACACTATTACACAAACACACACTTCAAACTCCCTGAATGTTTCTCATTATAGGTTAGGGGGAGATTTTCGCTCCCCCATACTTCAGGAATTGTTTTGCGATATTTTTCTCTAACATGTACTCTGGTTGCTTCTTTAGGGTTAGCGTAGCCCAATATTGTAGCTACATCCTTAGCTTTGAACCATGGATTATCGCTGCTGTCAAACAGTACAGACAAAGGCTGATCATTAAACACATAGGCGGTTAAGTGGTTCATTTTATAGGTTAGATCAAAACGTCGGGTGAACACTCTGACAGAACGTCACACAGCAACACTATTACACAAACACACACTTCAAACTCCTGAACAAGAATGAGCCCGTGGGTGTTTGACAACTGGTGTTCTGTTGATTTAATTACTAGGAGTGGAGGAGTGGAGGAGGAGTGGAGGGACAGCGGAGTGGAGGAGGAGTGGAGGGGTGGTGAGGCTGGAAATGTACCTCGAGGAACACGCTCATTCGTATTATTACGTTAGTTATTTTTTTTTTTACAATAGTGTACATTAAGGAAAAGTAGGAAAGGGAAGGATCGAATTACTTCGTTTATTTCATTTATTTTTTCGTCTTTTTCCGCTTTTCAGGGATGGCGACAGCGGTGGTGGAAACGCAACGATCCACGATCTTCCTCCAGGCGGGCAGCGGACTGACGGTCCTGACGATTCCGTTGAATCTAGGCTCTCCCGTCTCGCTGTTGACCAACCATAGGTTCTGCAGCCTAGTCAGCAGATCGGTCAGAATCATGCAGATCTCGTCGTCCCGCCGCTCGTCCAAATACAGGCCGCAGGTCCAAGTCGAGCGACCTCCTTGGAAAACGTTCATCTTCAACAGTACGTTACCGCTATTGCTGGGGTTCTTCACAGTATACTGACATCCACCAGCAGACCAGCACAGTGATGGGGAATCGATAGGCACTTCCTTCCTCTTTACAGTCCACCCATCGGGCTTCTTCTTTGACGCGCATCCCTGCTGTTGCTGTACTGACGGTATGTTAGCGTTCTCGTCCATTGCGTCCAGCTCCTCTAGGAAAGAGCGGATCGTTTGGTCCACGTTTACTACGTCGGTACCGCTTCCGTTCATGGTGACGTCTCGAACAACACTGAGGTCGCGTGCGTGCGGCCGAGCCTCGGTTTTATACCTGTGTCACGCGCGCACTCCAGCAAACCTTCTAGAAGCTTCTAGAAGCGCGGGAGATTGCCTATTGCGCAATAAGCTGGGGATTTTCCATATCCGGGAGAAGCTTCTAGAAGCTCGCTAATGAGTGAACAGGTCCGAGTGGTAAACAGTTCTCGGAATACGTCATCACTACTGGTTCCAGGAAAACTATGACGTCATCGCGGTTGTGCGGTAAACAGCCGAGATCCCATAAGGAAAACGCGGTTATAAATTAATAGCGGTCTTGTTTGATGGCGGATCTATGGGGTTCTTTCGTCATTCGCTTCCTCTGGGATAGGCCTACACTCTGGAAAAAAGTCCTGTGGGATGGTTTACTTAGACCGCTGCCTGACATATGGTGAAGTTTCATCAAAATCGGTCGGTAAACAGCTGAGATCCTATAAGGAAAACGCGTTTAAAAATTAATAACGGGCCCGTTTAACGGCGGATTTTCAATTTTCTTTAAGGGATGGTTTACTTAGACCACTGCCCGACATGTGGTGATGTTTCATCAAAATCGGTCGGTAAACAGCTGAGATCCCATAAGGAAAATGCGTTCAAAAATTAATATCGGGTCCGTTTAACGGTGGATTTTCAATTTTCTTTAAGGGATGGTTTACTTATGTCGCTGCCCGACATATGGTGAAGTTTCATCAAAATCGGTCGGTAAACAGCTGATACCCCATAAGGAAAACGCGGTTATAAATTAATAGCAGCCTTGTTTGATGGCGGATCTATGGGGTTCTTTCGTCATTCGCTTTCTCTGAGATAGGCCTACACTCTGGAAAAAGTCCCGTGAGAATCGGTGGGTAAATAGGCTAGTTATTAAAATATAGTAGTAAATAGGCTCCTCACTTGCGCGCTGTCAGTTGGGGCTCCTCACTTGTGTGCTGCCAGCTGGGGGCTCCTCACTTGCTCCTCACCTACATGCTGATTCCTGGTGATGACGTCACCAGGGGCTCCTCACTTGCGTACTGCCAGCTGAGGGCTCCTCACTTGCTCCTCACCTACATGCTGATTCCGGGTGATGACGTCACCAGGGGCTCCTCACTTGCGTGCTGCCAGCTGGGGGCTCCTCACTTGCTCCTCACCTACATGCTGATTCCGGGTGATGACGTCACCAGGGGCTCCTCACTTGCGTGCTGCCAGCTGGGGGCTCCTCACCTACATGCTGATTCCGGGTGATGACGTCACCAGGGGCTCCTCACTTGCGTACTGCCAGCTGGGGGCTCCTCACTTGCTCCTCACCTACATGCTGATTCCGGGTGATGACGTCACCAGGGGCTCCTCACTTGCGTACTGCCAGCTGGGGGCTCCTCACTTGCTCCTCACCTACATGCTGATTCCGGGTGATGACGTCACCAGGGGCTCCTCACTTGCGTGCTGCCAGCTGGGGGCTCCTCACTTGCTCCTCACCTACATGCTGATTCCGGGTGATGACGTCACCAGGGGCTCCTCACTTGCGTGCTGCCAGCTGGGGGCTCCTCACTTGCTCCTCACCTACATGCTGATTTCGGGTGATGACGTCACCAGGGGCTCCTCACTTGCGTACTGCCAGCTGGGGGCTCCTCACTTGCTCCTCACCTACATGCTGATTCCGGGTGATGACGTCACCAGGGGCTCCTCACTTGCGTGCTGCCAGCTGGGGGCTCCTCACTTGCTCCTCACCTACATGCTGATTCCGGGTGATGACGTCACCAGGGGCTCCTCACTTGCGTGCTGCCAGCTGGGGGCTCCTCACTTGCTCCTCACCTACATGCTGATTCCGGGTGATGACGTCACCAGGGGCTCCTCACTTGCGTGCTGCCAGCTGGGGGCTCCTCACTTGCTCCTCACCTACATGCTGATTCCGGGTGATGACGTCACCAGGGGCTCCTCACTTGCGTGCTGCCAGCTGGGGGCTCCTCACTTGCTCCTCACCTACATGCTGATTCCAGGTAATGACGTCATCGGGGGCTCCTCACTTACATGCTGATTTCGGTCCGGGGGGGGCGTCGTGGGGGGGGGCTGACGTCACCGGGGGGGGGCAACGCTGGTTTAAGTTAGGTTTATCGGGGGGGGGGGTGGATTGATCCACAGTGGATAACTGAGGATTTTACTGCGGCAGGCCCATCTAATGCCCCCTACTGCCCCATGTTATTCTTAAGGAGAATAATTAAATGCTCTGTCTCCCTTAATTATGAACATAAATGAATAAAAACTGGTATAGGACTTCAAATAGTTGAGTTATATTGATATTAGCATAAAAACCCATATTTTGTGTTCCTTGTAGCAGCAAACCTGCGTACTCAGCTCCAATGTTATTCTTATGGAGAATAAATAAAATTGTATGTATCACTTATTTGTGAATATATTTTTATGAAACTTGGTAAGTGGCTTTTTGTAGTATTAAGACATTAAATCTCCATTGGAAATTCGCTGAGTATGCAGGTTTGCTGCGACGGGGGTATTATTATTTCATATTATAGTACTTATTCTTGGTTTTAGAGATGTTAATTTAAAGTCTAAGATAACCTATTTTCTTTTAGCTTTCGCTTAACCTTTAAAAAGTTGAAATGGATTTCATGTTCGCTGTGATAAAACTTTTGTTGTTTATTGCAAACTTCAGAAAACCTTTTTAGTTTGCTTTGTAGATTTTTTAATCATTTAAACTGGCATAACCGTTAGTTACTGGAGTTGTCAAAGCACATCATAAGTCAATCAAGGAAAGTAATTTAATCTGCGGAAAATATGTGTCAATATGTAATATTTTAGGTACAAAATTGGCCTTACACCAATATAAGATAAGTGTGTTACGCTATAAAGCCCTTTAATTTACTGTGACGAACGTAAAATTTGCCTTTACATTATTATCTGACCAGGCATTATTGTTTCTCACTGTGAAAATATATTAAAACCTAATTTAACTATAAATGAAACTCAAAAGTTTAATTAGCGAATTTCCCCTATAGGGAAGAAGCTATTACCGTAGTCGGCATGGTAAGACCTAGGCCCGGGACCATGATAACTTTTCGTTTTGAGGTCCCCAGACCCCAAAAACACCATTCGTTCGAAACTGTATATATACATATATATATATATATATATATATATATATATATATATATATATATATATATATATATATATATATATATGTGTGTGTGTGTGTGTGTCCGTGAGCACGATAACTCTCGTAAAAATATCCGATTTTGATGAAATTTGGTATAATCGTGTAAAGCAACATTTATGACTTTAAGTTCGAAGCCAGCCAGATCGCTCCATCTGAAGGGGTATTTTGGGGGGGGTTTTGAATTTAAACCCAAAAATGGGTTTTTTGAATTTTTTATATATAATTTTTGAAATAGTCAAATTTTAGTTTTTTCATTCGATTCAGCTTAAAAAAACACACAATTTGGTATTTTGATCATTCCTCTACGTCAATTGGTTACCGAGATATTGAAACTGCTAGACACAGTACGTTGTCTAATGGTATTCTTATGGAGGAAAAGACAAATTTTATATCTCGCTTATTTATGAACGTATACTGACGAAACTTGGTATATAGTTTCATCTCATTGTAGTCTATTGATATTTGCTCAAAAAACCTATGTTTGCCAAAGGCTATCGTAGCAGCAAATCTGCGTACTCAGCCCCCATGTTATTCTTATGGAGAATAATTAAATGCTCTGTCTCCCTTAATTATGAACATAAATTAATAAAAACTGGTATACGACTTCACTTAATTGAGTTATATAGATATTAGCATAAATACCCATTTTTTGTGTCCCTTGTTGCATCAAACCTGCGTACTCAGCCCCTATGTTATTCTTATGGAGAATAATTAAAATTGTATATATCGCTTATTTGTGAAAATATTTTTATGAAACTTGGTAAGTGGCTTTTTGTAGTATTAAGACATTATATCTCCATTGGAAATTCGCTGAGTATGCAGTTTGCTGCGACGTAGGTATTTTAATATACAATTAAATATATTGTAAACTGAGCTCAAATAATTTTTATAGAAAAGGAATTATCGAGACAATTCAGTCCAGGTAGACCATTTCAATCCATAATAGATGAGCGAGATGATCGCTGCTACTAAACGTGCTATGTAATGTGTTTAGTGCTCGAGCAGATGTCGGACGCCTCCGTCACAGTAATGTCAGGGGTGGGACCCACAGCGACGCCTACGTTTTGAACTTTCAGTCGTAACCCACGGTTACTTTCCTTTCCTTGTAATTTTCCTCTAAAATTGTCTTAAGAGTCTTCATCACCGGAAGTTGCCGGATGCCATCTTTTTGTTTTGTTCCATAAGGCCAATGTTAACTTTGTGCCTCCGTTACTCTTCACCTGATCGTCACAAACAATTAATTTTGGTGTCAAATTAAAGGTTTCGTCGTCCTCTAGGAAAATACAATAGTAGAATTTTGATTTTGTTACAAATTAATGAGAACATGTACATTGTTTAGGTTCAAAATTAAACTATTTATTATTAAACTATGATACACAAATTAAGGAATTCGACATTGTATTTCCCTAGAGGACGACTAAACCTTTAATTTGACACCAAAATGAATTGTATGTGACGATCAGGTGAGGAGTAATGGAGGCACAATGTTAACATTGGCCTTATGGAACAAAACTCCAAGCTGGCGTCGAGCAACTTCCGGTGATGAAGACTCTTAAAAACATAAACCTTCTTTTACGAATTAGTTGATTTTTAGCTCTTAAACTACCTTCTGACCTTAAACTGGGTTTATTGTCGTTGGGTATTTGAAAAAGGTTGATGATATGGATCGAAAAATAAAGGCCCCGAATTTTAAATTGTAATGTACTTTTTAAAATAATTTTTGTATACTGTTGTTTCTAGAGAATTGTTTAAAAAATTCTAAATTAGTCTATTAATATTAATTTTAGTAGTTAGGGTGTCCAGCTTGAACAGAACGTTGAAACTTAACAGAGTTGATGATTTGGTTAAAGCAGGCAAATACAGTATTCGCCAAAATAAACAGTACTGAAACTGAATCAGCTGTAGTTGCATCCTCGATCGGCTGTGTCAGCTTTTCATTGTTGCCACGTCTTCTTGTTTGTTATTTCTTTCTTATTTGAGGATAGTATTTTCTGACATGATGTTAACTACTGCAGAGAAATCTTATATCATAGGGCATTATTAGTGAATTTCCTTTGGAAAGTGAACTATTAGCATGACCCGCACGGTGAAACTTAAGCCCGGGACCACCATAGAAGTTCCTAACGTGACCCCCTGAACACGTTTTGGGGGGTCGTTCAAAATTGTATATATGTAGACATATATGTATATATATATATATATATATATATATACATATATATGTGTTTGCACTCTAGCGGTCGCATTTTTTGTCCGATTTACTTCAAATTTGGTAGGGACGTTCCTTTCTATAATCTGTTGGACAAGTTCGTTGGGCAAAACAATCGGAAAAACTCTAAACCCCTTTTTTTGGGGATTAATCTTTCAAATTTCGGGTTTTTTGGCCCAAAAAGGGTCATAAAAGCCCCAGATGTAAAATTAATGCACGTAAAAAGATGGAAATTAAAGAGGCGAAAGTGTTAAGCCCTCTCTCGTCATTCTAGCATAAATATTTACCGAGTTATTAAAGAAAATGTATATCGGCTAATCACAGTACGTTGTCTTATGGGGGTTTTACACTAGAAACGCATGTTATTCCTTTGTTAGAGTACTTTTATTATCCCCAGCAACCTCACACCTACTTTCAAGCCTGTCTGGACCTTCTCCTAACCTTATAATGCGCAAAATTGTATTCCCAGCAATTAAATGAAACCAGGAGTATTAGAATAGCCAAAAAATCAATGTTTTCAGATTTCAATAAAAATTGGACAAATATATGTTTTTACACTGATTTTGAGTTTTAAAAGTTTTTATGTTGAAATTCACTTCCCTCACGTCAGCGTGCTGCGTGCGAACTCGTTTTCGCTCATACGGAATCGGACGCGCGGTTGGCCAAGTTTGTCACACACTGCATAACGTTTCCAGGAACATTTTCACACAAACCCGACTAGTAATGCTGTAATTATTAGTGTTGTTCGAAAATTTCGAAGGTGAGGACCTTCCAGCCACCATCGTATAACTCAAAGAAAAAAATAAACGTGTATAAGGAGCATGGAACCAAAATGATGCAACACCTTCAAAAACGGTACGAGTGTTGCCTCGAACTGAACGGGGGTCATATTGAACATGTTATTTACCGAGTTTAACTGATTTTGCTTAATTTTAGCGAATTTCCCCTATAGGGAAGAAGCTATTACCGTAGGTCTCATGGTAAGACTTAAGCCCGAGACCATGACAAATTTTTTTTTAAGGTCCCAAGATGACTAAAACACTATTCGTTCAAATTTATATATATGTATATATATATATATATATATATATATATGTGTCCGTGAATGCGATAACTTGAGTAAAAAACGTCCGATTTTGATGAAATTTGGCTCAAATGTGTAAAGTGACATTTATGACTTTAAGTTCGAAAACCAGAAAAATCGGACTATGGGAAGGGGGGTTTATGGGGGTTTTAAATTTTCCAAAAATCAGTTTTTTGCATTTTTCACCCTAAAATTTTTGAAACAGTTAATTTTGGTTTTGACCATGTTATAGAGCTTAAAAAAACAAATAATATGGTATTTTGAATTATTAACCTAGGTTAAGTGGTTGCGGAAAAAATCCAAAAAAAACATGCTCATAAAATCTCCCATGTTAATCTTATGGGAAAAAGGTTTTTGGCTTTTCCTCAGTTAGTTTTACTTTAAACTTCACATTTGCTTTTACCAATCACTTCAGCTCCACAAAACAATCATTTTGGTGTTTAAATTGTGATTCTACGTACAACCGTTGCAGAGATATTCAAAGTACTAAACACAGTACGTTGTCCAATGTTATCCTTATGGAGAATAAATAAAATTTTATATCTCGATTATTTATGAATGTATATTGATGAAACTTGGTATGTGGCTTCATGTTGTACTGGTATATTGATATTTGAACAAAAAACAAATATTTTGTTGGTTGTCCCCGTAGCAGCTAACCTGCATACTCAGCCCTAATGTTATTCTTATGGAGAATAAGTAAAGTTTTATATCTCCCTTAATTATTAACATAAATTAATAAAACTTAGTATGTAGCTTCACCTGGTTGAGTTAAATTGATAATTTCATAAAAACACATATTTTGTGCTCCTTGTTGCAGCAAACCTGCATACTCAGTCCTATGTTATTCTTATGGAGAATAAATAAAATGCTATAGATCATTTAGTTATTAATTTATTTTTATAAAACTTGGTAAGTGCCTTTATGTGGTAGTGAGAAACATATATTCATTGGAAATTCGCTGAGTACGCAGGTTTGCTGCGACGGGGGTATTACTTGTATATGATGGTAAAGCTATGAAAAAATGTTGGCAAAGCTATGTCTAATAAAATTTTACATTTTCAGTACTGTTTATTTTGGCGCATATTGTAATAAAATAAAACATGTGTCCTATCCGTGTCGTGCTCTGTCTGTGAGGGTATATGTGTGTGTTACAAATGCCTTACTATATCAGAAGCGGATAAAGATAAAATGATGAAAATAGGTTTGAATATTTATCTACATAGATAATCAGTTCCTATGACATTACATTTTTGTGGAACTGAAATTTCAAAATATATCTTTTGTTGTTGACAACTACGAAAAATCCAATGGTGTATCATAATTTAAAGATTGAATAATGGATAACTAAAATTTAGTTATAGGATATGTTCATCTTCAGCATCCAAGTAGCAATAATACGTATTTTACAACGAGCATGTTTCGTATTTGTTAAATAATATGATACATTATAATTGAGTTCTAAATGAAACGTTGACTCTTATCACTAAATACTTAATTAACTCAGTAACAATGGTATGTCAAGTAAATCAAGGAGGTATCAAGGGGTATATCAAGGAGTTATTGCATATTAAAATTAATGGACATCTTAACGCTATAATGTGATGAATGCTTATTAAGAGAGACATCCAATTAAGATTTTCCGAAGTGATTATGCATATTAGATCCTTAAGTTGAGGGTACAAACATTGGCGGAGGTTAGTTAAATGTAAACTGGCAATATCATGGTTAAGGTTATATAACCCAAATGTATCAACGAATCAACGAAATGTAATGATTAAAAACAGCGTAGTAGATTGTGAAATTAGGATAGTGGTAAAACTAAATGAGATTCAGCAATATATTATCCTTTGGGATTTATTATGAACTGGACTTAGGTCTTAGAACTTATGAATTTGGGGTTAATTTAAATTGTAACAACAAAAAATAACATTTATAAACATACAGAATGCTTAAAAACTAACCAAATTTAATGTATATTTATGTCATGAGAAAATAAGCTTTTCCATTATTGTAGCAGAAAGTTTTTAACATTAGTTGTTTAGTAAGTGTTATTCAATAGCAAGAGAAAGGACAGTTAGTTAATATATTGATTCCGACCATACCTGATTTGTTAATGCAATGCACGTTTAGATCATTCTAAAACTAGATTTAGTTCATGTTATACTATTTATTACTTTGGAAAGTCTTTGTGGAACTTCTGGAACATTTTAACCTTACTGAGCTATAACAGTTTCGTCCTTACAGTTAAATAGCTAACAGAGTTTTCCAGAAGGTTCCAGAGACTTTCCGAACTGAGAAAACGCGTGGCATTAACTAATTCCAGTTTTTGTATGATGGAATCGAACTATTGATTGCTAAAACGAGTAAGAAACAGTGACAGGAGGGGAATATCAGGGGATGCAGGGAAAGGGGGAGGGGGGAAAGAGTTTATCAGCCAGAAACAGCTGTTAATTAGTTTTATCAGGGCCGTGAGAGCGCCAGCGTCGCTCAGCCCCTTGTTTATATTCATGGAGATAAGTACGGCAAAACGCTACTTTCTCAGAAATTTCATCGCTCAATTTTATTATAATTCGAAAGTTAAATTACTTTGCAGATCGCTCCTCGGTTTTGATTAGTGTTTTAATTTACTCTTTTTCGAGCTTGAAGTTAAATTGATATTTTCTGCCACTGAACGTTAAATTTTATATTTCAAACCCAGGTTTTAACATTAATTTTCCAGGTATTAGTATTAGCATTGAGTTTACACTAACACAAAGTTTTTATCTATTAAAATAACTTTGTCGCATTTTATTTTAAAAATTGAAGGAAGACCTTTGATAATTTTAGGGTGGTTAAAACAAAAATGTTTTTATTTAACTTATTACTTTGTAATTTTAACTAATTGTGATTACAAATAAAATAATTTGTGAATTACTTTAAGCGATAAATTGCAAAACTTATTTCCAGCATAATTATTATTGTTCCTCAGAATAAATGGCGTTTTCACTGTTGTACAATGTTTGTACTTGCATTAATGCAATAAATACAGTATATCTAATACTCGCTGGAGGCAATTTATTTCGGCTGATCTTATCAATCACCTTAACAGTTGCCATTTTTTTTAAATACTGTCTATGAATACTTGGTATCAAGAAAGTAGTAGTAGTTACCTAAATCTTTTGGAGCAGCGATAAATAAGGCACGTCACGTTAAGGCGCTAAAATTGTGTAAAGGTACTAGCGTACTTTTGTACTGGCCAAGGAAATAGCGCCAAAGATTGAATAAAAATGTAACATTTCCATTATAAATGTTGTCGATGGAAAATTTAATCAGTGCTTCCCTGATTTAAATCCCAGTTTTTACTTAGAGCGAAGTGAGCTTTCACTGCCATATTGGATTCTCCTTAAATTGTTTATTTAAATGTACGTTAATCTTTAATGCACGTTATTATGCCTTATGAAATTGCTCGTAAATAGTTCAATTGCTATCCTATTTTGATAAAATTCATACAGTATGTGTTGGCTTTGATTACCTGTCATCAAAGTAATAAAACGTTATTCAATTGATTCGGAAGTACACCGAAACTCAGGTTGTTCGATGTAATCCTCATATTTATATTAGTTTTCTTCTTGTTTTTAGTAAAAAAATCTTAACAAACTAATTATTTTACCGTCTTTCTATGATGATTCGTTTAAGAAAATGAAAAAGTATATCTTTGATAAATACAGCACACGTTATCTCAGTATACTTTTTTCTACTATTCCATTGAAAATTACTTACGTAGCTTAATATACGTGCCTAAGAGTTTTAAATATAGCTTAAAAATTATTAAAAAATTATTATTTATTATAAAATTGTATTATTATAATATTATTAAAATTATAGCTTATAAATTAAGCATACTTAATTGTATGCTTAATTGTATGCACGTTAAAGCTGAAAATGAAATGATCTAACCATAACAATTATTTAAACGTCGACAAACAGTACAGACAGGTTTTCTTTACTTTTTTCCCGTTACAACTCAAGATAAGTTTGACATAATTGAAAATACAAAATTTTGAGTTTTTTAAGCTTTACAACAAGATAATATACTTGTATTTTTGTCAAGTATATTCAAACACATGTCGAATCAATTAAAAACATAAAATTTGAGGAAAAATTCCTAAAATACGATTTAGATTGTAAAATGTATCAAGGCCACGTCACACCAAAGATAGTAGTTTTATACGTTCAATCTTAATTTTATCAAATCCGGTTACGGTTTATGGCTCAAAAAACTAAAAAAATTCACATCATTAGTGAATTTCCTTTGGAAAGTGAACTATTAGCATGACCCACACGGTGAAACTTGAGCCCGGGACCACCATAGAAGTTCCTAACGAGACCCCCTGAACACGTTTTGGGAGGTCGTTAAAAATGTTATATATATATATATATATATTATATATGTGTGTTTGGACTCTAGCGGTCGCATTTTTTGTCCGATTAACTTCAAATTTGGGAGGGACGTTCCTTTCTGTAATCAGTTGGACAAGTTCGTTGGGCAAAACAATTGTACAACTCCAAACCCCTTTTTTGGGGATTAATATTTCACATTTTGAGTTTTTGGGCCAAAAAGGGTCTAAAAAGCCCCAACTGTAAAATTAATTGCATGTAAAAATATGGGAATTAGTGAGACGAAAGTTGTAAGCCCTTTCTCGTCATTCTATCATAAGTATTTACCGAGTTATTAAAGAAAATGTGTTTCGTCTAAACACAGTACGTTGTCTTACGGGGGTTTGACACTAGAAAAACCTGCTACTCCTTTGTTAGAGTACTTGTATTATCCCTAGCAACCTCACGCCTAATTTCAATCCTGACTGGACCTTCTCCTAGCTTTGCAGGTAAATGAAACCAGGAGCATCAGAACAGCCAAAAATCAATGTTTTCAGATTTTAAAAAAATTGGAATTCAAGTATGATTTTACCCTAATTTGGAGTTTTAAAAGTTTTTATGTGGAAATTCACTTCCCTCACGTCAGCGTGCTGCGTGCGAACTCGTTTTATTTCATATTGGCGGCGTAAGCTCACCTTCCCCGAATAAGAAAAGTTAGAATACTTGCACATTTTCCAGCAAAGATGTTTCTGCTTGTATTATTTTTCTTAAAACCATTTTCACCGGCTTATGTTCGTTATTAGTGAAGTACCAATACAAATTTCCAAGATCTTGTCGTAATAAATCCACGTCGAGGACAGGAGTAGGGTTTAGCCACTTGCAAGATGATTGGATAACCCCTCCTCCTAGGATGGCATCACCGCTAACCGTGGACGACGGTAACCGCAATTGTCGCTACGAAACTTTATTTAATTTGGAACTTTTGATGAGCGGTTTTTTTATTCACTAAAATTAAAACCTTAGGATTTAATTTTTTAAATATATTGATTTCAAATAATTGTACAGGAAGTTACAGAGAAGTTTGTGTACTGTAATATACGTACACTATTTGTACGTTGTGCAATCTCAAACAACATAAGAATCCTAACATATTTTACTATTATAGTATATCCAAAACACCCCCGTCGCAGCAAACCTGCTTACTCAGCGAATTCCCAATGCATATAAATGTCTTAATAGCGCATAAAGCTACTTACAAAGTTTCTTTAATATACATTCAAAAAAGAAATACATAACATACTTTTTATTACTGTCCATAAGAATAAAATGGAGGTTAGTAGTGATTACGCAGGTCTGCTGCAACAAGGAACACAAAAAGTATTTTATACAAATACCAACCGTTATAGAACGTAACCTGGTGAAGCCACATACCTACCAAGTTTTATCAGACCCTAATTTATTTTTATAATTAAGGGAGACATAATATTTTACTTATTCTCCATACAAATAACATGGGGGTTGAGTACGCAGGTTTGCTGATACGGGACCTACAGGTAAAAATATGTTGTGTGCAAATAACAAAAGACCACATCCAGATAAAGTCACATACCAAGTTTCATGGTTACAAAAGTGGTTATAACAGTTTAATGTTAAGTGTTTGTGTATAGTGTTTGTGTTAAGTGTTTGTGCCAATTCAGGTATTTTGAAGTGTGATGTGTGTTTCAGGTAAGCCTGTCTTGGTGTTAACCAGTAGTACAGTAAACGTAAGTAGTAGTTGTTAAGTAATACAGGTACATCTGCACAGGTTACATCTGTAATACAGGTACATCTGCACAGGTTACATCTGTAATACAGTTGCATCTGCACAGGTTACATCTGTAATACAGCTACATCTGCACAGGTTACATCTGTAATACAGGTACATCTGCACAGGTTACATCTGTAATACAATTACATCTGCACAGGTTACATCTGTAATACAGGTACATCTGCACAGGTTACATCTATAACACAGGTACATCTGCACAGGTTATATCCGTAATACAGTTGCATCTGCACAGGTTACATCTGTAATACAGGTACATCTGTACAGGTTACATCTGTAATACAGGTACATCTGCACAGGTTACATCTGTAATACAGGTACATCTGTACAGGTTACATCTGTAATACAGGTACATCTGTACAGGTTACATCTGTAATACAGGTACATCTGCACAGGTTACATCTGTAATACAGGTACATCTGCACAGGTTACATCTGTAATACAGGTACATCTGCACAGGTTACATCTGTAATACAGATCTGTAATACAGGTACATCTGCACAGGTTACATCTGTAATACAGTTGCATCTGTACAGGTTACATCTGTAATACATGTACATCTGCACGGGTTACATCTGTAATACAGTTGCATCTGGACAGGTTACATCTGTAATACAGGTACATCTGCACAGGTTACATCTGTAATACAGTTGCATCTGTACAGGTTACATCTGTAATACACGTACATCTGCACAGGTTACATCTGTAATACAGGTACATCTGCACAGGTTACATCTGTAATACAGTTTCATCTGTACAGGTTACATCTGTAATACAGTTGCATCTGCACAGGTTACATCTGTAATAGAGGTACATCTGCACAGGTTACATCTGTAACACAGGTACATCTGCACAGGTTACATCTGTAATACAGTTGCATCTATACAGGTTACATCTGTAATACAGTTGCATCTGTACAGGTTACATCTGTAATACAGGTACATCTGCACAGGTTAAATCTGTAATACAGTTGCATCTGTACAGGTTACATCTGTAATACAGGCACATCTGCACAGGTTACATCTGCAATACAGGTACATCTGCACAGGTTACATCTGTAATACAGTTGCATCTGTACAGGTTACATCTGTAATACAGTTGCATCTGTACAGGTTACATCTGTAATACAGGCACATCTGCACAGGTTACATCTGTAATACAGGTACATCTGCACAGGTTACATCTGTAATACAGTTGCATCTGTACAGGTTACATCTGTAATACAGTTGCATCTGCACAGGTTACATCTGTAATAGAGGTACATCTGCACAGGTTACATCTGTAACACAGTTGCATCTGTACAGGTTACATCTGTAATACAGGTACATCTGCACAGGTTACATCTGTAATATAGTTGCATCTGCACAGGTTACATCTGTAATACAGGTACATCTGCACAGGTTACATCCGTAATACAGGTAGATCTGCACAGGTTACATCTGTAATACAGGTACATCTGCACAGGTTACATCTGTAATACAGGTACATCTGCACAGGTTACATCTGTAATACAGGTACATCTGCACAGGTTACATCTGTAATACAGGTACATCTGCACAGGTTACATCTGTAATACAGGTACATCTGCACAGGTTACATCTGTAATACAGGTACATCTGCACAGGTTACATCTGTAATACAGTTGCATCTGTACAGGTTACATCTGTAGTACAGGTGTATCTGTACAGGTTTCAGGTTACTATTATAAACACAATGGTTCAATTATTGTATGGGGTGGTTAGTTATTGATAATGGTGGTTAACAATAATTCTTGTTTTTCTCCCACATTTTCTTATCTTATTTTTGGGTTGAACGATTTTTTCATACAAATTGCATTTGTAAACAGCAGAACGGAAGTGCTTTATCTTACAGCAACGTTAAACGAGGCCTAATTGAATATAATTAACTAGCTAAGCGAAACAGAAGGCAGTTTTGTGCAAAACTCGGCAAAACTCAGTCGAGTTTGTATGTGGGCGCCCGTATTTAGCAAATCGTCGTAAACTTTGCCCGTCCTAATCCTTAGGACATTAAAACTTGATTAAGCTAATGAATCTGATTATGAACAGTAAAATTAAACGATTTACTTGATTCATCTAATATATAAAAATCAATATTTTTTCTCCTGTCCGTTCGTATTTTATGCACTGTTCATCTGATTGCTTTGGAATTTTCCATAGCAACACAGGTTAACCCTGGGAAGGTTATAGGCCATTAACCAAGGTCCTAGGAAATTAGGTCTGTGCCCCACTGGACTTAAAAGTTTCAACGTTACACTTATGGAAGAAAGATTTATTTTGATTTTATCAGATGATATCTATAACTTAAAATATTGTAAACAGCTGTTTATCATTAGGCAAATAAAAAACCCTACTGGAATGGCAACTCTCATAATATAAATTAAAAGAACCACTTGAATAGCAACTCAAACTCTTTTTTTGATAGGCGAGTGAGCGAAGCGAACGAGCTCATATTGAAAATGAACTAGTATCTGACATAAAAAAATTCAATGCCTCTTCTGCGGCAGCAACACACCGGGTACAGTTCGCGCCACGGTGCTTGACGCCTGGGAAAGGCGAGAACCAACTCAAACTTCTCATAATTAAAAGCAGACAATAACGAAAATAACTAAAACCAATATTTTAAAATTATTTAATTTAATTTTGGTTTCTGTTGACAAAATTATTCTGTAACACTAATTGTACTAAGCCATATAGAGGCGAAAAGTCATTCCAGAGCATACGCCAACCAGGCGCCAAGCACTGTGCCCCGAACTGTACCAGCTATTAATGATATATTTTAATCAAATACTTTTTTCATTCAACCGTGCCTAACGTACTTCTATACGATCTAAAAACACATCGTTAAACAGCTTTTTTCTGTTTAGCGAGCGAAAAGGTCTTACTTTTTCGGTCACTGATTATTATAAACAACTGAATGATTGTTGTTTTGGGCCAAGCTAACTGATTTGGTGAGTATAGCTTCAATCTCATGAATTCAATAACAAATTATGAAATTGAATGCTGAATTGTAAACAAAATTGCAGTTGTAGAAAAAATTGTGTATGCAATTTGAGTAGAAAGGGTTTTTGTCGCTTTCGGATAATTATCTCGCTCCACTACGCGTTGCACGGTTACAGTTTTCTCGCAAGCAACAAAGTCATACTTTACGCTCTTTATACAAAATAAATATTTTTGGTGGTTTATGAAATATTTTTGAACGCTTTGAAATGAAGTACTGGGTAATTGAGGCAGCGTGCAATTAGTTGAAGTATTAAAAATAACAGGAAATCAACAACAGGAAATGTACGTACCCATATCCTCTTTTTAAATACTCAAAGTTCATAATACTGTATAGCTAACTCATATTGCTACGATGTCAAAGCACGGTGAAACGCTTTCCAATCCCAACCCTCTTATTTTTAAGACAGTACATGTATTTATATTCCTCCTTTGTATCCAAAATGTTAAATAGTGATGCTTTTGGGGTTTAATCATCATGCTATGTACCAAACTACCATAATTTGTACTTCAAAATATCCCTTACATATTTATACAATGGAGTTTTCTTTTAAAATTTTAATGTGTTAAAAACAGATTATTATTTTTATTATGGAATGTTTTATTAGTATTGTATTTAAGGGCGTAAATGAGGTATTTTGTCACTTGAGGGAAAACTGTTACCTAACATAGGTTCCTGGCATTACTTGATGATCAAAAAAGATCTTGAATCATAGTTTCGTTTTATAGAAGTAGCATATTTTTATCTGCTTAGACAGTAGTAATATTAACTTTTGTTATGCAAACGTCATGCAGTTGTAATCTAAAACAATAGTACATATAGAGGTCTTTAAACCATTGTCATTCAATAATTAGGACACATACAAACACTAATTATTTACCTAACTTGGTTTTAACTCAAAATAATGATTGGCCTTTTTTAATTTTAATTTTCTGTGTACGATTAAAATAATACTGGTCTATGTCTTTTGTTATTAGCGAATTTCCCCTATAGGGAAGAAGCTATTACCGTAGGTCTCATGGTAAGACTTAAGCCCGAGACCATGATAACTTTTCATTTTGAGGTCCCCAGATGCCAAAAACACCATTCGTTCAAATTTTTATATATGTATATATATATATATATTTATTTATTTATTTATATATATTTATATATATATTTATATATATATGTGTCCGTAAGCACGATAACTCTCGTAAAAAAGGTCCGATCTTAATGAAATTTGGTACAAATGTGTAAAGTACCATTTATTTGAACAAGTTCGAAAACCAGATGAATCACACCATCCGAAGGGGGGTTTTTGGGGGGTTTTGTACCCCAAAAATGTGTTTTTTGGGGTTTTCACATGTAATTTTAATTTAAATCAAATTTTGATTTACACCATTGAATTCAGCTTAAAAAAAACAAACAACTTGGTGTTTTGATCATTGCTCTACGTCAATTGGTTACCGAGATATTGAAAGTGCTAAACACAGTACGTTGTCTAATGTTATTCTTATGGAGAAAAAGAAAAATTGTATATCTCGCTTATTTATGAACATAAACTGGCAAAATTTGGTATATGGCTTGATCTGGTTATGGTTTATTGTTGTTTGCACAAAAAAACAATTTTTCGCCTATGGTTCCTGTAGCAGCAAACCTAGGTACTTGGTCTCCATGTTATTCTTATGGAAAATACTTAAAATGTTATATATCGCTTATTTATGAATGTATATGGATGAAACTTGGTATGTGACTTCACTAAGATGAGTTCTATTGATATTTGCATAAAAACCCATTATTTTGTGTGCCTTGTTGCAGCAAACCTGCGTACTCATCCCCAATGTTATTCTTATGGAGAATAATTAATATTTTAAATATCGCTTGTTTGTGAATACATTTCTTATGAATCCTGTTAAGTGTTATGTTATATATTCATTGGAAATTCGCTGAGTATGCAGGTTTGCTGCGACGGGTGTATTTTTAATATATGTAATAGATGTGTGAAAAGCTAGACTTATATTTCTGTTTCACTCTCTGTGTCTTGTGTCAGTCCAGTGTCCAAGGTCCTATAAGGCTTTTTCTTGAGTAGCCTGAGGAACACTTTTCCATTTCCTTGCCCTGCTTTGCGCTATAAACGGAAGCTTCTTGAAAATATTTATTTTTTAACCAACACTGGAACCAGCTGTTTTTAATTTATATGTTTTTATAATCAAACTGTTGATCCGCATTATATTTGTATATATGAATAAGTTATATTATATTCGGAAGTTTTAGTTTTTATACCATATAATGATCACTCACCTATTCAAAGCGATCGTTTATTCATTTTCCCAAATAAGTTTTCACAATGCTTTTTATGTATTTGCTGATCGATTCAAAAATACATAAATTGAAAACTAAAACATACTTTGATCTTAATGGGAGTATTAATTGTATTTTGATCTTATTTGTTATGTTTTTAACTTTTACTGTGAGAAGGTAAATCAAAGGAAAACATCTCAAGGATTACGTCTCTAATGGAGTACTAGATGCTCAAACAGATCAAAGAATGCTGTGGTTAAGGCTTACTAAGCTAATTAATTAAGCTGATCCAACAAACAGACCTACGATTGTTACTGACAAACAACACATTAATCAATTGGTTTACATGGAACGTACAAGTCATAACGAAACTATAAAATAAATTTATAATTTTAACGATTTGTTACTAATGTTTGTAAGACAACTTTTAACCTCTCGTACAGCTTTATACTTGAAATGCCCCGTCCCAGCAAATCTGCGTACTCAGCGAACTTCAATGGGTATATATTATGAATATATATACCTAAATGTCACATGAAGTAATTTGCCAGGTTTCATAAAAATGTGTTCATAAAGAAGCGAGATTTAAAATTGTAATTATTCTCCAAATGATTATCATTGGACAACAAACTGTGTATTAGCACTTTCAATATCTCAGTTACCAATTAACGAAGTGCAACAATTGTAAATACTAAATTTGTTAGCTGAAAACAAAATTGGATTTTTATAAAGCTCTATGTAAAAAATGCATAAAACTCATTTTTAGGGTACAAAATGCGATCTGTCTGTTTTCGAACTCTTGTAAATAGATTCTGCTTTACACTTTTCATCAAAATTGCACTTTTTTACGAAATTTATCGTGCATACGGACGAAACGTGTTTCCGTCATTCAAAACACCCAGGGGGGCTAAAAACGAAAAATTATCACGTTATCAGGCTTATGTCTTACCAAATCACCTACGGTAATAGCTAATTTTCTTTACAGGAAAATTCGCTAAGAACCCTACAGCCTACTTGAAAACTACATCATTACTACAATTATCCAGAAGTTAAGATAATTAAGTTATTGCTGACTATACTTATTTCATTTAACAACTGTCTGAATGATAAATTAACTGGTCTTTCATAACTTTTTGACTGATTATAAATTTGTGTTTCAAGTACGTTACAATGCAATAAGTGACAAATAAATACAGTTGTTTTACTTGTTTAATTTGTACGATAAATTAGTATGCACGTAAGCAATTACATGAACAAAGGTTAAAAATGGATTACATATAAACACGAAAATGTAATACTTTATGTAATAGTTATTCTTAAATAGTTTTTCGAATCCGAGCAAGTTTCTACACAACGAGAGGTTACTTTAGATGTAAACAAACGTAACAAAACATCTGATATTAAAACGGTTGATAACAACGTACTTTTAATCAACACATAGTTTAGACTTTCGCCGTCGGATAGCGCCACTGTTCCGGAAATTCAGCCCTTTACTACATTTATGACCTTTATTACAATTCAGAGACGTATTGGAAAATCTACGTAAAAATACCTTTAATTTGACACCTCAAACTTTAAAATCCGTCCAGAAGTTATTGAGTTATGACTGTGAAGAAAAAACCCCTAGCGTATTGTAGATACCTTAGTTTAGTTGCGTGGCAATTACGCGGTATAACCCTAAAATGGTTGTAATATGGTAGTACCAATAAATGTACCGACGTATTTTTGGAAGATAATAGTTATTTACAAACATAGAGTAGATAGTTCTACTTAAAAAATCTGTATGTTTTTCATCGTGATGTTCTATAATGATATCATATGACCTTTTAAGAATATCATGTTTCTAAAAGGCGATTTATGACAAATATTTCAACTTCGTTCAACCTTTAAGATAAATAATCTGGATAAGATAACTTTTCCACTGTAAAATAAAACCTTTAAGGAAATGATCCGAGGAAACTTAATTCCAGCTGTATCTAAGGACAAACGAAACCTTCTTACTTAACTGATTGCAAAAACAAAAGCTCGCTTTCCTTTTTTCTTTGGCGCTAACCAAGTTTTACTTTTTAAGAGTCTTTATGATGAATTATTGGTGTTATATAATTGAATTAATAACCGTGTTCTGTCTTTTTCCTAACTTTGATCTTTTAAAATATTCTTGAGGATGTCACAAATTTCAGAAATTAATTGATTTTTGTAGATGTAATTCTTGTATAATTATTACTAGCTTTTCCCTAAATGATTGTTCTAAATCAGTCACATTATAAAATACCAATCTTTAAATATTTATTTTAATTCGACACTTTTTGTGTGTAGCTTTATGGGAGAATTTATTTTTAGCTGATATTTCCCTTCAGATTTTATCATCGAACCTTTCATTTACGCACGGGAGTCAGGAGCGCTGGTCTATCGAAAGCTCCTGGTATTGATAGACTTTAACAAGGGACTTTAGACAAGGAAACTTTATTTAAAAAATCTCCATTCGGGTGCTCCATTCGGGGATGTATTTATTAGTTCCTTATTATCGGATTGAGGCTTTCGGAGATAAATGTGCTTTATTTCTTAAATAAAGTTCACCTATTTTTTGACCACTAAATAAATAAATACCCCCGTAGCAGCAAACCTGCGTACTCAGCGAATTTCCAATGCATATATGTTTATCTTAATACCACATAAAGCTACATACCAAGTTTCATCAATATACACGTTTTAAATAAACGATTTATGACATTTTAATTATTCTCCATAAGAATAACATGGCGGCTGAGTATGCAGGTTTGCTGAAGCAAGGAACACAAAAAATGGGGTTTTATGCTAATATCAATATAACTCAACTAGATAACTAGGTAACTAGGTAACTCACATACCAAATTTCATTAATTTATTTTCATAATTTAACACTTATTTATTCTCTATAAGAATAACATACGCAGGTTTGCTGCTACGGGAGCCTTTGGCAAAAGAATTTTTTTGAGGAAATATCAATGGTCCACAACCAGATGAAGCCGTATACCAAGTTTCGTCAGTATATGTTCATAAATAAGCGAGATATAAAATTTTTATTTTCCTCCTTAAGAATAACATTAGACAACGTACTGTGTTTAGCACTTTCAATATCTCGGTAACCAATTGACGTAGAGAAATGATCAAAATACCAAATTGTGTGTTTTTCTAAGCTGAATCCAATGGAAAAAACTAAAGTTTGACTATTTCCAAAATTATGTGTAAAAAATTCAAAAAACCCATTTTTGGGGTTCAAATCCCCCACAAAACACCCCTTCGGATAAAGCGATCTGGCTGGTTTTCGAACTTAAAGTCATAAAAGTTGCTTTACACGTTTATACCAAATTTCATCAAAATCGGATAATTTTTACGAGAGTGATCGTGCTTACGGACACACACACACACACACACACACACACACACACACACACCACACACACACACACACACACACACACACACACACACACACACACACACATATATATATATAACAAATATATACAAATATATATACAAATTTGAATGAATGGTGTTTTTGGCATCTGGGGACCTCAAAACGAAAAGTTATCATGGTCCCGGGCCTAGGTCTTACCATGCCGACTACGGTAATAGCTTCTTCCCTGTAGGGGAAATTCGCTAAAACTAATAAAGTTCCAAAAATATGGTTTAGATTATCGATGAAATGTTATAATTGTTTTGTATGACCTGATGAAGATGTGTTTGATTATACCCTTAAGAAACTTACAATAAAAATAAATAGTAATTTAAAAGTATGTCGATTCCGAGGTAAAAAGGTCTCATTTCCACAAAAAATACCACTTTATGCTTAAAAACACTTAAAATAAAAACTGTACGTTCTAATGAGGACCCTAACTTTTTTAATGTACACCAGGTTTCTTATACAACACCAGAAAGTTAATACATAGGTTAAGGTATTTATGAAATTGTAATTAAACTGATAAACCCACTTATTCAAATTGTAATTTTAAAGCGTCATCATAAACGTACTGTTAGTTTTATGAATAAGCACACATAGTAGAGGTTTTTGAACAGTATATTGCCATCCCATGCACATTCAAAGCAAAAAGATACGTAAATAATACCCCCGTCGCTGCAAACCTGCGTACTCAGCGAATTTCCAATGCAAATATGTGGGTATTACTACTACCTAGAGCCACTTACCAAGTTTCACAAAAATACATTCATTAATAAGTGATATATAGCATTTTATTTATTCTCTATAAAAATAACATTATAAATGAGTACACAGGTTTGCTGCAACAAGGAAGATATGATATGTGTTTTTTTTTTGCAATTATCAATATAACTCAACCAGGTGAAGCTACATACCAAGTTTTATTAATTCAGGTTCACAACTAAGGGATATATAAAACTTTACTTATTCTCCATATGAATAACATGGGGGCCGAGTATGCAGGTTTGCTGCTACCGGGAAAAATCTACAAAAAACTTTTGTTGTGCTAACATCAATATACCACAACTAGTTGAAGCCACATACCAAGTTTCATCAATATACATACATAAATAATCAAAATATAACATTTTATTTATTCTCCATAAGGATAACATTGGACAACGTACTGTGTTTAGCACTTTGAATATCACTGCAACGGTTGGACGTAAAACAACAATTAAAATGCCAAAATGATTGTTTTGTAGAGCTAAACTGATTGGTAGAAAGAAATGTGGAGTTTTTAGTGAAATTAACTGAGGAAAATCCAAAAACTGTATTCCCATAAGATTAACATGGGAAATTTTTTGAACACATTTTTTGACTTTTCTCCACAACCACTAAACCTAGCTTAATGATTAAAAATACTAAATTGTTTGTTTTTTAAGCTCTACAAAATGGGTATAACCAAAATCTAGTGTTTTTAAAATTTTAGGGTTAAAAGTTCAAAAAACTGATTTTTGGAAAATTTAAACCCCCATAAAACCCCCTTCCCATAAACCGATCGATCTGGTTTTCGAACTTAAAGTCATAAATGTTACTCTCCACATTTGTGCCAAATTTCATAAAAATTGGGCGCTTCTTTCAAAAGTTATCGCGGTAACGGACACATATATATAGATACACATATATATATCGATATATATATATATACATATATATAAATTTGAGCGAATAGTGTTTTTGGCATCTGGGGACCTCAAAACGAAAAGTTATCATGGTCTCGGGCATAGGTCTTACCATGAGACCTACGGTAATAGCTTCTTCCCTATAGGGGAAATTCGCTAAAACGATCCATATTTTACAAATGTTGAAAAGACGAACTGACTCGTAATCAAAATTAAATCAAAACTTTGCAAACAGTTACAAGTCCATTAAACAGCAATCAGGCGGAGTATTAACTACAACTCGTTTTGCGAGATTAGAAATGCTAATTTTGCCCGTGTAATTCATTTAAGCAGAATACATTAGTATTGGAACCGATAATTCACAAATAACTGAAATATTTGACACAGCATTTATAAATTGATTGCATAAATTTATATGTTTATGCTTCCAACGGATGTGTTGGGACTGTTTCCAACACGGAGCGAAATCCTGTGTTCCGCCGACAAATCCGAGTTCCAACATTCCAGCTGAGAGGTTTTTCTTGTTCTCCAAACCCAGTTTCTCTTTTGCTTCGTCTGTTTTCGACAATGATGTTAAACAATACCCCCGTCGCAGCAAACCTGCATACTCAGCGAATTTCCAATGAATATATAACATAACACATTAAAACACTTAACAGGATTCATAAGAAATGTATTCACAAACAAGCGATATTTAAAATATTAATTATGCTCCATAAGAATAACATTGGGGATGAGTACGCAGGTTTGCTGCAACAAGGCACACAAAATAATGGGTTTTTATGCAAATATCAATAGAACTCATCTTAGTGAAGTCACATACCAAGTTTCATCCATATACATTCATAAATAAGCGATATATAACATTTTAAGTATTTTCCATAAGAATAACATGGGGAACAAGTACCTAGGTTTGCTGCTACAGGAACCATAGGCGAAAAATTTTTTTTGCGCAAACAACAATAAACCACAACCAGAACAAGCCATATACCAAATTTCGCCAGTTTATGTTCATAAATAAGCGAGATATACAATTTTTCTTTTTCTCCATAAGAATAACATTAGACAACGTACTGTATTTAGCACTTTCATTATCTCGGTAACCAATTGACGTAGAGCAATGATCAAAATACCAAATTGTTTGTTTTTTTAAGCTGAATTCAATGGTATAAATTAAAATTTGATTTAAGTTAAAATTACATTTGAAAACCCCAAAAAACACATTTTTGGGGTAAAAAACCCCCCTTCGGATGGTGCGATTCATCTGGTTTTCGAACTCGTTCAAATAAATGGTACTTTACACATTTGTACCAAATTTCATTAAGATCGGACCTTTTTTACGAGAGTTATCGTGCTTACGGACACACACATATATATATATATATATAAATATATATATAAATATAAATATATATATATACATATATAAAAATTTGAACGAATGGTGTTTTTGGCATCTGGGGACCTCAAAATGAAAAGTTATCATGGTCTCGGGCTTAAGTCTTTCCATGAGACCTACGGTAATAGCTTCTTCCCTATAGGGGAAATTCGCTAAAAAGCATAAACTATACTTTCCTGCAATTGTTTAACTAAAGTTTTGATACATTTTAAGGTGTTATTTTCAAGCAGATATTGTAATTGTTCAAGTCCTCCGATCCAAAGGAGTGTTTACACACACTATCTGGTGTTTACATACCAAGGTAGTCACAACGGTGTGTATATACATTCTGTTGTCAACCTTTTGGGTGTTTCAAATTACGATTATCTATTTATATTATCAGATGGTAAAATCAAATAAGGCATTGTTTTTAAGAGGCTGCCACTCTTTTTGCCTTACTTTGCTCATCCACATAAACTGAGTAAAGTCAAGGCAATTATTAATTAGTCTTATAATTGTGTGATGACGGTACTATTAAAAATCGTGGAGCGGAGTCCTAAGATAAAAACAGAGTACGAGTTTTACCTTTTATGAATTAAGATTTTAATCATCAAACTAATTCCTTATTTCAGTTGAACTTTTCTTGTTTTACTAAATTATTTCTCAAGGGTCTGTTTTTTTGACGGTCGCCTCTCTTAAAACAGCACCTTATCTAAAACCAACAACTTCACCATCATTTTTAAAATAGCCTTCACCGCTAAATGCGAAAAATGAACTAACAATTAACAACCATAAAATGATAATTTCATAGGCTATTCCCAAATATTTATTTGTCAACAAGCTATTGGCATAATGTTACAGTGAGTAATTCAACTAACTCAAATTTAAAGTTTTCTGTGGTTGAACCAATGCGCTAGCCAGCTATGGGTAAGCACAGGGGAGATCTAGCCATGATCAATGATAAGTAATAAGTTTAGTGGGTTAAAAAGGTATTTATATGCAATCTTTGTTCAATGGCTCTAGTCACTACTATTTTTAAGAAATCACTTGTTGATATTTTAACATGTGTAATTGATCCTTTGACAGTTCACTGGTTATTTATTCACGACTGTTACGATTATTTATTTTAATTTTAAACTCCTTCAGCCCAATGTTAAAATTTCTAGACTTTCATTTTAACAAAATATAAATTTCTTGTGGTTGAGGTTTTAACCAATGGGATTTTTAGGCCCAAGAGGCCCTAATTCTAAAGTTTTAGCAAAATCCTTCTGCTATAAATATGTTTACATTTTTAGTGAATATCCTTTGGAAAGTGAACTATTAGCATGATCCGCACGGTGAAACCTAAGCCCGGGACCACCATAGAAGTTCCTAACGTGACCCCCTGAACACGTTTTGGGGGGTCTTTCAAAATTATATATATATATATATAATAAAATTATATATATATGTGTGTGTGTGTATGTGTGTGTGTGTGTGTGTGTGTGTGTGTGTGTGTGTGTGTGTGTGTGTGTGTGTGTGTGTGTGTGTGTGTGTGTGTGTTTTCACTCTAGCGGTCGCATTTTTTGTCCGATTTACTTAAAATTTGGTAGGGGCGTTCCTTTCTGTAATTAGTTGGACAAGTTCGTTGGGCAAAACAATCGGAAAACTCTAAACCCCTTTTTTGGGGATTAATCTTTCAAATTTAGAGTTTTTGGGCCCAAAATGAGTTCCATTCCTATCAACCTCACGCCTACTTTCAAGCCTGCACCTTCTCCTAACATTATAATGAGCAAAATTGTATTCCCAGATTTGCAGGTAAATTAAACTAGGAGCATCAGAACAGCCAAATAATCACTGTATTCAGATTTTAATAAAAATTGTAATAACTATATGTTTTTACATTGATTTTGAGTTTTAAAAGTTTTGTATGTGGAGATTCACTTCCCTCACGTCAGCGTGCTGCGTGCTAACTCGTTTATGAATTAATCTCTTTAAGAATTAATGGAATAAAATATGTAATGGAGATATTTATTTTTAATATTTAATTATGCAACTCTGGGAAGATATTGACTTTATATTATTGCTAAGCGTAATAGAAATACATCAATCATACGCTTTTTATGTGCAAAATTGTATTTATGGCGAAAAAAATTAAATACCGCAAAGCCAAATAATTTCGGTTTGTTGATGCCAAGATTGGGCTGCTTGTCTGTTACAGCAATTTTATTTTTCGCAACTAGTCCATCTTAATATGATTAATTGAATTGGTCATTTTGGTATGTATGTTAATGTTAAAGTTGTACTTGCAAAGTGCCCGCTAGAGTTTTGGGGGACACGTTCCACCTTGGGGGGGGGAGGGGCGGGGTTTAAGCCAAACAATCTGTCAACGTCTCCGATCTTTGTTTCGTTTTCATTTTCACCGCAACGTTTCTTGCCACTGAGTATTTCTGTGCCCACACAAGTAATGTAAAAAATGAAAATATTAAGTTATAATTTAACTGTTGTGCTTTTTATTGCAGTAGAATGGATGAGAGTTGTACGTTTTGGAGTGTAATTTGTTGTTGTTGTTGCTGGGATGTTTGGTGTTGTTGTTGTTGTTTGGAGTGTTGTTTGTGTGTTTATATGTACGATTTTCACAGATACAGACGTTCTTGTTATTACTATAATTGCGGTATTAAACATGTTTTACCAATTTTCTCTCACACAGCAAACTTAATTTATTGATTTATCGGTTTATGTAATTATTTTATTTTTAGTGAATTTCCTTTGGAAAGTCAACTATTAGCATTACTCGCACGGTGAAACATAAGCCCGGGACCACCATAGAAGTTCCTAACGTGACCCCCTGAACACGTTTTGGGGGTCGTTCAAAATTTTATATATATATACAATACAATAAAATGTATGATCGATGTATTTATATATATATTAGACATATATATATGTGTGTTTGCACTCTAGCGGTCGCATTGTTTGTCCGATTTACTTCAAATTTGGTAGGGACGTTCCTTTCTGTAATCAGTTGGACAAGTTCGTTGGGCAAAACAATCTAAAAACTCTAAACCCCTTTTTTGGGGATTAATCTTTCAAATTTTGAGTTTTTGGGCCCAAAAAGGGTCATAAAACCCTTAGATGTAAAATCAATGCATGTAAAGAGATGGGAATTAGAGAGGCGAAAGTTTTAAGCCCTCTCTCGTCATTCTATCATAAATATTTACTGAGTTATTAAAGAAAATGTAAATCGACCAAACGCAGTAGGTTCGTTGTCTTATGGGGGTTTTACACTAGAAAAGCCTGTTATTCCTTTGTTAAGAGTACTTTTATCATCCCCAGCAACCTCACGCCTACTTTCAAGCCTGTCTGGACCTTCTCCTAACCTTATAATGCGCAAAATTGTGTTCCCAGCTTTGCAAGTAAAAGAAACCAGGAGTATCAGAACAGCCAAAAAATCAATGTTTTCAGATTTTAATACAAATTGGACAAATGTATGTTTTTACACTTATTTTGAGTTTTACAAGTTTTTATGTGGAAATTCACTTCCCTCACGTCAGCGTGCTGCGTGCGAACTCGTTATATTTTTATAGGATTTCATGCTCTCCTATAAACATTTAAAATTATTTGTTTACGCTATAAAAATTTGAAAAGAAATTAGTTCTTCGAAAAAAAAACTGGTAATAAAGTGACCTTACAGAAGTTGTGCAAGATGATGCAAGTAACCGTGTGAGATATGACAGATGTTTACTGCTGGGGCCCGCCATAACTTGATGTTGGTGTTCGAACAAAAGCTATTGGCATCACTTCTTCAATGGACTATTGTCGAATGTGTGTACATTTTCTTTCCCGGTCTTGTACCAATGTATGTACCAAGACAAGGTACTGATAATAAAAACGTTTCCCCCTTACATGTAAAAAATAAAATTTAAAAATTTTATTTTTTCACTGATTACAACTTTTACTTGGCAATTATTATGGATGTAGCAATAATCACAAATAATAGGTACACTTTTTATTAATAACTTCGTATGATATAGGAAACACAAAATACTTAATTTACGTTACCTAACTCCAGCTACCTTGATTCGATTTTTTTGACGAATTTATCTGTAATTCAGATGTGTTGTTGTCGGAGGCTAATGTATGTAAAAACTGTTTTTAATTCCCAATTTTAACTATTTTAATTCATTGACAATAGTACCAATTGCCAACGATTAATTCGCAGATTTGGCCTGAGGGTCGACTAATACATGTAAAAAGATCATATATTATTACAAAATTCGATACTTTAAACACTACAGAATTATAAATAATTTACTAATATACTTGTAAATTTATAAATATGAATCACAAAATACTAACTTTGGTAATTATTAACCGATTTCGGTTATTCTCGGTTTCGTTTAGGTTCAAGAATGAGGTATGCAAAACAGCTTACTTTTATTTGTCAATTGAATCTGATCTTAAAGCAACCTTAATTTATTGGCTATTGAACAAATTTCGTACGAAAGCAGCCTTATTCATTTACTTTTATTATTTATTTTGTATTTTTACTTTGTTCTTTATACTTGTCAAGGTTGATAAAAAATTAAATTTCGTTTTAGCGAATTTCCCCTATAGGGAAGAAGCTATTACCGTAGTCGGCATGGTAAGACCTAGGCCCGGGACCATGATAACTTTTCGTTTTGAGGTCCCCAGACCCCAAAAACACCATTCGTTCGAAACTGTATATATATATATATATATATATATATGTGTGTGTCCGTGAGCACGATAACTCTCGTAAAAATTATCCGATTTTGATGAAATTTGGTATAAACGTGTAAAGTAACATTTATGACTTTAAGTTCGAAAACCAGCCAGATCGCTTTATCCGAAGGGGTATTTTGGGGGGGTTTTGTACCCCAAAAATGGGTTTTTTGAATTTTTTACATATAATTTTGGAAAAAGTCAAATTTTAATTTTTACCATTGGATTCAACTTAAAAAAACACACAATTTGGTATTTTGATCATTTCTCTACGTCAATTGGTTACCGAGATATTGAAAGTGCTAAACACAGTACGTTGTCTAATGTTATTCTTATGGAGGAAAAGAAAAATTTTATATCTCGCTTATTTATGAACGTATACTGACAAAACTAGGTATACGGCTTCATCTGGTTGTGGACCATTGATATTTGCTCAAAAAAACAATTTTTTGCCAAAGGCTCCCGTAGCAGCAAACCTGCGTACTCAGCCCCATGTTATTCTTATGGAGAATAAGTAACGTGTTATCTCCCTTAATTATGAAAATAAATTAATGAAATTTGGTACGTGGCTTTACCTAAATGAGTTATATTGATATCTGTATAAAACCCCATTTTTTGTTTTCCTTCCTTCAGCAAACCTGCATACTCAGCCGCCATGTTATTCTTATGGAGAATAATTAAAATGTCATAAATCGTTTATTTATGAATGTATATTGATGAAACTTGGTATGTGGCTTTATGTGGTATTAAGATACATATATATGCATTGGAAATTCGCTGAGTATGCAGGTTTGCTGCTACGGGGGTATTTGTAATTACTAAATTAGTTTCTTTGACTGTCAAATTTTCTATCCATTAGTTTTGTATTTATCTTGGATAATTATAATCTTCCAATGACATTCGTGGAAAAACCAACGTCTCAAAATGCAACAACGGTTTTTATATTTTATCTCATTCGACGCAGTGATGCACTGCTAAACCGGTTACATACAGGCTTAGAGGCTTAGCGCTTACTACTTAAGACTTAAGAGGCTCAAGATTCTCATGCTTCCTGGAATAACGGCGATAACGTATCTACGTAATCAACTACCATTTTTGCTTTCGGTTATCCTTTATAATAATAGTGTGAAGTGGTGATGGATGCCCACTTTCACAGAGATGACCACTGCACGAAGAGTGACAGCGTTGTTATCAATATACCGGGTGATTAAAAAGGAATAGCGTAAAATAATTTTTCGTCATACTGCTTCAAAAACATCTGTTTTTGAAAGATGCGTTGAGATTCAAAAGTTCTTCTTTTTAGTCTTTGGATGATAACATATGTTTTGATGATCATTATCGTACTAGTACTAAAAAGATCATTGTTGATGATACTTTTGATTCGAGGTCGTCGTAAATCGATTAAAATTCATTCGATTATAAATAATCGAAACCTTCATTGTTATTATCGAAACATTCATTGTTGTATTGTTATTTGAAGAACGACCGATTGATTCGAACCACAATGATTGGTTTGAAGTGATCGACTCAACAACCGATAGATATGAATGAACCGAAGTTATGCATGTGCAACAGCTGATTGTTTCAAGAGACAAGCTGAAAGAAACATTTGAGGTTATGAAGACACAGTACGTAAACTTTACTTTTGTTTTTATTTAAACCTTAAGTTTTTTGGCAGTATGACGAAAAATATAGTTCGTCACTCGGATCAAAAGTGTCTTTTTAATACTCGCTCATTTCCCAGCCTCGGCTTCGCCTCGGCAGTTAAACTGGAGCTCGTATTAAAAAGATCCACTTTTGATCCTAGTGACGACATATACTATTAGTTTAATTACTGACGAAATGACACAAAAACATAAAACGGTGTCAAACAATTTATTATTTTAACTAGTTTTTATAAACACTACAAAGGTTTTCAATACACTACAAATGCTGTTTTGGTAATCCTGCATAAAGCAGGTAATCTTCCATCTCCACCCACAAACGCTGCAAGATCTGGGCCCGCTGTGTTAGGACTACACTGCTCCTGTTACACACTGTCTTAAGTCATCCAGGTGTGTAGGCATTGGAGGTAACTGAATCTTTGCTGAAATCCTACAACAAAATCGTAATTTTTAAGTCCGGCGATTGCGGGGTATTGAGACGGAGGCACACATGCTTAGTTTTGCACCCTATTTTTTAATCCACCGCGTATTTCACTTAGATGATGACAAAAATACGATAATCACACCAACCCCTTCATAAATATTAAATTCGCTAAAATTATGTTTTAAATTTATAAAATTTTGTATTAATTTTTATATTTGTAAATTTTATTGTGCCACGTTCCCTTTAATTCTCGGCTGAGTCAAGTAAAAGGTACTTTTTTTAAACAAATTTGACGACTATTCTTCAAAATTAGATTTAGGATAGACAGACTTACAGCGCGCGGAACACCATTCGCCGTCAGATAACCCGTATTGATTGCTCTACTGCCACTCCTTCCCCTATCAGCTCTCGTTGGGACGCTGTTTCCAAATCGGGTAATGTAACATCCACCCCGATATCCTTATACCTTAACCGGATATTTTCAGAAACATTGTTTCAACAGTTTTATTTATTTCTGTTCCGATGGATTTTTCCATTGCTGAGTCGTCTTCTCTTAATATAAGGGTTTCCAGAGTCCTTGGTAGAGTTGAATCTCGATGTTTTTCAATGCAAGGACGATTGCTTGTGAATTTAAACAAATTAAGGTTGCCGATGAAAATGAGTTTAATATGAAAAGGATGTTTTACTATAATTTTTAACTGGACTGATTCGAATATAAAGTTGATTTTTGGGATTAATGTGGACACAGAAAACAGGCAAACTATTTTTACAAATAATAATTCTATCCAAATTTCACATTGATTAATTATAACATGTGTAATTAACAGTCACAATTGGTTGATAACGTCCATTTCTGTGATGGATTTTACGTGGATTTATTCAACACACAGAGACATTAGTAATCCAACTTTCTTTTCTTTAATCTCAGGTAAGGATTTATGCTGTAAAGTTTGCATTGAGCTTTCATGAGTAAGTCGTAAGTCATTTAAGTAAGCAAGTTGGATTGTTATACTAAATAATTGAGTTATTAACTAAGACCTTTATTGTTAAATAATTATTGACGTTAAAAATATCAAAATGAACCAGTCCCTTTCATATTTATGTTTAGCTCAATTTTAAAGCAGCTCGAACTAAAAAAAGTTATTCTCATGCAGCTAGATTAATAAAACCTTTTCAAAAAGGTCCATTCTTCGTTGTCATTCTAGTAGTTTTATTTAAAATTGTATGATTAGTATAAACAATAATTGTATGATTAGTATAAACAATAATTGTATGATTAGTATAAACAATAATTGTATGATTAGTATAAACAATAATTGTATGATTAGTATAAACAATAATTGTATGATTAGTATAAACAATAATTGTTGTTGTTGTTGTTGTTATTGGCGGATTAGGAAACCCCAGCTTTGCTGCTAGTCACCTCTTCCACAAGCGGGAACATTGCGAAGGTTACTGGAAAGAAAGGATATAGCAGGAAAGGAAAGGGTGGGAAGGGACGGCAGCCAAATCGACCCCTCAGAGGGCCAATTCCCGTGTCCCTGTGACAGCTGGGATGAGGCTCTCAACAGGGGACTCTCATTTTGCCCTCCAACAGGTCAACTCAACTGACAGGGTATCCATGTACAACAGCCAGGGACCATTCATTCTCAGGTTGGCAGGAGGGACCAAACCCGGAGACTCTGTCCCTAGCCACTGCAAATGGAGGGACCAAAGGTGAAAGGGAAGTTAGTCATAATGGACAGCCAAAAGACTTACCATATGTAATGACAACCTCATTTGCTGTACCCAATGTCAGCCTCAAAACTGGTATAGACCAGTCTTAAGGTAGTCCTGGTACATAAATAATAACTGTATGATTAGTATTAAAATAATTGTATGATTAGTGTAAACAATAATTGTTTGATTAGTTTAAACAATACTTGTATGATTAGTTTAACATTTGATCTCTATGTTGTGATGCGTTTTTGCAATGAATCAACAACTGCTAAGTATACAATTTATTTATTTTCTTTCATAAAAACAACATCTTTAATTCACACATCAAGCATAAATATCCATTCAGAAAATCCTCAGATTACCTTTTTACCATTACCTAAACTGCTTAAGGTTATCTTTCTAGTTTTAATCAAACAAAATGTGCTTTTAATTTAAGTATAATTTTTTAAATAAACTGTATTATACACAGGCAGCCATAATCTCTCCTACAAGGTCTTGTCCTATATTATATGTAACTATCAAGAATGGCTTAACATTAATATTCATTTACATAAATGTCTATGGCAGCTTTAGGACAAATTAAAGCTCTAGAAATAGACATGATACAGTTTACCATTATGAACTGTCAATAAATTCAAAGTATTTTTCTACTTTAGTTTTTTTTTTTGGGTGGTTTGGTTAATTTTTCCCATCGAATCCAAGTACCAACATGATTTCGCACAATGATCCTGCCCACTTTTGTCTCGGTTTGAGCGAGGGAAGAGGGGAGGACCTACCCAACGGTAATCTGTCCACGTCACAAACCTTTGTCTTGTTTTAATTATACTCTTCATGTTTCAGACCGCTACAACTTTTAAATCTAGAAAAATGTTTTTTTCAGAGATTGCCTATAGTATTTGGTTGATGAATCTTCTTTTCGTAGGATTTTTTAGTTAAACCATCTTTAGGTTCAAAGTGATTATAATAATGTCATTGCATTTTAATTAAATATAGATAGTTTTATTTTGTGAAGTAAGTTTTAATTTGTAATAACTATTTCAGAGACTATACATTATAGAAATCACAGTGTTAAATAAGCTAACTAAAAGGCTTTTGTTTCATATTTTGACGTTTTAATATTAATTTCTGATGTGTAAAACGTCAAAATATGAAACAAAAGCCTTTTAGTTAGCTTATTTAACACTGTGATTGCTGTAATTTATAGCCTCTGAATTAGTTATTACAAATTAAAACTTACTTCCCAAAATAAAACTATCTATATTTGATTAAACGAGATATCACGCAGCACGCTGACGTGAGGGAAGTGAATTTCCAAATGAAAACCTTTAAAAAAATATAATAAAGGAATTAAAACATCACCGGTAACATTTTTTTGCAAAATTGAAAAATGATATTTTTGGCTGTTCTGATGCTCCTGGTTATCTTTAAATTGACTATTTTAGGATGTCAATATCGTACATTATAAGGTTTGGAGGAGGTATAGTCAGGATAACAAGTTGGTATAGGGGTATTGGGGGTGATAAAACTACATCAAGGTATGAAAAACAGCCTTTTCCAGTGTAAAATCCCCGTAAGACAACGTACTGTGCTAAGACAATTAACATTTTCTTTAATAACTCAGTTAAAACTTGTGCTAGAATGATGAGGGAGGGCTTAATATTTTTGGAATTTTACGTACAATAATTCAATATGCAATAATTTTACATCAGGGACTTTTATGACCCTTTTTAGGTCCAAGAACTCAAAATTTGAAAAATTAAAATCCCGAAAAGGGGGTTAGAGTTGTCCGATTGTTCTGCCCATCGAACTTGTCCAACTGTTTACAGAAGGGAAGGTTCCTACCAAATTTCAAGTAAATCGGATAACATCTGCGACCGCTATAATGGGAACACACACACACACACATATATATATATATATATATATATATATATATATATATAAAGATTTTAGCGATCCCCCAAAACATGTTCAGGGGGTCACGTTAGGAACTTCTATTGCGGTACCGGGCTTAGGTTTCACCGTACGGTTCATGCTAATAGTTCACTTTTTCATAGGAAATTCACTAATAACAATTACATTATTATAATCACTTTGATTCTAAAGATTGTTTAATTTAAATTAAAAAACTGCCTGTCTGTCTGTTACATTCCAGATGTAAAGTTTTGTTTGCGTATCACGGGAAAAAGGCTTTACCGATTATAACCAAATACGTATTAGATTGTTCTGTGTAGCTGTGAGAAAAATTAAGATTCTTTAAATCCATAGTGCGTCATTTACAGCCCTAAAGTTGGTCATAGCTCCAATTTTATTCTTACGTTATGATCACCACTGTAAGAATGTAAAAAATATGTTATTTAGATTATTTACATCAATTTATATGTTCCTTAATTATTACTATTTTACAAATATTGAGAAGGATAATAAGTGAATACTTTATAGTGGTGACTGCAATTTATTGAAGGTTTTTACGGTACCTTGAAGTCATTAAACCAATCTAAAGTAAATTTGAGTTATACTCAAATCCCCCTCTTGCTCCATAATAGTGTTTTCGAAATGAAAAGAAACAATATTTATTAAACATATTTCCTTAAACGAAATATGTCTTACTCGGAAGGTTTGACGAATGCAATTAAAACAAGACAAAAGGTCCGTGGACAGGGACAAATTAATTTTGAGTAACCCTTCCTGCCGTACCTTACTGCGTTCGTTTGTTACTATATTATGAAACGAAATGCAAATTTACATATTTGTTATAACGTGGGGAATAATTAAATTGTATGCGTCCACTTTTTCTTCATACACAAATACATTGCAAATCAATAAATGCACAGCCCATTTAAATCCAGCGTTAATTAATACATAAATAAAACGAACTGTGTTAATCATTATTCATCCTATAATATTTTACAAAGCTTATTAGTAACGATAATAATACCAATTAATAGTGATAAATCTCTGATAATTCGATTTCAATTTAAGATCTACTTGCCTTAATCGCACAATATGATCTTGTTTCCCTTATTTCCTTCAGCCATGTTCTGTATAACGATATTGATATTGATAAAGCTTTCTCTACCACATTAATGTAAATTATACACCTTTTAATAACAAGTTATTTTACCAAGCCATTTTGTACGACGTTGCGTCTTGTGCAGTGCTGAAGTAGGCGGTATTGATATTTACTTTATATATTGAAGACGCGTTTGAAAGAACCTTCTTTCTCACCTTCCTGAAAACATCTCAAGTAATAATTCAAAAAAGTAATTTGAAGCCGAGCGGCATTTCTAAAGCACTGACATATTGGAGAAAATTTGCCTGAACACAAGAAAAAGAATTTTGCTATCTCGGATAACATATTACTGTCATTATTTCCCTGGGATGATAATGTAAAATGAAGGTTAAAGATAATATTTATAATATCCTACGAATTTATAAAAGAAAGGAGGTGTCTGTCTGTTTGTCTATATGTCGAGTTGTGAGTTCTGTTTTAACGTAAATACTGAACTATTCACGCTGAAAATTTGTTTGTAGGTAGATAATTTATCTAGGCTACAGTTAGGCCTGTTCCCTTTGACAATACCATAGGGCTCCGCCCCAGTGGCCCATAACGTTACCATGCTATGTTAACATTAAACCTTATGGGCAATATTTTATTGGGTCAGATAATTATATAAACAAATGTAGTTGCAGCAGTAATGTTGCTGTGCGAAGCACTGGTAGTATTAAATATAATTCAAACAATAGTAAGATAGATATAAGGCCACACTACTGATAAAAAATAACCTTAACATTCGTCTTTTACTTGTTTTGATGTCGGGTTTCATAAAAATACTTCCTTAGTGGTGATTTTTTAAATATGTATTCTTTTAAAATGCAACGATTATTTTATCCATGCCTTAATATCTTACTAAATCAATGACTACTCTATTCAACATTGTATTCCACATAGTCCAATAGGATACATAATCTTTCAAGGAATACAATTTTTAAGCCTAAAACAAATTTTTACCTTCAATTAAGGTTAAGGTTTCTAACTTTAAGTTCATACATAAAACATGGTTAAGTTCCAAGGCAAATGAAATGTACGCCTCAAAATCGGTGGACAGTTAGCACGATAATTACCTGTAATGTGATATTACACATAATCACAGTAATATTATTGACACATCTTAAGTAGGTAACGAATTAGTAAATTTCAGAAAAACATAAGTTTGTCTTTAGCAGAAGGGTCGTAAAGGTTACTTGATGTTGGATTTATTGAAACTAGTTTACGAATGACCCAATCTTGTGGTTATGAGGTGGCAGGTGTAATAATATCACACACCACTCAACTCCTGCCATCACTTTTAAGTTTTACACAGTAAGTGTTCAATGACGTGATTGAAGTTCACTACTCCTTCAAAAGTTATTTTATCCGATAACATTTCTCTTATACCTAAAATGTATCTTTGTGATATTATTATTTGAGTAGAACTATAAAACCTCCCCCATAAATCCCTCTTATCCGAAAGCAGAAGTTGATCGCTCTATCCGATTACCAGAAGCCTTATCAGATCCGCTTTGCTGTTTCGATTAAGAGCAAAGAGTTTTTACGTGGCTAACCAGCAAGTGGTAAAGGATATAAAAACTACCTATAGTCCTTTTATTATCTAGTATATCGATGAATTTTTAAATGTATGAAAAAGTTAAAAATTGACTACAACATCTTTGTATCCTTTGTTTAAAATTCTTTGTTGGTGATGGTGAGTTTACTATCTAAAAATTATTGCGGATATTTGACATCATTGATTAGAGAAAACCGAGTTTCACGACGTTTCGGGATGGGATCCCAGGGATTCGTTGGGATCTGGAATCTGATCCCGAAACATCGTGAGATCTCTATGTATCTTTACAAATGTATGTTATTTTTTTGTCACTTCTAAGAATTAAGAGGACGTTTCTTCTCAGATGACCAAAGAAACGATGTTTACTCAGCACTCGTAAAATATAAGATAATACCCCCGTTGCAGCAAACCTGCATACTCAGCGAATTTCCAATACATATATATATATATATTTGTACATATATGAAATATATATAATATGTATCTATGAAACCGATATTTTGAAAGTGCTAAAGTGCTAACGTTGTCCAATGTTATTCGTATGGAGAATAAGAAAGATTTTATATCTCGCTTATTTATAAACGTATCTGGACGAAACTTGGTACATGGCTTCATTTCGTTGTGGTTTATTGATAATTTTACAAAAAAAAAACAATATTTTGCCGATGGTTCCCGTAGGAACAAACCTGCGTACTCAGCACCCATGTTATTCTTCTGGAGAATAAGACAAATGTTATGCCTCACTTAATTATGAACATAAATTAAAGTAACTTGGTATATAGCTTCACCTAGTTGAGTTACATTTATATTTGTATAAAAAGCCATAATTTGTGTTCCTTGTTGTAGCAAACCTGCGTACTCAATCTCCATGTTATTCTTATGGAGAAAAATTAAAATTTAATATACCGGTAATTTTTGAATATGTATCTATGAAACTTGGTAAGTGACTGTATACACCATATAATACACCATATATAACCAAATACAGGGAAATTCGCTAAAATTAAATATCTTGTTTCAAATTTACCCTACTGCAGTTACCAACAGAGGATTTGACTTTTTGTTATAATAAAATATGTAGTGAAACAAAACAAATACATTTATTATACTCTGATCTTTCGTTTTATACCAAACTCACTTAAGAGAAACTCATTTGTAATCGACTAAATCCGATCGTGGTGTTTTAGCTCCGGTTTTGGTTAGAAACAAAGGGAAAAAGTATTTATGTTGACGTGATATTTTACACTATTCGTCTCTCTCCTAAGGAACGACATAGATTCTCTCACTCTCCAAAACACCTCGAGATAAGGCCCCTTCCCTGAGGGCTCCAAATTGGAGTTGGTCCAGAAGGTACTACCCACTCATAAATAATACTTTTCAATATATCAACCATATTATTACATTATATCTCCCATCGATATATTTAACCCGATTATCTAACCGCTTACAGCAACTTCTCCTGGTTTAAAAGTGGTTAAAAACACCTAACACTTCTAGAAAAAATAGCTAGGCCTATATGATACAAATACTGTTCGCTTTCCAGTTGAAGATTTTTATCACGCATTAACGTTAAAAAGTATACAGTAGAGTCATATTAGCGAATTTCCCCTATAGGGAAGAAGCTATTACCGTAGGTCTCATGGTAAGACTTAAGCCCGAGACCATGATAACATTTTGTTTTGAGGTCCCCAGATGTCCAAAACACTATTCGTTCAAATTTATATATATGTATATATATATCTATATATATATATATATATATATATATATGTGTCCGTGAATGCGATAACTTGAGTAAAAAACGTCCGATTTCGATGAAATTTGGCTCAAATGTGTAAACTGACATTTATGACTTTAAGTTCGAAAACCAGAAAAATCGGACTATGGGAAGGGGGGTTTATGGGGGTTTTAAATTTTCCAAAAATCAGTTTTTTGAATTTTTTACCCTAAAATTTTTAAAACACTTAATTTAGGTTTAGACCATGTTATAGAGCTTAAAAAAACAAATAATATGGTATTTTGAATTATTAACCTAGGTTAAGTGGTTGCGGAAAAAATCCAAAAAACATGCTCATAAAATCTCCCATGTTAATCTTATGGGAAAAAGGTTTTTGGCTTTTCCTCAGTTAATTTTACTTTAAACTTCACATTTTCTTTTACCAATCACTTCAGCTCCACAAAACAATCATTTTGGTGTTTAAATTGTGATTCTACGTCAAACCGTTGCAGAGATATTCAAAGTGCTAAACACAGTACGTTGTCCAATGTTATCCTTATGGAGAATAAATAAAATTTGATATCTTGATTATTTATGAATGTATATTGATGAAATTTGGTATGTGGCTTCATGTTGTGCTGGTATATTGATAATTGCACAAAAAATAAATGTTTTGTTGATTGTCCCCGTAGCAGCTAACCTGCATACTCAGCCCTAATGTTATTCTTATGGAGAATAAGTAAAGTTTTATATCTCCCTTAATTATGAACATAAATTAATAAAACATGGTAAGTAGCTTCACCTGGTTCAGTTACATTGATAATTGCATAAAAACTCATTTCTTATCTTCCTCGTTGCAGCAAACCTGCGTACTCAGTCCTAATGTTATTCTTATGGGGAATAAATAAAAATGTAATAAATCACTTATTTATGAATGTATTTTTGTCAAACTTGGTGAGTGGCTTTATGTACTAGTGAGAAACATATCAATGCATTGGAAATTCGCTGAGTACGCAGGTTTGCTGCGACGGGGGGTATTTTTGTAATATCTCCATATCAATACTAAGATGCCAAGAATTAACCACTTTGATCATATCTTGATATTTTTTGTTTTTTAATGTATAAGTAATTAAATCGTAAAAGTTTTGAAAATTTCCTTTAAGAATTATTGTTTGTTTAATTCAAGTTTATGTAATGATTAAATGGTCAATTTGATCCGTGGGAAACAGTCACCGGTCCTTAAGTCATAGTGTAGTTGTTTCTAGTGTGATAGACAAGATTTGAATTTTATATATTTGACTAGATTTGTTTTATTTTTTATTTTAACTTATCTAACTAAGTGTAAAAAATAATGTTTTAATCAAATTAAAAATAAATTGGTTAGGGCCTACGTGTTGAAAAAAAAATTCGAGACCCTGATAAATAATTATCTTATTTTCGACCATCTAATTTAAACTAACTAGCGAAAAAATAAAAGTAAGTAATAATTTTAATGTGTTATAATTTAATATGTATAAGAATAAAACGACAACAAAATATATCAATTAACATTGACAAAAAACAACAAATACATTATATTGTGTATTGCATTGCATTGTATTGTTGATTTTGTTAACAACATTGATGAAAAATAGTATTTTTTTAACCCACTTCGTTTGGTATTTTTTTGTTGAAAGGAAAAACAATCTTCAAGTTAAGTTGAAAGACGAACCTTGAAGTATTTTGAAAAGTAATTGACAAGAAGTGTTTGACAAGCAATAAGGGGGAAGAAAAGTCTTTCGTCACTTTCAACTGCGTGTTGTCAGAAAAACGCTTTAACGAATTTCTTTAAAATGGGCATTTTATTGACAAAACTGAATTTCTAATTTATCTTTCGTAATAAAAAGTTTAGCTTTTTATAAGTGCATATCAAACGCATATTGTGAACAACTTAATGTAAATTTACTTATGTCTTATTATCTTGATGTCATTTATATATATATATATATATGCAAACAACTGGTGTATTTTTCGGTTTGCAATAACTATTTCATTGTGTTACGGTAATTTTTTAATAACCACGGATGATGTCCATTAATTAAATTATCTTGCTTAGAAAATTAACTGTATTCATTTAAAAGTCTCGATTTGAAGGGTAAATTAAGTTATCTTTTTTTAAGAGTTTTCGCGATTTTTGAATTGAGAACAAGTTCAAAAATGCTTAAGAATATGACAAACTAGAAATATAAATAAAAAATTGACTTATAAGTATGAGAAGAATTATTTGTCATTGTTATTAATTTTAAAATTCCCCGTAAGAAAACCATCGCGGATAATCAGAAGACGTACGATAAGACGGATAAAATTATAAAACAAAACTGTCCTAAACAAGTTAAAACCCTCTTATCTCTTTATATTGTTTTCTTGTAATTATTCTGCATTTTAAGTTTTCTGTATACAATGATAGTGTGAATTGTATACAGCTCAATTGGTTACTGTTCGGGTTACTATAGTTGTACTGCTACCATATGATATTGTACACTTCCATCAAACTAGATTATCATCAACAGATTTGCAAAAACATTTTTCATAAATATTTAATAGATTATACTACATATTAAATTATTTAACAAACGTGGTTTGGTAAGAGTAAATATATAACGTATGCGACATAAAATATCATATGTACATATTTTATCACATAGGAAATACCTTCATTATGAATTTTTAAGTAATCCTTAGAATTTTCGTTCTCTCCAAAATTAAAACTTTCATCATACATATTTAGATTATAGGACGTTTTGTGAAACCAAACTAAATAAAAAGTCACAGTAATATTTTGGTTGGGTAGCACGAACATTAGGTTCTTCATTATGTTAAGAACAGGAAAAAATAACTATATAAATAAGTAAATATTCGCTTACGTACTCGTTTCCAATATGCGTTTATTTATTTCCAAGATGTTACCTCATTCAAAGCCAAAACGCCGTTCGCCGTCAGATAAAAAGAATATTGATTACCTGGTTTCCGCTCCCTTCTGTTATCAGCTACCGTTGTTTGCAGAAGGGTTAATGTACCACACCGATATTCAGAAAAAACCTTGACGCCAGAATTGATTAGAAATATAAAATAAGCTATTTCAGAATATTGTTGTTTTCATCAAATGACTTTAATTACTTATTTTGCAGTTCGACAACCTTTTAGTAATTCAAGCGTTTTATTTTAAAGTGAAAAGTAACTAAAATATAACTTGCGAAATGTTTTGTTGTTTTATAACTGTATAGAGTATAACTTATGACGGTTACCTCCAAAAAAGTTTAACATTGATTTCCACCACTGACAATTCATTACTAATTTTGCTTATTTCCTAATTTATTCTTCTGATCTTCAGGTTTTAATTTACAAACTTCTTCTTAGTGAAACAATGCGTATTTCTAACAATTTCCCTCTCCTAAATAAATTAAAATCAAGTTTTATGATATATCAAATTACTTAGATTTTGAGACTAAAATGTATTTTTATCTCATTGATGCCTCTAAATTGACATTTTTTCCTTGAACTTTCAACAAGAAACACATGTTCATACAGTTTAAATGCCACTGCATTTATTTTTAACCTCCTAAGATGTTAAATAAATTCCTTAGCTCACTAATATATTTTGAAAACAAGAAAAATATTTATGTTGCTAAACATCAACAATAGTTAAACATTTGTTCCTGTTTTCAAAATAAATGAGTAACTAAAAATTGTTAGCTTCAATAATATAAAGAAACATAGTGTCTAAAAAAATACAGTAGCATCCAAAATGAAGCAGTAAAAAGATCTTAACAACCAAAATAAACAACCACGAATTAAATTCCAGTATAGCACGTGAATTATCATAACACCTATGAATTTTAGTAATTTAGACATTTTTGTCTTGAGAAATCTGTAAACACCATATTTATCATAAATATTGCATGATAGTTCGTGATCATTTTTATCAAGATAGTATATGCCACTTTTACTCGAAGTTCAATATAGGCTACTCAAGACCCACTAGTGTTACAATTGCTTGGAAATTTCCATAATTTCATACTTAAATATTTCCTTTTCCCCATTACAACCATTATGAGTTCCGTGTTTTAAAATGTATTATTGGTCCCAAATCACCAAATCATTCCTATTCCAATCAATACAGGAGCCAGCCAATTACGCCAGGACGGCACTGGCGCAGCGGGAGTTCGGCGAATGGTAATTCATACATATCAGGGACTTTTGTCTCTTTTAATTACGCTCGTCCCGTCTCCTGTTGCAGGACTTTTGTAATCATTTTCATTTTCTGTTTTTAGAGGAAGTTTACATCTATGGATTGGCTGATAAAACAATCTTTTATTTTTAAATGTGTTTTTATTTTGTTCCGTTTTTTATTTTACCTACAAATTTACTTTTTAAATTGTAGATATTACCTTAACTAGAGTATACAAACTTGAGTTCATGACGTACAAACTAATACATCCATTGGCATTGGAATTAAGCAGACACACCCCACTGGACCGATGGTGATGAAATCAGATAGGGAGATTTATGATAAGATTATAGGAACTAGGAACTATCTAAAATTCTGTAGAAAGAGAGCTAGTCTCCAAGCAGACGTATGCCTATCATCTATCTAATAATCGTTGGGGCTCCATCCCAAAGAATTTTCAAATTTACATTGCAATATTTTTGTCAAATAGTGTGTACTCAATTAATTTACTTAAATTTTTGGAATAAAGATTAGTAATACGATACAATATCGTAAGTTCAAAATATCACAAAATCCTAATCGTAAAACATTTGGCGCTCTACATCCACTTTGTTTTTGCTGAACGCATTGATTAATGATGTGGTAGAAAAATAGGTAATCCACCAGAATCAAATATAATTCCAAAAATCCTTTTTACTTTCTCCCTCCATGCATAGTAAATGGAGAAAGTATTTTTTCGTCAAAATTTTCGAATTTGAGTTGTTAGTGGAAATATTCGTTTTGGTGCTCCCTGAACCCAAAAAAGTGGTTTTTACGTGATGTCTGTCTGTGTGTGTGTGTATGTGTGTGTGTGTGTGTGTGTGTGTGTGTGTGTGTGTGTGTGTGTGTGTGTGTGTGTGTGTGTGTGTGTGTGTGTGTGTGTGTGTGTGTGTGTGTGTGTGTGTGTGTGTGTGTGTGTGTGTGTGTGTGTGTGTGTGTGTGTGTGTGTGTGTGTGTGTGTGTGTGTGTGTGTGTGTGTGTGTGTGTGTGTGTGTGTGTGTGTGTGTGTGTGTCTGTGTGGATGTGTACAGAGCTAGAACCCTAACCAATGGGCCGATTTTTATAAAATTTGGTATGTAGGTACTAATCCACGATATCTCCAGGCGTTTTTTCATTTTTTGGAATTTTTGATTTTTAAGGGTAATTAACCCCCAAAAACCGCCAAAAAACATGAAAAATCCAAATTTCTCAAAAACGGCTCTAACGATTTTGATTAAACTTTAGTCATTTGTAGAACTTTGGTTTTTCAACAAAATGACAGCACTCTCATTTCTGTAAAAATTCGGGTTCAGAAATTACAAGACTTAAAATATTCAGTTATTTGGATTTTTCATTAAAAAAACATAAATATAAAAAATATTACTATTCATCATTAAAAAGAGCTAAAAAACTAAATAATTTGGTATTTTGAATTACTATTCTACGATTGCTTGTTTTGGAGAAAATTTAAATTTTCATTTTGCGGTAAACGCAGTACGTTGCCCAATGTTATTCTTATGGGGAATACAAAAATTACTATTTATCTCTTATTTACTTATAAATTTCATTCAAACTTGATATGCTTGTCAATTTAGCATTGACCAACAGAGGAAATTCGAAATATGTTGCCCCTTAATAACCCTTGGGGGGAATAGGGGTCATTTCCCCTCTCGAAACCACGAGTGTAGCAATGGATTTTGTAGTGCTTCCAAAGCAGGGATTTGGGTGGATGTTTTTTTAAAACAACTTGTTTACAAGATTTTCTGTACATTTGACCGTGCTTTGTATTCTATATTTATTAAATAAAAAGTAATTTATTCGTTAAAGTTGGGCTAAAAGGGAGAAAGTATGTGTCAGTTTCCTGTCACCGTTTATTTAATCTTCAATTCTTACTTTTTAAATGGCATTAATAACCTTTTTAACGGACCGATTGACCAGAATTTTGATACGATGGTTCATACTGTACAAACAAACATTTTAATGACTCACCATTCGCCACTACATGAACCTAATATAAAAAGAGCTCGCACGCAGCACGCTGACGTGAGGGAAGTGAATTTCTGCATTAAAACCTTAAAAGTATCAAAAAAGGGCTTAAACCAACACGGGTTAAATTTTTTTGAAAATTGACAAATTTTATTTTTTGGCTGTTTTGATGCTCCTGGTTATATTTAAATTCACTAATAGGATGCCAATGTTGTACATTGTAAAGTTATAAAAAGGTATTTTCGGGATAGCAAGTTGGTATAGGGGTATTGGGGGTGATAAAACGATATTAAAATATGAAAAACAGCCTTTTCCAGTGTAAAATCCTCAGAAGACAACGTACTGTATTTTGACAATTAACATTTTCATGAATAGCTCGATAAGTACTTGTGCTAGAATGATGAGGGAGGGCTTAAAATGTTTGGATTTTTATGTAAGATAAGTTAATGTGCAATAAGTGTACATTTGGGGCTTTTCTGTCCCTTTTTGGGCCCAAAAACTCAAAATTTGAAAACTTAAAATCCCCAAAAAAGGGGGTTAGAGTTTTCCATTCTTTCCCAACGAACGTGTACAACTGATTATAAAAAGAAATATCTCTACCAAATTTGAAGTAAATCGGACAAAAATTGCGACCGCTAGAGTGCGAATACATACATATATATATATATTTATTTAGAGACCCCTCAAAACGTGTTTAGGGGGTCACGTTAGGAACTTCTATGGTGGTCCCGGGCTTAAGTCTCACCGTGCGGGTCATGCTAATAGTTCACTTTTCTATAGGAAATTCACTAAAAATATTTATTATACTAATTTTAACAAACTCATATATTACCAAAACTAGTGAAGCCGCGAATAACGACACTTAGTTTATGTTAATTATAAAATTAAGATTATACTAATACAAACAGGAACGACGACGGTAAGTCGATGTGACATGAAGTGATGGATTAACGTATCCAATATCGGGACATGCTTGGTTTAAGATTTTCGCCTTCTGAAACGCCATTGATAGCGGCTGTATTATCTCCTCTTTAAATAATAATTATAGTTTCTGATAATTTTAAACTGATTAGGCTTCAACAAATATTGACTCTTATACTGCCTAGAAATATTAATAGTCCAGTCATATTAGACAAATTACCTGAAAACACCTTATAAGCATAAGACTTGGTGTATGTGTTGAACTTTACCCCCAGAATAACATTAGACAAATACTTAAAAAAAAAACTTGTGTCAAGTTTCGAATTTTTGCTTATAACTCTTTTATTATTGATGGTAGAGGAAAACGTTTCCAATAACAGCTGTTTTAAATGAACAAATGCACAATTCTGATTTTCATCACTTTTGCTCTAAACCTAACGGTTTTAGAGTTATCAATGACAACCATCATTTGGAAAAAGTCAAAATAATCAGAATTGCGCATTTTTTAATTTCAAACAACTTTTATTTTAACGTTTACCTATTTCATCAATAATAAAAGAGGCATAAGCAAAAAAGTGAAAATTGGCCTACATTTTCCAAGATGGCAGCCGTAACAACAGTTTTTTTTTAGGACTTTTAATATGTTATTATGGAGGTAAAATTCAACACATACATCAAATCTTATGCTTATAAGGGTGTTTAAGGTGTTGGAGATATTTAATTTAAAATTATTACACTGTAATACATATAAATTAATTAATTACTTACTTCGAATTCCAGGTAATTTACAATATCTGTTTTCTGATTCTGCAGCGAGCGGAAAAATCGTTTTTGCTCGCTGCACCTTACTTTTTCGCTCGCTGACTGTAATAAACAGCTGATTAATTGTTTATTTGGACCAAGCTAACTGACCGACGTTTATAACATCTCGTGAGTTCAATGATAATGGATGGAAGTGAATTTTGTGTGTTGTATGGTCTACGTAATTGAAATTGCAGGAAAAGTTGTATCGAATTACAGGAATGTAAAGTGTCTTTATGCTCGTAGTCGTATTATATAAATAACTATTTTCCTTAGACGGCGTATTTAGTCTTTGTAATCCCGGTGACACCGGCAGCCCTGCATTCCGCCTTTGAGCGCTCAGGCATGCCAACCTTCCAGCTCCAAGTTGGCCGGCGGAACTATGCTTTGAAAAGCTTTTATGGACGTTGTCGTCATTGTACAGATATGCGTGCGCAGCTGATACGTTGCAGGATCAAGTTTGTTAATTAAACTACCTCGTTTTGTTTTAGTACTAATGGATCTAAAAACAGTGAGGTACCGTTAGCGGAAATAGTCGCACTGGAGACCGCTCGTGAAAAAGTATCATAGCAGTCAGCCAGGATTGAACCTACGTTTGACCACGACTGACTTGCAAGGCCAGCGCTCTACCTCTGAGCCGGTGTTCTCTGTTCTTGACATAGTAAAAGTATTCATGTTCACGTATTTTAAGTCCCTTCCTTTTCACGGAAGACTCGCTTTTATATAAATCTTGGTACTTCGAAATTAAAACCTTAAAAATATCAAATAAAAGGGTTTAAACCAACACTGGTTAAATTTTTTTGAAAATTGAAACATTTTATTTTTTGGCTGTTTTGATGCTACTGGCTAAATCCACTAATAGGATGCCAATGTTGTACAATATAAAGTTAGAAGGAGGTATTGTCGGGATAACAAGTTGGTATACGGGTATGGGGTGATAAAACAATATTAAGATAGGAAAAACAGCCTTTTCCAGTGCAAAATTCCCATAAGACAACGAACCGTATTTTGACAATTAACTTTTTCTTTAATAACTTGGTAAGCACTTGTGCTAGGAGCTGGGCTTAAAATCTTTGGCTTTTTACGTACAATAAGGTAATATGCAATAAGTGTACATTTGGGGCTTTTATGACCATTTTTGGGCCCAACAAACTCAAATTTTGAAAACTTAAAATCCCCAAAATAGGGGGTTAGAGTTTTCCGATTGTTTTGCCCAACAAACTTGTTCAACTGATTATAAAAAGGAATGTCTCTACCAAATTCAAAGTAAATCGGACAAAAATTTCGGCCGCTAGAGTGCGAACACACACACACACACACACACACACACACACACACACACACACACACACACATATATATATATAAAGTTTTTAGAGACCCCTCAAACATATTCAGGGGGTCACGTTAGGAATTTCTATGGTGGTCCCGGGCTTAAGTCTCACCGTGCGGGTCATGCTAGTTCACTTTTCCATAGGAAACCATAAGGAAATTCACTAATAAATTAATATGCGTATGATAAATCATAGATTAAACATACTCCTCAGGTATAAAATCAATGGGATAATATCTAGAATGTGAGCAGATTTGGGGTGGAGTGCGGAGGAATTTTGAAACAATGTAAAAACTGACAAAACAGGTTTGCATTTACAAAGGATCCGTGAAGGATGACAAAGGGAGGAAATATGGGTCGTTATGATTCATGAATTAATGAATATTATGGTGCTATAAATTAACATTTCCTTAACGTCGAGTTGTCATACAACAAACGTGTGTTTCCCTTTCGTATTCACAAAAAAATATCCAGAACTACGTCAATAAAACTAGACTTTTGAATAGTTATAATATTAGTAAAATAAATGTATCCATCAGTAAACCAATTTTTGATAACACCACTTTTTAACTGATACAACAAATACTTCAAACACATTATAGAATAACGTTACAAAGTGCTACAAAAATGTTCAAAGCAAATTGATGGAGTATTTTAAATAAACCAACTAAGCTCACCAGTAATAATACAAACATTAATATATCAGTGAATTCAGTTTGTTTATTGATATCTGATATTTTCAGAATTTGTCTGTGATTGATAATTACGAAGTAATTATTGATATTACGATAAGGTCTTTGAAGATTCATTTAATAATGTGAATGACCACCAGTTATTGAACGATGCTTTATTAAAGCCGAGGATTTAAATGATACATCAAATTAGCATTCGTATAACGTATTAATGTGAAACGTTAAGTTATTAATATTTGTTTAGTGAAGTTGTTTGACGATCTCTCATCCGTAATATTTACGGTGATTGCTGACGAGGACTGATGTACAAGAGAATTGGTATTTATACATAAATGATTTTAATTATGAATCTAAAAAAATCATCTATTGCTAACTTATACATAATTTTTGTGGTTAGGGGGTTGTAAGGGCTCAAACAATTTACTTAAAATGTTGGAAATAACTAAATACTGGATTAAAAATAAGTTCCAGACAGGTCTCAAGGAAAAAACAATATATATATATATATATATTATTGTTTTTAATATATATATAATATATATAAACCTAATATGAGAAGTGAACAAATCAAAATTTCGCTTATGGCGTTTAAAATCAAGTCAAAAAATTCATAACAGCTGTTTATAATCAATCAGTGAACTGTCAAAGCAATACACATGTAGTTTAAGTATTAACATGTGGTTTCTGAGAGCAGAAACTAAACCCAACAATTTAAGATTACATAGAGAGTAATCAAATTCAAAATGAATCAAAGCAAAACTCAACAATAATATTAACTGAGGAACCTCAACCATGTAGAAAAAAGGCAAAAGAGCTAAGAAAATCTGAACGTTAGTAGGGGGACGGGACGTGGTGAAGAATTATTATAAATCATTTAAACAAATTGACTGACCCTACCCGAGCAAAGCTCGGTCCCCCAGGTACTGGTATAGTAATACACACGCATTTTAAGAGGACGTTGGAGTCAGAAGAAATATCGTCGCTAACCCTAGCGCTACGGGCTATTTCAATGTTAAAACGCACAAAACATGTCTTTACTGGAAAGCATATTTTTTTGTTACTGTTTAACCCATTGATTTGGAATAAATTTTGTTTGAATCTCTATAAAGTTTTGATTCGTGTTTGCTGGGAGTTTTATTTTTTAATGACTAGAAAACACTACAAAATATGTATAAAAATATAGACTTTAAATTACTATATTTTTGGAAATGTATTATTTTATTTGGAAAATAGCGAGCAAACCCACTGCGTCTTAAAAATACCTTTAATTTGAGACATCTTTCATAATCGTATGTTGATAAATAAGCGAGATATGTGGTTTTAAGTTTAACATTGTTCTTATGGAGGTAAAATCCAACATGGCCGCTCTCCAACGCCCTCTTAAGTTTATAAAGCTGATATTTGTTGCATAGATCCGAAATTAAAATAAACACGATCGGGATAATGTATCTTTATTTGTCAATTTACGGTGACACGAGGGTTTTATTCGCCAAGTTAATGGAATAGCTTTGTCATTATTGATTCACAATCAGTAAATTGTGTGGGAAAAGTACTTTGGCAATGAAATTCATTTAAATCAAAATCATTTTCAACTGGCTATCACTATAATTAATTCACATATGCCTTAAAATACGCCCTATTTGGGTTGGCGTCTTATACAGTGATTGCAAGATAAAGGGTATCCAAAGAAAATATGTTTATTTTTAAAATATAATATTGACAAAATTTTTTATAAAATATCACTCTTGTTTATCACTTTATGTTTAATTTAATGCACTATAAATAAAAAAATACTTGCTTTGCGGAATTTATAAGCCCCGAGCGATTACTGAACACTTAAGGGTTTCTTTATGAAACAAAGGGTTTATCAATATAGACTAATATGTAGATAGATAAATATGGTATTTTTCATTGTAATACACAGTGAAATACTTACTTACAATACTTTTGTGTTTGCCCGCATACGAACACTATAAGAAATTAGTTTATATGATAAAAGTGTTTCAAATACTATAATTTAGTAAAATATTGCCATTGATTGAATAAATGGTAAAACCTTTTACTGTCAGTTAAAAAATGCTCTTGGTAATCTATTATCACGGTTTTTAAACAAACAAAACCACTTAGTAAATAACAAAACAAATATTCGCTTTATTTAGTAAATTATAAAACAACAAATAAACAAATTTAGCAAAAAACACTTGTTTTTTATGTTTTAATAGACTACAATACCTTTGTAATCACCGATGAATTTAAAACATCAATAACAAACAATGTAAAAAGTAAAACTGTTTTAAGTTGTTCCATTTGAATATTGAGATCGATTTTATTTTATAAAGTATCACAAGTCTCTTCTGTGGGAACCGTCCTTTGTTATTTAATAAATTTATTTGTAAATATTACACACTATTGTGAGGGTGATCTTCGTTTGTTTTTCATTAAATAGTTAATTTACTCCTAGACCACCGAAATAAAATTAAGTGAAGCATTCGTTAAACATTTACGTCATCTATAAATACATTTCTATTGTTAAATCCGACAAATAGACGCTATACAATGTTAAAACCACCCAAGGGGCTATACACATATTACGTAACGCATTTTCCGTCATTTCAGAAACCCCCTCCCTCCCCATGAAACGCACCATAACGCTTGACTATACCCCCCCCCCCCACCCACCATCCAATGTATTAGGATGTATTATACGTAACTCAATCGTATTAGGTTTTAAAATAGCTTAAACCTTTTAAACATCATTTGATTAGCAATTTGGAATATGGATTTCAATGAATCTTTATATTACTTTCTTTTAACAACATTGTTTAAAAACTTATATCAAAGCAAAATATATACAAACAAACAAACAAGACTGTTACTAACAATATAAACGACAAAATAAACTATCTCATCTACGTAACAAACTTAGTTTATAACTAATACAAATACAAAACAACTTAAAAACTAAAGATGTGGGTGGCATTTTGCGCAATACTTTATCAAGTCTTGATTTTCCACTCTAAAATAACACAAACACAGATGTAAAATGTAAAGCGATACAGAACTTTCTCAAAACACGTTATGTATTTATTTTTAGTTTAACTGCTATTAAAATAGTATAACGGAGGTACTTTTTATATAACTAATTGTAACCTTGATTTAGATATAAATCTAATTATTTTTTAATTCTGAAAGATTTATAACACTATCAATAGATACGGGAGTGCGCCAGCTCTTAGGGTGGGTTACGTAACGTTGATCCAAACCCCCCTCCCCCACATAACGCTACGCCATACCCACCCCTTAAGTGCATTTCGTAGTTTGTGTATGACCTACATTGTCTAATCTGTTCATCTGGATGCCATAGGTTTTAACATTGAAAACATTATTTTATGAATTTTTTTTTAAACTGACTTAGATTCACACCTCTATGGACACTTTAATTGTATTCATCTACTCATAATTTTATTTATTGCAAATGGCCTACTTTGGTTTAAATATCAAAAACCTAATTTATACATCACCTTTTTGTATATTCAAAATATCATGCAAGTTTAACGCTGAAACTCCATTTAACACTGCTTTGGCTTAGAATTCAAAATTTATTACCGACATCGGAAGTGATGCTGTGCTGATCTGATTACACCGGAAGTGAAGGCATTTCCGGTGCCGGGGTTTAACTACCTGAAGGTTCCCTTGCGTTTTGAAATAAAAATTATAGAAAACATAATTTTCCCAATGAGTTTACACATTAACAATATTGTAATTTTTGTACTAAAAAAACAATAACTATTGCTAATTATGTTATAAATCAAAAATTAAAAGGTCTTACTAGATATAGCATTATATATTTTTAGACATCAGTTCTAAATTCTGGCAAATTTCATACAGATTCGTCCGAACATTCCCCATCTGAGAATGCCCCATCTTCAGAGGGGTTACCAAATACCATAAGAAAAAATATTTTCTTATTATATCTTTTCGGAGATCAAGTAATATTTACAAGAAAGTTGTAAAATGTAAAATTATTTATAAAATTAGAGAGTCTCACTCTTTGTTATGCCCCTGGTGGTGGATCATGGATCTATAAAACATTCTATACAATGCATTTTATTAATTTAAATTACATTTGTTTAATATTGCAAATGCCATTAACTATTACTCGGAAGAGTGTACTTACTATAAGCACCGTATTGTGTACTTTTTCTAATTTTGTTCATAAATTTCAATTGGGATGAAACACTATGGATATAATTTCCTAGAAATAACACATTTAGTACTTAATACATGCATTTAATGCTTCATAGTAAGTATTTATCATGGAAGAATATAAATAAATAGATATTGAACAGATATTGACAAAACAAATTGTTTATACATTAACAAAACAACGAAACAGACATGATGCAGATTAAAATATTACTAGAATGTCAACGAATTTTGCTCAATGACAAATTTTGTAAATAATTAAGAAGCAGAAAAAGATTTGCTTAAGTTACAACAAAATATCGAGTAGTTTAATACTATCAAGGAAGATGTTCACTTCATGAAATCGAAATCTTTTAGTCACTCACTAAATCTCCTGGTACATGTTTACACGTCAGACCTTCTTATAGCGAATTTCCCCTATAGGGAAGAAGCTATTACCGTAGGTCTCATGGTAAGACTTAAGCCCGAGACCATGATAACTTTTCATTTTGAGGTCCCCAGATGCCAAAAACACCATTCGCTCAAATTTTTATATATGTATATATATATATATATATATATATATATATATATGTGTGTGTGTGTGTGTGTGTGTTTGTGTCCGTAAGCACGATAACTCTCGTAAAAAAGGTCCAATCTTAATGAAATTTGGTACAAATGTGTAAAGTACCATTTATTTGAACTAGTTCGAAAACGGATGATGAATCGCACCATCCGAAGGGGGGTTTTGTACCCCAAAAATGTGTTTTTTGGGGCTTTCACATTTAATTTTAATTTAAATCAAATTTTAATTCAGCTTAAAAAAACAAACAATTTGGTATTTTGATCATTGCTCTACGTCAATTGGTTACCGAGATATTGAAAGTGCTAAACACAGTACGTTGTCTAATGTTATTCTTATGGAGAAAAAGAAAAATTGTATATCTCGCTTATTTAAGAACATAAACTGGCAAAATTTGGTATATGGCTTGATCTGGTTATGGTTTATTGTTGTTTGCACAAAAAAACAATTTTTCGCCTATGGCTCCTGTAGCAGCAAACCTAGGTACTTGGTCCCCATGTTATTCTTATGGAAAATACTTTAAATGTTATATATCGCTTATTTATGAATGTATATGGATGAAACTTGGTATGTGACTTCACTAAGATGAGTTTTATTAATATTTGCATAAATCTCATTATTTTGTGTGCCTTGTTGCAGCAAACCTGCGTACTCATCCCCAATGTTATTCTTATGGAGGATAATTAATATTTTAAATATCGCTTGTTTGTGAATACATTTCTTATGAATCCTGTTAAGTGTTATAATGTGTTATGTTATATATTCATTGGAAATTCGCTGAGTATGCAGGTTTGCTGCGACGGGGGTATTATAATAGTTTAATTGTCAGCAGTGATCAGTCGTCTCCAAAAACTCTTGGGATCCAGCTACTTGAACGAAGTCATTATGACCTTCACCTTTCAGGAAGTATATCATTTTCATATCATACAATTTTTAAAAAAACCTACATTTTTCATTTTTGCAGAAATCATTTTGATACAAAGTTATGAACCTGTTTTAGTATTTTATATGCCTCATGCAAAGTTTATGTTCATGAGAAAATGTAAACAAAAAGCACACAACAAAACAGGATAACAGTTAAGTGAAAACATCTTATAACTATTAAAACATAATTTTACGATCGTCAGATTAGTTTTTCTATCAGTCAAGAAAACCAATTTAGCATGAGTAAATAGGTAAATATCAGTTAATGAAAACAGCTAGATCATCGTCACTCCATATCAGTTAGTTTTCCAGCAAAAACTAATTACATGGTTATATCAAGCTCAACATTGAAGATGAGTTCATTAGCACGCATTGAGTAAGCAAATTATTTTACAGAGAGTGCATTTAATTATAATCTATCTAATGTACGTGGACCTAAGCATATTTACTGCCTAAGGATTGTATAACTAATAATTTTGAACTTTTTAAACTACTTTTTCAAGAAACTTGTTTTTCTAAACCTTTTAATCTAATAAGCAAGCAATGTTTTTTATTTCAATGTGGAAACCGAAAAAAATGTTGTATAAGAAATTAAATTTATTGCAATACTGCATAAATAATACTTATAATAATAACACTAATAAATAAAAAACAATATCAGTGTGGAATTTCTTAGATTTTTAATTTTCTATCAAGTTGGAAAAATGTGGCTCAACCAATTCGTTTAACTGACAATTTGTATTTAATTAAAATATATTTATTGTTTTGAATGGAAAATTGAAATTACAAGTGGAAACCAGAGATTGAATTCACCGGAGCAGATGAATACAACAGAGATTGGGAGATGATTGCTGGCCACGCGCCGTGTTGACGGGGAAAACTTTACAGACATTATTTGGATATACCCATCCCTAGTTAAAAACATTTTTATGTTTATGTTTATATTTGTATTGGTATGAACAATCACACAATGATTTTATACTATTAACAACAATGACCTAATCATGATACGAAAAGAGAAGCCCGATACGAACTAATGTAGAGTTGAAAGCTCAACACTAAAATGGATGCGGTTTTTATAGAAACTTCTCAAAATCTTTCTAAACATGTGGTGTATGTAAAGCGATAAATAATAAACCACATGTTTAAATCTACTACTTTTAAATCATGGAGAACCACAACAGTGTTTTAGTATTCACGCAGGAAACTAAAGTTAAACCAGTTACTTTATACCACACAGGATAAATTATAACTTCCCTATAAGATGCAATAACTACAATATTGCATTATAAGTTGCAATATAAGTTAGTTTATAAAGGTGCAATGTTTATCTAATGCAGATGATGATTATTAAATCATGTTTATATCGTCAGGGTGCAACTATTGTCAGACTTATTATTATGTCTTAGTTATTGTTAATATTACTAACCATTTCAAACACATCACGAAATTATTTGTTCTTAAAGATACTATCTATAACAAATATGTATATTAAAAATATTATAAAAGGTAGTTCACAAAAAGTATTAGATATTTTAACATATTATCCTCGTATTTATAAATATTTCGCGTTCTTCAATGCCTTTAACTCCTAATAAAATGAAGCCAAATTTCATTTAGTATGTCACACGGTCATGGTGCTATAAATGCTCAGTCATATATCATCAGGGCAATGACAGAATCATTAAGTTAAACCATTCTCTCATCAGGCGTGATGATGATCGGTGTGGCAAATTGAAATCGATTGCCTTGTGCCACTTACAAGTATATGTGTGTCACCACCTTGTATGTATGTATAAAACTTAAATAACGGGTGATTAAAAATATTATAGATTTCAAAATCGAATAGCTTTATGGGAAAATGTTTAACAAAATGCTCATAGTTAGGTATTTCCAGTTAGAGTGTATAATATCATTAAGGAGTTCCCCACCAGTCCCAAAAATGTTTCTCAAAATTTGATATTACTCGAAATTCGTCTTGCAGCAACTTTATTCTTTGTGGAGTTCGTTGAGTCGGAAATTGTATCAGGTTTTGGATCAAAAACGTAGCAATCAGATATCTTTATTGTCTGTAAGCATTACAACCATGCAATGGACAACGTCAAATGTGGACAAAAACAAATGTCATACAACTAATGCAGGTTAAGTGATCTACATAATTGCAACTTAAGTATTTTATCACAGACATTTAAAATCTAACAAGACATAAAATTGAAAAAAATTACAGATATAAAACATAGGGGCCTACATATACAACATTTTATATAAAATAACATATTTAAAACATGAACAGTTTAGGTTACATCAAAAGTATACTGACTTCAGGGCAAAGTATTCACTCAAGCTACAGAAAGGGTTCAGGGTTAACCAATTATACGATCTTAACTTAAACTACTTAAATTCTAATAGCTTACAGTCATTGTGCAATTTATTAAATATTTTTAAACGAATAACTCCAAACCTGTTCTTACATTTACTTAATCTACTGTATGGGTATCTAACTGAGATTGGTTCCTGGTATTGTGATAGTGTATATCTGATCTATGTACACATAACCCTGCAATACAATTATTTTTTACATGTAGCTCCTAAGATAGCTCCACTACCTAAAACACCAGTAGTTCACTGTGGACACTGCGGACGTCAGGAAGCATGAGCAACACGTGAACTGAGAATAGCATATTTTAGTCCGCGAAGTCCCAAATTCAATTCCCGTCAACCAAAAATGGGTATTTGCTATGTGAAAATCCCGCTGCCCGCTGATTCGGGAAAAACATAAGCTGTAAATCCTAACCTGTAGATATTTAAATACCCCCGTAGCAGCAAACTTGCGTCCTCAGCGAATTTCCAATGCATATACATTTATCTTAATACCACAGAAAGCCACACACCAAGTTTCATCAATATACATTCATACAACAAAACAACGAACAAACGATTTATGAGATTTTAATTACTCTTCATAAGAATAACATGGCGGCTGCGTATGCAGGGTTGCTGAAGCAAGGAACAGAAAAAATGGGGTTTTATACAAAAATCAATATAACTCAAGAAGGTAAAGCCACATACCAAATTTTATTAATATATGTTCATAATTAAGAAGGGGCTCCAGTCCTCTGCTTGTCCCATAAGACCAATGTTAAATTTCAAAGTCCGTCCCTCCTCAACGGGTTGTCCAAAATTGATTATTTATGGTTCTTTTTAAAGATAAAAAATATATCTAGCGATTTCAGTAAGCAGAATTTCGTTATCATAAATAGTTCGCGCACACAAAAATCGTAAATATTGAATATTTTGTAATTTTATTGATTGATTATTATTTGCGATTTCGAAATTCTGCTTACTGAAATCGCTAGGTATATTTTTGCTCTTTAAAATGAGCCATAAATCAACGATATTGAATAATCCGTTAAGGAGGGACGGGTTTGAAAGTTAACATTGGCCTTATGGGCGAAGCAGGTAGAAACGCGAAAAGTTTAGTGACTGGATTAAGGGAGATAACACGTTACTTATTCTCCATAAGAATAACATGGGAGCTGAGTACGCAGGTTTGCTGCTACGGGAACTGTCGGCCAAAAAATGTCTTTTTGTGCAAATATCAATAGACCACAACTATATGAAGCAATATACCAAGTTTCATCAGGATAAGTTGATAAAAAAGCGAGATATTCAATTTTTCTTATTCTCCATAAGAATAACATTAGACAACGTACTGTGTTTAGGACTTTCAATATCTCTGTAACCATTTGACGTAGATCAATAATCAAAACACCAAATTTTGCGTCTTTTTAAGCCAATTCCAATGGAAAAAAACTAAAATTTGACTAATTAAAAAATTATATGTAGAAAAATTAAAAAAAACATTTTTGGGGTACAAACCCCCCCCCCCTTCGGATAGATCGATCTGTCTGGTTTTCAAACTAAAGTCATGAATGCTGCTTTACACGTTTATACCAAATTTTGAGAGTTAAACTGCTCACGGACACACACACACATATATATATATATATATATATATATATATATATATATATATATATATATATATATATATATATATATATAGGTATATATATATATATATACAGTTTCGAACGAATGGAGTTTTTGCATCTGGGGACCTCAAAACGAAAAGTTATCATGGTCCCGGGCCTAGGTCTTACCATTTTGACTACGGTAATAGCTTCTTCCGTATAGGGTAAATTCGCTAAAAAAATATGTTAAACTGCCTAATATTTACAAAATACCAGTTGAGAAACTAATGTTAAGACACCTTTTGCTCTACCTTTATATATAAACTTTGAAGTGTTGTAGAATGTAATAATAAAAAAACTTTACAACTTTAATGTTCTTGCATTCATGTTCCATGGTTCATAAAAGTGTCCTAATGACACCACACGAAAGAGTGGCTCAACAAGTTTTAATCAGATGATTCAATTATATTGTTGCTTGGTAAACAAAAACAAATAATTAAACATTTTCATTAGAATCGCAATGGACGCTCGTGTCAAAGAACGGTGTCTGGAGTGGTTTATTGAATCAAAGTCTGATGTTGCTGATCAACGGAGACTTCGAACAAGATATAATTTTGCTCTTCCCCAACTAGAATAATTTCAGCCAAATGTAATGTTTTATCAGGTCAGTGCGGTGCTCCCCCACATTGGTGTATGTTTGTTTGATGTTGTTTGGATGAAACATTCCAAAACCGTTAGATTGGCCGTGATGGACCAATAGCTTGGCCTCCTAGGTCACCAGATATTACCCCGAGTGTTTTTTGTTCGGGGTTTTGTCAAGGATAAGGTGTTTACCAATAACGTAAACATCAAAGAAGAACTGAGAGAAAGAATCAGGGGGCATTTGCTGAAATCTAAGTTAAATTAATCGATGCTGATCACATGTTAAGTTGTGATTGGGCCGAACTGGAAAGAAGACTTGATTATATGCGTGCAAATAATGGGAAACATATTAAAATTAGGTCAACTTAATATGAAAAAAAACTTGAGAAAATTGCCTATACTTTGGTTGTAATTTTATAACTTTAAGTTAAAAAACAAATGTTTTATGTTTGTTTGAAGTTGTATAGTTTTTTTATAAACACCCTATATAATTGCGTGACAAAAACATAGGTGAATATCTGTCTCCAAAGCTATTGTACGACCTAGAAGGCTGAAACTTAGAACATCGTATAAAATTAGTTGGGGAAGATCTCCTTGGAGCCTGTTTTTTTATTTTTTTCCCCATTTTCTCATAAATTTATTTATTTGCCATAAAATGTAAGCAGTAAATAGAATATGCATATACACTAAAACCAAATGTTACGGGCTATAACTCCTACAAGCCACTAGTTGTATATAAATCTGTAAATACCAAAAACTTCATGATTGACCTTCTTTATCTTTTGAACCGATAGAAAATAAACGGTATCAGACAACTGACACATACTTTCTCCCTTTTACCCAAACTTTAATGACAAAAATATTTGTTATTTAGTAAATATAGAATATGAAGTATAGATAAATGTACAGAAAATTGTCTAAAATAGTTGTTTTCAGAAATATCCACCCAAATCCCTTTTTGGGAGGCACTATAGAGTCCGTTGCTACACAGTGGTTTTGAGAGGGGAAATTCCCCCTTGCCCCCCCCAGGGTTAAATAACAACACATTTCGAACATCCTCTGTTGGTCAATGCTAACTTGACCTGCATATCAAATTTAATGAAATTGATCACTAAATAAGAGAGAAATAGTTATTTTTGTATTCCACATAAGAATAACATTGGACAACGTACTGCGTTTACTGCTAAATGAAAATTTCAATTTTCCCCGCAACTATCAATCGTAGAATAGTAATTTAAAATATTAATTTATTTAGTTTTTTGAGCTCTTTTTAATGGTGAGTAGTAATCTTTTTTAAAATTTATGATTTTTTATGACAAATCCAAAAAACTGAATTTTGGATGTTTTAAGTCTTGTAATTTCTGAATCCGAATTTTTCCAGAAATGCGGGTGGTGTCATTTTGTTGGAAACCTACTACAAAGTTCTACAAACCACTACAGTTTAATCAAAATCGTTAGAACCGTTTTTGAGAAATTTGGATTTTTCATGTTTTTTGGCGGTTTTGGGGGGATAATTACCCTTAAAAATCAAAAATTCAAAAAAATGAAAAAAGTGCCTGGAGATATCGTGGATTAGTACCTACATACTAAATTTCATAAAAATCGGCGCATAGGTTAGGGCTCTAGCTCTGTACACATCCACACACACACACACACACACACACACACACACACACACACACACACACACACACACACACACACACACACACACACACACACACACACACACACACACACACACACACACACACACACACACACACACACACACACACACACACACACACACACACACACACACACACACACACACACACAGACATCACGTAAAAACCACTTTTTTGGGTTCAGGGAGCACCAAAACGAATATTTCCACTAACAACTCAAATTCGAAAATTTTGACGAAAACAATACTTTCTCCATATACTGTGTATAGGGGGAGAAAGTAAAAAAAAACTTACCCAATTGTATAGCCTAAAACAAACTTTTACATCAGATATTGTTTATTCGGGTATTTTACATACTGCTGCAACCCCCCACCCTCTCCTCCTTGTTTAACATTCTGTAAGGGTGTATTGGATTTGGCTCGGCGATATCTAAAACCTGCCTGTCGCGATGTTTAGAACCCAAATGGAATTCATTTGTTTCACTCAGTTTTGTATAAGGTATTAAGAAACATATATTTTTTGTTTTGTTTTACCATTGAGTTGATTCCCATAAATCGATTGAGAGATCATTTGTTTCATAACAAAACTCTTAAAACTATTCATAAAACCGTATTTCCTGTATTTGTTACTATGATAAATACATTTTAAACCTGTATGCTTACAGTTATGCCATTTCTTAATATCCAAAGTTTGACCATCTTATTCAACACACCATTAAGACTAAACCTAAGACAGTTACTAATTCCTAACGTTCATTGACTCTTTTGTTTTGCCACTGCTGTCTGAACCATGCTTCTTGGTAATATTAGTGCCTTGTACCATCTTTTGTGTATATTTACCGTATTGTATGTAAGAACAGTATAAGTGTAAATATGCTTTCTATTGTGAGTCGTAATTTATTTATCCTGTTTATTAATAACCGTTTAATATACAGGGTTGGTGAAAAGTCCCGGGACGGCTTAATATTTTTTTAACCGTTACAGATGGAGCTATACAAGTTGGTACACTGTTACTGGGCATAAAACACTATTTTACTACAATTTCAATGAGCCGCTACCACCTCAGGGGGACGGCCCACAAGGAGTCGGAAGAAAATCTTAAATAGAAGCATAGGTTGATATGCACATCAAATTAAAGGTCTTTATTATTAGAATACAATGCCGCAAATCCGACTTTAAACGGACAACCGAGCCCAAAATGACAGCTATTAAAAGATGGCTTGAATTTGAAATGTTGATAAATAGCTGTGTGTAATCTAATGTAACACATTTAAATTTTGCATTAAAATGTAAAATTACATTAATGTAATAAATTTAAATTTAATTTGCAAAAATTTACTCTCCTAGCTAATAAATTACTAAACCGATTCAAAACTTCAGCACATCAAAATTTCAAATTCAAGCCATCTTTGAATAGCTGCCATTTTGGGCTCGGTTGTCCGTTTAAAGTCGGATTTGTGGCATTGTATTCTACTAATAAAGACCTTTAATTTGATGTGAATGTCAACCTATGCTTCTATTTAAGATTTTCTTCCGACTCCTTGTGAGCCGTCCCCCTGAGGTGGTAGCGGCTCATTGAAATTGTAGTAAAATAGTTTTTTATGCCCAGTAACAGTGTACCAACTTGTATAGCTCCATCTGTAACGGTTAAAAAAATATTAAGCCGTCCCGGGACTTTTCACCAACCCTGTATATTATTTTTTTGTTCGGTGGTTTGTCATTGAGGTTATCAGTTTGTCAGGTGTACGCTTAAATACATCATATATACAACATTATTTCACTGTCTTCATAAAGATACCTTATTGCACAAACATATTTCGTTTAAACTGTGCTCCAAACAACCTATTTCATTATTTCCTATAACATGCATTCAGCAAATTTAGTTATTTTCAAGGTTACAATATGTCCAGTAAGGTGAAACCCAGGATGTTAAATATGTTTGTTATAGAATATTGAATTTCCTCAATGTACTCAATGCATACAAAAACGAGTTCGCACGCAGCATGCTGACGTGAGGGAAGTGAATTTCCACATAAAAAACTATAAAAACTCAAAATCAGTTAAAAACATACAATTATTCAAATTTTTATTCAAATCTGAAAATATTGATTTTTTGACTGTTTTGATGCTCCTGGTTCTATTTACCTGCAATGCTGGGAATACAATTTTGCGCATTATAAGCTTAGGAGAAGGTCCAGTCAGGCTTTAAAGTAGGCGTGAGGTTGTTGGGGATGATAAAAGTACACCAACAAATGCATAACAGGCTTTTTTAAAGTAAAACCCCCATAAGACAACGTACTGTGTTTGGTCAATACACATTTTCTTTAATAACTCAGTAAATATATATACTAGAATGACGAGAGAGGGCTTAAAAGTTTCGTTACACTAATTCCCACCGTTTTTCATTCGTTAATATCACATCCAGGCTTTTTCTGACCCTTTTTGGGCCCAAAAACTCAAATTTCTAAATTTAAAATCCCCTAAAAAGGGGATTAGAGTTTTCCGATTGTTTTTCCCAACGAATTCGTCCAACTGATTACAAAAAGGAATGTCCCTACCAAATTTGAAGTAAATCTGACAAAAAATGTGACCGCTAGAGTGCATACACATATATATATATATAATTTTGAACGAACCCCCAAAACGTGTTCAGGGGGTCACATTAGGAACTTCTATGGTGGTCCCGGGCTTAAGTTTCACCGTGCGGGTCATGCTAATACTGTAGTTCACTTTCCATAGGAAATTCACTAACAAGGGACTAAAGAGTTATTTGCAAAACAAATGAGTACACAACGCGTAACAGTAGCAGATCAAAATAAATTCCAAATTGAGTGTGTATTTTATTTTTGTTCTTTAAACAACTTTTCTTTTCCCGAAGCTAGAATTATATTTTTAAAGTGACACACCCCGAGCTTGTAGCACAGGTGAACCAAAGGCGGTTTCCTCCTTTGAACGCGTGGCATGTAGCGCCTTCGGCTTAAGGTCTTGTTCCCAGCTTGCCGCTCAAACTGTGCTTTGATGCCCGGGATTATAATATTTAACAATTAGTTTCACAAATGTAAAAAAAGAACATGTCCTGAGAAAGCTCATTTTTACCAGCCTGTTAGAATTATAGAACAAATATATTTGAACATCATTTTAAGTTTTTTTAATCATATTTTATGGATATTTACTGTCTTGTATGTAATTACAGTATAGTGTAATATACTTTGTAGTGTTTAGAGACGTAGTTTATTTATTCTGTTTAATTGTAACACGTATCATGCTTCTGAAGAAATTATTTACTTCAATAATAATGCGTTTATAAATACAACTTGCAAACCATATGTTTGTATCTAATCCCAGCTGTTCTGCTTCTTTTGTTTTGATTTGCTGTCCAATGGGCCGAACCCGTACTTTGAGGGCTTCCCAAGGGTTTCTGGTTCCACGCACTGACTTGAGACCCCCAAAAGGCACATCTAAACATTAACCCATTGGCGTAGACATACGAGCAGGTCTCGTTCCTTACTTGTAATTTTATTAACGTGTGAATTGGAGTATAAAATTGGTGTTTTTAAATGGATTAATGGCATATTTTAATTAAAATATTGTTTTCTTTCAGTTTAGAGAGTCGCATTGGCACACACACAGTAGACATAAGTAAAAATTAGCAAAATCAGTGTTGACCATGTGCAATCAATTCCCGTTATAGGCTACTACAAATAGAATAAAATTACTACCTCAATGGGTTAAGGGCTTTCAAATGACACGTAAATCATCAAAATCGACCCAGTAGTTTGGCCATAATCATCTGCACAAATATCGCTTTATTCTTTTAATATAACGATGATACTAAACACAACATTTAAATTTCATAAAATTAAAAATTAAGATTTATTTATTTTTACAGCGTTTTCATCATGTAAGTGACAAATTTTTTGAAACGACTCGCTGCATTAAATTAACCTATTTTCAAATTTCGTGCTCATTACACCGGAGTAATTACTTTTCAGAAAGATAATTGAAAACTGTCCAACACTCTAATGACCTACTGTTTTCATTTTATGTTCGATTACTCGTTATGCATTAATTACACATCGGATGGAGTTTAATTCAAACTGAAATATTGATGAGTTCACTGTGTGAGGTTGGTCCAGAGGATGGATATTTTAACTTTGCACATTATTAATTATAAATTAAATCACCTATTTAAAAACATTGTTTGCATTTTATAAAAATGAAAAATAAACGGCAACAAATGTAAGGAAGGTTTTTATTGAATCGTTTGTGCTGCAGTGGTGTTATCACAGAGCAATCCGCGCCCTTGAGGCTTGACTAACTCCTGATAACAGATAACCTTATGATTAAGAACGTTGATATCTGATAACTTGGCATTGGACGTCAACTGCAGTTAATTTTCGATCAGAGATAACCTCAAGGTCAGAAATGCGCATGAGGAAGTAAGGTCATCATCATTTTCACGTCATGGGGATTTCAGACTTTAAAACATTATCCCACTCGCATGACAAGAATGGTCGAAGCTACAAGTTGTAAAACTAAATGTTCTCAAAAAATTTGTTCCCCAAAATATTTTATCTTGATTAAAGTTTTTAATGAATAATGAGTTATTATTCATTAAATTCGCTAAACAATACGTTTTAATGCCATTCTAGTGTAGGAAAAAATTAATCATGATAAGATCTCTCGTATTGATTCACTATTAAAAGACAAAAACAAAACTTGGTTATTTATCTACCGTCAAAAACTTTTGAGAGCTGTTATAATTGTTTTGTGTTTTTTTAATGATTAAATAAACTAATTAATGATGTATTTTAATCGCGTTTAGCGAATTTATCCTATAGGGAAGAAGCTAATACCGTAGGTGGCATGGTAAGACTTAAGCCCAAGACCATGATAACTTTTTGTTTTGAGGTCCCCAGATGCCAAAAACACTATTTGTTCAAATTTATATATATGTGTGTGTGTGTGTGTGTGTGTGTGTGTGTGTGTGTGTGTGTGTGTGTGTGTGTGTGTGTGTGTGTGTGTGTGTGTGTCCATTACCGCGATAACTTTTGAAGAAGCGCCCGATTTTGATGAAATTTTGCACAAATCTGGGGAGTAACATTTATGACTTTATGTTCGAAAACCAGATCGATCGGTCTATGGGAAGGGGGTTTTATGGGGGTTTGAGATTTTCCAAAAATTAGTTTTTTGAACTTTTTACCCTAAAATTTTAAAATCACTAGATTTTGGTTATAGCCATTTTATAGAGCTTAAAAACACAAACAGTTTAGTATTTTGAATCATTAAGCTAGGTTTAGTGGTTGTGGAGAAAAGTAAAAAATGCGTCCATAAAATTTTCTATGTTAATCTCATGGGTTTTTAGAAAAAAACTGTTGAAACGGTTAAAACGGCCTAAAACGGTTTTTAGATTTTCCTCAGATAATTTCACTAAAAACTCCACGTTTCATTCTACCAATCAGTTTAGCTCTATTTTCTAATGTTATCCTTATGGAAAATAAATACAATGTTATATTTCGATTATTTGTGTATGTATATTGATTGAACTTGGTATGTGGCTTCAACTAGTTTTGGTATATTGATATTAGCACAAAAAGGTTTTTTGTTGATTTTTCCCGGTAGCAGCAAAACTGCTTACTCGGCCCCCATATTATTTATATGGAGGATAAGTAAAGTTTTATATCTTCCTTAGTTCAATTATTCTCCCTTATTCTCCCTTTATTAATGAACCTAAATTAATAAAACTTGGTATGCAGCTTCCCCTGGTTGAGTTTATTGATAATTTCAAAAAACTCATTTCTTATCTTCCTTGTTGCAGCAAACCTGCGTACTCAATTATAATGTTATTCTTGTGGAGAATAAATAAAATGCTTTATATCACTTATTAAATGAATGTATTTTTTTGAAACTTGGTAAGTGGCTCTAGGTAGTAGTGATACCCATATATGAATTGGAAATTCGCTGAGTACGCAGGTACGGGGGTATTTTATATTCATATTTGTTTCTTTTAGAAATGTCAACTTTTTATGTAATCTTCATTTTTAAGGTTCTAGTACTGTTCTAAAGGAAATCAAATGTTGATACTGCACGTAAATGTTACTTTAATAATTAACTGGTTTGTTGTTTTTTAACAGCTGTTGTGTTTTCATGTCATACTTTATTTTTAAATTTACAATTTGTCATTTTTTTAATTATAAATATAACTAATCAACCAGTTGGGACAGTGAAAAAAAGGCCTCCTTAATAGAAAATGGTTACTTTCCCCTCTACCATTAAATTAATTGTAATGCAATTTTGAAGAAGAGTTGTCCGTCACAGGCCTTTTGAAATGTTATAATTTGAATTTAATGTACTATAAAAATTAAGGAGCAATCCGAAAATGTCCTTAGAAGGGATTGTGCCATATTATGTAATTATCAGGGGGTAATCTGGGGGATAATCTTTGGGGGATAATCTTTTAGGGGAGAGAGAAGGGCCACCGTTAATTTTTACTCTAAAACGTATTTTTAGTGAATTTCCTATGGAAAGTGAACTATTAGCATGACCCGCACGGTGAAACTTAAGCCCGGGACCACCATAGAAGTTCCTAACGTGACCCCCTGAACACGTTTTGGGGGTTCGTTCAAAATGGTATATATATATGTGCAGGCACTCTAGCGGTCGCATTTTTTGTCCGATTTACTTCAAAATTTGGTAGGGACTTCCTTTCTATAATCAGTTGGACAATTTCGTTGGGCAAAACAATCGGAAAACTCTAAACCCCTTTTTTGGGGATTAATCTTTTAAATTTCGAATTTTTGGGCCCAAAAAGGGTCAGAAAAGCCCCAGATGTGAAATTAACGAATTTAAAAAGATGGGAATTAGTGTGTCGAAACTTTTAAGCCCTCTTTCGTTATTCTAGCATATATATTTACCGAGTTATTAAAGGAAATGTGTATTGACCAAACACAGTACGTTGTCTTATGGGGATTTTACATTAGAAAAGCTTGTTAATCATTTTTTGGTGTACTTTTATCATCCCCAACAACCTCACGCCTACTTTAAAGCCTGACTGGACCTTCTCCTAACCTTATAATGCGCAAAATTGTATTCCCAGCATTGCAGGTAAATAGAACCAGGAGTATCAGAACAGCCAAAAAATCAATATTTTCAGATTTGAATAAAAATTGGATTAATTATGTTTTTAACTGATTTTGAGTTTTTATAGTTTTTTATGTGGAAATTTACTTCCCTCACGTCAGCGTTCTGCGTGCGAACTCGTTTGATAATTTATTTTCTGCTGTAGTTTACTTTCTGTACATGAAAACACTGAGCCCAACCCCTTTTTCACCCATAACTCAATCAGCACGCGGAGACAATCGTGGATCTATGAGGTTTGTATTTTACGCTGATTTTGAATTTTAAAAGTTTTTATGTGGAAATTCACTTCCCTCACGTCAGCATGCTGCGTGCGAACTCGTTTTGTATTGGCAGCCGTCATTATAACTCGATAAACCTTAGTAATAGCATAGTTGACCAAGTTTTAAAAATTAGTTTTAAATTATTTGACCCTTTACAAATGTACGTATGTGCTATCTATTTATTTTGTCTATTTATCTTGTTAATAAACCCGTGTGTTAATAGACCCACATTATCTACACTAATACTTAGAAAAATAGTTTAATTCAAGGAAAACCCTAGTAGAATTTGTATTTCAAAATATAATTGTTAATTACTGGTTCAACAAATGCATAAACGTTTAACCGGAAATGCAGTAATGCTCACTGATCGATTAAAACCATTGAATAACTATCGCACTCGGACAGAATTTAATTATCTCTATTTGGAAAGTAATTATATAGGTATATTAGGTCTCAGTTCAAAACGAGAACTTACAAAGTTATTTATAAAAATATCGTGTTATATATTCACCGTCACGCCATTACCGTCGCATTATCTGGTCACTGCGTACCTGTCAGTGGATTTTTAAGCGATCTCAAATACATCGATTGTTTCGTTTTGTTTGTTCTGCTAGAGTGGGACAACTTTATTCGATTACAACTATTTTGAAATAATGATGTGTGCAATATGTTGTTTATTTTTGTTATTTAGTAGAGCAAAGTAAATAAGAAACTTTAAGCAAAGTATTTTTGTAAGAGATTAAAATATACAACGTGGTGGTAGATGTTATTACGACGAGACGAATATTTTCCCATAAAAAAGGCGTAAAAACTATATAATACCCCCGTAGCAGCAAACCTGCATACTCAGCGAATTTCCAATGCATATAAATTTATCTTAATACCACATACCAAGTTTCATCAATATACATTCATAAATAAACGATTTATGACATTGTAATTATTCTCCATAAGAATAACATAGCGGGTGAGTATGCAGGTTTGCTGAAATAAGGAACACTAAAATTGGGTTTTTATACAAATATCAATATAACTCAACTAGGAAAGCCACATACCAGGTTCTATTAATTTATGTTGTTAATTAAAGGAGATAACACGTTACTTATTCTCCTTAAGAATAACATGGGGCTGAGTATGCAGGTTTGCTGCTACGGGGACTATAGGCAAAAAAATGGGTTTTTGTGCAAATATCAATAGACCACAATTAAATGAAGCAATATACCAAGTTTCGTCAGGATAAGTTGATAAATAAGCGAGATATACAATTTTTCTTATCCTCCATAAGAATAGCATTGGACAACGTACTGTGTTTAGCACTTTCAATAGCTCAGTAACCAATTGACGTAGACCAAATTTTGCATCTTTTTAAGCTGATTCCAATGAAAAAGAAATTTACGTTTTCAAAAATTATATGTAAAAAACTCAAAAAACCCATTTTTGGGGTACAAAAGCCCCCCAAAATACCCCTTCTGACAGGCCGATCCGTCTGGTTTTCGAACTTAAAGTCATGAATGCCGCTTTACACATTTTTACCAAATTTCGTCAAAATCGGACCTTTTTTACGAGAGCTATCGCACCCACGGACACACACACTTACACACATATATATATACAGTTTCGACGAATGGTGTTTTTGGGGTCTGGGGACTTCAAAACGAAAAGTTATCATGGTACCGGGCCTAGGTCCCCTAGTACCATGCCGACTACGGTAATAGCTTCTTCCCTATAGGGGAAATTCGCTGAAAAGTAATAAACTTAATTTAATTTCGATATAAAGCTTTTTATTTTTATGAGAAAATAATGTTTTAGCAAAATTCATAAGTGGTTGTGCTACAGCAGTAATTAACTCTCACTAAATTGTTTAAAACCCCATGAGAATTAAAGTCAACAATATTTTCACGTATTGTACACGTACTCTTTCCTAATAGCATAATCTGACGATTTATACTAATTGCAATTAATATTGTAATTATTTTCAGCCCAATGGTATATAATGGAAAGGGCATTTTTATTTATGCATAAGCACGGAATACTGTCAGGGGAGTAATTTCCTGTATAAATCAATTACTGCATAATTTAAGAGCGTTAGGGACAGATAAATACTAGGGCACTGAAAAAAGCAACAAAAGTATTTTTTACTAAACTATTTAAGCTTGAAGTAGTTTAAACCAGTTATAATAATAAACTAAAACGCCCAATATATAAATATGTATATTCCAGTTATATTAACATAAACTATTAATACCCCCGTCGCAGCAAACCTGCGTACTCAGCGGATTTCCAATGAATATATATGTGACTCACTACTACATGGAGCTACTTACCAAGTTTCACAAAAATACATCCATAAATACGTGATATATAGCATTTTATTTATTCTCCATAAGAATAACATTATAAATGAGTACGCAGGTTTGCTGCAACGAGGAAGATAAGTAATATTTTTTGTTGCAGTTATCAATATAACTGAACCAGGTGAAGCTATATACCAAGTTTTATTAATTTAGGTTCATAATTAAGGGAGATGTACAACTTTACTTATTCTCCATATGAATAACAAGGGGGCCGAGTATTCAGGTTTGCTGCTACGGGGACTATCAACAAAAAACTTGTTTTTTGTGCTAATATTAATATACCACAACTAGTTGAAGCCACATACCAAGTTTCATCAATATACATTCATAAATAATCGAGATATAGAATTTTATTTATTCTCCATAAGGATAACATTGGACAACGTACTGCGTTTAGCACTTTGAATATCGCTGCAACGGTTGGACGTAGAACAACGATTAAAACACCAAAATGTTTGTTTTGTTGAGCTAAACACATTAATAAACAGAAATGTGAAGTTTTTAGTAAAACTATCTGAGAAAAATCTAAAAACCTTTTTCCCATAAGATGAACATGGGACACGTTTTTTTGGATTTTCTCCGCAACCACTTAACCCAGGTTAATAATTTAAAATACTGACTTATTTTTTTTTAAGCTCTATAAAATGGATGTAACCAAAATTGAATGTTTTTAACATATTTTGGGGTCAAATTTGCAAAAAACCTATTTTTGGAAAATTGTAAACCCCCATAAAACCCCCTTCCCATAGTGCGATCGATGTGGTTTTCGAACTTAAAGTCATAAATGCTACTCTCCACATTTGTGCCAAATTTCATCAAAATCGGGTGTTTCTTTTAAAAGTTATCGCGGTAACGGACACACACACACACACACACACACACACACACACACACACACACACACACACACACACATATATATATATATATATATATATATATATATATATATATATATATATATATATATATGTATATATATATATATAAATTTGAACGAATAGTGTTTTTGGCATCTGGGGACCTCAAAACGAAAAGTTATCATGGTCTCGGGCTTAAGTCTTACCATGCCACCTACGGTAATAGCTTCTTCCCTATAGGGGAAATTCGCTAATAAACTAAAACGCCCAATATATAAATATGTATATTCCAGTTATATTAACATAAAATATTAAAACCCAGTAACTCATTATTTCCGATGTGATTATAGCTTGAGTTATTCTGAAAATAATAATGTGTACAGTTAAAAAGTGAAGCTTAATTTAGTTTAAATATATATATATTGTATTATTTTAATTCTTTAACATATCCTCTTTAGTATGTTTGGTACAATAAAATTAAAATAAATAAATAAATAAGATAAATTGTGTTTCGTGAAGCTAAATTTTAAAAACAAACATTTTTATAGTTTTTCCATGGACTTATATCCCACAAAGCTGTTGAGAAGATGTGTGACTTGAAGTTATTCTGTTATTTTTCCATTTTTTAGCACCAACAATATTTTTTTCGTAGGAAACGGTCCAATCCCATCCTTTGACTATTGAACGTCGACCCAGAAACGTTATCAGAAATCATCAATAATCATTAGTGACCCAGTGGAAAATGCAAGTTGAGCCAGTATCAATCATTTATAAAATCGTCGATATTAGTAAAAAAAAGAAAAACAATTTTTGTAACAAAACTTTAACTACCAAAAGCCAATTAGGTTTTAGGTATTTTTTAGAAAGCATAATTTTTCGTTTTACTGAGTATCATTAAATATTTTAATATAAAAGCGGTCCGTTTATTCCAACATGAATGAGTTTTGAAACGTCAACTCAATGTTGGAGGATTATTGGTATTTGTTCTATTAATGGAAATCACCACTGATATTGGCACCTGGTCGGAGGCGGGTGGCGACAACGCGTGACGCTCTTAAATAAATCATTTGAAAACCCAATTTAATATTTGTTTATCTCAGTCAAATTATTATTATCTATAGTAAAATAAATTAGTTTAATAATTCGGTTTTAAATTAGTGTACTGCGAATCATTAGATTGATTTCATTGTAATTATTTAAATTTTTTTTCTCTCTGAAAGATATACCTCTGAATATAGTCTCTTCAGCGTTTTAGAACACTCACTTACAATGTTTCATTGTCGTAGCTACAGCTGCATTTTAATTTAAATTAAATTAACCGTATTAGCTTCCAGCGCGGTGAAAACTTAAAATATTTGAAAAAGTCTATCAAGCAGAAACGGTTTCTGAAAATATTTCAACATTTTAGGTAAACTGTATTCAGTTAGTTGTATACGTATTAAGCTGACTTTATGAAATAAATTTAATAAATTAAATTAATATTAATAATTTTGATAAATTTATTTTATTTCCAAATATTATATTCACAATCTTAAATAAATTTATTGATGACTTCTTAAGCTGTACAAAAACGTTATTAGTGAATTTCCTTTGGAAAGTGAACTATTAGCATGACCCGCACGGTGAAACTTAAGCCCGGGACCACCATAGAAGTTCCTAACGTGACCCCCTGAACACGTTTTGGGGGGTCGTTCAAAATGTTATATATATATATATATATATATATGTATATGTATATATATATATAGACATATATATATATATATATATATGTGTATGCACTCTAGCGGTCGCATTTTTTGTCCGATTTACTTCAAATTTGGTAGGGACGTTCCTTTCTATAATCTGTTGGACAAGTTCGTTAGGCAAAATAATCGGAAAACTCTAAACCCATTTTTTGGGGGATAAATCTTTCAAATTTCGAGTTTTTGGGCCCAAAAAGGGTCAGAAAAGCCTCGGATGCAAGATTAATGCGTGGAAAAAGATGGGAATTAGTTAGGCGAAAGTTTTAAGCCCTCTCTCGTCATTCTAGCATAAATATTTACCGAGTTATTTAAGAAAATGTGTATTGACCAAACGCAGTACGTTGTCTTATGGGGGGTTTACATTAGAAAAGCCTGTTATTCATTTGTTGGTGTACTTTTAACATCTCCAGCAACCTCACGCCTACTTTAAAGCCTGACTGGACCTTCTCCTAACCTTATAATGAACAAAATTGTATTCCCAGCATTGCAGGTAAATAGAACCAGGAGCATCAAAACAGCCAAAAAATCAATATTTTCAGATTTGAATAAAAATTGGAATAATTGTATGTTTTTAACTGATTATGAGTTTTTATAGTTTTTATGTGGAAATTCACTTCCCTCACGTCAGCGTGCTGCGTGCGAACTCGTTGTAATTGTTAAATTTAGTTTATATACGTTTTAGTATTAAAGGTTAATTCATTCTTAATTAAGGATAGCTTGAAATCAGGCATGTGATGGCGAATCAACTAGAACAGTTGAACATGCTGAATAGCTGGTTAGACCTGCTCTAGTACGCAGGTGGACGTGGCTTTCTGCATAGTTAATTGATATTGTCTGTATTTTGTTTACATACTCAAATATACAGTAACACAGTCCCAGGACTTACCTTAAGACTGGTCTTTACCAGTTTTTAGGCTGCCATTTGGTACAGCAAATGAAGTTGTCATTACATATGGTAAGTCTTTTGGCTGTCCATTATGACAAACTTCCCTTTCACCTTTGGTCCCTCCATTTGCAGCGGCTAGGGACAGAATCTCCGGGTTTGGTCCCCCACCTGCCAACCTGAGAATGAATGGTCCCTGGCTGTTGTACATGGATACCCTGTCAGTTGAGTTGACCTGTTGGAGGGCAAAATGAGGGTCCCCTGTTTGAGAGCCTCATCCCAGCTGTCACAGGGGCACGGGAGTTGGCCCTCTGAAGGGTCGATTTGACTGCCGTCCCTTCCCACCCTTTCCTTTCCTGCTATATCCTATCTTTCCGGTAACCTGTGCAATATTCCCGCTTGTGGAAGATGTGACTAGCAGCTATGCTGGGGTTTCCTAATCCACAACAATGATGATGATACAGTAACACATGGACTATAATATACCATATACATGTTGGAAACACCATATTAACACTTAACTAACTATAATTTTTTTAGTAAGGCCGTAAAAAATTTTTAATTCGTGAAACATTAAGATTCAACTGTTAAGCTTTTAACAAACAAGATTTAAAGTTGTTAAGATGTTAATATTTCTTATTTCATGTAATGCTCGTAATTATCGTGTTTATATTGTGCATTGATTTCACAGAGAGCTTCCACTATATCATAGTCACATTTTATAATGTCCATTATTCATCGATATAATTAGATTTTTGCTCGGAAAATTAATTAAATTTTGGCATTCTGATCCCGTTGAAGATTCTTTTGTAATTATTCACTATAATAAATACAAGATTCACAGAAATAAAGTTAATACAAACTTTTTTGGAAGGAAAAGCATGCAAGAATGTGGAAGTACATGTGGAAAAAACATTGAAAAACATTTGGAATGGAATTATAGTGACAAGGGAATGGGGGGGGGGGGTAACCTCAATGTATCTTCATCATATATGCTTAAGTTGATCCTAATGGTTTTATATGATACAGTTAATTAGTATTGGTGAAAAATGTTGGTATATTTTTGTTTAGTTTTCATGTAACTAGTAAATGTATTATCGAACTCTATAAAATGAAGAGAAAAAACTAAATAACTCATCGTCAGAATAATTTAATGTTTTTTAAATAATTCATGTAAATCAGCGAAAATCATCTTTCGAGGCTGGATATTGTATATTTTGTACAATGAATAATCAATTAACAGGACAATTTTAATATAAATGTTGTGTTACGATCAGTGCATGATGTACACTATAAAGGAGTATACATATGCTACTATGTGTCATAATTTACGTGATACATAATTAGCAAAAATATTAAAAGTACGTGGTTCTTAATTAGCTTGAATAAAACAAACTATGATAATCGCATTATTTGTAATTGATCACCACGTTAGACATTGAAATAAAAATGTTCATTACGATATTTTTTAGTGAAGCGTTGTCTTCCTGTTTCATTAAACTGCCACTGTAATACAATCTGGGACAGTGGCAATTTACTGTGGTGAAAGAGAAGAATAGCGTAATTAAAGAGAAAATAAATATAAATGGAAGCGCCTCTTAAACTCAATTACCTTCAGTTTAAAACAATATCACCGTCAGCTGTGCAATGATTGCAGGGAAAACACGTTCGGCGTAATAACCTCCGTGTTCATTTTGTAATCATGACTTTTATAAAACACGTCCGATTTCACATATATCCCCAGTTAATTAATAACGCATTTAATAATCATTAAAATATAGCAAATCATTCTTCTATATGTAAATCATTTCTTTGATTGGGCCTCACGATTACCGGGGTAACTGGTCGATCGCTAAAAGATGAAAAAAGATATAAAAGATTCACTAAAAGATCGATCGCCTCGGACTATTCTTTATGTATGTTTAACGTTTTGTAAGAAAGTACAGTAGAAGTGTAAACATATTTTGTTGTGTTGTGAAAAGTAATTTATTTTATCCTGTTTAAATTGCACCATTATGTTTATGCTATTTAAGAAATTAGTACCTAGGGGGCTGAGCTTTGCTCGAGGGAAGGCCAGTCAGTTTGTTTAGATGACTTGGAGTAATATTTCACCACTTCCCCCTACTGATAATCAGATCTGTATAACTCATTTGCCTCTATTCTACATTTTTAAGAACACTCCAGTTGTTATTTATAGCACAATGTCCCTTTCATTTATTTTACTACTCTACATATGTAATCTTCACTCAAATCTTTTAATCTCTGCTCTAAGGAAACCACATGTTAATAACCATCTTATACAACATGAGTATTACTTTGACAGTTCCCTGGTTGATTATGAACAGCTGTTACAATTCTTTTGTTTTGATTTGAAACTCCATAAGCCCAATGTTAATTTTTTTAACTTTACATTTTAGTTTTTTTTTACATTATTTGATTTTTCCTGGGGATGAGGCCTGGCTAGAACTTACTTTATCCCAGACATTATTTATTCCCAATATTTGAAGGAAATCTTTGGAGCCGTTTTTGAGATCAGTGTCGCAAGCAAGCAAACCTTACTCATATTAGAGTATAGGATTTATTAATACCAGTCAGGCAAATCTATATGGAAAACCTTTTAGAATCATGTTTACATTGATTTCCCATTAAAAATACAACAATTAATAGTACCAGAAATCGGAGTTTTTCTAAAATAATCTACCAAAACCTAAGATATATATATAGAATATAAGCTGATGTTTCAAGTATATACGAACTGATTTACTTCTCCAAACATACTACACGGCTTATTCTCCTCCTCTATTAATATTCCGGATGCCCGGCTTGTATTGGATTTGGCTCTGCGCTATCTCATGGCTACTTGTTGCCATGTTTTGCATCGCAGCTGAATTCGTCGGTTCCAATCACTTTTTATTTCTCTCTTTTAGTGAATTTTCTCGATAGGGAAAAACTATTACTGTAGTTGGCATAGTGAGACCTTAGCCAGGGACCATGATAACTTTAAATTTTTATGTCGCTAGATTCCGAATCATTATTCGCTCACCAGGGTCGGATAACTTACGTAAAAATGGCCCGAATTTAAAGAAATTTCGTAGAAACATGTGAGACAACTTTATAAAAGTTTGAAAACCAGACAAATAGCATTATCTGAAAGGGTATTTTTGGATATTTTGAACCCCAAAAATGTTTTTGGGATGACTTTAATTTGAAAATGACATTATGTTTCAAGTTTGATTATTGTAACTATTTGATCATCCGAAATACCAATGATCCAAATTATATCGTATAACTGACTCCCTGGTGTGATATACTGGTCGATTCTGCTCTCCTAATACTCAGCGATAGTTATAAAGCGTTTTGGCGTTGACGGAATTGAGCAAGCGGCTGTCAACACCGACGAGATATCGTCCACCAAACTGAGTCGAGAAAGCACTGCCTAAGAAACTATCTAACCAGTTAAAACCATCGATATCGATGGTTAAAACAAGGTTAATAATGGTAAATATCTGATTAAAACCTAAAGTATTTGGGTGACGACGGTAAAATCTAGTGTAAATTTACAAACATTATGTATTTTATTAAGTTTTTACATCGGCTTCGGCGACGCAGCACTCCACTCACCCACTGGACGCCGATCATTGAAGCCAGCCAGTCATTCCCGCGGTGCGGGCAGTCGCTAGAGATCAGGATGCCAGAACGGGGCAGAAGTGCAGGCCTTGCCTGTGATGATCTCATAGCTTATCATTCTATTTTTATTTTATTTTACTCGTTTATTACTTTGCAGAATAAGGTATTATAGCTAAGTAATAAATTGAATATCAAAATTATATTAACTACATGCAAAGCAAAAGCCAGTTTGCAAAATATTTTTGGTTTAGTCAATTTAAACGCGAGTTCTATAACAAACAAGGAGTTATACTCTACCTTAATTTTATTTAATACGCAAAATTAAAAATTTGTAACAAAATTACACATTATATGGTAAAAGTAAGACGTATATTTCATCCGTATGACGTTGTTGTGAATTTCGTCTTACAGGAACAATGAATAATTTTCATCAGCCACTCTGAAGCTGGTAGCATATCGGACATTGTGGATAACTCTGGTAGTAGGTACGGTTTAAATGTGATTAATTTCATTAATTTTAAAATCATATTAATACAAATTGTAATGAAAATTCTGACGGGCTGCCATTTTTGGCTCAATTATCCGTTTAAGGTCGGGTTTGTGGAATGAGTTTACTTAAGCAATCGACTCAAAGTTTTTGTCGTACGTACCTACTAAAATAAACTGACGCTTACAAAATAAAAAAAAAATATAGAGATGTGTAAATTTAAATTTGACTAATGTTATAATCAGATGTATCACAATTATTTCAAGAAATTTTAATTAAAACTTTGACTGGCTGCCATTTTTTGTTCGATTGTCCGTTTAAGGTCGGGTTTGTGACAATGAGTTAACCTTACTGAAACGTTTAAAATGAACTATATTTTGACCCATGCTTATACTAAAACTTTCACGACTTCCTATGGGGGACGTCCGTGAAAAATAATAAAATGGCTAAAACCTGTAGTAAAATATAGTTATTCAAACTGGATTTAGGTCTACTAAGTTGTAAAGGCTGTCAGTGATATTCATCAAATTAGAAAGCCACTTATTTATCGACTTATGAAACATAATTTATAGGAAAGAGCCGCCATTTTAAATCCAAGATTTATGGGTTTTCCCACGGTCGGTTTTGTCTGAGCTTGACGAGGTTTTGTCTGAGGTTGACGAGGTTTTGTCTGAGGTTGACGAAGTTTTGTCTGAGGTTGACGAGGTTTTGTCTGAGGTTGACGAGGTTTTGTCTGAGGTTGACGAGGTTTTGTCTGAGGTTGACGAGGTTTTGTCTGAGGTTGACGAGGTTTTGTCTGAGGTTGACGAGGTTTTGTCTGAGGTTGACGAGGTTTTGTCTGAGGTTGACGAGGTTTTGTCTGAGGTTGACGAGGTTTTGTCTGAGGTTGCCGAGTTTTTGTCTGAGGTTGACGAGGTTTTGTCTGAGGTTGACGAGGTTTTGTCTGAGGTTGCCGAGTTTTTGTCTGAGGTTGACGAGGTTTTGTCTGAGTTCGACGAGGTTTTGTCTGAGGTTGACGAGGTTTTGTCTGAGGTTGACGAGGTTTTGTCTGAGGTTGACGAGGTTTTGTCTGAGTTCGACGAGGTTTTGTCTGAGGTTGACGAGGTTTTGTCTGAGGTTGACGAGGTTTTGTCTGAGGTTGACGAGGTTTTGTCTGAGGTTGCCGAGTTTTTGTCTGAGGTTGACGAGGTTTTGTCTGAGGTTGACGAAGTTTTGTCTGAGGTTGTCGAGGTTTTGTCTGAGGTTGACGAGGTTTTGTCTGAGGTTGACGAGGTTTTGTCTGAGTTCGACGAGGTTTTGTCTGAGGTTGACGAGGTTTTGTCTGAGGTTGACGAGGTTTTGTCTGAGGTTGCCGAGTTTTTTGTCTTAGTTTGACTGGGCTAAATATATTCTGTTAATTTGCACTTTAGTTAGGAAAACGATTTTACCGTTAATAGAATATGTAAAATTCGTTGTCACAAAAATCGAACTATATATTATATATGTTAATGAATATAGGCTTTCACAGGTATGTTTTCACAAGAATGTTGTTGCTTCAGTAAAGAGAACAAAGGAATAGAAAAGTAATAATCTAATATTAATTACTTGGAATTGAGTGAAATTTAAGTGACGGTCACAATTATAATAATTTTAAAAGGTTTACAATATTAAGTTGATATTGATTTAAAAATACAAATGAAGTTAAATTACCTTTATCATATAAAGTGTTCGAGAATACATAAATTGTAATTGGTTCTCTTCATTGATCAAAATATATAAAATTATTAGAAACAAATAGAAAGTAGTAAATCAAAACATGAACCAAGCGATTCCACTCAATAGGTAAAGTTATCCGCCCATTCTGTGTTGTTTATTAAATTCCTCTTCGTAAAATAAATGTTTGTGGTAAAAGAAGATGTAATTGTAAGCCTTAAACCCTTATAAAAAAAGAAAAATGCGAACATCTACATTAGAAAATGCATATACAACTAAATTACTAGAGTCCAATTACGACGAGTTTAAGTTTCCTCTGTAAATATAAGTCAGAACAAATGTGGATGGGCAACTTTGCACTTGTCATATAAAATATATTAAACACAGTTAACATAATAAAAGTAAAACATGTATTTGGTATATTGCATAATGTTTTTGGTTGGTTAAATATTTTATTAACCAAATCCAATGTTAAAAACAATGTCGAGCATTGTCTTGCATATAGATAGTTTAGGTATGTAAAAAGGCAAAGGGAATTAAGTTGAATTTTAAAACAAATGGTAAAATAAATTTAACGTTCTATCAAGTAACAAAATCCTAATCATATAAAATTTATATTTAAAAATCAATATCCACTTATTCATTTATCCACAGAAAAATCCATAACGGTACAATAGTACATGTTCAGAAAGATTAAATATAAAAATAACAATACATACAACGAGTTCGCACGCAGTACGCTGACGTGAGGGAAGTTAATTTCCATATAAAAACTTTTAAAACTCAAAATCAATGTAAAAACCAATTTTTATTGAAATCTGAAAACATTGATTTTTTGCTCCTGGTTTCATTTACCTGCAAAGCTGGAAATACAATTTTGCGCATTATAATGTTAGGAGAAGGTCCAGTCAGGCTTGAAAGTAGGCTTGAGGTTGCTGGGGATGATAAAAGTACTCTAACAAAGGAGTAGCAGGCTTTTCTAGTGTAAACCCCCCATAAGACAACGTACTGTGTTTGATCGAAACACATTTTCTTTAATAACTCGTTAATTATTTATGCTAGAATGACGAGACAGGGCTTAAAACTTTCGCCTCACTAATTACCATCTTATTACATGCATTAATTTTACATACGGGTCTCTTCTGACCCTTTTTGAGCCAAAAACTTGAAATTTGAAAGATTAATTCCCAAAAAAGAGGTTTGGAGTTTTCCGATTGTTTTGCCCAACGAACTTGTCCAACTGATTACAGAAAGAAACGTCCCTACCAAATTTGAAGTTAATCGGACAAAAAATGTGACCGCTAGAGTGCAAACACACACACACACACGCACACACACACACACACACACACACACACACACACACATATATATATATATATATATATATATATATATATATATATATATATATATATATATATATAAAATTTTGAACGACCCCCCAAAAAGTGTTCAGGGGGTCACGTTAGGAACTTCTATGGTGGTCCCGGGCTTAAGTTTCACCGTGCGGGTCATGCTAATAGTTCACTTTCCAAAGGAAATTCACTAATAATGCTTTATACTGTGCTTGAGCTTGAGTGTGTAAAAGAGACTAAGTGTATACTGTATGCATACATATTGTCCTAACATCTGTTAGTTCATTTGAAGAGTGTTTAGGTAGTGTTTAAAACGCAGTATTGACCATGATAAACGCTAATAGTAAGCCTCAATCAATATTTTTTTCTGTTTCAGGTTAGTAAACTGTATGAAGTTAGATCCGTAAGTTTTGAAACTTATTTTAATTGTATATTTAAAGGTTGCGTAAAGCCAGGGCAGTGTACCTGTTTCAAAGAAACCAGTTTTCTGTGTTGCTTTGATCCAAAATGTGCTATTATAAATCACTAATTATTTTACCAACACCCGGGAGACTTACTAAAATATTAACACTTTGGTTAAATCTATCTTATTCTATTTCTATATTATTAATACGCTACATGCAAACTTTGTAAACAATAAGGCTTTTTTGTTTTAAGACTCACCCCTACATATTATTCACCAAAACGTGCGTCTAGGTATGCTGATGTGCAAAGTGATTTTATATTTTTGATTTAAGTCACAGAACTCGAAAATATCACAAAAAACTGAAAATGTGTAACATTTCCAATGTCCAATAAAAAACCCAGATATTTCGTTTGTTTTTCCAACAAAATAATTGAAGCTGTTAATAGATTATGGATCAGGTAATCAGCACGAATACATCTTTTTATATAAACACTAGCTGTTCCCCTGCACATTATTTATAATAAACGGTATCTTGGAGGCACTACAGAATCCATTGCTACACTCGTGGTTTTAAGAGGGGAAATGCCCCCTATTGCCCCCCCCAGGGTTATTAAGGTGCAACATATTTCGAATTACCTCTGTTGGTCAATGCTAAATTGACAAGCATATCAAGTTTGAATGAAATTGATCAGTAAATAAGAGAGAAATAGTAATTTTTGTATTCCCCATAAGAATAACATTGGACAACGTACTGCGTTTACCGCTAAATGAAAATTTCAATTTTCTCCGAAACCAGCAATCGTAGAATAGTAATTAAAAAATACTAAATTATTTAGTTTTTTGAGCTCTTTTTAATGGTGAATAGTAATATTTTTTTATATTTATGTCTTTTTTATGAAAAATCAAAAAACTGAATTTTGGATATTTTAAGTCCTGTAGTTTCTGAACCCGAATTTTTACAGGAATGCGGGTGGTGTCATTTTGTTGGAAAACTAAAGTTCTACAAACCACTAAAGTTTAATCAAAATCGTTAGAGCCGTTTTTGAGAAATTTTTATTTTTCATGTTTTTTGGTGGTTTTTGGGGGATAATTACCCTAAACAATCAAAAATTCAAAAAAATAAAAAAAACACCGGGAGATATCGTGGATTAGTACCTACATACCAAATTTCATAAAAATCGGCCCATTGGTTAGGGCTCTAGCTCTGTACACATCCACACAGACACACACACACACACACACACACACACACACACACACACACACACACACACACACACACACACACACACACACTATGGTCTATGGCGGAGCCCTATAAGGTCAGATCAGGATGAAAACCATTTAGTTTTCCTATTTTATGCCTAAAGAATCAGTGTACAAAATTTCAACTCTCTAGATAAATCGGAAGTAGAAAAATTCGTGATGAGTGTGTGAGTGCTATGCCTTTTATAGGTATATAGATACCTATAAAATGATCTTATAGATGAATATAGATGACTCTATAGAACCTATAGATGCCTTTTATAGGTTTGTAGAAAATAAGTTTGATTTATTTATACCCCCGTGAAAGTTAGTGTTTTGCCCATGCGATTAACATGGAAAATAATTTCATTTGAACTACAGCTGTTAATACATTTTGGACAGGTATTCAGCAAGAGTACATCTAAATATATAATTAAAATAAGTTTTCTTTATACTTCAAAAAGTGTAACGGAAACTAACGAACAATTTGTTGGCAGCGATAAATAAATCCAGACAACTAATGTAGTTTTTAAACAGATTTTGTAAACAATGCAATTAGATTCAATTAATATAAACATGTTTTTAACTTATTTCGATTTGTTTTGCTTTACTTATCTTCAATTGATTGGTTTTAAAACTGAATACACTTACAAAAGCTAAATTTACAATTATTTAATATTCGTGCGAAATCGCACGGGTTCACCTAGTGTCAGTTTAAATGTTATATTACAGGAAAAACTTAATAAAATAAAATTTGTAGTTGATATATTTACCGAATCTACTAATCCAACAACATCGGTGGATCGTTTTCAACTTGAAGCAAATCACAATTATTTTTTCTCGGTAAAAATTGAGACCCCTAAAAGAGCTATTTATATTTATTTCTAAGCCGTTGAAAGATGCATCAGACCTTCAACTTCCAATTTCTGTTTAATCTATATCTATAAAAGGCAAAGCCCTGGCTGACTGACTCACTGACTGACTGACTCACTCATCACTAATTCTCCACCTTCCCATGTAGGTAGAGAGCTGAAATTTTGTACACTGATTCTTTAGGCATAAAATAGGAAAACTAAATGGCTTTCACCCTGAACTGACCTTAGGGCTCCGCCAGAGATCCCGACAAAGTTCCCATGTAGGGTATTCCTTAAGGACATTCATTTTTGTTTGAGCTAATGAAAATACAAACAGCTGATCTTGATTCGTAGTAGTTCCACGGGTTAACCACAGAATGCAGCACACACAACTGTCATAGTTTTTTATAAATTATTTGCGGGGCGAAGCCTGCGGGAACAGCAGGTCGTGTAATAATTAAAATCAGCTCTAATAATAATAATCATACTTTAAAAAACGAATGCTACTATTCTTTATTATAAGGTAGCTCTTAGAATACAATACGCGTCTTCAAAATAATCTTTGTTGAACAAACATAAAATTACTACATAAAACATAGTTCGAATCGATATCTTAACAAGTGTCAAGTTGATTTCTTAAGTTATAACAGTTACAAAACGGTGACAGTTTTAACGAAGGGAATAGATGACAGAATGTGTTGTGGATATTGGACCGTGATTAACAATATTACATGGCAGACTTTGCATACTTTAGGAAATGTAAGCGGTGTTGTTGGGAAAAATAATGGCTAACTTATAGCCTTCATTTACAAATAAATATTATTTTTGTAACAATAAGACATCTATTTTTCCCTAGTCACTGAATTCATATTTATAGCGGCCATTATTAATTATACGATTTATTTTGATTATAATGAAACATTACTTATCATTAGTACTGAGGTATTTTTTTAATTGGGAACTTACTTTCTACCTTTGGCATTAGCCTGGTACCATGTTAAAGTATTTGTTGGTCTCCCTCTGAAAACAAGAACTCGCTACTCATTCGAAACTAAGTACTCGTTTTCACAAATATCGGTTAGTAGAATCATTGGCATCCCAGTAATAAAAATGCGTTTAATTTTACGACTAAATTGTCGATAGTCGAATATTAAACACCACTGTGGCAAAAATGTTTCGTTAATTTACTTCTAAGTGAATTTCCTATTGAAAAGTGAACTATTAGCATGACCCGCACGGTGAAACTTAAGCTCGGGACCTCTATAGAAGTTCGTAATATGACCCCCTGAACACGTTTTGAGAGGTTGCTAACAACATTATATACATATATATATATATATATATATATGTATATATTTAAATGTATATATGTATATGTGTGTGTGTGTGTGTTCGCACTCTAGCGGTTGCATTTCTTCCGATTTACATGAAATTATGTGGGAACCTTCCCTTCTCTAAACAGTTGGACAAGTTCGTTGGGCAAAACAATCGGAAAACTCTAACCCCTTTATTGGGGATTTTAAGTTTTCAAATTTTGAGTTTTGGGCCCAAAAAGGGTCAGAAAAGCCTAAAATTTACACTTATTGCACATTAACTGATTTTACGTAAAAAACCAAAGATTTTAAGCCTTCCCTCGTCATTCTAGCACAAGTACTTACCGAGTTATTAAAGAAAATATTAATTGTCTTAAGACAGTACGTTGTCTTATGGGGATTTCACACTGGTAAAGGCTGAATTTCATACCTTAATATAGTTTTATCACCCCCCATACCCCTATACCAACTTGTTATCCAGACAATACCTCCTTATAACTTTAAAATGTGCAACATTGGCATTCTGTTAGTGAATTTAAATAAAACCAGGAGCATCAAAACAGCCAATAAATAAAATGTTTCAATTTTCAAAAAAAATGAACCAGTGTTGGTTTAAACCCCTTATTAGATCTTTTAAACTTTTAATGCGGAAATTCACTTCCCTCACGTCAGCGTGCTGCGTGCGATCTCGTTATTGTTGCTAATTATAAATTAATTTCCAGTGTTCCAAATTTTGTTGGTAATTTTTTGCAACATTCAATTTTTTTTTTATAAAGTAGAATAGGAAACATTCGTTAAGTATTACTTTTAGCTAGCTACATCGAAATTTAAAACCTAATTTGTGTAGTACAAAGTTTGTTATCAAACGTCGGGAAGATAGAGTGAAGATCCGGTTTATATACATGCACAAACCGGATTTTCAAACTATCACTTGCAAAACCGACTCTTCACAATAGTTTGTTTTACAAGACTGACTAAGGATCCTTGCTTCATTTGTATATTAAGATGGGTGCTGTCTAAATAATTTAGAAATAATTTTATAAAGTTACAATATCCATTAACTTAGAGAGTATTCATTAAAGAAGTAATGTTTTTCAAGATATTGGTATTCTTGCCATCTTTAATCTGAGCAGATAAGTTCACAATTAGGTCAGGTTGGAACATTTTCTTCAAGATACATGAAAAATAATATTTTTAAACTTATACCCTGATAAAAGAACGTATATTTACTATAGTTACCCTCTTCATATACTACGATGTTTGTATTTCTCTGCCATCGAATGGCCGCACACTCAACCCCCCTACCCTCCCCCCCACCGTAGACTGCCAGAGTAGTGTTGACTTCCCCAGGTCGTGTGGAACGACCATTCGTCTCCACCCAGTAATGGAGGACGTCGGGCGGTAATTTCAGGCTCGAGTCCCGGGGCTGCTTCCGGTTTCCGGTTCCTGAAGCGGGGTTGATTTTGGGCCGCACATAAGGAGTAAATAGCTTATAAAAAGCGACTGTATTTTCACCGGTCGACCTTTGTATGCTGCAGAAAATGTATCTTTTAAAAACGTAACCATGCCATAATAAGAAAAGTATATATTGTTAAATACAAGTTAACATATCAATCTTAATTTTCCCCCACTAGGGAATCCGGATTTTAAAAACGAAAGCTTCAGTGCTTGCTAGAGATTTATCAACTTAAAGATATTTGTCGCCCCCATGTGAAGGTTGTCTTTTGGAAATAGAGTATGTGATACTTAAAATACTCAAACAGATATCACAACAAGGCATATCATTAAAACTTTTCTTTCGAATCATGGCTCTCACACAAAACCTCAAACACATAAACAATGATGTGCTTTCAACTGTTTTTTTTTTATCTTAGCAAATCTGTGGCAAGGATTGAAGAAGAAGTTTCGGGTTTTGTATCTGGATTTCCTTCTGGGAAAAAATTAGGTTTGATAAGGAAATACCAGTATTTAATAATGTTTATTTTACATATTATGGCATAGTTGCGTTTTTACAAGATACAGTTTCTAGAAATCGACAGGTTAAAGCATTGATTATACACTAACTCTGTATATTCAGTGGTTAAAGCATTGATTATACACTAACTCTGTATATTCAATGGTTAAAGCATTGATTATACACTAACTCTGTATATTCAATGGTTAAAGCATTGATTATACACTAACTCTGTATATTCAATGGTTAAAGCATTGATTATACACTAACTCTGTATATTCAATGGTTAAAGCATTGATTATACACTAACTCTGTATATTCAATGGTTAAAGCATTGATTATACACTAACTCTGTATATTCAGTGGTTAAAGCATTGATTATACACTAACTCTGTATATTCAATGGTTAAAGCATTGATTATACACTAACTCTGTATATTCAATGGTTAAAGCATTGATTATACACTAACTCTGTATATTCAGTGGTTAAAGCATTGATTATACACTAACTCTGTATATTCAATGGTTAAAGCATTGATTATACACTAACTCTGTATATTCAATGGTTAAAGCATTGATTATACACTAACTCTGTATATTCAGTGGTTAAAGCATTGATTATACACTAACTCTGTATATTCAATGGTTAAAGCATTGATTATACACTAACTCTGTATATTCAATGGTTAAAGCATTGATTATACACTAACTCTGTATATTCAATGGTTAAAGCATTGATTATACACTAACTCTGTATATTCAATGGTTAAAGCATTGATTATACACTAACTCTGTATATTCAATGGCTAAAGCATTGATTATACACTAACTCTGTATATTCAATGGTTAAAGCATTGATTATACACTAACTCTGTATATTCAATGGTTAAAGCATTGATTATACACTAACTCTGTATATTCAGTGGTTAAAGCATTGATTATACACTAACTCTGTATATTCAATGGTTAAAGCATTGATTATTCACTAACTCTGTACATTCAATGGTTAAAGCATTGATTATACACTAACTCTGTATATTCAATGGTTAAAGCATTGATTATACACTAACTCTGTATATTCAATGGTTAAAGCATTGATTATACACTAACTCTGTATATTCAATGGTTAAAGCATTGATTATACACCAACTCTGTATATTCAATGGTTAAAGCATTGATTATACACTAACTCTGTATATTCAATGGTTAAAGCATTGATTATACACTAACTCTGTATATTCAATGGTTAAAGCATTGATTATACACTAACTCTGTATATTCAATGGTTAAAGCATTGATTATACACTAACTCTGTATATTCAATGGTTAAAGCATTGATTATACACTAACTCTGTATATTCAATGGTTAAAGCATTGATTATACACTAACTCTGTATATTCAATGGTTAAAGCATTGATTATACACTAACTCTGTATATTCAATGGTTAAAGCATTGATTATACACTAACTCTGTATATTCAATGGTTAAAGCATTGATTATACACTAACTCTGTATATTCAATGGTTAAAGCATTGATTATTCACTAACTCTGTACATTCAATGGTTAAAGCATTGATTATACACTAACTCTGTATATTCAATGGTTAAAGCATTGATTATACACTAACTCTGTATATTCAATGGTTAAAGCATTGATTATACACTAACTCTGTATATTCAATGGTTAAAGCATTGATTATACACTAACTCTGTATATTCAATGGTTAAAGCATTGATTATACACCAACTCTGTATATTCAATGGTTAAAGCATTGATTATACACTAACTCTGTATATTCAATGGTTAAAGCATTGATTATACACTAACTCTGTATATTCAATGGTTAAAGCATTGATTATACACTAACTCTGTATATTCAATGGTTAAAGCATTGATTATACACCAACTCTGTATATTCAATGGTTAAAGCATTGATTATACACTAACTCTGTATATTCAATGGTTAAAGCATTGATTATACACTAACTCTGTATATTCAATGGTTAAAGTAACAGTCGGTTTTTATAAATCCGGATTTTTTACTGAAAAAAAAAGATTGTTAAGGTAATACCCATCTTCAATAATATATAATGGTCCACCCAGGGTCTTTACACAATTAATTAAAATACACACGACACTGCACCGCTGAATTCATACTAACACTATACAAAGATTCAATTTAATTTTTGGGGGAACAATCCATTTGTATAACTTCGTGATTTCCCAAAAGTTAAACAAGAGGTTAATGCTTCAGGATGGTTGTTTTTAACGCTATAACACTCATACCACTCAGTTGTTGAAGCGACATTTGGGAGGGAAACCCGTTGAAACTGCTGTTACCGAGAAATATTGGTGACCTTCATTGCCTTATACTCCTTTCCGATTTAACAATAAAATTATAGTTATATTTAATAAAAAAAACCTATAAACTGTTCTGGGTAATGTTAGTGATATCGAGAAAACAATGAGCAGTCATTAAACACCTTTGATAACTGCAACAAGAACATCCGAGTAAAAAGTCCTAAATATTTGGTCATTGACTTAAAATTTATACTGTATTTAGAGCAAGCTAAATGAACTCATTTTCCTCAATAAGGGATGAGGGCTTGAACTGAGTGGGGAAGTTTCATTTGCTTTGCTCAATAATTTATTGTTTTTTGTTTATTTTTTTAATTTTTGTGTCACTCTTTGAATTTTTAAATCTTCCAAACGAATACCGAGTTAAAGATAAATCTGCTCAATTAATAATGCAATGAATTAGTGTATATGATTTGTTAAGGTAAGATATGATTTCGATACATATTGTTTATATATTTTTGCTGTTATTACATTCACAGTACAAATATGGTTTATCAAATTTGCTGAAAAGAGTGGAATTGTACATTATCTAACGTTCAAGGTGATCTGTTTAATAAGTTGTCTTAAAAATAATACTTTTCAATGACAAAGTTATTCGAATTAGTTGTACAAAATTTCAAAAAACAATAAAACAAATTTGAGTTATAACATGTCAATTATTTGTAGTTTGACTTTCAAATCCTATGTCAAGTTACAAACAAACAAAAAAAAAATCAGGTATATCGGCTTAGGTTCTATTAGCCTACGTGATTTAATTACATTAACTACGTGATTTACTATTACATTTAATTCAAACTCAACGTGTACCTTTGAGGTTCCAGGTATTTCTGTATTTGTGCCAGAGTGAACTTACACACTGAAATGACATGCGGCTGATAGAAGTGGCCCCGTGAAGAGGGCAGATTAGAATGCAGCACTCGCCCTCTCCACCGACGGCTCAGGGCGACATTTTTCAAACTCACTCCACCAAAATCCCGCAATATCTTCAATATTACCCGAGTATTGATCCTTGTATTATTCTGTGGTTGCAAATGCATTTGAAAAGTACGCCATGTCTTGACACTCGTTGCTAGAGTCTGGATCAGTTGGCGATATATCGTCATCAACAGTGTGTGGTGTTTCGTTATCTTTAAATGAAGCTGGGAGGTAACATTGTATTATTAGTGAATTTCCTTTGGAAAGTGAACTATTAGCATGACCCGCACGGTGAAACTTAAGCCCGGGACCACCATAGAAGATCCTAACGTGACCCCCTGAACACGCTTTGGGGGGTGGTTCAAAATTTTTTATATATACATATGTGTATGCACTCTAGCGGTCGCATTTTTTGTATGATTTACTTCAAATTTGGTAGGGACGTTCCTTTCTATAATCTGTTGGACAAGTTCGTTGGGCAAAACAATCGGAAAACTCTAAACACCTTTTTTGGTGATTAATTTTTCAAATTTCGAGATTTTGGACCCAAAAAGGGTCAGAAAAGCCCCGGATGTGAAATTAACAAATGTAACAAGATGGGAATTAGTGTGGCGAAACTTTTAAGCCCTCTCTCGTCATTCTAGCATAAATATTTACCGAGTTATTAAAGAAAATGTGTATCGAGCTAACACAGTACGTTGTCTTATGGGGGTTTTACATTAGAAAAGCCTATTATTCATTCGTTGGTGTACTTTTATCATCCCCAAAAACCTCACGCCTACTTTAAAGCCTGGCTGGACCTTCTCCTAACCTAATAATGCGCAAATTTGTATTACCAGCATTGCAGGTAAATAGAACCAGGAGCAACAGAACAGCCAAAAAATGAGTATTTTCAGATTTGAATAAAAATTGGAATAAATTTATTTTTTTAACTGATTTTGAGTTTTCATAGTTTTTTATGTGGAAATTCACTTCCCTCACGTCAGCGTGCTGCGTGCGAACTCGTTTAATTTCCAGTACGCTTCCCGTTAAGCATACTTAGGCATTGTATTTATTTATTTCATTTGGACATACTGAAAAACTATTTAGCCACAAAATGAAATGGTCGCATGATTAAATATTTTAAATTACTAAAAAAGGGAAGGTTACAAACATACATTGAACGCACTGAATAGTGAAATTTGTACAGATTTTACTTTTCCTGGAGTTCTTAACTACGTGTTTTTATATCACTATATGAGCAAACCTGGATTTTTGGAGTTTGTTATAAGAGAGTCTTTGAATTAGTCCCCACGCACACACACACGCACACGCACACGCACACGCACACGCACACGCACACGCACACGCACACGCACACGCACACGCACACGCTAAGGTCCATGCGGTATCTTCTTCTGTATTTTTTATAATCTGTATTTCTTATGTGTATATGTATGCTCTTGTACTTATTTGAAAATAAAGCGTGTTTTGATTTAATAAATGTATTAAATAATATTTGTGTCGCACATTTATTAGGTTGAAGATGAAAAAACAGGTGTAAACCTTAGGAAACATTCAATCTAAATCGTAATTTACAGGATAATTTTAACATTATTGCATATAGCATAAAATATACTCCGTAGTGCATCCAATAAAAGGATTTGGGTAAACCATTAAAAAGGGTTTACTAAAAGACTTTTATACAGCCTGTCATAACAAATAAACGAGTTCGCACGCAGCACGCTGACTTGAGGGAAGTGAATTTCCACATACAAAACTTTTAAAACTCAAAATCAGTGTAAAAATATACATTTATTGCAATTTTAATGAAATCTGAAAACATTGATTCTGTTCTGATGCTCTTGGTTTCGTTTACCTGCAATGCTAGGAATACAATTTTGAACATTATAAGGGTTAAGAGAAGGTTCAGACAGGCTTGAAAGTAGGCGCAAGGTTGCTGGGGATGATACAAATACACCAACAAATGAATAAAATTTGTTTTATGTAAAAACCCCATACGACAACGTACTGTGTTTAGCCGATATATATTTTCTTTAATAACTCGGTAAATATTTATGTTAGAATGACGAGAGAGGGCTTAAAACTTTCGCTTCACTAATTGCCATCTTAATATACGCATTAATTTTACGTCCGGGGCTTTTCTGACCCTTTTTGGACAAAAACTCGAAATTTGAAAGAATAATCCCCAAAAAGGTGGTTAAAGTTTTTCGATTGTTTTGCCCAACGAACTTGTCCAACTGATTATAGAAAGGAATATCCCTACCAAATTTGAAGTAAATCGGACAAAAAATGCGACCACCAAAGTGCATACACACACACACACACACACACACACACACACACACACACACACACACACACACACACACATATATATATAATTTTGAATGACCCCCCAAAACGTGTTCAGGGGGTCACGTTAGGATCTTCTATGGTGGTTCCGGGGGTTAAGTTTCACCGTGCGGGTCATGCTAATAGTTCACTTTTCCATACGAAATTCACTAATATAAACAGTTAATAGGGTGAAATTATGTGTAATTTTTTTGATAAAATTTAAGTAAACAATCGGACCATTCCGTATTTATAACGTCAAATAACGGACATAATATATATTAATAGTTAAATTTGTATTACATTAGATTAAAAGCTAAATATTGTTTCTTTATTTCTCAAGTATAAGGCTAAGAATTCTTTATTTTCGATCAACGCACACATATAACATATATGACATAAAAAAGTAAAATTAAAATGTTCTGCAAGTATATTCCTGTTCGATTAGATTATATTTATTAAAACAGAAAACTTCGTGAACGAAAATGATTTGTTGTATAGAGGAGATGATAAACATAAATGGAAGTGCTGCTTAAACAAAATTACCTCTGTTGAACAACAATGTCGCCAACAGCTGTGCAATTATAGCAGACAATAATCCACTCCGATAGTACAATGGTACACTATCTTGTTGATAAGTGGTTCAGTTGTTTTTGTTTTACAGTAATTTTCCATTATCTGACAGTAGTTCAGTTCTTTAATCATCATTATTGCAATTACTTTATAATTGCACTTTATAACTTTATAATTTATTTATTGACTTTATAATTTGTCATAGCGTGTGTTTACAGTAAGATCATCTACTATGTAATGTAATAAAAATAATATTTTCTATGCACGTCTCAAAGTGCGAACCTGCAAAACTGATCCCTTTAAAAAAATACTACAAATTTAAGAGACGTGTTTAATCAGACGATGTAAGTTTTCACATGAAAGTTTTCACTGTCGCATTCTTCCCCAGCTAGTTTCCATTCCGGAACCCGGGCTGTATTGGATTTGGCTCGGCAATATTCGGAAGCTGCCTGGCGCGGTGTTTTGCATCCAAACAGAATTCGTTTGTTCCACTCAATTTTTCCTCTCCCGCCAAATCGGATATTCTCCTTTTCGAAGCGATACTTCTTTTCAGTGACACTTTTTGGTGTTTCATGAAATGAAATATTTTCACTCGGATAAGTTTATGAGCACCGTTATATCGCAGACATGGTGGTATCTAAGGTCAGTATTTCTTTGGGTTATTTTTAGGCGATAAACACCTATGTAATTGTATGGTCAAACAAGAATGCACGTATTATAAAAAACATTTCTTCAAAGTTTCTAAATTGTCTTACAATAAATAACAAAGAATCCCATTATGAAATTATATTACATTATATCGATAAATAATAAATACCGATCATCCCCCAGGCCAAACCTCTCTTCTATACCTACAACCACGAAATTTGGCACGTATAATATTTTTCATAATGTAGGTGACCAGTAAGAAAGGGGTTTAAGACATTCTCTTAGGGTCTAATAGGGTCGAAATTGTCCCCACCCCATGGAAAGTCACAGTTCCAGTCCAGTGTAGTACGAAAAAATGAATAAAAAATAAATAAAGTAAATAAATAAAGGGATACGAAAAACCGATCATCCCCCAGGCCAAACCTCTACACCTACAACGAAACAATTTGACTCGTATACTCTTTCCACAACGTAGGTAACCACTGATATAGATAGATTTTAGAAATTTCCATAGGGCTTCGCCCCACGGGGAGTCAAAGTTTTAATCCAGTGTTTTGTTTTGGGCATTCAATTTAATTTGAGCCGATGAAAATTCAACAGCTGGTCATGATTCGTAGTAGTTCTACGGGTTAATCACAGAACGCAGCACACACCACAGGTTTTATTCCCGAGTGAAACCAGGTGTGGTGATAGCTAGTTTTGATCAAAATCCGACTTATTTATGTGATTAAACGCTACCTCCAACAGCTTAATACATTGAGGTAATTATGAATTAGCAGTTTTCGGGAGAATAGAGCATTTTATTTAATGCCATCTCCTTTGTTCCAGTATGATAGAACGTTTAATGGGTGACATTTCTACTAGTCTCGTCTTTCATGAAACATTGATTAAAACCTAATTGATTAAAATAACGACCATGAAACATTGTTGTTTTATATTAGTGTCATAAATGTAATGAATTTTTCTTACTCGCAAACATATTGAGTATTTCACTGCAAATACTTCTTTTCTTTTCTTTCCTTTTTGTAAAAACAGAGGTATCAGCTTCTTTTTGCCTTAATTTTCTCGTCCACATAACCTATACATCTGTGCGTGGAACCATTAAAACGTTCGCTACCACAATGTTAAAAAAAATCGTAACCACAGACTGCCGCCATAATTTTGCGGCGGGCGTGACGTACTTATATAGCCCAACGCCGCAGATCTGCGGCGGCTGGGTTCATTAAAATAGACTGCCGCCGCAGAACTGCGGCGTTGGTTTCTTCATACTAAATGAGAAATTACTTCGCAACGGTCTGTTTTAAAGGTTATATGGTTTAGGCATGGTCTACAGGATAATCTGCCTTATATATGCGGCGCTTGGTCTGTAGCTAGTACTAGGACCAGTCTACAGGGAAGTTTATGATTTTTTCGTGGGCTGTCAGAGTGACCCGGCCGCCGCATATATGCGGCGGCTGGTAGCGAACGTGTTTTAATTACTTACTTATCCAAAAAAGCAAGGAGTGAGCCGTTACAGTACGAGTTGAACAGTACTGATAACATTTACATGCCAGGACTGGTATTCGAACCCGCGACAGGACCGCTGCCGTGATTTCAAAGCCCAACGCCTGGACCACTACGCCAGCTACTCATTGTTTACTACCTACTTGTATTAGCCTACGACTTATTTAGGTAAACTGTATCAAAGGATTTTGTAATGACTGCTAAACCCATTCTTTATGCGGCGTGGTCTCTGAAAACAGATTGGTAACATTAAAAGAAAGCCAAGCTGTTTAGAATATGATAACATTAGTCACGGCGTCTCTCTTGAAAAATACTATGTAATATACGACATCCTAACATTTTATAACACAAGAAATAAACTTACAAAATAAGGTCATACCTTGTCGTCATAAATCCACTAGTTTATAACATTACTAGTTTTGGGACTAGTTTTGTCCCATTATAAAATCCTGTTGTGTCGCAGAATAAAATACAGTCATCGTCTTCAGTTAAAAAACATTTCAACACTAAACACAAACTTGTACTGACACAGAAACATTAAACAATAAAAATGTCACATTAAGTGAACACTTTATTTCCCATGTGTGACCGGGCAAAGACAAGAGCAGAATTTGTCGTAAATGTACACGTTATTGTGTTTTACATTAAGTTTTAAAGTGAAATTTTCATAAATACAAAAGTAAATTTCTTTATATATTTTATTCATAAAAAATATACGTGTATACAGTGTGAAAACAGTTTTGCTACCAATAAAGTGCAGTATAAATTAAATATAATAATCAAGTGAATATTGTAATATTCTATACATTTTAATGACCTGCGTTTGCAGCAGAATATTTTCTGCAATGAAATGTAAATTATTTATGACAATAAAACAAGGATCAAAGTATCAAAGTTTTCGCATAATTAAAAATGCTTCGAGATCTAATAAGTGTGTCTATATATAAAATGGTTTATTTTTTACTAATGCCTTCTAAAATTATGGTTATTAAAAATATTATTTCAAAACACTTTCGTAACGTAAATAAAGGAAGAAATGGACAAGACTAAGCCACTCCATCGATCCAAAACACTTCTCTCACTACTACAATATTCTGCCTTCCCATCCATAACTCTTCTTAACCAAACTTGATAGTTCATCGATGGTTGTTGTTTACAATTACCTCAATTAATGTTGGGAACAAGGTATTAACTTATTATACTTAACAAATTGACGTTTGTTTTAATCACGAATTTTAATATTGTGCAGTATTAGACAAATATTAAATATTCTAAAACGTATGTTTTCAGACGATTCTTGAAATAAATAGTGACTTGTTTGATTCATAGTATGGTCTTAGGGCGGTTTTATTTATATAATGAATTTTTAAACCAAAACAAATTTCTTAATCGTAGGTTGTTCTCAAATAACCTTTAGGCTAAACCTGATCCTGAGACTATGGAATAATATAAAGGAATCACAGCAGAAATCTTCACTATTACTTAGTTGTCTGTGTAGTTTAAGGATTGGATGGATATAATTTGTTAGCTACTTAAACCCAACAACAATATGTTTTGAGAAACTACATTACTTAAAACATTTGACAAAGTAGGTTAGTTTATTCAAAACATTGCAGTTCTTAAAACATGTTTGCAATATAAACTTATATCTAGTTCGAGTTTGTGTTTATGTTCTTAAACAATCCCACAGTCTCCAACTTAATTATTCAAAACTAATTTGATTACATAAAACCATAATAAATGTTAGCTTAAACAATTGTATCCTGTTATAATACCTTGTTTGAGCTATATTTGCTCAGGTGAAAAAGGAAAATGAATGCTAAATTATGAATAATCCTTTCACTTGTAACTCTACAGAAAATAATATTTTAATCACTCTGTATTCGAAAATAGCCCATAACCATACAGCTGTGGTTTACGAAAATTATCGATTTCCTTGTAAGAAAACAAAAAATGACCAGCTGACTTTGCCTGTCCTAAACATTACTTTTCCTGTCCAAAACAATACATTGCCTGTCCCAAACAAAACTTTTCCTGTCCTAAACAGTTGAAATTCCCGTTTTACTCAACAGGAGCACCAGTGTGATTTCGTTATTTTTGACGATTCTGTGTTCAAACAGCTGACTTTAACATTAAAATAAATTGTAAAACCGTGTTGTGTTTACTTATACAAAATTAGTAGACTATGAAATATCAGATACTTTTGGTTTAAGTTTAATGTGGTTATTTGCATCATGGTGAAAAGCAAGGTTCGTAGAGCTTTCAGACCAGGTATGCTGAGTCGATCTATTTAAGGTTTTCTACTTTACCGGAAGAGACCTCGTAAAACAGCTGGAAGGTCACGTGATCACCAATCCAATCTGCAGTGTTGCTAGAACACGATATTTATCGTACGAGTACCATATTTTCCTCTTCAGTGTAATTATAATTAACATTGTTTAACTGCTTACATTCTATGATAAGCTGTTATTTTATGAAACTAATATATTGTTTTGATTTATTTGTATTATTAGATTAATGGATTGAGGGTTTAAATTTTCTTTTGCATGTCCAGTGACAATTTAAAAATAGCTGTACCATTATTATACCGTTAAATTTGGCAACACTTTGTGGTATGTTGTTTATTTATGAATCAGCTGGACGACCTCGTAAGATATCTTTGCTGCGAGCATTGCTCTTATGTAAATAAGCACACCTGGTCTGAAAGCTCTACGAACCTTGGATGAAAAGTACCGTTCATTACTCGTCACAAAAGTCCTATTTTGTGACTAGTAGTGAAATATGCTATCTCCAATAAACAGCTTAAACAGCTGGTAGTTTATTTTGCAGGAAAAAACGAACACGTTATAGGTGTTGCGAGAGCAGCAGCTCCGCAAGTTTGTTTATAGTTAGAAGCAAATCCCGTAACCAGGACAGTTCGCGAGTTAGGCCCAAACTTAAACCATTAGCTTAGTCTATCTACAAAGTGAATTACGACGACGCCTTATCACCTCTAGCTTATCTCTACACTTGAATTTATTTTACTTCACGTACGTTTAAAAAGTGTTGCTTGAAATAAACACCTATTTGACTTTTACATGATTTATGTGATGGTGAGTTTTAATTTGCCAAAATGATGTAACCAAAATTAAATCTCGTATTACAGGTATAGTGTTTGAGTTTTTAACTTTTTCTCCGTATATAAACAGACATTTCGGAAAAAGTTAATTTTTATTGCTTAAGGAAAATTTTAAACAGCCCGTTGTACGGTGTGTGTGTGCGATAGAGAGGGTTTAAGTATTTTATAGACATGCAAATGTACTTTTAAGATTGGTTTCTTCTGGTCTACTAATCTCTCAAAGCCCTTGACAAGCCTTCACTAGAAGAGTTATAACTATAATAATAGTAACTGCTGCTATTTTAAAGGCAAACAATTTTGAGTATTTTTTTTTTATTTTAATCCGTGAAAACAATGTAAGAATGTGTAATACATTTGACATAAGACTGTGATTGGAGTTTCCATTAAAGGTTTCTTCTTTCCTTGTAAAAAAATAAAAACATTAACGTGTTTGCACGCAGCACGCTGACGTGAGGGAAGTGAATTTTCACATAAAAAACTTGTAATACTCAAAATCAGTGTAAAAACATACATTTGTCCAATTTTTATTGAAATCTGAAAATATTGATTTTTTGGCTGTTCTGATACTCCTGGTTCTATTTACCTGCAATGCTGGGAATACAATTTTGCACATTATAAGGTTAGGAGAAGGACCAGACAGGCTTGAAAGTAGGCGTGAGGTTGCTGGGGATGATAAAAGTACTCTAACAAAGGAATAACAGGCATTTCAAGTGTAAAACCCCCATAAGACAACGTACTGTGTTTAGTCGATATACGTTTTCTTTAATAACTCGGTAAATATTTATGCTAGAATGACGAGAGAGGGCTTACAACTTTCGCCTCTCTAATTCCCATCTTTTTACATCCATTGATTTTACATCTGAGGCTTCTCTGACACTTTTTGGGCCCAAAAACTCGAAATTTGAATGATTAATCCCCAAAAAAGGGGTTAGAGTTTTCCGATTGTTTTGCCCAACGAACCTGTCCAACTGATTACAGAAAGGAACGTCCCTACCAAATTTGAAGTAAATCGGACAAAAAACGCGACCGCTCGAGTGCAAACACATATATATATGTCATATATATAAAATTTTGAACGACCCCCCAAAACGTGTTCAGGGGGTCACGTTAGGAACTTCTATGGTGGTCCCGGGCTTAAGTTTCATCGTGCGGGTCATGCTAATAGTTCACTTTCCAAAGGAAATTCACTAAAAATACAAAGATTTTCTAGGTTAAACAAAAATGTGATTGCAGTGAAAGAATAGTTGCAAGAGACTTTTACCGTATAACTATTTTGATATTGTTATAGATAGAAGAGGAGTTTAGTGTTATAAAAGCACGACTTACCAATTATTAAAATACTATTACGATTTTAATAACACGAAAACCACTCTATAAATTTAAAAAATTATTTAATCACTCAAATTTATTTTTAATGATAGTGATTTGATGACACCTATCAAATAATTGGCCAAGAAATTTCTTGGAACTGCAACAGCTGTTTCACGATGTGTTTCTGAATCGTAAAGAAACACTTTTAAGCGCAGTTGTAGGAAAATATATTTTTTAACCGGGGTCAGAGCTATTTTGATATATTGTTTCCTTATAAAAACGATTAAGCACTTTATTAACAAGTATACTGTGTAAGCGTCAAATGGTTAGGTTTATTTAATTTCTTATTAATATAAACTCATTTGTTCTTCTTTGGGACCTGTAAATTGTTTTCAATTTTTGAAAACTCGCTGTATTCTAGTATAATACATAATAATCCGAAATAAAATGTATAATACCTGAACTGTCTTACCGCATGTACACACAATTGCTAATAAACAACTTTTAAGGTATTATTAGTGAATTTCCTTTGGAAAGTGAACTATTAGCATGACCCGCACGGTGAAACTTAAGCCCGGGACCACCATAGAAGTTTCTAACATGACCCCCTGAACACGTTTTGGGGGGTCGTTCAAAATTTTATATATATATATATGTGTGTATGTGTGTGTGTGTGTGTGTGTGTGTGTGTGTGTGTGTGTGTGTGTGTGTGTGTGTGTGTGTGTGTGTGTGTGTGTGTGTGTGTGTGTGTGTGTGTGTGTGTGTGTGTGTGTGTGTGTGTGTGTGTATGCACTCTAGCGGTCGCATTTTTTGTCCGATTAACTTCAAATTTGGTAGGGACGTTCCTTTCTGTAATCAGTTGGACAAGTTTGTTTGGCAAAACAATCGAAAAACTCTAACCCCTTTTTTTGGGGAATAATCTTTCAAAATTTGAGTTTTGGGCACAAAAAGGGTCAGAAAAGCCCCGGATGTAAATTTAATGCATGTAAAAAGAGGGGAATTAGTGAGGCGAAAGTTTTAAGCTCTCTCTCGTCATTCTAGCGTAAATATTTACCGAGTTATTAAAGAAAATGTGTTTCGAGTAAACACAGTACGTTGTCTTATGGGGGTTTTACACTATAAATGCCTTTTATTCCTTTGTTAGAGTATTTTTATCATCCCCAACAACTCACGCCTACTTTCAAGCCTGCCTGGACCTTCTCCTAACATTATAATGCACAAAACTGTATTCCCAGCTTTGCAGGTAAATGAAACCAGGAGCATCAGAACAGCCAAAAAATCAGTGTTTTCAGATTTCAATAAAAATTGGAATACATGTATGTTTGTACACATATTTTGAGTTTTAAACGTTTTTATGTGGAAATTCACTTCCCTTACGTCAGCGTGCTGCGTGCGAACTCGTTAATTTATTATCATTTTATTTCTATCTGTTTCAGGTGAGCTCTAATTCTATGATCAAGTGTAAAATAAACCAGTCCGTGAGTACATGAAAAACTTCACTAGACAACTGTTCGAGTATAATTTTTACATGTTATTAATTACTAGCTTACTGTATCTCAACTCTTGGTTCTCAATTTTTCACGTAACTCCACGACATGATGCAATGTGTTGCTTTAGACTAAACTACCTGTGGATTTTTCTGCTCGAGATCAAAGAAAACTGTATGGTGATCAGATGCCGAGACGATTCAGATTGAAAAATATAAATATGTCTATTAAACCATCCAACTGTTGAATACATTTTCAAACAAGTTAATTTATAATATATTAACACACCTTTTAGCGAATTTCCCCTATAGGGAAGAAGCTATTACCGTAGGTCTCATGGTAAGACTTAAGCCCGAGACCATGATAACTTTTCATTTTGAGGTCCCCAGATGCCAAAAACACCATTCGTTCAAATTTTTATATATGGTATATATATATATATATATATATATATATATATATATATTTATATATATATTTATATATATATTTATATATATATATATGTGTCCGTAAGCACGATAACTCTCGTAAAAAAGGTCCGATCTTAATGAAATTTGGTACAAATGTGTAAAGTACCATTTATTTGAACAAGTTCGAAAACCAAATGAATCGCACCATCCGAAGGGGGGTTTTTGGGGGGTTTTGTACCCCAAAAATGTGTTTTTTGGGGTTTTCACATGTAATTTTAATTTAAATTAAATTTTAATTTATACCATTGAATTCAGCTTAAAAAAACAAACAATTTGGTATTTTGATCATTGCTCTACGTCAATTGGTTACCGAGATATTGAAAGTGCTAAACACAGTACGTTGTCTAATGTTATTCTTATGGAGAAAAAGAAAAATTGTATATCTCGCTTATTTATGAACATAAACTGGCAAAATTTGGTATATGGCTTGATCTGGTTATGGTTTATTGTTGTTTGCACAAAAAAACAATTTTTCGCCTATGGTTCCTGTAGCAGCAAACCTAGGTACTTGGTCCCCATGTTATTCTTATGGAAAATACTTAAAATGTTATATATCGCTTATTTATGAAGGTATACGGATGAAACTTGGTATGTGACTTCACTAAGATGAGTTCTATTGATATTTGCATAAAAACCCATTATTTTGCGTGCCTTGTTGCAGCAAACCTGCGTACTCATCCCCAATGTTATTCTTATGGGGAATAATTAATATTTTAAATATCGCTTGTTTTTTAATACATTTCTTATGAATCCTGTTAAGTGTTATGTTAATATATTCATTGGAAATTCGCTGAGTATGCAGGTTTGCTGCGACGGGGGTATTTAATATTCAAAGTATTATTAAAACACATAACTAAAAGCCAACCAAATTTATATTTGTAATAGTAGAAATTATATAGTGTCTTGTCCATGGTATGATAATATATCGTTGGGAAGGAGTTTTTCTGCATGAATAAGGAAGCCACATTATTTATTATTTACTAGGGGTATTGTAAGTTTTTTGGGAAGTCTATGGTCTGGGAGGGCAGTGAGTCTTTGTCTTCAGCAGGTAGGTTGGGCACCCCTGACTTTTATTCAGCGTTAAATTCTAACAATAAACAACATGCTAATCAGTTTGTTTGTTCAGTTACTCTAATGTACTACGATAAAAAATAACTTAAAGCAATATTTTAAAGAAATATTTTCCCAAAGTGGAGCTAAAAGTACGAAGATTAGAACTCAGGAGAGCAAGGAACCTCCTGAGGATAGATATTACATTTCAGCTTCGTTTGAATTTCTCGTTTCCGTTCACTTTTACTTCGTGGTTTTTATTTTTTCAAGAGGCGTAAGATACTTTATTCAAGTTTTTTTTAGGATTTAGAAGTACGATTCAGTTTCAATATTTAGTTTTGAATTATAACACTTATTATATTATTGCTTGGACTTCATCACAGTTTCTCAGTTTTGCATATTATTAAAAATATAACGGGTATGTTATTAACTCTGTCCCGTACTTAAAACCAAAGACTTTTCTTGACACACGAAAATGTACATTATAGTGTGTAGTCTTGCCTCTTAAGGTCAACATACAAAACGTTTAACATGTTCGCTGCACCATGCATTTACGGTTTCTATCCAATTTTGCGGCTTGAGTCACTGGTGAATCGTTATTGAATTTTTCATGCTGGGCAGCTTGAGTCACTGTTAACTCGTTATGAGTTTGTCATTCTGTGTCGCTTGAGTCACCGGTGACTCGTTATGAGTTTGTCATTCTGTGTCGCTTGAGTCACCGGTGACTCGTTATGAGTTTGTCATTCTGTGTCGCTTGAGTCACCGGTGACTCGTTATGAGTTTGTCATTCTGTGTCGCTTGAGTCACCGGTGACTCGTTATGAGTTTGTCATTCTGTGTCGCTTGAGTCACCGGTGACTCGTTATGAGTTTGTCATTCTGTGTCGCTTGAGTCACCGGTGACTCGTTATGAGTTTGTCATTCTGTGTCGCTTGAGTCACTGGTGACTCGTTATGAGTTTGTCATTCTGTGTCGCTTGAGTCACCGGTGACTCGTTATGAGTTTGTCATTCTGTGCGGCTTGAGTCACTGGTGCCTCGTTATGAGTTTGTCATGCTGGGCGGCTTGAGTCACGGGTGACTCGTTATGAGTTTGTATGTCATGCTGGGCGGCTTGAGTCACTGGTGACTCGTTATGAGTTCGTCATGCTGTGCGCCACGATTTGCGGCGACTCCTTACAATTTCAAAGTTTAGCAAGCTTTAGCGACATGAAGTATGTAGTCAAAGAGTGTGGCTGATTTGTTGTAGTACTTTAAGGACACTCACCATCAGAATGCAGCGTCTTGATTTGTACGGGTTCGAAACGAGTTTCAGTAATAGTGTAATTACATTTTTAAGTCATTTTAAAACCTATAATAAAAACATCATGTTAAAACCTGGGTATTGTCGGTGATTGCTTTTTAATTTTTTCATTACATGTAAGGTTTAGGAATATTTGTTGTCTACTTATTTGTCCGTTTTACATAAATATCTAGTATATGGGAAAGCTACCGTATAAATTATACCTAAATTATCTTAAAACATTGTGTTACTTTTTAAGAAAAACAACCTACATTTTATGTCCAGTTAGAAAGTTTTTGCTCAAGAATTGTATAGTAATTTTTAATAACACGCTAACGTGTTAAACACGGCGTATATTATATTAACAATTAAGATGGGTCTTGAGATCCTAAGAAAACAAATGTTATTGAAATCACGAAGGCAGCAGGAAGGAATCTAATACTCTACCTGATCGAATTCCTGCCTTGGGCTGTTCACTGGAACAGCTAGGTCATGAAAAGAAAAGTACAATTTAACAACGCTATTACTTAGGGGTTCCAGATATACGCTATGCAGTCAGTCATACATTAAAGTAATGAATAATTTACTTATAATTTATAAGTCCTGTATTTTATCTTACAATCTATTATATTATATTTCTTAAATATTTTTCCACATAACTTATCAAATAATATCATTCCCCTATTTTACACAAATATAGTAAAATATACGTTGTTTGCTGAACCGATAAAATTATAAACCCTTCTAAATAAAATATTTAGCCTTTACATTCGTCCATATAAAATGATTATGATTTTATATATTTACAAACTAAATACAAGTTTTGAAGAATTATATTTAGATTCTTCAGAGCCAAAATATAAAAAAGATTTGAATAAAAACAATTTGTTACGGTATCGGTGTATAAAAGTTATTATTAGTGGATTTCCTATGGAAAGTGAGCTATTAGCATGACCCGCTCGGTGAAACTAAGCCCGGGACCACCATAGAAGTTCCTAACGTGACCCCCTGAACACGTTTTGGGGGGTCCTTCAAAATTATATATATATGTGTATGCACTCTAGCGGTCGCATTTTTTGTCCGATTTACTTCAAATTTGGTAGGGACGTTCCTTTCTATAATCAGTTGGACAAGTTTGTTGGGCAAAACAATCGGAAAACTCTAAACCCCTTTTTTGGGGATTATTCTTCCAGATTTCGGGTTTTTGGGCCCAAAAAGGGTAATAAAAACTCCGGAAGTAAAATTAATGCATGTATTAAGATGGGGTTTAGTAAAGCGAAAGTTTTAAGCCCTCATTCTAGTATAAATATTTACCGAGTTATTAAAGACAATGAATATCGGCTAAACACAGTACGTTGTCTTATGGGTTTTTTTACATTATAAAGCATGTTATTCATTTGTTGGTATATTTATATCATCCCCAGCAACCTGGCGCCTACTTTAAAGCCTGACTGGACCTTCTCCTAACCTTATAATGCGCAAAATTGTATTCCTATCATTGCAGGTAATTGAAACCAGGAGTATCAGAACATCCAAAAAATCAATGTTTTGCAGATTTCAATAAAATTGGAGTAAATGTATATTTTTACACTGGTTTTGAGTTTTAAAAATTGTGTATGTGGAAATTCACTTCCCTCACGTCAGCGTTCTGCGTGCGAACTCGTTATTTAATTTGTTTTAATCAAGTAGCAGTTATTAATAAATTATCATCAAACAGTAATTACCTTATATCGTATTTTCATTGCACTGAAATTATTTCATCTTCCACAGGGACCCTTACTAAAATCTACATTATGAGTAGATTTATTAATTTATTTTTATAATTGATCAAACACGTTTTAGTTGTTTAAGCTTAGAAGCAAAACACTTACCAAGCGTTGTGTTTTGAGAGGGTTTTAAACTAATCTTCCAGCCATGAAGAAGTCTCACCCTAACCCCGGCGGAGAGTGAAAAGCGCACGTGGCAATATTCAGGTTGATGTTTTAGGCAACTTCGACCTCTCCGAGTAAGAAGTTTATTTTGAAACTTAAGAGCAAAACTTGTACCCAAAAACAGTTAACTTTGTTATTGTTCAGTAAAGCCTGATTAAAATTTAAAATTATGGTAGGAGCAGTAGGACCTATAAACCTTTTGAATTGTTAGCACATCATATAAAATTTATAATACGCATATGAAAAAAACATTTTGCTTCCACGTGCGAAATAAGTTGACCCCTTCGCCTTATTTTTCTGTTTTCGATTTTGTCTGTCTGTTTCCCAAGTTTATATCATAGTTCAGTGTCATTTAGAGTAGTATTTTTTGTATTATGAGTACATTTGACCACGACCTCGATACAGAATCTTCATTCGATTGCCCTAGTCACTCTTCTCAGGTAACCACAAATTGATACTTTGCTTCCGAGTGATATCATAGTTCAGTATCATTTCGAGTAGTATTTTTTGAATTATGAGTACATTTGACCACGACCACGATACAGAATCTTCATTCGATTGCCCTAGTCACTTTTCTCAGGTAATCACAAATTGATACTTTGCTTCCGAGTGATATCATAGTTCAGTATCATTTCGAGTAGTATTTTTTTGTATTATGAGTACATTTAACCACGACCACGATACAGAATCTTCATTCGATTGCCCTAGTCACTCTTCTCAGGTAACAAATTGATACTTTGCTTCCGAGTGATATCATAGTTCAGTATCATTTCGAGTAGAATCTTTTGTATTATGAGTACATTTAACCACGACCACGATACAGAATCTTCATTCGATTGCCCTAGTCACTCTTCTCAGGTAATCACAAATTGATACTTTGCTTGCGAGTGAGTCATGTTTGTTTTCTTAATATTGTTTATTTTTACCAGTTCCATTTTCTAAATCTAAGATTGCTGTTCCTACAATATATTAACAATACAGTTTAATGGTAATGTAAAATAAGAGTTTAGTCAAAAATAAATAAGTTAATTAACACTTTTAGCTATAACTTACAAATATACTCTCTTAAAAATACTTTAAAAACAAGAAGCTAAGGTTCAGATTAAAGAAGTAATCCTTACATGCCGATCCCCCACATTCCTCCTTTGATCGGTCAACCCGAGCCTGATTTCCCAGGTTAAGATTGCATTTCAGTTTTAAAGGGGCGTACTTTTATCTCATACCTTCACTGAGCTAGAACTAAACATAATATAATTAGTTTACTACCCCTTAAAAACGGTCATAAAACTACAATACCCCCGTCGCAGCAAACCTGCGTACTCAGTGAATTTCCAATGCATATATATGGGTATCACTACTACCTAGAGCCACTTACCAGTTTCACAAAAATACATTCATTAATAAGTGATATATAGCACTTGATTTATTCTCCATAAGAATAACATTATAATTTAGTACGCAGGTTTGCTGCAACAAGGAAGATAAGATATGTGTTTTTTTGCAATTATCAATATTACTCAACCAGGTGAAGCTACATACCAAGTTTTATTAATTTAGGGTCATAACTACGGGAGATATTAAACTTTACTTATTCTCCATATGAATAACATGGGGGCCGAGTTTGCAGGTTTGCTGCTACCGGGAAAAAACAACAAAAACCATTTTTTTGTGCTAATATCAATATACCACAACTAGTTGAAGCCACACACCAAGTTTCATTAATATACAAAAAAAATAATCGAAATATAAGATTTTATTCAATCTCCATAAGGATAACATTGGACAACGTACTGTGTTTTCTACTTTGAATATCACTGCAACGGTTGGACGTAAGACAACAATTAAAACGCCAAAATGATTGTTTTGTAGAGCTAAACTGATTGATAGAAAGAAATGTGGAGTTTTTAGTGAAATTATCTGAGGAAAATCCAAAGACCGTATTCCCATAAGATTAACATGGGAAATTTTATGGACACATTTGTTTACTTTTATCCACAACCACTAAACCTAGCTTAATGATTCAAAATACTAAACTGTTTGTTTTTGAAAGCTCTATAAAATGGCTATAACCAAAATCTAGTGTTTTTAAAATTTTAGGGTAAAAAGTTAAAGAAACTGATTTTTGGAAAATTTTAAACCCCCATAAAACCCCCTTCCCATAAACCGATCGATCTGGTTTTCGAACTTAAAGTCATAAATGTTACTCTCCAAATTTGTGCCAAATTTCATCAAAATCGGGCGCTTCTTTCAAAAGTTATCGCGTTAACGGACACATATACATATATATAAATTTGAACGAATAGTGTTTTTGGCATCTGGGGACCTCAAAACAAAAAGTTATCATGGTCTCGGGCTTAAGTCTTACCATGCCACCTACGGTAATAGCTTCTTCCCTATAGGGGAAATTCGCTAAAAGGTAAATTATGTATCACAAAAATGGTCCAATTCGGCAACGTAATGTACGAGAGTGGTATAGGTGTAACAGTGTAAAGGCCTTCCACGAGTTCCGCGGTCATAAAATATTCAAACCCGGAGTTGAAAGGTTCAATTTGGGTTTTCCCTATTGTATTTTTTCTTCGTAATCACATTATCTTACCTTGTTTGTTCAATAGGGAAATCATTACTTAGTTGAAGTAGTTTGCTTCTTGATATTATCCAATTGATAGTAATTTTATGTTTTTAACGTTTCACTGGATATCTTAAATGCTATAATGCCAAATAATCTAAATACCCCGTCGCAGCAAACCGGCATACTCAGCAAATTTCTAATGTAGATATAAATTTCTTAATACTACATAAAGCCACTTACCAAGTTTCATAAAAATATTTTCACAAATAAACGATATATACAATTTTAATTACTCTATTTAAGAATAAGATTGGGGCTGAGTACGCAGGTTTGCTGCATAAACGAACACAAAAAATGGGGTTTTATGCTAATATCAATATAACTGAACTAGGTGAAGGCATATACGAGTTTTTATTAATATATGTTCATAATTAGGGGAGACATAGCATTTAATTATTATCCATAATAATAACATGGGGCTGATTGCGCAGGTTTGCTGCTACGGGAGCCTTTGGCAAAAATTTTGTTAGCAAATAAAAATAGACCACAACCAGATGAAGCCATATACCAAGTTTCGTCAGTATACTTTCATCAATAAGCGAGATATAAAATTTGTCTTTTCCTCCATAAGAATAAAATCAGGCAACGTACTATGTTTAGCACTTTCATTATCTCGGTAACCAATTGATGTAGAAAAATTATAAAAATATCAAATTGTGGGTTTTTAAAGCTGAATCCAATGTTAAATCTAAAAGTTGACTATTTCAAAAATTATATGTACACAATTCAAAATACCCCCGTCGCAGCAAACTTGCATACTCAGCAAATTTCCAATGAATATATAACATAACACATTAAAACACTTAACAGGATTCATAAGAAATATATTCGCAAACAAGCGATATTTAAAATATTAATTATTCTCCATGAGAATAATATTGGGGATGAGTACGCAGGTTTGCTGCAACAAGGAACACAAAATAATGGGGGTTTTTATGCAAATATCAATAGAACTTATCTTAGTGAAGTCACATACCAAGTTTCATCCATATTCATTCATAAATAAGCGATATACAGTATAACATTTTAATTATTTTCCATAAGAATAACATGGGGATCAAGTACCTAAAGGTTTGCTGCAACGGGGACCATAGGCGAAAAGTTGTGTTTGTACAAACAACAATAAACCACAACCAGATGAAGCCATATACCAAATTTTGTCAGTTTATGTTCATAAAAAGCGAGATATACAATTTTTCTTTTTCTCCATAAGAATAACATTAGACAGCGTACTGTGTTTAGCACTTGAAATATCTCAGTAATCAATTGACGTAGAGCAATTATCAAAATAGAAAAATTGTTTGTTTTTTTATGCTGAATTCAATGGTAAAAATTAAAATTTGATTTAAATAAAAATTACATGTATAAACCCCAAAAAACCCATTTTTGGGGTACAAACCCCCCAAAACCCCCCAAAAAACCCCTTCAGATGGTATGATTCCTCTGGTTTTCGAACTCGTTCACATTTGTACCAAATTTCATTAAGATCGGACCTTTTTTACGAGAGTTATCGTGCTTACGGACACATATATATATAAAAAATTGAAAGAATGGTGTTTTTGGTATCTGGGGACCTCAAAATAAAAAGTTATCATGGTCTCGGTCTTAAGTCTTACCATGGGCTTAAGTCTTGGTCTGTTTAAAAGTCATAGTTCTGGGCAGAAATTTTTAGTGAATTTCCTTTGGAAAGTGAACTATTAGCATGACCCGCACGGTGAAACTTAAGCCCGGGACCACCATAGAAGTTCCTAACGTGACCCCCTGAACACGTTTTGGGGGGTCGTTCAAAATTGTATATATATATATATATATATATATATACACGGCTATGCCCGGAGAGCCAGTCACTGAAAATATACCCGGGGAATGCAGTCAGTAACACCCCCACATATATTTGGAAAATACGCGATATATATATTTTTGTATTTGATACAATATTTTCGTTGGCCATTTCCGATTATATATATGTCGTATAAATTTAAAAAATAAACACTTTTTATACGTAAAAATTCTTATGCTAAGCCAGTCACCAGCGTTTTTGCCGGGAAGGCCAGTCACGTAAAGTTTGTACTGCTAAGCCAGTCACAATATATTGAATGTAAGTGCCCGGGATGACAGTCACTGAAAATCTGCACTGGGAAGCCAGTCAGTTACACCCTCAAGTATATCTTTGCTTATCTGTTGTTTAATTAAAGCGATAAAGCATTATTCACTGATAATATGTGTGGCATTATATCAAGGGAGTCTTTGAAGCTCCCACGTATTCCATCAATATTATTTTTAAGTTATACGTCTTATAAATCTTCAAAGATCACTCTGTAATTTTAAAGAACTCAAAAAAGTAATTTTATTCATACAAAAAAATAAAAACAGAAATAATAACAATTAATAATGGCTGAGCAATATATGTTTCTTGAAATAGATCATTAAAAGAGAACTTATAATAAAACAATTAACATGTTATATTCTACTAGCTGCTATCGTACCCGGTTTCACCCAGAAATACAACAGTTGTGTGTGCTGCATTCTGTCGTTTTCCCGTGGAACTACTACGAATCAAGATCACTTGTTTGTATTTTCATCAGCTTAAACTTAAAGTGAATGTCCATAAGAAAAACACAGGATTGGAACTTTGAGTCCCCGTGGGGTGAAGCCCTTTGGGGATTTCTTAAAATCTTTTCTTAGTGGTTACCTTCTTTATAGAAAGAATTCAAGTGCCAAATTTCGTAGTTGTAGGTGTAGAGGTTTGGCCTTGGAAATTATCGGTTTTTCGATTTTATAGATATAAATTTGTTACATTCGCATTCATATCAAATCAGGTGTCTTACAGATTAGTTTACGATCACCTTATTATGTAAAGGTGTTTGAATTTTTTTGGTATTTTAATTGTGAAAAATTAATTAAATGATTATTGTTTTAGCTAAATACATTTGTGGGGATTCGCCTAGGGTATTTAAAAGGTCTATTATGTTTGTTTTTTCGTCTGAAAAGGTTACAAGGCCATCGTCTTTTTACAACAGGCACTGATAGTAATGGAAAGTATAGGTTAGCTTGTAACGCTCATCATATGAATGGTAGCATAGGCTTTATCTAATTTGAACGTTATTATTATATTAATAGGCAAGCACACATCTGTCCCCCTTTTTTCTCAGCGCGTGTGCATCGTAGGATAAATTCAAGCATACCGTTAATAGAAAGGTATTGTTGTATAAGTGTGCAGAAACACATTATAATTTACACCAGCCCTCAGGGCTATGCCCACAGGCCTTCATAGTGTCAATGTTGATCATTTGGAAGAACAGTAATTAATTGAATTGCATTTTTGAAAATTGATATAATAACAAAATGCTAGCACAACAGCAATAATAGATGTTTCATGACTAGCGTAAATAAAAAATGTCACTGACTACTGGAATAGTGACACTTCTCTTATCCGTTTAACACCACATTAAAAAATAAACCTGGGTGTGAGGGGGAGTGGCCGATAAAGGGGAGAGGGAGAGAGAAAAATATCGGTTATTAGAGAAGTTCAGCATAAGGGCAATTGTTCAAACGCATTTTTATTTAACTGCTCACGCAGGATGAAGCAAAACATTCACGCAAACAACCATCATTCGTGTGCACCACTTTGGGTTTACGTAGAATTATTTTTGGTCGAATTTCAAACTCTTGGTGATTGCTAATTTTTTGCGGTTTACGTGTATTTTTCAAATACAAGAGTTAATTTATAATAGATAAATATTGACCATATTTTTGTAAGACAGATTATTTTATTAACATTTAAGCAGATGCAAACCCAGCAGGCAGCCCAGTAGACTGAAATTTAGTGCACAGTGCAAAGACACAAAAAGAACTGCAATTATATCTGATGTATTTTTTTATTATTTTCCAAGTACACATTGAAGTATCTATTTAGGTTGTAGTTTACGTTTAAATGAAATATTTGTAGTAAATAAAGTACTGATTTATTTCATCCATTTTACGCCAGTTACAGTAATTTACGTTAGTAATACTTATCGGATCTGTTCCGGTAATTAGGCTCATACTCAGTATTTTGTGGAAATGTGCATCATTTATTGTCTTCGCCTAATTGAATGTTTTAAAAGGAGAACGTTTCTATGTATGACTGGAATAATTAAATTATCTTTAGTACCATCAGTGCTTAACCATTTAAGTTGCAATAGGTGGTATAAGGGTCGTAATTTACATTATAATGTCTTTTGTATTATTGTAATTCACAAAAAAAGACACATATTATTCTTTTTTATTTTAAAGTTTTTATTTCTTGTTTTGTTTTACCAACATACACACCTTAAAGTAATAGAGTATTACATAATGTAGCAGCTTGGAGACAACGATGTGTATAATTTGGCATGTTAAGGTATTACTACCGCTACACAATACTTACCGTCAACATGGATTCACTTAAGGATAATCTAAATTTTCTCACCAAATATGCACAAAAAACTGATATAAATACATTATTAAATATATGATATTTGTCAAAGTATTCATAACTACCACAAAACCATAAAAAGTATCACTAATTATGAGAGTTAAAGTTAAAGTGTTATGATATACATTTCCCCAGAGAATGTGTGTTGTTTTTGTAACTGGTTATAACAATAGGATACGGTGTAGTGATCGAAATACACTTGGAAACGATCTGTTTAATGGATATGCACAAAATAAGTAAGTACATAACTCCTTTGTGTTTTATGAGATAACAGGAAAATATGTTACTAGGAAAAACAGGCATTTTATATCAATTATTGTAACACAAAAAATCACTAATATTAAAAAATATGACAGAAATGTGTTAGTAAGAATTGCAATTGCAATTAAAAGTATTTAAAATAAAGACATACAGAAATCTTTAAAGTTAAATACAGGAAAATAAAGTTTTAACTTAATTTCAATACATGGGAAAACTATTTTTTACTAGGAAAAGCAGCGAATTTTGCTGAAGTTACCGGCACTAGAAGAACTAATCTGTTATGCAATACTTATATGTAACAAATAGGTATTGTTTCTTATTTACTCATTTCTTCTTATTTTTGATATGTCCTCCTTATATTCAATCTTTATTTTTAATATTTATAGTTACACATAACCTAGCCCATGAACATATTTAAGCCATGTACATTAGTTCTAATCACCAATCTCCAAAAATCTAACTATTATACTTTACGAAGTGAGTGTTACATTAGGAAATGGTTGTTTTTGAACAGCTGTAGTTTAGTTGTTCCTTAAGCTCGTGTTGAGGGATGGACGTTTCCCAAAATATCGGGGAATGTCCTACAAAAAATTCCTTTTTTTGGGTGGTATTTATTTGACCTCGAGATTATTTCGGGGCGAGATTATGTACTCAAAACGGTAATCTGTGGTGCGATCGTCTTTGACGACCAAAATTACGCGGTGCAATCGTCATTTAGGCCATGATTACGCGGTGTGATCGTCATTTACGGCCGATATATATTAGTGTGTGATCATCATTTGCGATCTGTATCACGTGGTACGATTGTCAGTTACGGCTGTGATTACGGTCGTAGTTTACGGGCTATTACGTGGACCAAATTGTTGGGGGTCAACTGCCCCTTGCCACCCACGAATTACGCTTATATCTATTACGTTGTTGGTGCATGGTCCGGTCCTCTTTTACGGCCTATTATACGTTTTGCGATCGCCATTACGGCCGATGTCATACGGTGCGATCGTCATTCACGGCCGATGTTACGTGATGCGGCCGTTATTTACCATGGGACTGAAGCTGAGAGACATAGGCCTAGGACTCTTTAGATCAGACAATGTGCTTTAAGGGGATTCCAAAGGTGCCCCTGAGTTTAGGCAACCACTCATTGGTTAGAAAGAGATGGAACTCTACATTGATAAGAGACAAAGCTATCTGAAGTTGGTATACTCTTAACGCTTACGCATCCACAAAATGAAGCTACCTTGGGCAAATTGAAGCTACTCAGGGTTCAGACATCCGTTCATGGAGTCATTTCGACACACATCCCTCTTCAAGAGTCGAGGGGGTGCCAAATCAACTCAATTCTATGGACGCCACACATCTTAATCAGGCCCTGACCATGTTTAATTGTGTTCAGTTTCATAATAAGATTTAAGTAATTTCAAAGTTAGTGAGCTATTCACTCCTCTTACGTATATAATTTTGTACGGTATTTTTTATTAATTAAATTGTGCATACCAAAGTTTAAATAATAGATGTAAAATTTTATGAATGTGATTAAAAAACCTGTTGTTTACAACACTGAGTAATATTTGGACCAAAACTCACAATTTGGTATCTAATTTTCTAAAATCTTCTAGGAGGGCCCCCGGACCCTTTTTTCTGTGGGGTATGTCCACGGCACTGTTTATCCAGTATTATAATTTACACCCCGCTTTAGCTAGGCTTCAACGGGTCTGGTCACCTTAGCCCATGTTGCATGTTATATGGGCTTATGAGTTCCGTACCGTCATATATGTTATTGCGTGCCGTTATATGGTTTAGTATACCGTTGTAGAATAGTGAAGCAGACGTCTTTCCTCCGATCTGTGGTAAAATATAAATAGCTGACTAAATGGTCCTTAGAACAAATTTGTACATTCTATAATTAAAGGTTAAGTAACCTGTACCCATAAGAATTCCTTTGGAGCACTGACGGACCAGGGGGCGGCGGCATAACCCTAATGACGTACAATGATTTGAAACAGCCTAAACGTGTCATGCTCCAAACAACGATGGGTTATTTTATTTCTATCGATAAATACATTTCTTAGTTGTAACATCTGGTATTGCTACTGAGCATAACGTATTAACAGCTGCAATTCAAATAAAATTATTCCTCATGTTTATCAAGGGCGCAAAACGAACGTTGAGGCCGGCCCGTGCCCTTCAGATTTAAATTATCGAAAAACAACAACCTTTATGCACAACTAGTAATCAGGGCAAATATATTGATACCTCAATCGACAAAATAGGCTCAGAAATAACAGGGGAGTTATCTTAAAAAAAATTGGCTTAGCGTATTAATATATAAGATAAAGAATGACAGTAGGCCTAGTTTAATAACAATTTCTTTCCTATTGCTGGATTGCCATCAATACTAAAAATGTTAGATTTACCTCACATGGTTCCAAAATTGAAGCAGCACTAGATTGCCCGAAGATGTCACTGTGTTGACGAAACGAATTCAAGTTAGGAACTGCCATACAGTAAATCTTAAATTTATAACATAGTTTGATATTTGTCAGTACAATAAATTGAACGGAACTGGTTTTATAAAAAAATAAGGGTAAACTAACCACTATTCCCCAGTCTACTAGATTTACTCTTAATCGTTTTAAATATGTGACGAACTTTCAACTACAGAGTTATGTTAGGCCTTGTCATCATGGTATACTTTCCTCATTTGTTTTACAGTATCAAATAGTTTATTACCATTGAATTGTATGTTATTAACAATTTCAGCGGTCTTATAGAGTATGTTTTATGTTTGATTGTGCAAAGGTTGGGGTGTCTGTCTACAGAAATAGAAGTCCCAACATACCTACACTTATGTCCCTTAAATTAAACTTAAATTGGAACATGTGTAATACAAATGATGAAGATTTTGAAAACATATGGAGGAGAAAATAAAATGCATATGCAATGTTAAAGGTGCACTATCCATTTTTGTAGGTTTTGAGGTTTTCTGTCTTTTGTGAGGAAATATAAATATAAATAATACAAACTACTTTTAAATTTCAATATATAAAGGGTAAAAAAACTTAAACTTAATATGTGCCTAATTTGTACTTAATTAATTTGTAACTTAAGTGCCTAATTTGTACCGACATATTTTCGTTGTTCATTATTAGGTAATTTTACTTAAAGAGTACAGTAAAAATATAAAACCTTTTATTACAAGGATAAGCAAATTCATACATTTGTATCTTGCTTCATAAAAAATTATAAAAAACCAGAGAAACCTTGTTTATAGATATAAGTAACTTACAATTAATTATAAAGTTACACTACAAAAGTACTCCTAGCTAATTAACGGTATGATTTTAGTATTATATAGTATATGTGAAAATATTAATAAAATAATTGAAAGCGTGTCCGACGGGATTAAAATCGAAGTACTGTATTTTGTATTTGACAGTCATACAGCAGTTAAAACTAGTTTCCACTCCTCGACTGAGCGCGAATGTGATAAGTAAGTAGTTCCACATACCGGCACACTATAGCAGCACCAGTAACCCGTCTCTGTATGTAAAGGATGCACGGCAAGCCGTACCTGACTGCCTTTCGGGAGGGCTGACTGGCTTTCGGGCAGATGACTGCCACACCGTGTAAAATACCAGCGCGGTGACTGACTTACCGGACGCAGATGAATGTATATATATATATATATATATATATAGATATATATATAGATATATATATAGATATATATATATATATAGATATATATATATAGATATATATATATATATACACTGGGTGAAGCCACATACCAAGTTTCATCAAGATACATGCATAAATAATCGAGTTATCAAATGTTATATGTTCTCCAAAAGAAGATCAATGTAATTAAAGGGAGCTGGCATTTAATTCAAATAGAATGAAAGAAATTAAAGGGAACTGATAAATTAGTGAATTCCGGGAAAATAGAATGAATGAAGCGATAAAATAGAGATAACGCCAGCCCTGGCGCCAGGGTGGCAAGGTCGGTCACAAGGTCACCGCGCTCATTCAAGCATTAGCGCCTGCAAACTTGAACAAAAACCTGCAATACATGTGTGTACTGCCGTCAACATAAACTGAAATGGAAGGTGCTGTCAAACTAACGCAAGCAGTTGAACAAGTGAATCGATTTCTCAGTAACCGATTGACGAAGAGCAAAAATTGAGAATACTGAAATGTTTGGTTTTTTTAAGCTGAATTCAATGGTACAAACTAAAATTCGGGTTTAGCAAGAATTATATATTAACAGTTCAAAAACCCCACTGGTGTTTGCACTCTAGCGGTCGCAATTTTTGTCCGATTTACTTCAGATTTGGTAGGGACGTTCCTTTCTGTAATCAGTTGGACAAGTACGTTGGGAAAAACAATCGGAAAACTCTAAACCCCTTTTTTGGGGGATTAATCTTTCAAATTTCGAGTTTTTGGGCCCAAAAATGGTCATAAAAGCCCCAGATGTAAAATAAATGCATGTAAAAAGATGGGAATTAGAGATTCGAAAGTTTTAAGTCCTCTCTCGTCATTCTAGTATAAATATTTACCGAGTTATTAAAGAAAATGTGTATCGACTAAACACAGTACGTTTTCTTATGGGGGTTTTTCACTAGACAAGCCTGTTATTCCTTTGTTAAAGTACTCTTATCAGCCCCAGCAACCTCACGCCTACTTTCAAGTCTGTCTGGACCTTCTCCTAATCTTATAATGGGCAAAATTGTATTCCCAGCTATGCAAGTAAATGAAACCAAGAGTATCAGAACAGCCAAAAAATCAATGTTTTCAGATTTCAATAAAAATTAGACAAATGTATGTTTTTACACTGATTTTGAGTTTTAAAATTTTTTATGTGGAAATTCACTTCCCTCACGTCAGCGTGCTGCGTGCGAACTCGTTTAATGTGAAATGTTTTGAATCAAAACCGTATACTCGTATACCCCTCCGATTTGTGGTTTATGATTTTTCCACTTAAAATACAATGCTAGGTGGAACTGGTTAGGGATGATTTAGTCGAAAAATCTGATTACTACTGGTATATGATATATAAAACATTATATAACAAGTATACATGTGTTTTTGAACATTTTTCTCTGAAACAATAAGAGAAAATTAATTAAATTTATTATTGACCTTCAACTCTAATCAACATAGGAGTAATATTTAGCAGCAAACCTACGTACTCAGCGAATTTCCAATGCATAATATATGTCTTAATACCACATAAAGCCGCAAACCAAGTTTCATAAAAATATATTCACATACTGTATAAGCGATTTTAATTATTCTCTATAAGGATAACATTGGTAATGAATACGTAGGTTTGCTGAAACAAGGAACAGAAACAATTGGTTTTTATGCAAATATAAATAGAATTTAACTAGGTGAAGCCACATACTAAGTTTCATCAATATCCAGTCATAAATAAGTGCTATATAACATTCAAGTTATTCTCCATAAGAATAACATTGGGGCTGTGAAAGCAGGTTTGCTGCATCAAGGAACAGAAAAATGGGTTTTTAAATAATTATCAATATAACTCAACCAAGTAAAGCTACATACCAAGTTGTATTAATTTATGTTTATAATTAAGGGAGTCATTACATTGTACTTATTCTCCATAAGAATAACATGGGGCTGAGTACGCAGTTTTGCTGCTACGGGAATAATCAATAAAAAATCAATTTTTTGTGCAAATATCAATATACCAATATTACATGAAGCCACGTACCAAGTTTCATCAACATACATTCATAAATAATAGAGATATCATTTTATTTATTCTCCATAAGGATAACATTGGACAACATACTGTGTTTAGCACCTTGAATATCTCTACAACGGTTGGGCGTAGAATCACAATTTCAACACCAAAATGATTGTTTTGTGGAACTGAACAGATTGGTAAAAGCAAATGTGAAGTTTACATTAAAATAAACTGAGGAAAAGCCAAAAACCTTTTTCCCATAAGATTAACATGGGAGATTTTATGAGCAGGTTTTTTTGGATTTTATCCGCAACCACTTAACCTAGGTTAATAATTCAAAATACTAAATTATTTGTTTTTTTAAGCTCTATAACATGGTCAAAACCAAAGTTATTTTTTTTTTTTAATTGTAGGGTGAAACATGCAAAAAACTGATTTTTGGAAAATTTAAAACCCCCATAAACCCCCCTTCCCATGGTCCGATTTTTCTGGTTTTCGAACTTAAAGTCATGAATGTCATTTTACACATTTGAGCCAAATTTCATCAAAATCGGACGTTTTTTTACTCAAGTTATCGTGTTAACGGACACACACACACACACACATATATATATATATATATATAAATTTAAACGAATAGTGTTTTTGGCATCTGGGGACCTCAAAACAAAAAGTTATCATGGTCTCGGGAAGTCTTACCATGAGACCTACGGTAATAGCTTCTTCCCTATAGGGGAAATTCGCTAAAACCCATTTTTAGTGTAAACCCCCCCCCCCAAAATACACCTTCTGATGGAGCGATCTGGCTAGTTTTCTAACTTAAATTCATAAATGTTGTTTTACAAGTTTATACCAAATTTCATCAAAATCGGATCATTTTTACGAGAGTTATCGTGTTTTGGGGTCTGGGGACCTCAAAACGAAAAGTTATCATGGTCCCGGGCCTAGGTCTTACCATGCCGACTACGGTAATAGCTTCTTCCCTATAGGATAAATTCGTTAAATAGTTTCTTAAAGCGAACATTTCCTCTTTATCTTACTACATAAATTTTTCTTCTCATACATGTAGGATTTGTAATACAAATTTAGATGTCCACCTACAAACTACAAATGAAGGATGATTATAAATAAAGTAAAATACCCCCGTAGCAGCAAACCTGCGTACTCAGCGAATTTCCAATGCATAATATATGTACTAATACCATATAAAGCCACATTCCAAGTTTGCTAAAAATATATTCACATATAAGCGATATATAAAATTTTAATTATTCTCCATATGAATAACATTGGTGATGAGTACGTAGGTTTGCTGAAACAAGGAATACAAACAATTGTTTTGTATGCAAATATAAATAGAATTTAACTAGGTGAAGCCACATACCAAGTTTAATCAATATTAAATCATAAATAAGCACTATATAACATTTGAATTATTCTCCATAAGAATAACATGGGCGCTGAGTAAGCTGGTTTGCTGCAACAAGAAACAAAAAAATTGGGTTTTTATGCAAATATCAATATAACTCAACAAGGTGAAGCCACATACCAAGTTGTATTAATTTATGTTCATAATTAAGGGAGTCATTCCATTTTACTTATTCTCCATAAGAATGACATGGGGGCTGAGTACATAGGTTCGCTGCTACGGGGATAATCAACAAAAAATCAATTTTCTGTGCAAATATCAATATGCCAGTACTACGTGACGCCACATGCCAAGTTTCATCAATATACATTCATTAATAATGGAGATATCACATATTATTTATTCTCCATAAGGATAACATTGGACAACGTTGATTGGTAAAAGCAAATGTGAAGTTTACATTAAAATTAACTTAGGAAAAGACAAAAACCTTTTTCCCATAAGATTAACATGGGAGATTTTATGAGCAGTTTTTTTTTTTATTTTCTCCACAGCCACTTAACCTAGGTTAATAATTCAAAATACTATATTATTTGTTTTTTTAAGCTCTATAACATGGTCTAAACCAAAATTAAGAGTTTTAAAAATTTTAGGGTAAAAATGAAAAAAAACAACTTATTTTTGGAAAATTTAAAACCCCCATAAACCCCCCTTACCATAGTCCGATTTTTCTGGTTTTCGAACTTAAAGTCTTAAATGTCACTTTACACATTTGAGCCAAATTTAATCGAAATCGGACGTTTTTTACTCAAGATATCGCATTCACGGACACATATATATATATATATATATATATATATAAATTTGAACGAATAGTGTTTTAGTCATCTGGGGACCTCAAAAAAAAGTTGTCATGGTCTCGGACTTAAGTCTTACCATGAGACCTACGGTAATAGCTTCTTCCCTATAAGGGAAATTCGCTAAAAGTGAAATTTAACATAACATACCTGCAGGACAATATTTCAGTGGCCTGGCTAACTGAAAACATCCAAACAACACTTTTCACTTTAAACTAATTTTGGAGCAACATTAATAGTTGTTCTGTTGGAAAAGATACTGCTGATTCCGAATATTTTATTGCTGAGACCTGTATTTCATGTCAAGGGTTAAGAAGCTTTGTTAAAAGAGCACAAAAGAGTAAAATTGGCATTTTCCCAACTTTTACCACTCGTTCAAATCAGATACCTATCACGTTTTGGAATTTTAATTAAATATTATACCAATATTTTTTTCGGATGTAAATAATTGTCCTTTAGCAATCATATTTTCAATAAAAATATACCCCCGTCGCAGCAAAACTGCATACTCAGCGAATTTCCAATGAATATATAACATAACACATTAAAACCTTAACAGCATTCATAAGAAATGTATTCACAAACAGGCGATATTTAAAATATTAATTACTCTCCATAAGAATAACATTGGGGATCAGTACGCAGGTTTGCTGCAAAAAGGCACATAAAATAATGGGTTTTTATGCAAATATCAATAGATCTCATCTTAGTGAAGTCACATACCAAGTTTCATTCATATACATTCATAAATAAGAGATATATAACATTTTAAGTATTTTCCATAAGAATAACATGGGGACCAAGTACTGTACCTAGGTTTGCTGCTACAGGAACCATAGGCGAAAAATTGTTTTTGTGCAAAAAACAATAAACCACAACCAGATCAAGCCATATACCAAATTTCGCCAGTTTATGTTCATAAATAAGCGAGATATACAATTTTTCTTTTTCTCCATAAGAATAACATTAGACAACGTACTGTGTTTAGCACTTTCAATATCTCGGTAACCAATTGACGTAGAGCAATGATCAAAATACCAAATTGTTTTTTTTTAAGCTGAATTCAATGGTGTAAATTAAAATTAGATTTAAATTAAAATTAAATGTAAAAACCCCAAAAAACACATTTTTGGGGTACAAAACCCCCCCAAAACCCCCCTTCGGATGGTGCGATTCATCTGGTTTTCGAACTCGTTTAAATGAATGGTACTACACATTTGTACCAAATTTCATTAAGATCGGATCTTTTTTACGAGAGTTATCGTGCTTACGGACACACACACACACACACACACACACACATACACATATATATATATATATATATATATATATATTTTATACATATTATTTATTTTATACATATATAAAAATTTGAACGAATGGTGTTTTTGGCATCTGGGGACCTCAAAATGAAAAGTTATCATGGTCTCGGGCTTAACTCTAACCATGAGACCTACGGTAATAGCTTCTTCCCTATAGGGGAAATTCGCTAAAAAAACTGTAAAAGGAGATAATTCTAAGATTGACCTACAACTGATTTTTTTAAAGAAACTTTGATAGGTGTTGTACACTTTTGCTTTTGATGAGTCAGAAAAACTATAACTAGAGGAAGTTTTTAGAAGACCTTTACCTTGTAAATTATCAAACAATCGTTGACCTTAATATCAGGAGACCTCAATATCAGCAGACCTCAATATCAGCAGACCGGCTCTACTATAACAATAGGGTATACGCTACTGATACCTTCTCTATAATTTATGATTTGTCCAAACTGATTGTCAGTGGTCACGAGATCATCCATTTATAATATTTTTCTGTAATGTCATAAGAAAATAACATCTTCACCGAAAATTGGGCTGAATTATTATTCAAACTTTAATAAGACAATCAAGCGAGTTATTGTCTCAAAGGTAGGTGTTTCATCAAGTTTTTAAACACTGTTTTCTCGGCAACGAACGAATATAAGTATCCAAAATGCCTCGCCTTTCTCTGCTGTTATGTACCACGTTATTACGCCGCGTTCAACAATAGCTTCTCGTGTCTCTGAAACATTCATAATCTTGTTAGCTGGAAAGTTCAACGCAGACGGAAAGTTAGCTTTAGCGGCGACAAAATGCCGCTGGTATCATTGATTAAAATAAATGTCTTTTATGATTGGAACACTTTAAATTTAATTTTTTCCCTTTCAGAATCTCAGGTGATATTTTGATATTGCAAATTTAAATTTAGGATTCTTTTGTTAATAGATATTTCTAATGACTGGGTGTTTAAACCATTCATTGTTTATCATATCATTAATTGATTATCATTTATCAATTGATTTTTTATTTTGTTTAAAATACTTCCGATTAAATAAAAAATATATCTCACTTTGATATCTTAGAGCTATAAAACAATAAAAGGAAAGAAACAGAGACAGTCAGTAATCAGCATAGAGACACAGTATGAACTGAAGACTAAATGTAAATGGTGCTTGTTATTGAACGACTTGTGAAATTGTCTTAAACATTAAGAACGATCGGTATTTATTCTGTAAGGACGCTTAGTTAGGGACTCTTTAATTGAAATAAGGTAAATAACTTGTGGTTTAACGAATTTTATTTCAATTTTATTTACCCCTACTATTCTCTTCCAAAGTTTAGTAAAACTTCAGTTGTCTTAGAAGAATACACATTAATAAACTCACTCATCGATAGTTTATCAAGTTGTTTTCTGTGTATTATTTGTACGTAAAAGTTGGTTGCTTCAGGTTTATTTTTTGAGATCGAAAAGCTAAAACCGGTGCATCTACATGCAATTTCTGCAAGTTAAAGGTCTTTTAATATATCCAGATTATGCCGTATATTTACTAAAACTTTGTAGTTAAACTATTATGGTAGACCTGCAAGCGCAACACCTCCGTCTGCGGTTCCCGGGCCCTGGGGACTCCAGCCTTGACTCCCGCCATGGCCGTTGTAGTTTGCCACCTGCAAAAACTTGCTAATCACACTCCCATAATGGCTCCTTTTGCCAGAATAAAAAGTAATCGCAGTTATCGAATTACTGTTTCCTTGATTTTTTGTGGCCTCCGATGCGGGTGCAAAAAGAAGTAAAGAAACGCGAAATTCTCACCTGGACCAATGTATACATAACCCTATAAGTAGGGACACTCATGTTATTTTATTTTAGTTTTGCCCCCCAAGTACAGAGGAGAATATAGCGCTGACTGTCCCTGCTAATTCACCTTGGTCCCGCCACGCGCATTTGCCTTTAAAACGTCAAGATGAGTATGTTTGTGTGTAAACAAACTAGTAAATAACAGATTCCTGTCAATATATTTCAGCCAGCTGTTAACATTTGAACAATTAACTTTAACTGTAAATACTTAAATCCGGTTCCAATAGAGTCAAATACGCGATTGTGTTTGGGGGGCGGAGTTATCACTAGAAATCGTTTTTCCACATTCGTGTCCCTAATTATTCGGTTATATGCACGGTAACTAGAAAAACAACAGTAAGGGCCATAAAAATAAACAAATGACGTCAGTGGATCGAATGTAAACACGTTTGTTTTTATTTACTCATGAATATTTCGAAACACCAGTATATTCCCTGTTATCCCTGCAGTCGATAATATTAGTAAAATTAAATAAAATGAACGATATGTGAAGAAAGTTTGTTTACATTCGATCCAAAAACGTAATTTGTTTATGTTTATGGCCCTTACCGTTTCTTTTCTAGTATCCGTGGTTTTATGTATACATTGCCTGATCGGTGTCTTCGGCAAACTCGATTTTAGCTAGTTCGAGCTATTTGACAAAACCAACGGACCGGCCGAGGCCGGGAAACCCTTTTCGGTTACCGTCAAATTACGTTAAAATTACTGAATTGCCCCCAAGGGTGCGAGGTAAATATAATCATTAAGAAGATGGAGTGAGAAGAATTACGATTTAGTTTAGGGATTTGAAATTTTTAACAACCACGGAGCTTTCACCAAACCGTTTTATTAAGAATCTGAGAGGTTTTAAGAAGTAAGCAGCTCAATTAATACGGTTAATCGACCAATTAAACTAAATAGCAACGTTAAAAACACGTATGAGTGCTACATGGTATTACACGGTAGCATCTTAATCAAACATGAAGTCAGTCATTGTCATCTTCATCATTGTTGCGAATTAGGAAACCCCATCATAGCTGCTAGGCACATCTTTCACAAGCGGGAACATTGCACAGGTTACAGGAGGGATAGGATTTAGCAGGAAAAGAAAGGGTGGGATGGGACGGCTGCCAAATCGACCCTTCCAACTCCCGTGCCCCTGTGACAGCTGGGGTGAGTCTCTTAAACAGGGGACCCGCATTCTGCCCTCCAACTGGTCAACTCAACTGTCAGGGTATCTATGTACAACAGCCATGGACCATCCATTCTCAGGTTTGGGACCAAACCCAGAGATTCTGTCCCTAGCTGCTGCAAATGGAGGGACTAAAGGTGAAAGGGAAGTCATAATAGACAGCCAAAAGACTTACTAATGTAATGGCAACTTCATTTGCTGTACCTAGATTTGGCTTAGACCAGTTCTAAGGTAGTCCTGGGACGCCATTCATTGTAATTTTGTATCAGTTTTTAAAGTGATCGTTTTGGAATATGTGTAATAAAACCAGAAATCTGTCGTACCGAACTTTAAGGTGCAATCATGAAAAAACCTATCATAGTATACCATATCGGTATATTAAAAAATATATAAATGGTGTTTCTCCTCATTATAGGGCTATAAATACCAATGGCTTGCCTATTATAGACGGTTTTATTTGGTCAGCTGATTTTTATAAAGGAATGTTTAATCTTCCCAGTGAAACTGGGTTTATCACATACATATACTTTTTTCGTGATTTTTAACTAAGATTTTATATTAGGATATTTTATTATTTACACATAAACCCAAGCTGTTATTTCCATCTGTTCATAGTGGCATCGTATTCACATAGACTTCATCAACATAACAGACCAGGATTAGTTTGAAAGCCAAAACATCAACCGAGATATTGTGGACGATGAGGTCTGATCTTAGCTCTTTATAGTTTGAAGTTAAGCAAAGTTTGAGCCTCAAAGTTTAGTTGATTCAGCAGTAGCTCTATAACATCAACCGAGATATTGTGGACGATGAGGTCTGATCTTAGCTCTATATAGTTTGAAGTTAAGCAAAGTTTGAGCCTCAAAGTTTAGTTGATTCAGCAGTAGCTCTATAACATCAACCGAGATATTGTGGACGATGAGGTCTGATCTTAGCTCTATATAGTTTGAAGTTAAGCAAAGTTTGAGACTCAAAGTTTAGTTGATTCAGCAGTAGCTCTATAACATCAACCGAGATATTGTGGACGATGAGGTCTGATCTTAGCTCTATATAGTTTGAAGTTAAGCAAAGTTTGAGCCTCAGAGTTTAGTTGATTCAGCAGTAGCTCTATAACATCAACCGAGATATTGTGGACGATGAGGTCTGACCTTAGCTCTATATAGTTTGAAGTTAAGCAAAGTTTGAGCCTCAAAGTTTAGTTGATTCAGCAGTAGCTCTATAACATCAACCGAGATATTGTGGACGATGAGGTCTGACCTTAGCTCTATATAGTTTGAAGTTAAGCAAAGTTTGAGACTCAAAGTTTAGTTGATTCAGCAGAGTGCAAACCTATAAAACTTTTCAAACTTTTGAACATATCTGGAAGACTTTATTCCTCATAAATTAGTATGAACTTATCAAAAGTTAGTTAAAGGCTTTGAACGTTATTTCATAAGTAGAGTTATAATACTTATTTTTACTAAAATTGCGGCACAGAAGTGTATGTGTATTCATTAAAATTATTTTTAAGAGGTTTTCACCGAAAAAACAGGATATTTAGTTCAGAAAATAAACAGAATGACCTATACACTTTTGTACTGTTTTGTTACAAATAAAATGTGTTTGTCCTTATTTAATTGATGAGAACCAATCGGGTAAGGCAGTTGATAATTTAATTAATTTCTTGTTATTCACGTATCACAAATCAAGACAGTACAGAATTATTTGTCTTCTGTATATTCACACATATAATACCGTTTCTCCAAGGATATTTTTTACGTATATATTCCGCGGTCGAACTTACTACCGGAGGTTAAACGATTACAATCATGATCTTCTTGATTATTAGTACTGTATAATTGTATATATATGAAGTAGTATTCTTATATACAATGTGTGTTGTTTTTACGATTACTGCTATTGCGATTTACCACAAAACTCACGCTTGACTTCAGCACGGAACTCAGGGAAGGAATCTTATACTTTTCCTGATCAAATTCTTCCTTTGACCGAACCGTCGGATGTGAAAACCTATGGAAAAACAAATACCATGATTGCATGTAACTATGTTATTGGGATTTTATACGATAAATAATTATTAAATACATATCCACAAACGTTATTTGGTTAAAGTTATGATGATTATGTTTTACATTTTTGTTTTATGGTGTTATTTAAATGCACTAACAAGTGTTGGTTTATCGATTTAGGTTAATTTATTACAATATAGTTTAAAGTTTAATATTTTTTTAAGAAGCTGTGAAACACTATGAATATAATGATAACCAAAATAATATACTATAGGATATGAAATTTATCCTACAATTTTTATATGAAAAATAACCATTGTTTGGGATCTTATGAAAATGTAACATTCTATTTAGAAAAAATTCTAGATAGAAAAAGTATTTCTGCAAATTTTATTTTCTTGCAAAAATTACTGTTTAAGTTTGTCACGTATTTCACAATATAAGAATATATACATATATTTTGTGTAGTAACACTTTATTCCTTTATAAAACATTGTAAATTTGTTTTTCCTTTTAAAGTGCAAAACCAATTTTACATACAATTTAATATAAAAAGTAACTTTTAGAGAGGCAACCGAGGGCGGCATAAAATGTGGAAAAGGAAGGAAGAAGGACCTTTGCCCTATAAATCACTTTATCCAGCCTTTGTCCGAAATTTCCCTTCAAAGTGTTTAGAATGTTTTTTGCAATAAAGTGCAGAAGCCACATCAAAGAAATACCAAAACCAATGTTGACAGTATTTATAAATATTGTTGACATGAAACGATCCTCTTAATCAAATTATTAGTGAATTTCCTTTGGAAAGTGAACTATTAGCATGACCCGCACGGTGAAACTTAAGCCCGGGACCACCATAGAAGTTCCTAACGTGACCCCCTGAACACGTTTTTGGGGGTCGTTCAAAATTGTATATATATATATATATATATATATATATATATATATATATATATATATATATATATATATATATATATATAGACACACACACACATATATATGTATGCACTCTAGCGGTCGCATTTTTTGTCCGATTTACTTCAAATTTGGTAGGGACGTTCCTTTCTATAATCTGTTGGACAAGTTCGTTGGGAAAAACAATCGGAAAACTCTAAACACATTTTTTGGGGATTAATATTTCAAATTTCGAGTTTTTGGGCCCAAAAAGGGTCAGAAAAGCCTCACATGTAAAATTAATGCATTTAAAAAGATGGGAATTAGGAAGGCGAAAGTTTTAAGCCCTCTCTCGTCATTCTAGCATAAATATTTACCGAGTTATTAAAGAAAATGTGTATCGGCTAAACACAGTACGTTGTCTTATGGGGGTTTTACACTAGAAAAGCCTGTTATTCCTTTGTTAGAGTACTTTTATTATCCCCAGCAACCTCACGCCTACTTTCAAGCCTGACTGGACTTTCTCCTAACCTTATAATGCGCAAAATTGTATTCCCAGCTTTGCAAGTAAATGAAACCAGGAGTATCAGAACAGCCAATAAATCAATGTTTTCAGATTTCAATAAAAATTGGAAAAATGTATGTTTTTACACTGATTTTGAGTTTTAAAAGTTTTAATATGGAAATTCACTTCCCTCACGTCAGCGTGCTGCGTGCGAACTCGTTGGATTACTTATAGTGATATGAAAATATGTATTTGTTCGACAGTAAAAACGATAGAATAGATTGTTGCGATTTTAGATATTGTAATATTGTTCTATATGAATTAAAACCCATTAAAAGGGACGTTGCCTAAACCTAAAGCTAGGATCACTCTGCACTCCATCATGGCTGACCCCATTTTCCCCCCACTTCTCAGCCCCCTAAGTTTAAAACTGCTGTACATCTCCCCTTCCCTCCTACATCTCTCTCTAACCCCCTAAATAACCTAATTTCATTATTATTCCCCTAGCAGAGTTTTTGTTATGTTCATTTTTTGTCTGTTGTATTTTACTTTTCTAAAAGGGCATTTACTAGCGGTCCTTTTGGTACTACTAGATACATTTTTGAATTGAATCTTTATATTTTTTTATTACAGAATATATTAACAATGTCCTAAACTTGAATGTTCTATTTGGCAAATTGTATATCTTGATTTGTTTAAAATCACAAGGAGTAAATCAAAAAGTAACAAAAACATTGGCATTTTGTCTTACTTTCTAAATAATTGTATATTTACTACCTAAGACAAAGCAATTCGCAACATTTGCAATCGTTTTTAAAAAATCTCGACAAACAGCAATAAAATAGTTACTGTTCAAAGTAAAGGCGTGTCGACTTTGGAATTAACCTTGTTCTTTTATAATGGTACAGTACTTCGAACTGCCGAATGTGATTTACATAGTCTAATTGTTTTAACTACCATATCATTGTTAGTGAATTTCCTTTGGAAAGTGAACTATTAGCATGACCCGCACGGTGAAACTTAAGCCCGGGACCACCATAGAAGTTTCTAGCATGACCCCCTGAACATGTTTTGGGGGGTCGTTCAAAATTGTATATATATATATATATATATATATATATATATATATATATATATATAGAGAGAGAGAGAGAGAGAGATATATATAGGTGTATGCACTCTAGCGGTCACATTTTTTGTCCGATTTACTTCAAATTTGGTAGGGACGTTCCTTTCTGTAATCAGTTGGACAAGTTCATTGGGCAAAACAATCGAAAAACTCTAACCCCTTTTTTTGGGGATTAATCTTTCAAATTTCGAGTTTTTGGGCCCAAAAAGGGTCAGAAAAGCCCCGGATGTAAATTTAATGGATGTAAAAAGAAGGGAATTAGTGAGGCGAAAGTTTTAAGCTCTCTCTCGTCATTCTACCATAAATATTTACCAAGTTATTAAAGAAAATGTGTTTCGACTAAACACACACGTTGTCTTATGGGGGTTTTACACTAGAAATGTTATTCCTTTATTAGAGTGCTTTTATCATCCCCAACGACTCACGCCTACTTTCAAGCCTGTCTGTACCTGTCAAACCTTCTAACATTATAATGTGCAAAATTGTATTTCCAGCTTTGCAGGTAAATGAAACCAGGAGCATCAGAACAGCCAAAAAATATTAATTTCAGATTTAAATAAAAATTGGAATACATGTATGTTTTTACACATATTTTGAGTTATAATCGTTTTTTGTGGAAATTCACTTCCCTCACGTCAGCGTGCTGCGTGCGAACTCGTTTTTATTTTATTTTGTGCTATTCGTATAATATTCTGTTGGAAAAAAATATGCAGGTCCAATGATGACGTTGAAAATACTTTTTCCGATCATATTGATTCATAGTTTTGTGGTTCTGTCGTATAAGAAACCGTTTAAGAAAACACCATATTTTCTTCTTGTAATAAACAGTTTTAGTAACAGACATGACATTAATAGGAATTTTAAAATGTATTAAAACTAAACTCTGTGAAAGTAATTGGTATTACGAGATTTTTTGAACTCCCACCCCACTTCGATGATCAGGTAAGACCCCCCCCCCTCCGCCTGTTGCACACGTCACGTAACTAGAGTGGCCGACGACAATGCTCCAGAGAGACCAAAACGCCTCCCTTAGGTCGCCTCTGCTTTTCCTTTCATTGCCATCTGCTGCCTACTCTTTTCCTTGCAACATTTGCATCATATATTAAAATTTCCTGTGATAATCTACCATTGATATTATACTATTTCAGGTATAGTTAACAGGAAGTATTTTTAAATAACGCTTTTTCTATTTTAAAACAACACGGAGCTGAGCACAGCATAGTATACATACTATACATAGCTATACTATACATAGCATACATAGTATATGGAGAAAGTATTGTTTTCGTACAAATTTTTGAATTTGAGTTGTTAGTGGAAATATTCGTTTTGGTGCTCCCTGAACCAAAAAAGTGATTTTTACGTGATGTCTGTGTGTCTGTCTGTCTGACTGTCTGTCTGTCTGTCTGTCTGTCTGCCTGTGTGTATGGATGTGTACAGAGCTAGAGCCCTACCCAATGGTCCGATTTTTATGAAATTTGGTATGTAAGTACTAATCCACAATATCTCCAAGCGTTTTTTTATAAAAAAAGATAAGTATACAAAAATATTACTATTCACCATTAAAACTAGATTATTTAGAATTTTGAATTACTATGCTATGATTGCTGGTTGCGGAGAAAATTTTAATTTTAATTTTGCGGTAAACGCAGTACGTTGTCCAATGCTATTCTTACGGAGAATACAAAAATTACTATTTCTCTCTTATTTACTGATCAATTTCGTTCAAACTCGATATGCTTGTCAAGTTAGCATTGATCAACAGAGGAAATTCGAAATATGTTGCCCCTTAATAACTCCAGGTGGGGGGAAAAGGGGGAATTTCCCCTCTTAAAACCACGTGTGTAGCAAAGGATTCTGTAGTGCCTCCAAAACAGGGATTTGGGTGGATGTTTTTGAAATCAACTTGTTTACAAGATTTTCTGTACATTCGACCGTGCTTTGTATTCTATATTTAGTAAATAAAAAGTAATTTATTCATTAAAGTTGGGCTAAAAGGGAGAAAGTATATGTCAAATTCCTGATACCGTTTATTTTATTTAAAATTTAAATAATCGAATTCTTATTTTTCTTAGTTTTCAATTTAATTTAGTCAAACCATATTTTTGATTTTATTATTAACTTAAATGCACGATTTCAAATATAATATTCAAACTTATAATACTATAAAGGTTGTGTTGTCTACGACACACACTGTTGACAACTGGCTCCGCCTTACATGGGTTCTTCATAACATTGTGGAGTTATTTTATGCTCTCAGTGGATTACTACGCACCTATTTTTATACGTTCTCCTCTCGTACCTAAAAAGGCATGCTGAAGGTATTTACTCGTTATAAAATTAGTATCGATATTACATTTTCTATTTTGTTTTGGAAAGATTATAAAAACTAGCATAAAGATGTTTTAAAATACATTAACCTATTTATGTTCCCTTTATACGAGTGTAGATGGTTTTTAATACCTTAAGAAAATTGACACGCCTTTTCAAAAGTTGATTAAGTTAACTTTAATATAATTAAAATTGAATGAGTTTTGCCTGAACTTACAAATGTAAAATAGAAACTGAAGGCTGAGAAGCTGGCATTTTCCGTACCCTCGCACAGTCTACCATTTTGGGATCGTTTAGCGAATTTCCCCTATAGGGAAGAAGCTATTACCGTAGTTCGCATAGTGAGACTTAAGCCCGAGACCATGATAACTTTGTTTTGAGGTCCCCAGATGCCAAATACACCATTCATTTAAATTTGTATATATATATGTATATATATATATATATAGGGCGAGGCAGACCACCCGTCCAGCATGTATAACGGGAGAGCGGTTTGGTATAAAGTTATCAAATAAATTATTTCCCACTAAAACGCATATGGGCTATCTATTTAAAATATTTTCATCAAAATCTATGCACAGGATGTTCCAAAACTGAAGGTCATGGGTTCGAATCTCAAATTTGTCTCATGTAAACATAGGGCAAATTATACATCTTTTTAAATGAATCGTTAAAAGAAACATTTTTACGAAAACAAAATTCACTTTTCTTTATCCGGTTCAAAATGTTGGCTTTTTTCTGTAAAATATTGACATTTATGTAATACCCTGTATTTTCTAAACCACTACTCGTATCCTTTTTCCGACTTAAATTTATCACTCGTGATAAACTCAGCTCTACTCTGGTATCCCACATGACAGGCTTTTTGAGAAAATCTAATTTCAAAAAAAATTTACTTGAAAATGCCTACGGTATATGCCTAACATTCAAAAAATTCTAATAGTAGCGTACGTCAAAAAGCTTACCATTGAAAAGTTTTTGTAAATCCTAGCAGCTTTCTAATTTACACGAACCTCGTATTTCTTTTAGTTTTTCTGCAATCAGCAAAAAACTTTATTTTCCTTATGAAATGCATGTTAATTTGCATGTATTATATGGCCACATTAGTATTAAATGTTATGTACAATTAACATGCATTTCATATGGCAAAATAATGTGTTTTGCTGATTGCAGGAAAACGAAAAGAGATATCAGAGACACAGTTGGTTTAAATTAGAAAGTCCAATACTTACCGACGAGTTTTTACTTTGACCGGCCAACCTGAACCAGCCTCTGGCTGAAAGAGAGATTCACTTAATCGCCAGTAAAGAATTACTTCCATGTTGTCTCTTCATTGGGCTTTATGTTGCTGTCAAATATTTTAGAACTTTTGAAAACTAAGACAACAATCACAAAACCAAGTCTTAGGGTCTTCGGCGATCTGGAGAACATCTTTCTGATATGATCAGTTGATCTCCGAAGACCAGAATTAGTCACATAACAATCAAATAGTGAACTCATACAAAATCTTAAAATTAACGGAACAGAGATTTCAACCTGAGCATTGTATCGAATCAATTTGGCATCTAGTAAAAAATATATACAACTATTTAATTACAACAACTATTACATACCATTGCATGGCATTTTAAATTTACAAGATAACATCGGTCCTTTAACATATAGCTAAAGATTTTAGGAAAGATTGGAAGTTTGAGAATTATATTTTATTAGTGCTTAATAACGGAATGCTTCTGTTGGGAAGTGTTTAGTAATATAACCAAAGGATAATATTACATACTTGCAGAACCTGATATAAATGTTACAAGGAATTATGTTTATTAGTAAAATATTGGTAAACACCTACTGTTTACATTTATTTTATCTATATAAATATCATAAAATTTAGAAAATATTTTCAATCTTATTAAAAATGTTTTAAGTCCTTTTTTTATATTACAATTGTAAGAAATGTTTTAAAAAGATTCAGACAGCGTATTTCATATTATTTGAAATATTTAAGTGCTCGTCGATCATAGTTTTTTTTTTTTAGCGAATTTCCCCTATAGGGAATTAGCGAATTTCCCCTATAGGGAAGAAGCTATTACCGTAGTCGGCATGGTAAGACCTAGGCCCGGGACCATGATAACTTTTCGTTTTGAGGTCCCCAGACCCCAAAAACACCATTCGTTCGAAACTGTATATATATATATATATATATATATATATATATATATATATATATATATATGTGTGTCCGTGAGCACGATAACTCTCGTAAAAATTATCCGATTTTGATGGAATTTGGTATAAACGTGTAAAGCAACATTTATGACTTTAAGTTCGAAAACCAGTCAGAACGCTCTATCCGAAGGGGAATTTTGGGGGGGTTTTGTACCCCAAAAATGGGTTTTTCGAATTTTTTACATATAATTTTGGAAATAGTCAAATTTTATTTTTTTCCATTGGATTCAGCTTAAAAAAACACACAATTTGGTATTTTTATCATTTCTCTACGTCAATTGGTTACCGAGATATTGAAAGTGCTATACACAGTACGTTGTCTTAATGTTATTCTTATGGAGGAAAATAAAAATTTTATATCTCGCTTATTTATGAACGTATACTGACGAAACTTGGTATACGGCTTCATCTGGTTGTGGACCATTGATATTTGCTCAAAAAAACAATTTTTTACCCAAGGCTTCCGTAGCAGCAAACCTGCGTACTCAGCCCCATATTATTCTTATGGAGAATAAGTAACGTGCTATCTGCCTTCATTATGAAAATAAATTAATGAAATTTGGTATGTGGCTTTACCTACATGAGTTATATTGATATTTGTATAAAACCCTATTTTTTGTCTTCCTTGCTTCAGCAAACCTGCATACTCAGCTGCCATGTTATTCTTATGGAGAATAATTAAAATGTCATAAATCGTTTATTTATGAATGTATATTGATGAAACTTGGTATATGGCTTTATGTGGTATTAAGATACATATATATGCATTGGAAATTCGCTGAGTACGCAGGTTTGCTGCTACGGGGGTATTTTATTTGTTTGGGTATAATCCGTGGGCACTTAAATATAAAGATTAGGAAAAATACGCTGTCTGAATATTTGAAAAACAGAGCTTAAAATTTAAAAATATAGTTATCAGTAAATCTTTGAAAATATTTTAATCCAAATAGGGAAGTGTAACTTTTAGAGTTCTGCAATAATAAGTAATTAAAATGAACGTACTTCTAAACAATGTTTATTGAAAATCCGTGGTGACCCAATTTAAAAAAAACCATTTTGCGCTCAGCATTTTACAATTTTGCGTCACGTTTTAACATTTCGATACTTAATTGTCCAACGAGAACACAGCCGGGGATTTTGGGTTATTAAGTGGCAGTTATGGCGTCGACAAGTTGCAACAAAGGACGTCAAAACGTGCTGGGAATATTGAGCGCCAATTAACAACGCGACGTGACGTTGGCTGGCGACTGACAACTATACAACGGGGAGAACTGTGCAACTGTCGCGTTGACCTGAAAAAACAAACTTCACAGATATTGTGGTACGTGGAGCATACTACGTCAGTGTAGCTGCCATTGAATAAAGCCGTCAATTTGTATTTTATTTAATTTTAAGAACAACATAATTTTTACTTTTTTAATTTTTACCTTTTTTATTTTTGTTAATTTTTAATTTGTTGTTTTAGTTGTTTATGATGTTTTTTATTTGTCCACGAAACGATTATCCAAAACATAAACATCATTTTACTCTTCATCAACTATTTACTTGCTATGTTTCGGCTTTCTTAGCTTGATAATCTTTGGTTTCCAAAGAGTTTTTCAATTTACACTACTCTTACTTCTATGGCAATTAACAATCATGAAAACAGTCATAGATGTTTAAATTGTACTTTTCCTGTTGCTTCATATTTTAAATTTTCTTTACCAAAAAATTGTTTAATTTCTTGTCAGTAGCCTGTCAAAAGCTTATTTGCAACTAATTTAAAAACATTGACTTTAATAATTATATTTTCAAGTTTATCAAGATACTAGTCCTGTGATGCACAATAATATATAATTACATCGTAATGCTTACTTACATTGATATCACTGAGTTGTTTACTTTTATTTTTAACAAGTATTAAATTTTGATTGGTACTGTAATATTAATTTAAGATTTGCTTTATATTAAAGAACAATATTTTATTTTATTGCATTAAAACCACCACGCCCATTTGGAACGTTCATTTTTAATCAGACCATTCTTATTCAGATAACAAAATATATAAAGTACAGGAATTTCCATTCCTTGTCGTAAATGTCTAAAACGTAAGATTTCAAATTTGAGGTTAAGGATCGTATTTTAATCGTTTTGAAACTAAACGTTGTTAAATGGTATAACCTTTTACATCGGATATAATTAATTAATTTTTCGACCCATTTTTTATTTATTTTTGTAATGTTAAATTCATTATGACGATGAACTGGCAAATTATTTTCAATTATTTTTAAGTGAGGAGCCATAATATTAGTTTCATAACTATTTTAAAATTAAAATCATTTACCGATATTTCATAATTTTTAACATTTTGCTAGGCCTTTTTTTAGCAATGAGTTTGTTTGACGATGCATCTGTATTGTTGGAGAAAGGCCTCACAAAACAATACAAATTTTAAAATATTGGTACATTTTTAAAATTCCAAATTAGTTACTTTCTATTATTGTTCGCCAGCACCCAAGGATCAAATAACTATAATTAGTGAATTTCCTTTGGAAAGTAAACTATTATCATGACCCGCACGGTGAATCTTAAGTCCAGGAGCACCATAGAAATTCCTAACGTGACCCCTTAACACGTTTTGGGGGTCGTTCAAAATGTTATATATATATATGTGTGTGTGTGTGTGTGTGTGTGTGTGTGTGTGTGTGTGTGTGTGTGTGTGTGCGTGTGTGTGTGTGTGTGTTTAAACTCTAGCGGTCGCTTTTTGTCTTATTTACTTCAAATTTAGTAGGGACGTTCCTTTCTGTAATCCGTTGGACAGGTTCGTTGGGTAAAACAATCGGAAAACTCTAAAACCCCTTTTTTGGGGATTAATCTTTAAAATTTCGTGTTTTTGGGCCCAAAGATGGTCAGAAAAGCCCCGTAAATAAAATTAATACATGTAAAAGGATGTGGATTAGTGAGGCGAAAGTTTTAAGCCCTCTATCGTTGTTCTAGCATACATATCTACCGAGTTATTAAAGAAAATGTGTTTTGACTAAACACAGTACGTTGTCTTATGGGGACTTTACACTAGAAAAGCCTGCTATTCCCTTGTTAGAGCACTTTTATCATCCCCAGCAAGCTCACGCCTACTTTCAAGCCTGACTGGACCTTCTCCTAACCTTATAATGTGCAAAATTGTATTCCCAGCTTTGCAGGTAAATGAAACCAGGAGCATCAGAACAGCCAACAAATCACTGTTTTCAGATTTTAATAAAAATTGGGATAAACGTATGTTTTACACTGATTTTTAGTTTTAAAAGTTTTAAGTGTAAATTCACTTCCCTCACGTCAGCGTGCTGCGTGCGAACTCGTTTATACGTTATTATGTTTAGCTCCCACGAAACCAATAAGAATATTAAGCTTACAAATGAGATGTGACTTGGTAAACAAATGATTTTGAATTTAAAACGTGATTCAACGAGGCAAGAGCAGTATTGAGTGACGACACGAGTTGTTGTCTACGTTAGCCAGCACAACTCCGAGGTGTTACGGACTTAATTCACTTTGCCGGTATTACAGCTACTGCTAAGCCGACGGAGCTAATGACCTAAGTTCTGGCCCGACATGCAAACTGGCCGTACACAATTTGCTCCCAACTGCGAAATAATCTCTGGCCCGAAAACTCTGTTGTAGGTCGATTGAAAAGATTAGCTAATGTATCGATAACATTTTATTTAATAACCATATTGTTGAGGGAGGACTTATATTAGCGAATTTCCCCTATAGGGAAGAAGCTATTACCGTAGTCGGCATGGTAAGACCTAGGCCCGGGACCATGATAACTTTTCGTTTTGAGGTCCCCAGACTCCAAAAACACCATTCGTTCGATACTGTATATATATATATATATATATATATACGTGTCCATGAGCACAATAACTCGTAAAAGTGATCCGATTTTAATGAAACTTGGTATAAACGTGTAAAGCAACATTTATTATGACTTTAAGTTCCAAAACCAGCCTGATCGCTCTATCCGAAGGGGTATTTTGGGGGGGTTTTGTACCCCAAAAATGGGTTTTTTGAATTTTTTACATATAATTTTTGAAAAAGTCTAATTTTTTGACCATTCGATTCAGCTTAAAAAAACACACAATTTGGTATTTCGATCATTCCTCTACGTCAATTGGTTACCGAGATATTGAAAGTGCTAAACACAGTACGTTGTCTAATATTATTCTTATGGAGGAAAAGAACATTTTTTTATCTCGCTTATTTATGAACGTATACTGACGAAACTTGGTTTACAGCTTCATCTCGTTGAGTTCTATTGATATTTTCTCCAAAAATTTTTTTTTACATAATTATACCGTAGCAGCAAACCTGCGTACTCAGCCCCCATGTTATTCTTATGGAGAATAATTAAATGCTCTGTCTCCCTTAATTATGAACATAAATGAATAAAAACTGGTATACGACACACCTAGTTGAGTTATATTAATATTAGCATAAAAACCCTTTTTTTTTGTTCCTTGTTGCAGCAAACCTGCATACTCAGCCCCAATGTTATTCTTATGGTGAATAATTAAATTTGTATATATCGCTTATTTGTGAATATATTTTTATGAAACTTGGTAAGTGGCTTTATGTAGTATTAAGACATTTATATCTCCATTGGAAATTCGCTGAGTATGCAGGTTTGCTGCGACGGGGGTATTTTAAATTAAACCGTGGTAGGTACATGTTTCCAAAACCATAGGTCTGATACGAAGCAAACAGTACCGCATGTTTAAATTTATTTATTTGTTGCAAAAATGGAAAATTTTAGTTTTAACTTAAAAAGAACTATACAAATTGTATATCATACATAGGTAATGTTTTAAAACATTTACATTTCAAGTGACCTTTTAATTGACTAAGTATTGGCTTGTATAAGTTTACATGTTAAATTGGGAATGTAATCTGTAATTTTTAGAGTTACTTAAAATTACCAGATAGACCAATTTCTTTTAACAATTAAGTTGATTTAGGCTGTTGAATTTTCGTCATATTAAACATTTTTTGAACACTATTAAGTGATATTATTTACAACAACAATCCCTGCCTCTTGCTTCTCAGAAGTAGGCATCAATAACGCAAAGGTTATAAATTCAAAGATATCAGCAAGATTATGTGAACCTTTATGGAGATGGTATTTAAAGTTCTAGGAAGGCTCTGCATTACTCGTTGGTTTTTATTTGTATTGTATCTTCACTATTTTGTTTTCTCTTAAGACATCTAAAAATTCGGCGCTGTACCATTTTGTAGAGATATGGTTGGTTCAAGATTTTATTACTGTTGACTCTCATGAATCATCATCCTATTCCGGACTCTGGGTAGTCCAGACCGATGATCTTATTTTAAACGAGTTCGCACACAGCACGCTGACGTGAGGGAAGTGAATTTCCTCATTAAAACCTTTAAAAAAAATCTAATAAAAGGTTTACAACAACTTTAAAAAATATATTTTTTGGCTGTTTTGATGCTACTGGTTATATTTAAATTCACTATTAGGATGGCAATATTGTACATTATAAGGGTAGGAGGAGGTATAGTCAGGATAAAAAGTTGGTATAGGGGTATTTGAGGTGATAAAACTATATCAAGACATGAAAAACAGCCTTTTCAAATGTAAAATCCCTATAAGACAACGTACTGTGTTAAGACAATTAACATATTCTTTAATAACTCGGTAAGTACTTGTGCTAGAATGATGAGGGAGGGCTTAAACCTTTTGGTACAAAAATTTAATATGCAATAATGTTACGTTCGGGGTTTTTCTGACCCTTTTTGGGCCCAAAAACGCAAAATTTGAAAAATTAAAATAAAAAAAGGGGGGTTAGATTTGTCCGATTTTTTTGCCCAACGAACTTGTCCAGTTTTTTACAGAAGGGATGGTTTCTACCAAATTTCAAGTAAATCGGACAAAAATCGCGACCGCTAGAGTGCGAACAAGAGCACACACACACACACACACACACACACACACACACACACACACACACACATATAAAGTTTTTATCGACCCCCCAAAACGTGTTCAGGGGGTCTCCTTAGGAACTTTTTTAATGGTGATCCCGGGCTTAAGATTAACAGTGCTAATAGTTCACTTTTCCATAGGAAATTTACTAAAAAAGTATTGCAAATAAAAACTAAACTTCGCATTAGATATGTAGTAAATATCTTACGTTTGTTCCGTGTTATTTATTAATGTTAAAAATATTGTTTATTAAAACATCCTAATTATAACATATTTTTATTACTATGTTTTTATTATGTTTTTATTATTAATGTAACATTATTAATTTTTTGTGTGAATCTCCTAGTTACAAATCTCCTAGGATTTTGGTTAATTTGCTTGATTTTGTATATAATCAACATACTGATCAAAGCAATCAGCTGTTATGTGTAATGTAATCAGCTCGTGGTCGGGGAGGCGTGTCGAAGATAAAGATGTGGGCGCAGTCCCCAGCGCGCCGTTATCTCAAAGTGACACCAAAACTGCCTCAGATATCGGACACACTCGGTGCTCATCCCCACCGCATTTCGAAAATGTATAGATTTATTCAGCGGTCTCCCCCTCCCCTATCTATCTCTCCCTCCCCCTCTCTTTCTCTTTCCCTCAATGTTAAGCTGGGTAAGAGAATGATTTGAAAATTATCATGACAGGGTTTTTACTTTTAGATAATCCACAAACTCCCTGACTAAATCAAGCAGTCAGTAAATAAACAATCAAAATTAATATTAAACACTCCTTGGTGTCCAGAGCATTTTATTCCGTCGACGAGTTCATGAAGAACGGCTGTGACAGTTGCAACCCCAATAACTACAGCAAAGGTGTTCATAAATGAGCGTGAAGGAACAACACACGCTCACACACACACACACACACACACACACACACACACACACACACACACACATAAACACACAACATAACCACAACAAACCCACACAAAGCACACGACTAACACAGTACACCTAACATACCCTAATACGCAAAAAACCAAACAAATGTAAAACACAAATTTTAATCCTAGGTAACACATATCACCATGTATTTCTTTCTTACTTGGTTTCATGGGTTTTGGTGTGTGGATTGTTTGTGCTTTTTTTGCTTGCTTAACATGGTTGGAGGATTTGGTTTTTGGTTTGGTTTTTTTGTTTTTTTTTGTTTTTTTGTGGTGTAATACGTTGTATGCTCCTGGAGTGTGGTGTGAGTTATTCGGTGTTGCATTGTTTCTTTGTACGTCTGCATGTTGCACACTATGTTTCATCTAAACCCATGTACATTCTGACCACGGATCCGAGATTCTAATATGTAGCCTTTGGTTGTATGACACTTGCTATACGGTGTCAAAACCTCGTGTTGAAACATTTAAAAATAATTTTACAACACGAAGTGTTGTAACATTGTAACTTGTACAAGCAACTCAAGGAATAAATTAAGGAGTTGATTATTTTAGCGAATTTTCCCTATAGGGAAGAAGCTATTACCGTAGTCGGCATGGTAAGACCTAGGCCCGGGACCATGATAACTTTTTTTTTGAGGTCCCCAAACCCCAAAAACACCATTGGTTCGAAACTGTATATATATATATATCCGTGAGCACGATAACTATCGTAAAAAGGTTAGATTTTAATGAAATTTGATACAAACGTGTAAAGCAACATTTATGACTTTAAGTTCGAAAACCAGACAGATCGACCCATCCAAAGAGGTATTTTGGACGGGTTTTGTAACCCAAAAATGGGTTTTTTGAAGTTTTTACATGTAATATTTTTAAAAGTCAAATTATGAGTTTCACCATTAAATTCAGCTTAAAAAAACACACAACTTGGTGTTTTGATAATTTCTCTACGTCAATTGGTTACAGAGATATTGAAAATGCTAAACACAGTATGTGACCAATGTTATTCTTACGGAGAATAACAATACATTTTGTATCTCGCTTATTTATGAACGTATCCCAACACAACTTGGCTTCATCTGGTTGTGGTCTATTATTATTTGCACAACAAAATTGTAACCGATGGTTCCCATAGCAGCAAACCTGCGTACCCCAATGATATTCTTATGGAGAAAAAGTAAAATATTATTTCTCCCTTAATTACACAAATTATCAAAACTTTGAATGTGCCTTCCCCTAGTTGTGTTCTATTGATATTGGCATAAAAACCCATTTTGTTTATTCCTTGTTGCAGCAAACCTGCGTACTCATCACCCATGTTATTCTATGGAGAATAATTAAAATGTGATATATTGCTTATTTATGAATGTATATTAAAGGAACTTGGTTTACGGCTTTATGCGGTATTAAGACGAATATGATCATTTTAAATTCGCTGAGTACGCAGGTTTGCTGCGACGAGGGTATTTATTTTTAACCTTATGAAAAAATGAGATGCATACTAATCAATGTTTATTTATTTACGTAAATTTGGAAAAAGCAAACCACACGTAAAGTCGTTGTAAGCTTTAATAAACGAGAAGTCACCTCACATTTATATGTTGATATTGATATATAAAACTCGTTGCTGTTGATTGCTTAAAACTTTGCACTTGTCAATCTTTTAAGGAAATACAAACTGATATTAGCACAGCCTGTGTCAGGCATTGTACTAGCGTTCATAAATACAAATCATTCCCAAGATTAGCTTAGTTATTACTGGCCGAAAAGCAAACACAATAGCAAAAATGAATTATTCAAGTAAGGCGTTAGCATAAATAGCTTTGTCTTGTACGAGGAATAATTGCCCTGTGTTGTAATACACCCCACAACGACAACGAATGAATGAATAAAGAATGATTTATAAAACGTAAGTAAAAAATAAATGTACTTTTTTATAATGTCATGTATCCGCAAGCAGTGACCACAACAATTTCAGTCCCATTAGATTCGTACTGAAGCATTGTTTCTTGTCACGCTATGCACACAAATCTCTATGTTACTTCTAAGTTTTAAGTCCCATTTCGAGTGTTTTCTGTACGCAGCAATTGACTTTTTGCATATTCAGAACGAGTAATCTAAAATGTTGAAAATATTATAATGTTTTATTTCTTTTAATGTATGTATGGAAACAAGCTATTGTACATTTTTATCTGATTAGAGTAACCATTGTTTTTTTAATAATCACCTATTTTTGAAATAAATATTTTGTCTGTACCTAGCAAAGAGTTTGCTATAATTTCTATGGTTAAAAGTGTAAATTTTAGTTTTACAAGAAAAGCAATCAAAGAATTTAAATAGCGAATTGTCCTGGCCTTTGTTTGGAACCTTATGAAATAACGATAGACATTTTCAGCATATTTATTAAATAAACAAATACATAAATTTGTTCCCAACTATGAAATAAACACAAGCCCAAAAACTTGATTTAACATTAGAACATTTAAAAGATCATGTAAAGTGTCAATAATATTTTATTTAATAATTATAGTGTTGATAGAGATAACTTATTTTTGAAATCAAACTGTGGCAGGTACATTTTTGCAAACCATAATTTGCAAATGTAATTTATTATACTGTAATATAAGAAATACCCCCGTCGCAGCAAACCTGCGTACTCAGCGAATTTCCAATGAATGTATATGTTTCTCACTACCACATAAAGGCACTTACCAAGTTTTATAAAAATAAATTAATAAATAAGTGATCTATAGTATTTTATTTATTCTCCATAAGAATAACATAGGACTGAGTATGCAGGTTTGCTGCAACAAGGAAGACAAAATATGTGATTTTATGCAATTATCAATTTAACTCAACCAGGTGAAGCTACATACTAAGTTTTATTAATTTATGTTAATAATTAAGGGACATATAAAACTTTACTTATTCTCCATAATAATAACATTAGGGCTGAGTATGCAGGTTAGCTGCTACGGGGACAACCAACAAAACATTTGTTTTTTGTTCAAATATCAATATACCAGTACAACATGAAGCCACATACCAAGTTTCATCAATATACATTCATAAATAATCGAGATATCAAATTTTATTTATTCTCCATAAGGATAACATTGGACAACGTACTGTGTTTAGTACTTTGAATATCTCTGCAACGGTTGGACGTAGAATCACAATTTAAACGCCAAAATGATTGTTTTGTGGAGCTGAAGAGATTGGTAAAAGCAAATGTGAAGTTTAAAGTAAAATTAACTGAGGAAAAGCCAAAAACCTTTTTCCCATAAGATTAACATGGGAGATTTTATGAGCATGTTTTTTGGATTTTTTCTGCAACCACTTAACCTAGGTTAATAATTCAAAATACCATATTATTTGTTTTTTTAAGCTATATAACATGGTCAAAACCAAAATTAAGTGTTTCAAAAATTTTAGGGTGAAAAATGCAAAAAACTGATTTTTGGAAAATTTAAAACCCCCATAAACCCCCCTTCCCATAGTCCGATTTTTCTGGTTTTCGAACTTAAAGTCATAAATGTCACTTTACACATTTCAGCCAAATTTCATCAAAATCGGACGTTTTTTACTCAAGTTATCGCATTCACGGACACACACATATATATATATATATATATATATATATATATATATATATATATATATATATATATATATATATATATACATATATATAAATTTGAACGAATAGTGTTTTAGTCATCTTGGGACCTTAAAAAGAAAATCTGTCACGGTCTCGGGCTTAAGTCTTACCATGAGACCTACGGTAATAGCTTCTTCCCTAAAGGGGAAATTCGCTAAAATGAACCATAGAATCGAATTAATTAAAAAACACACGTAAATGTAGTTAACAAATGTAAAAACCAAATTTTAATTTCGAGGTAACACATATTACCAGGTATTTGTTTTAACGATTTGTCAGAATTTAACGGAATAAATTGTAAACAATGTGTATCTTTTTTAATATCGATACACCATACGAGGTTAATATATCTAGAGGTCTCATTTAGGGTAAAAATATGTAGCCTACATGCTGACTGCAATTTTTCCCCGCTGCCAACTCTGCTCCCATGGTTGACTAACCAATCAAATCCTCTCTTCTCAAGTTATATGTTTGTCAGCTGACTAACTTATAACTTAGAGTATTTGATCGGTTACCTGAGGGAAATGGCGGTTGACCATGTAGGCTTCAATTATTTATACAAAACGAGACCTCTAGATATATTTACCTCGTTTTATATTCCCCCTCCGATCACCATTCACTGACTAGAAGCAACGAGTAACACTGGAGTGTGAATCCTCTTTATAAATCTAAAAAATATGATCTTTCCTATTATAACCTGTATCTATTTGAATATTAATTAATTTACATACAAGTAGTCAGTGTTGTACTTTTCAAGATCGAGGCTAACAGCGAGACGTAGCGAGCACGTGAGGGAACACATGTCAGGACCAGGTGAGAGCCTTCAAGTTGAAGCATCTTGGCGTGGCACGTGCCCCCTGACACTCAACGGACCCTCATCACCCCTCCCCCACCCCTTCCTCAACCCTCCCATCAACATCACACCCTTTATTCCTTTCTTAATTTTGTTTTTCACAGTCCCACGCACTAAAGAAAAGACTAGTTATTTTTACGATTTCATTTGTTTTTCTTTATCTGTACAAAATTACAAAGAATTTCCTAATTGTGGTGTAGTAAGTTGTATGCAAGCACCTTAGGATTTAATTCAATTAAATTAACTCCGTCAGGTAGTTTTAGTTAATTTTTAAGTTTCAGTTAGCTAAGTTATTTTGTATTTCAAAATAAAAACGAATAATGGGTTAAATACCTGCTTTATTGGCAATCCAAATTGTTGCAATGGCAACTAAATTCAATTTCTTACGAAGTCATCATAAAGTCGTCCAAGGATGTTTTTATCTTCATTAGAAGTTAAAACATAATATAAAAATATAAAATACCTCCGTCGCAGCAAACCTGCGTACTCAGTGAATTTCCAGTGCATAATATTTGTCTGAATTCCGCATAAAGCCGCGTACCAAGTTTCATAAAAATATATTATAAGCGATTTTAATTATTCTCCATAAGAATAACATTGGTAATGAGTACGTAGGTTTGCTGAAACAAGGAACAAAAAAATTGGTTTTATGCAATTATCAATAAAACTCAACCAAGTGAAGCTACATACCTAGTTTTATTAATTTATGTTCAAAATTAAGGGAGTCATTACATTTTACCTATTCTCCATAAGAATAACATGGGGGCTGAGTACGCAGGTATGCTGCTACGGGAATAATCAACAAAAAATCAATTTTTTGTGCAAATATCAATATGCCAGTACTGCGTGAAGCCATATACCACGTTTCATCAACATACATTCATAAATAATCGAGATATCAAATTTTATTTATTCTCCATAAGGATAACATTGGACAACGTACTGTGTTTATCACTTTGAATATCTCAGCAACGGTTGGGCGTAGAATCACAATTTAAACACCAAAATGATTGTTTTGAGGAACTGAACAGATTTCTAAAAGAAAATGTGAAATTTACATTAAAATAAACTGAGGAAATGCCAAAAACCTTTTTCCCATAAGATTAACATGGGAGATTTTATGAGTAGGTTTTTTGGTTTTTTCTCTGCAACCACTTAACCTAGGTTAATGAGTCAAAATACCATTTTATTTGTTTTTTAAGCTCTGTAACATGGTCAAAACTAAAATTAAGTTTTTAAAAAAATTGTAGGGTGAAAAATGCAAAAAACTGATTTTTGGAAAATTTAAAACCCCCATAAACCCCCTTTCCCATGGTCCGATTTTTCTGGTTTTCAAACTTAAAGTCATGAATGTCATTTTACACATTTGAGCCAAATTTCATCGAAATCGGACGTTTTTTACTCAAGTTATCGCATTCACGGACTCATATATATATATATATAGATATCTATATACACATATATATAAATTTGAACGAATAGTGTTTTTGTCATCTGGGGACCTCAAAACAAAAAATTATCATGGTCTCGGGCTTAAGTCTTACCATGAGACCTACGGTAATAGCTTCTTCCCTATAGGGGAAATTCGCTAAAAACAGGAAGATTCAAGCACAATACACGAAGACCCCGAGCATAGACATTGCACGAACACGCAACATTAACGGCCGAATTTTATCAAGATTTTACTGTCGTAATCCCGGAAGAAGTAGAGTCCAGACTGAAAATAAACTTATAATGTATTCTTTATTAACCATTCCTTGATTGAAACTAATTCGTATTGCTCTTTTGTTGGATTTTAATGCTGAATTTATTGGTTCACTTTTTATCAGTCTTAAAAGCCTTCTTGCATAGGCCCAACATCCCTGATCAAATACTAAAATCCATCGGAAACCATCATTTCCAAAATACAATTGCTTTTATACTTTAAAAAAAACATGCCAAAACCATACCGATCATACTAAAATAAGACACAGCTTGTAAAAGTGTGCTGATCGTTGTTTTATGTGCTGCTCGCTCGAGGTTACCACTTAACGATAACTCTCCCCAGCGGTTATCGTGCACATATCCCAGATCGGTGTTTGTGGTAAGTTGCTTAATGTGTACATAATTGCCCCTAACTACCGGAGTCGCAACACGCACCGCAACACCACACGTTCTGTAATGTTCGTTATCTGGCTGGTGTGCTTACGTGGTTGTATCAATTAAACTAAGCAGTTTTCAAAAGTTGTACGTAAAATATATTTTAAAATATATTTACTTGGATCCTCTCAACACATAAGACAAGTACCTTTTAACGGTCACTTCTACACCCTTTGTCGAATCTGTTTTTCCTTCATTAATTATGTTCCATCGTAATTTTATACTACCCTAAATGGGAGGATGTTAACAAACTAAAAGTATTTGTTATCAGACCCCGCATTGTATCTAATCAAGAAGTGAGTCAAGTATCGCTTACAAACATGATCAGATTTGTGTTGATCTGGTGGGTTTTTTATGAGCGAATGTAGATCAAAATTTAATTATTAGTGAATTTCCTTTGGAAAGTGAACTATTAGCATGACTCGCACGGTGAAACTTAAGCCCGGGACCACCATAGAAGTTCCTAACGTGACCCCCTGAACACGTTTTGGGGGGTCGTTCAAAATGTTTTATATATATATATATACATGTTTGCACTCTAGCGGTCGCATTTTTTGTCCGATTAACTTCAAATTTGGTAGGGATGTTCCTTTCTGAAATCAGTTGGACAAGTTCGTTGGGCAAAACAATCGTAAAACTCCAAACCCCTTTTTTGGGGATTATTCTTTAAAATTTCGGGTTTTTGGGCCCAAAAAGGGTCTAAAAAGCCCCAAATGTAAAATTAATGCATGTAAAAAGATGGGAACTAGTGAGACGAAAGTTTTAAGCCCTCTCTCGTCATTCTAGCATAAATATTTACCGAGTTATTAAAGAAAATGTGTTTCGACTAAACACAGTACGTTGTCTTATGGGGGTTTTACACTAGAAAAGCCTGCTACTCCTTTGTTAGAGTACTTTTATCATCCCCAGCAACCTCACGCCTACTTTCAAGCCTGACTGGACCTTCTCCTAACATTATAATGCGCAAAATTGTATTCCCAGCTTTGCAGGTAAATTAAACCAGGAGCATCAGAACAGCCAAAAAATCAGTGTTTTCAGATTTTAATAAAAATTGGAATACAAGTATGTTTTTACACAAATTTTAAGTTTTAAAAGTTGTTATGTGGAAATTCACTTCCCTCACGTCAGCGTGCTGCGTGCGAACTCGTTAATGATTAATACTATAGGATAGTTCAAATGAACATGATATTAGAAACATGTTATTAACATTCCCTTACGGTACTGGTTTACAAATACAGAACCCTGGAAACAATTGTTAAAGTCGATATTTCAGAATTAAATTCACTACAAACGAATGAAAACTTGCTTAGTGACAATGTGAACCAAACCCAGATTGGCCATCTGCTGCATTAGAAGAAAGGATCTATTAATTTCCATTTAATCCTTATACTTTTTCCTCATTCCAATTTCAACTTTCTGCATATTTAGTTGTACATAGTTTCCCAAAATTTGTGGTAAGCCTATTTTTATTTCATATTTTCAAAACTAAAATACAGGACTCACAAATTTTGTTTTAGAGTAAAGTTGCCGGGATATCATAATGTTCCATCTGTGTTAAATACAAAATTAATTTATAAATTTCATCCGTGCTAAATAAAAATTAAACTATCTACTACACTAAAAGTTTGGTATTTTGTAAAACCAATTAAGTTCCTAATTGTTCTTTTTCAGTCTAAGACTAAATTTCTATTACAAACATGTATTTTTTATATAAAACGAAGGTACAGACAATGGTACAAAAAATAATTAAATTATTTTATGTACGTGATTAAAACTAAAACAATAAGGGTAAAATATATAATTTTGTTTCTAAATCGAATTGCACTTAGTAATGTAGAGTAAGTATAGATTTAGTTTGTATATCAAATTAAAAATATATTTTAATGAACAGATTTCCCAAAGTTATTTCCCCATCCTTCAAAATCCAGGAATTTTTATAAATCAAAGTTGTGTAAAAATGTAAGGATTTGAATCAAGAGAAAAATACAATTCTACCACAAACGTTTACGAACTTTTACTGTTAACGTTTTTAACGAGGAGCTACATGTTAAGTTTGCCCACTTACGTCATTAATAACAAAAGTTAAAGTGTATCATGTTATAACATTTACTATAAAATTATAAAGAGTGTTTAAAGGTTATCGCACAGTAGTTGAACAGCCTCTCGGGCATTCTGGGTAAAACCATAGTTTTGTTTTAGTTTTGTTTGCAACTTCCCTGACTGAACCATTGTCCTCAAGCAAGGTAGTTTTTCAACAAACTAAAATACAATTTCCACCGATAGATAAAATTTAAAGATATGCTTTGAGGATAAACCTTTTGTTTTATTTATTTTATTCCAATAATCAACGTTGAAGTTTTACAAATTGTGACACCATAGCCTGAAGAAGTAGGTTAGTTTTTAAAATGTAAGATGTAAAGGGTTGGAAAAAGTAATACCAATCTATAATCCTCTAAACACGACGAGTTTGCGTCAGCGTGTAATGATTTATTAACAACTTTAATATTATTTTTACTCTATCAGGATTATGTGTACTTCTTTACCGTATCAATTGTATATACTGAAACCAAATGAATCTTTGACTCCATTAGGGGCTTTCCGGTGGCGAATGGCCTCTACTCACGCTCTCTACGTTTGTATTTCCAACCAATTTTCGTTTAGGTTTGGTAGTTTTATTTAATTTCACTAACCCAGTACATATTTTTGCCTCTAAATATACTTGAAGTTAGATATAAACAAAATATAACAAGATGATTTGCATTTTATTGAAGATTTTCTCAAGTTATCCCAGTTTGCCATGTGAGGGGATTATGACGTTCTTCCTTAATGCCAGTAAAAATAATCTACGTTTAAAGTAATACCAAATTATCTCTAAATTAATTGTAAAAGTTGCCTAATGTTAGCTAATTTTAATTTTTAATCACAATTGTTGTACTGTTTTATTAGTTCACAAATTTAAAAATGTATATCAATACAATAGTTTTGAATGTATTAAGAGCGTAAAGTAGGTCTTTATCGTTTTTGAGAAAACTGTGTAATTTTCCAAAAGCAATAAAGAGATTTACACTCGGATTGCATACACTATAATTCCTACAATTGCCAAATATAAAAATTCCTTTTCATTCATTTTGACTGAATTCACGAGATCGAAATCGTAAACACCGAGTCTGTTGGTCCAAAGCAACAATCAATCAGCTGTTTTATTACTTCAGCGAGAGGAAAAGTAAGGCGCAGCGAGCGATAATGACTTTTTCGCTCGCTAAACAGAAAACAACTGTTTTGCGATGAGTTTTAAATAGTAAAAAAGTAGGTTACTTCAGGAGCGGTTGTAGAAAACTGTTATTAGCGAATTTCCCCCATAGGGAAGAAGCTATTACCGTAGGTCTCATGGTAAGACTTAAGCCCGAGACCATGATAACTTTTTGTTTTGAGGTCCCAGAAGCCAAAAACACTATTCGTTCAAATATATATATATATATATATATATATGTATATATAAATATATATATATATATATATGTGTGTGTGTGTGTGTGTCCGTTAACACGATAACTTGAGTAAATAACGTCCGATTTTGATGAAATTTGGCTCAAATGTGTAAAATGACATTCATGACTTTAAATTCTAAAACCAGAAAATCGGACCATGGGAAGGGAGGATTATGGGGGTTTTAAATTTTCCAAAAATAAGTTGTTTGCATTTTTCACCCTAAAATTTTTAAAAAACTTAATTTTGGTTTTGACCATGTTATAGAGCTTAAAAAAACAAATGACATATTTTTTGAATTATTAACCTAGGTTAAGTGGTTGCAGAGAAAATCCAAAAAAACCTACTCATAAAATCTCCCATGTTAATCTTATGGGAAAAAGGTTTTTGGCATTTACTCAGTTTATTTTAATTTAAACTTCACATTTGCTTTTAGAAATCTGTTCAGTTCCACAAAACAATCATTTTGGTGTTTAAATTGTGATTCTACGCCCAACCGTTGCAGAGATATTCAAAGTTCTAAATACAGTACGTTGACCAATGTTATCCTTATGGAGAAGTATAAAATTTGATATCTCGATTATTTATGGATGGATGTTGATGAAACTTCGTATGTGGCATCACGTAGTACTGGTATATTGATATTTGCACAAAAAATTTATTTTTTGTTGATTATTCCCGTAGCAGCAAACCTGCGTACTCAGCCCCCATGTTATTCTTATGGAGAATAAGTAAAATGTAATGACTCCCTTAATTATGAAAATAAATTAATAAAACTCGGTATGTAGCTTCACTTGGTTGAGTATTGATAATTATATAAAAACCCATTTTTTGTTCCTTGTTGCAGCAAACCTGCTTTCTCAGCTCCCATGTTATTCTTATGGAGAATAATTCAAATGTTATATAGTGCTTATTTTTTATTGAATATTGATTAAACTTGGTATGTGGCTTCACCTAGTTAAATTCTATTTATATTTGCATAAAAAAAAACAATTGTTTGTGTTCCTTTTTTCAGCAAACCTACGTACTCATTACCAATGTTATTCTTATGGAGAATAATTAAAATCTCTTATATGTGAATAAATTTTTATGAAACTTGGTATGCGGCTTTATGTGGTATTAAGACATATATTATGCATTAGAAATTCGCTGAGTACGCAGGTTTGCTGCGGGGGGGGTATTTTATTCTACATTTAAGTTCAAAAATATTTTTAGCTTGACGGGATGCAGTAAGATGTTTAGGAAGATCAGGTTTAAGATTTTGTTGGGTGAGGGGGAGTAGGGTAGATTGAGAATATGATTTTGGCGGGAGAATTTAGGGGGGGGGGGGTATCTAGGTCAGCCGAGCTCGATAGCGACAATCTGTTGCTGTTAGGGTTATCCAGCCCCGCTTACCGTATTTATGATCTTATATATCATGTACACTGTACCCAGCGCCTTGTTGAATAACTGTATTCGAATAATTGATATGCCTTTGACTGTCTAAATTATCTTACAATATTAATTTAAATGTCTACCATTAATGTGAGGTATGTGTGTACTATTTTACATCTCAAAGTTTTTATTTGGGACACTTAACAAAATAATATATGTTTACATTTTAATTCTTATTGTATATATTTATAGCTAAACAATAAATAGAGCAATAAAACTGAAGTATATGTATAGTTCCAAATTAAACTCTTGTCCTTTCGGGTTACACTAGTGTGCTACCCCCAGACAACCTTTATTGTTATTAACTGATAGTTCTGAGAATATCTGATTGAATCATTACAACTTGAGGTTTTCCTCTATTGGCATGTAATAGTTTAAATGATCTGTCTTTTGTAGTACTAAGATAGACAACTGTGAGCAATATAGAATTTTGAAAATCAGTTATTTAATTGTTTACGATTACTGAGTCATACCAAGTGATTTTAAAGTTGTTAAAGTGTAACGAAAATATGCTGGCTTGTTCTTCTAAGTTGTTTGTGAAGCCAATTTTATAGTGATAAAATAATAATTAAATAAATTAATTCTATATTAAATATGTAATTTATAGGTACAAAATGTTTGTTACATAAGAACGCAGTTATATATTTCATGTATATTCCCAAAGATATGAAATTGTATGTTTAGTACATAAATAAAACGAGGAATGAGATGTTCTCCCAGAGGCGTTATAATATGATCTTAATGTAATAACACACTGTCTATTGAGGCATGGTTAGGTTGCTGATGGGATACAAAGAGCGAAAGTAGATAAGCTGCTCTCAATTAAACCTGTAATTGTGTGATCGACGACATACGCTTTGATTTATAGCGAAGTGGTATTGTTTGGCAATAGATGGTCTGGATTAGTTCTAAATCAAAACCTACATATATTGTGGTCAACCTTCTGCATTATATTTTAAATAAGTAATACGCTTGCGTAGATAATAATCTAAAATAAAACCTATTAACTGTTAATATGTATTACAATACTATATGAAATTGTTAACCGGGTAAACGGAAGTTATTTTTTTAAAGAATCCATTAGTTTATTTCTGAAGCTACTTATGTTTTGTATAATGAAGTATCAGTATACGATGAGGTTTCTAATTTGTTATTTTATGTTATCAAAATTGATTGTTAACTATTTTCTCTAGTAAGCTTGTTTTAACAATTAGTGGTTTTTCCAAAGTTTACTGAAAAAAAAAATCATTTCGTACTCGGATAAATCTCGATAATTATTTTACTAAAAAAAAAAAAAACTAAACACTTATGAAGATAAACGATCAGTTAACAGAGATTCAATATAAAAATACCCAATCATTCGAGACTTCGGACCCCATCACTATTCGCAAGGCGTAGCTGGTAGAAGAATTATGACGTCATTAGGGAGAAAAGTTGAGCGCCGTAATTATCAAGGCTGGGGAACGTGTCCGGACTAGACTAGACTACGGTAATAGTCGGCATGGTAAGACCTAGGCCCGGGACCATGATAACTTTTCGTTTTGAGGTCCCCAGACCCCAAAAACACCATTCGTTCGAAACTGTATATATATATCTATCTATCTATATATATATATATATATATATATATATATATATATATGTGTGTGTCCGTGAGCACGATAACTCTCGTAAAAATTATCCGAATTTGATGAAATTTGGTATAAACGTGTAAAGTAACATTTATGACTTTAAGTTCGAAAACCAGCCAGATCGCTTTATCCGAAGGGGTATTTTGGGGGGGTTTTGTACCCCAAAAATGGGTTTTTTGAATTTTTTACATATAATTTTGGAAAAAGTCAAATTTTAGTTTTTACCATTGGATTCAGCTTAAAAAAACACACAATTTGGTATTTTGATCATTTCTCTACGTCAATTGGTTACCGAGATATTGAAAGTGCTAAACACAGTACGTTGTCTAATGTTATTCTTATGGAGGAAAAGAAAAATTTTATATCTCGCTTATTTATGAACGTATACTGACAAAACTAGGTATACGGCTTCATCTGGTTGTGGACCATTGATATTTTCTCAAAAGAACAATTTTTTGCCAAAGGCTCCCGTAGCAGCAAACCTGCGTACTCAGCCCCATGTTATTCTTATGGAGAATAAGTAACGTGTTATCTCCCTTAATTATGAAAATAAATTAATGAAATTTGGTACGTGGCTTTACCTAAATGAGTTATATTGATATCTGTATAAAACCCCATTTTTTGTTTTCCTTCCTTCAGCAAACCTGCATACTCAGCCGCCATGTTATTCTTATGGAGAATAATTAAAATGTCATAAATCGTTTATTTATGAATGTATATTGATGAAACTTGGTATGTGGCTTTATGTGGTATTAAGATACATATATATGCATTGGAAATTCGCTGAGTATGCAGGTTTGCTGCTACGGGAGCCTTTGGCAAAAAATTGTTTTTTTGAGCAAATATCAATGGTCCACAACCTTCCCTATAGGGGAAATTCGCTAAAATACCCAATCATTCGAGACTTCGGACCCCATCACTATTCGCAAGGCGTAGCTGGTAGAAGAGTTATGACGTCATTAGGGAGAAAAGTTGAGCGCCGTAATTATCAAGGCTGGGGAACGTGTCCGGACTAGACTGGGGGTCCAGGGTGGAAAAACTTACAATGCAAATCTTCCATCACTTTATGTTTTGTGAACATGAAACACGTCATTTAATTTTGAACAACATCGGTTGAACAAAATACGAATGCTAATTATGAAGTATTTAAATTTTAGATAATTATATTTTTAATGGAGTAATTACTGGAGCAAATTAAAGTTTGTTATACCTCTGGATTACAGACTCCAGGTTTATTAAAGGTTGGCAGCTCTGATAGCTTAGTGGTTAGTGCACTTACTTCGTAATCTAAAGTTTGCAAGATCGATCCTGACCAAAATCCTTAAACAATATTGTGAATGTTTGATTCTAGATCCAGCTGCCATTGGTCACTGGGCTATTAATTAATGATCCTGGCTAAAGAATCAGCCAGTATCATTCCCATTCCACACCCATTACTTAATCATATTCGCCTTAAAATACGTCCTAGTTGCGTCGGCGTCTTACACAGTGAGTAGATTAAGTGATAGACCTAGCTCCTTTTATTCAATGCTATTCGATGTGCGTTAACCCAATGAGTTGATTGCAGAGATTTGGGGGCTGTGGAAGCCTTCCTTAAACGCTATTTGATGATAGACTCGTCATGAGCTATCCTTAATTGATTCAAGTCATGAGTTTAATTAACACTGATAAAATCCCGTACTTTACTTAATTGGTTGTACTTGTTCTTAACCTTTACATTTGTAACTATATAATTGGGATATTGTGTACAAACATGTAACTGTTTCCATACTATAACTAGCAAGCGTCCTGTTCTCCACACGAGAATCTCTCAGGCTCGGGGTCAAATGTTTTGAAATATTTACATCATAATCACTTGTTTGACTAATGAAATATAACTCCGTAAGATTAATATTGGATATTTAAAAGCCTATGGGACAGAGCCCTGAAGGTGTATTTTTTACAAAACCCCAAAAGGCACATCTTGAGGATAATAGTTTTCATTATATACCAAACATATAACAGTCTTAATAATTTTATAGGAATGAAATCGCCGAACAAAAATCAAGACATTCTTTTAGATAGATATAAGTAACAATACAACAAATCAAAATCAAAATGTTTAGTAGTTTAATAGAATAAACGCACGCTTACGATAAGAAGGGACGAGGCTGTTGTTAGAGGAGTGGTGATTTGTGTAGGTAAGGGTGGTGAATTTGGTAAGAGAACCTCGATAAGGACAACGCTCAGGCCTCCCTTCAACCCTCCACCGACAACCCTCTCCCTACAACCCCCTCTACCATCCTGAATGTATGGAGTCACTGGAGCTTCTACAAGCTTAGCAATAAATTTAAATAATCGTGTACTTAAGATTTACTGAAATATTTCGCCTTATTATATAATAAATACCACCGTCGCAGCATACCTGCATTCTTAGCGAATTTCCAATGGAGATATAAATATCTTAATACTACATAAAACCACTTATCAAGTTTCATAAAAATATATTCACAAATAAGCGATATATACCATTTTAATTATTCTCCATAAGAATAACATTTGGGCTGAGTACGCAGGTTTGCTGCATCCACGAACACAAAAAATGGGTTTTTATGCTAATATCAATATGACTTAACTAGGTGAAGTCATGTACCAGTTTTATTAATTTATTTTCATAATTAAGGGAGACATAGCATTTAATTATTATCCATTAGAATAACATGGGGCTGAGTACGCAGGTTTGCTGCTACGGGAGCCTTTAGCAAACAATTATTTTTTTAGCAAATATCAATAGACCCTAACCAGATGAAGCGCGTTTTTCGTCACTATACGTTCATAAATAAGCCAGATATAAAATTGTTCTTTGCCTCCATAAGAATAACATTAGACAACGTACTGTGTTTAGCACTTTCAATATCTCTGTAACCAATTAACGTGGAGAAACGTGGATTAACGTGGATTTCGTGGAGAAATGATCGAAATACCAAATTGTGTGTTTTTAAGCTGAATCCAATGGTAAAAACTAAAATTTGATTATATCAAAAAAATATGGAAAAATTCAAAAACCCCAGTTTTGGGTTACAAAACCCACTCTTCGGATGGAGCGATCTGGCTGGTTTTCGAACTTAAAATCATAAATGTTGCTTTACACGTTTATACCAAATTTCATCAAAATCGGATCATTTTTACGAGAGTTATCGTGCTCACGGACACACATATATATACACATATATATATATATATACATATATATATATATACATATATATATATATATATATACATACATATATACACACATATATATATATATATATATATAAATACACTTTCGAACGAATGGTGTTTTTGTGGTCTGGGGACCTCAAAATGAAAAGTTATCATGGTCCCGGGCCTAGGTCTTACCATGCCGACTACGGTAACAGCTTCTTCCCTATCGAGGAAATTCGCTAAAACGTCAGATGTATCCACGTATTGCAGTATGCTAAGTATAACTAATTATTTATTACTAAGAAAGATGTTGAGGAAACTTTTTGAAGGTTCAAAACTTGATTTAACTTCCATTGGGCTGTTAATTAATTAATGGCTAAAGATTCAGTTGGTCTTCAGTAACAAGGCTACACAAGGCATCTCACCCATTCTAAACTCATCATTCATTCATATTCGCCTTAAAATACGCCTAAGTTGTGTCAGCGTCTTATACAGTAATTAAGTGATACAAATGTTATGAAACACAAGGTTAACTAATGTAACATCATAGTTAAATAATATATTTGACTTAAAATACAAAAAAAGGTTGATGGTTCCTTAAAAACACCATATTAGGCAAATTAAAACTACTTTAAACTATTTTGTCTGACTCACCAAAGTTAGCTGAAGCTATGTGATTTTATTTACATTCACAATACAGTAGACAAACGTTATATAGTTAAAGAGTTAACACATATTAATTCATAACAATTCTAAATTTTAAAACACTACCAAGAGGATTTGATAGTATTTTCGAAATGTCACATAATTTATATGTTACTTATATGTTATTCCAAATGTATGTATTTAGTTATGACTGTCATTAAACACAAAATAATTATTACGTGTTAATAAAGTCTTTGCTATATTGAAGCAGTGTAAGCAGCCGAACATATTTAGTTGGGAAACTTTTGTACTAGAAAACTACGATCATACTAAACCAACCCATGACAACAACATATTCGAGTATTATTACGATTCCTCAATAAATGTGAATGTGAAATATGTAGCAGTGACTAATGACATTCAACCATTTTACTTATTTTTTTATATTTTAAATAGTATTTTTTGGGGGAGAGAGAAAACTGATAATTCGATGTTAAAAGCTAGTTATTTGTGTAAGGAAATTCTAGTTCTGGTTAAAATAATTCGATTACAGCTTCAGCAGCATTGTGATTGAAAAGTGAGTTTTGAAATCGTTTTTATGATATTTGATTTTAAAGGACACATTTGCTGCCATCTTCAAATATTATTTTATGCTTATGTTATACTTTATTATTTGTTCCATAGCAAATTGGTTTCATTAGATGTTATTTTTTTTAATTTGGTATACAAATATTACCAATTAATAGAATTATATTTTACGATTTTGCAGGATACGGCATTAATAATTAACAACTTGTTCTTAAACATCTGATTAATGTTAGTACTTTGATAAGAAATATACTTAATAATTTTGAATTAAACACCATTATATTAAAAGATTAAGGCGATTTGGTTGCAGAAGATTATGGCCAATCTACAGGGTCGATTTTGATTATTTACATGTCGTTTGAAAGCCCTAAACGTCTAGATTTGCCTTTTAGGGGTCTTAAGTCAGTGTGTGGAACCAGAAACACTAGGAAAGCCCTCAAATTACGGTTTTGGCCCATTTAAATAACATTGGACAGAAAATTAAAACAAAAGAAGCAGAACAGCTGGGATTAAAGATATAAACATATGGTTTGCTAGTCATTATATTAAAATAACGAGTTTGCACGCAGCACGCTGACGTGAGGGAAGTTAATTTCCACATAAATACTTTTAAAACTTAAAATTAGTCTAAAAACATACTTGTATTCCAATTTTTATTGAAATCATAAAACATTGATTTTTTGGCTGTTCTGATGCTCCTGGTTTCATTTACCTGCAAAGCTGGGAATACAATTTTGCGCATTATAATGTTAGAAGAAGGTCCAGTCAGGCTTGAAAGTAGGCGTGAGGTTGCTGGGGATGATAAAAGTACTCTAACAAAGGAGTAGCAGGCTTTTCTAGTCTAAAACCCCCATAAGACAACGTACTGTGTTTAGTCTAAACACATTTTCTTTAATAACTCAGTAAATATTTATGCTAGAATGACGAAAGAGGGCTTAAAACTTTCGTCTCACTAATTCCCATCTTTTTACATGCATTAATTTTACATTTGAGGCTTTTTAGACCCTTTTTGGGCCCAAAAACTCGAAATTTGGAAAATTAATCCCCAAAAAAGGGGTTTGGAAATTTACGATTCTTTTGCCCAACGAACTTGTCCAACTGATTTCAGAAAGGAACGTCCCTACCAAATTTGAAGTTAATCGGACAGAAAATGCGACCGCTAGAGTTCAAACACATATATATATATATATATATATATATATATATGTGTCTATATATATAGACATATATATATATATAGACATATATATATATATAACATTTGGAACGACCCCCCAAAACATGTTCAGGGGGTCACGTTAGGAACTTCTATGGTGGTCCCGAGCTTAAGTTTCACCGTGCGGGTCATGCTAATAGTTCACTTTCCAAAGGAAATTCACTAATAAGGCGATTTTGTGCAGAAGATTGTGGCCAAACTACTGGGTCGATTTTGATGATTTACGTGTCGTTTGAAAGCCCTTAACGTCTAGATGTGCCTGCGGGGTCTCAAGTCAGTGCATGGAACCAGAGACCCTTGGGAAGCCCTCAAAGTACGGTTTTGGCCCATTTAAATAACATTGGACGTGAAATCAAAACAAAAGAAGCAGAACAGCTGGGATTAAAGATACAAACATATGGTTTGCTAGTATATATTAACAATAAAACAAATATTATGACATTTCTGCAAAACTAATGTTTGGTAGAATGTAAGATTAATTACCCCTTTTACTCTGAAATAGACGTTTAACCTTAACTGTCTTTCATTAAACTGTGCTTTTTATCTTCAGTTTTATTACTCATTCTTCACTTTTATTTAATTGTTATCATATATTTTTACTGCCCTTTAAAATTACAGCAAAAGCCATATTTCATCCAATAAAACTCAGTAACTATACTTTAAAAAGCACCCGAAACAAATTGCAAACCTTGAATTTACTGTTAAAAAACTCTTACCTGAACATGACACAGTTAAAGGGTGGGTCGGGGCGCTGATACAAGAGAGAGGGGAAGATTTGTTTGGGTAAGGATGGTGATTTGGCCGGGGAGGAGCGATAACGGTAATATTGAGCCTCCTTGCTCCCCTCCAGCCCACAGCAATTCCCCCCACCCTACCACCTCAGCCCATCAGACACTTCCCCATATCAATGCTCGTAATAGAATGACAGCGCTGTTTAAAATTAAACGAGTTCGCACGCAGCACGCTGACGTGAGGGAAGTGAATTTCCACATGAAAACTTTTAAAACTCAAAATCAGTGTAAAAACATACATGTATTCCAATTTGTATTGAAATCTGAAACATTGATTTTTTGGCTGTTCTGATGCTCCTGGTTTCATTTACCTGCAAAGCTGAGAATACAATTTTGCGCATTATAATGTTAGGAGAAGGTACAGTCAGGCTTGAAAGTAGGTGTGAGGTTGCTGGGGATGATAAAAGTACTCTAACAAGGGAGTAGAAGGCTTTTCTAGTGTAAAAACCCCATAAGACAACGTACTGTGTTTAGTCGAAACACATTTTCTTTAATAACTCGGTAAATAGTTATGCTAGAATGGCGAGAGAGGGCTTAACACCTTCGCCTCACTAATTCCCATCTTTTTGCATGAATTAATTTTACATCCGGGGCTTTTCTGCTCGTTTTTGAGCCCAAAAACTGGACATTTGAAAGATTAATCCTCAAAAAGGGGTTTGGAGTTTTCCGATTGTTTTGCCCAACGAACTTGTTCAACTGATTACAGAAAGGAACGTCCCTACCAAATTTGAAGTAAATCGGACAAAAAATGCGACCGCTAGAGTGCAAACACATATATATAAAATTTTGAACGACCCGCCAAAACGTGTTCAGGGGGTCACATTAGGAACTTCTATGGTGGTCCCGGGCTTAAGTTTCACCGTGCGAGTCATGTTAATAGTTCACTTTCCAAAGGAAATTCACTAATAATAATACTGATCACTGTTCAGTAGTGTGGGTTCTTTAATCTTTACAAACATAATACTTGTTTTTATTAGTGAATTTCCTTTGGAAAGTGAACTATTAGCATGACCTGCACGGTGAAACTTAAGCCCGGGACCACTATAGAAGTTCCTAACGTGACCCCCTGAACACGTTTTGGGGGGTCGTTCAAAATTGTATATATATATATATATATATATATATATATATATATATATATATATATATATATGTGTGTGTGTGTGTTTGCACTCTAGCGGTCGCATTTTTTGTCCGATTTACTTCAAATTTGGTAGGGACGTTCCTTTCTGTAATCAGTTAGACAAGTTCGTTGGGCAAAACAATCGGAAAACGTTAAACCCCTTTTTTGGGGATTAATCTTTCAAATTTCGAGTTTTTGGGCCCAAAAAGGGTCATAAAAGCCCCAGATGCAAAATAAATGCATGTAAAAAGATGGGAATTAGTGAGGCGAAAGTTTTAAAAGCCCTCTCTCGTCATTCTAGCATAAATATTTACCGAGTTATTAAAGAAAATGTGTATCGACTAAACACAGTACGTTGTCTTATGGGGGTTTTACACTAGAAAAGCCTGTTATTCCTTTGTTAGAGTACTTTTATCATCCCCAGCAACCTCACGCCTAGTTTCAAGCCTGTCTGGACCTTCTCCTAACCTTATAATGCGCAAAATTGTATTCCCAGCTTTGCAAGTAAATGAAACCAGGAGTATCAGAACAGCCAAAAAAAATCAATATTTTCAGATTTCAATAAAAATTGGAAAAATGTATGTTTTTACACTTATTTTGAGTTTTACAAGTTTTTATGTGGAAATTCACTTCCCTCACGTCAGCGTGCTGCGTGCGAACTCGTTTACGTTTTAAATGTCATAAAGAATAACTGTAAATTGGAATTGAACTTTGAAAATAAATGTTGATGGGTATATGGTTTAAAATGTGACTGAAATATGCTCTGAGAATCTATTGATAAACTGTATTTAAGTTAAAATCAGGAATCAATAATATATTTTCATATTGTTTTATATTCAGGTATAAATTTTCCTAAACGTTAAAAATTATTTTGGAAATAAATGTTTAATCTCGTGCTCAGTTTATTAGTAACATCGTATCCATAAATGTGATTCAAATTATTTACTAGTGCACAACAAATATAGCAGTCACTCCTGATGAAACGAATGATCGAATTCGTATTCAACCAGTTTGAACTAGTTCATGCGTAAAATTATTAGAGCCAGTTGTTATTTCATTACCAAGTCAAATGTTCAAACTATGTATAAACTAGCTGCTTCAATTAATGTAAACCATCTGCAACAGTCTGGTTTTATCGATTTGACTTTTGTTTATTGAATTCCCAGTATTACAGTGTGGGATTTAAGACACTTGTCGTAATGAAGAATAAAAATTTTCTAAGATGTAAAAGAGTTTTATATGTACCTCGATCAAGACCAGCAATCTTAATCAGAACCAAAGTTAAAGAACCAAATACAAGGAATAACATAATCAACCGATTTATTAATAGTCATTTGGTATCTAGTTAAACCGATTTACCAAACAAGAAATTCATTTTGTTGGAGAAGCAAACAAACCGGTATATATCTAAAATAAAATAAAAGGCAAAGCCCTGGCTTACTCACTGACTGACTGACTCACTCACTCACTCACTCATCACTAATTCTCCACCTTCCCATGTAGGTAGAGAGGTGAAATTTTGTACACTGATTCTTTAGGCTTAAAATAGGAAAAATAAATGGTTTTCATACTGATCTGACCTTAGGGCTCAGCCAGAGATCCCGACAAAGTTCCCATGTATTCCTTATGGACATTGAATTTTCAACAGCTGATCTTGATTCGTAGTAGTTCCACGGGCTAACCACAGAATGCAGCAAACACAATTGTAATAATTTTACTTTCTCCCTCTATACATAGTATATGGAGAAAGTATTATTTTCGTCAAAATTTTCGAATTTGTGTTGTTAGTGGAAATATTCGTTTTGGTGCTCCCTGAACCCAAAAAAGTAGTTTTTACGTGATGTCTGTGTGTGTGTGTGTGTGTGTGTGTGTGTGTGTGTGTGTGTGTGTGTGTGTGTGTGTGTGTGTGTGTGTGTGTATGTCTGTGTGGATTTGTACAGAGCTATAGCCCTAACCAATCGGCCGATTTTGATGAAATTTGGTATGTAGGTACTAATCCACAATATCTCCAGGCATTTTTTTCATTTTTTTGAATTTTTGATTTTTAAGGGTAATTATCCCTAAAAAACTGCCAAAAAACATGAAAAATCCAAATTTCTCAAAAACGGCTCTAACGATTTTGATTAAATTTTAGTTGTTTGTAGAACTTTAGTTTTCCAACAAAATGACACCACCTGCATGTCTGTAAAAATTCTAATTCAGAAGTTACAGGACTTAAAACATAAAAAATTAAATTTTTCGGATTTTTCATAAAAAGACATAAATATTACAAAAATATTACTATTACCCATTAAAAAGAGCTCAAAAAACTAAATAATTTAGTATTTTGAATTACTATTCTACTATTGCTGGTTTCGGAGAAAATTGAAATTTTCATTTAGCGGTAAATGCAGTACGTTGTCCAATGTTATTCTTATGGGGAATACAAAAATTACTATTTCTCTCTTATTTACTGATCAATTTCATTCAAACTTGATATGCTTGTCAATTTAGCGTTGACCAACAGAGTTAATTCGAAATATGTTGCCCCTTAATAACCCTGGGGGGGAATAGGGGGCATTTCCCCTCTTAAAACCACGAGTGTAGCAATGGATTCTGTAGTACCTCCAAAGCAGAGATTTGGGAGGATATTTTTAAAACAACTTGTTTACAAGATTTTCTGTACATTCGACCGTGCTTTGTATTCTATATTTAGTAAATAAAAAGTAATTTTTTCATTAAAGTTGGGCTAAAAGGGAGAAAGTATGTGTCAGTTTCCTGATACCGTTTATTTATAAATCATTTGCGGGGTCTGCGGGAACAGCTAGTCTAAAATAAAACAAAGACTGTATGATTTATTTTATCGTATAAAACTTCGTTAATTCGTTCCAGATTTCGAAAAATAGAACAGATTTAAAAAGTTTAACATAACACAGTTCTACACGAGATACATTGTGTGTGAATCTAGGTAGTGAAAAAGTGAAGAGATATTACTGAATCTGTAAACAAACTATGGTTAAGTTACCATTGAGACTCACGCGGTTCTATACAGAACTTTCAATCTATACAACTGTAACAACCATGGGGAGATCAGACTATACCATCTAGTTGATTATAATTACCCTTCATAACAATTATGAAAAGTAATTATCTCGTTTTAATTATCTTCTCTAAGGGCCGGGGATGTTGAGCTGATTAGCGTCCTCGATAATGAGCTCGTTAATTAGCAATTAAAGACCAAAGTGGTGATTAAAGTCGTAAGTACATAATTAATTTATGGCTGATTTAGTTTCGTGAAATATTGCCAGTAAAATTGTATGAACAGTATACTGTTTGTAGGAAGTCAACACTTTTAATAAGAAAAAAAGAAATATTTAACACTCAAAGGATATTTATGTACAGAAAAATACCCCCGTCGCAGCAAACCTGCGTACTCAGCGTATTTCCAATGCATAATAGATGTCTTAATACCACATAAAGTTTCATTATATTCACAAATAAGCGATATATACAATTGCAAATATTTTCCATAAGAGTAACATTGGGGATGAGTACGTAGGTTTGCTGAAAAAAGGAACACAACAATTGGTGTTTATACAAATATAAATATAATTAAACTAGTTGAAGCCACATACCAAGTTTCATCAGTATACATTCATAAATTAGCGATTTATACCATTTTGATTATTCTCTATAAGAATAACATGGGGGATGGTAAGCAGGTTTGTTGCAACAAGGAACACAAAATAATGGGGTTTTATGCAAATATCAATAGAGCTTATATAAGTGAAGTCACATACCAAGTTTCATCCGTATACATTCATAAATAAGCGATATTTAACATTTTAATTAACCTCCATAAGAATAACATGGGACCGAGTTCCTAGGTTTGCTGCTACGGGAACCATAGGTGAAACTTTTTTTGTACAAACAAAAATAAACCACAACCAGATGAAGCCATATACTAAGTTTCGTCAGTTTATGTTCATAAAAAAGCGAGATATAACATTTGTCTTTTTCTCCATAAGAATAACATTAGACAACGTACTGTGATTAGCACTTTCAATATCTCATTAACCAATTGACGTAGACCGATGATCAAAATACCAAATAGTTTATTTTTTTAAGATAAAATCAGTTGTAAAAATTAAAATTATATTAAAATAAAAAATACATGTGAAGAGCCCAAAAAAACCATTTTGGGGGTACAAAACCCCCCTCCGGATTGTGTGATTCGTCTGGTTTTCAAACTGGTTCAAATAAGTAAGCGATATATAACATTTTAATTATTCTCCATAAGAATAACATGGGGACCGATTACCTAGGTTTGCTGCTACGGGAACCATAGTGAACATTTTGTATTTTGTGCAAACAACGATAAACCCCAACCAGATGAAGCCATATACCAAATTTTGTCAGTTTATGTTCATAAATAAGCGAGATATACAATTTTTCTTTTTCTCCATAAGAATAACATTAGACAAGTACTGTGTTTAGCACTTTCAATATCTCAGAAAAAAATTGATGTAGAGCAATGATCAAAATACCAAATTGTTTGGTTTTTCATGCTGAATTAAATGATGAAAATTAAAATTTTATTAAAATAAAATTACATGTGGAAACCCCAAAAAACCCATTTTTGGGGTCCAAAACCCCCCAAAAACCCCCCTTTGGATGATGCGATTCGTCTGGTTTTCGAACTCGTTCAAATAAATTGTACTTTACACATTTGTACTAAATTTCATTAAGATCGGACCTTTTTTACGAGAGTTATCGTGCTTACGGACACACATACATATATACGTGTAAATTTGAACGAATGGTGTTTTTGCCATCTGGGGACCTCAAAATGAAAAGTTATCATGGTCTCGGGCTTAACTGTTACCATGAGACCCACGGTAATAGCTTCTTCTCTATAGGGGAAATTCGCTAAAACGACTTATTGGTGGGGTGTTAGCTGCTAGCTAATATATTGCTTATCTCGTAGCTTTCACTTAACTCAAGTGATTTACTTCTGCAACTGTCTAGTCAATATTTTATAGCAGAACCAACATTTTGGTTTATTCATGCTATTTACCTCCTGGATTGATTGTATGACTTGTATTATCTGTCCCATTGCTCAGTCTGCTCTTGTCCTTGGCCGGCCACACATGGAAAATAAAGTGTATACTTATAGTACAATTTCTAAATGTTTAATGTTTCTATGTGTCAGTACAAGTTTGTGTTTAGTGTTGAAATGTTTTTAACTCAAGACGATGACAGTATTTTATTCTGCGATACAGCAAGATTTGATAATGGCACAAAACTAGTCCCGAAACTAGTAATCTTATAAACTAGTGGATTGATGACGACAAAGTATGTAACCTTATAAACTAGTGGATTGATGACGACAAAGTATGTAACCTTATAAACTAGTGGATTGATGACGACAAAGTATGTAACCTTATAAACTAGTGGATTGATGACGACAAAATATGTAACCTTATAAACTAGTGGATTGATGACGGCAAAGTATGTAACCTTATAAACTAGTGGATTGATGACGACAAAGTATGTAACCTTATAAACTAGTGGATTGATGACGACAAAGTATGTAACCTTATAAACTAGTGGATTGATGACGACAAAGTATGTAACCTTATAAACTAGTGGATTGATGACGACAAAGTATGTAACCTTATAAACTAGTGGATTGATGACGACAAAGTATGTAACCTTATAAACTAGTGGATTGATGACGACAAAGTATGTAACCTTATAAACTAGTGGATTGATGACGACAAAGTATGTAACCTTATAAACTAGTGGATTGATGACGACAAAGTATGTAACCTTATAAACTAGTGGATTGATGACGACAAAGTATGTAACCTTATTTTTTAAATCAACATTTTAAGGCGTTTCGAAACTGTAGCGCAGTACATGCATTGGTTCTTAAATAGTTGTTTGATAAAGTAAGTATTTTTCTCCCAATTTTTTAATAAAACATTATTTTTATTTCTAATCCCTAAATTGTTTAACGTTGAACAACGTAATATTTGTAAACCTAAAGTCTGCAGAATCCTGAACAAATGTTGTATTAATTGTATTTAATTAGATTACTTTATTTAAAATAATTAATTGGATCTCTTAGCTAGCCTATGTGTTTCAAAAACAGAATAAATCAAACATAATGGTTTTATTATCAATAGTAAATAAATAATGCAATATATGAATAAAATGTAAAATAAAACATGAAACTAAAAATATAAACTATCTTATAACATTATTTTATGAATGTAAGAATCTTGAATGAGGTTTACAGGAATAACCATCCTTGTAACGGGTCGTTCAGCCCTCAATTGTATTATCTGTTTGGTTATGAATAATCTATATGGGCACGTCACGCGATAATCGATGCAACCGAATAATCGATACAACCGAATAATCGATACTTACTGTAATATACCGTGCCAAAATTAAATACGAGATTAATATTTTGTAAACTGTTTGATCTCTTATTGTTATAAACGTTACATCAAGTTCTTCTTACTTTAATTTATTTTATTTTGTAATTTTTCATAGCCATGAATTATTATTTCATATACAATATAAATTAAATGATTTCAGAGAAATGTATTATATCCTATGTTTGATTTTTGGTGTTGATCTAGTTCAAGATTCAGAATATACCCTGAATTAGAAAAGTTATAAACTTTACCAAAGGTTTCTCGAAAAACAACTGTTAGCTAGGGTAACAATTTTGCTCCTCGTGTAACCAAGAATAAATACCCCCGTCGCAGCAAACCTGCGTACTCAGCGAATTTCCAATGCACATTTTTGTCTTAATACTACATAAATCCGCTTACCAAGTTTCATAAAAATATATTTACAAATAAGCGATATTTTAATTATTCAACATAAGAATAACATTGGGGATGAGTATGTAGGTTTTCTGACACAATTTTGATGCAAATATCAATACAATTCAACTAGAAGAAGCCACATACCAAGTTTTACCAATATTCATTCAAGAATAAGCGATATATAACATTTGAATCATTCTCCATAAGAATAACATGGGGCTGAGTAAGCAGGTTTGCTGCAAAAGGAACGCAAAATATGGGTTTCCATTCAAATATCAATATAACTCAACTAGGTGAAGCCACATACCCATCAATATACATTCATAAATAAGCGATGTATACAATATTTTAATTATTCTCCATAAGAATAACATGGGGGATGAGTACGTAGGTTTGCTGCAACAAGGAGCACAACAAATGTTTTTTTTATGAAAGTATCAGTATAACTCAACAAGAGGAGAAACTACCTACCAAATTTTATTAATTTATGTTAGTACATTAAGGGAGACATAAGATTTGACTTATTCTCCATAAGAATAACATGGGGGCTGAGTACGCAGATTTGCTGCTACAGGAAGTATTGGTAAACATTGTTTTTGTGCAAATAAGAATAGACCACAACCAGATGAAGCCACATACCAAGTTTAATTTGCTCATTAATAAGCGAGATATGAAACTTTAACTTATTCTCCGTAATATTAACACTTGACAGCGTACTTTGTTTAGCACTTATAATATCTCGGTAACCAATTGACGTAGAGCGATGATCAAAGTACCAAATTGTTTGTTTTTTAAAGCTAAATTTAATGTCTAAAATAGGTTGTACATACCTTCCGTCAAACAGTTCATAATTGTGAAGGAGTTTGACAGCATGTTTCGCCTTAAACACGGCATTATCAAGTGATGAAATACAAGAGCTTTTATCCAAGTAGGACTTTAATTATGACGAGTCTATAAAAGCTCTTGTATTTAATCACTTGATAATAACGTGTTTAAGGCGAAAAATGTTGTCAAACTCCTTCACAATAATTATGAACTGTTTGACGAAACGTATGTACAACCTATTTTAGTCTACAACAGCAGTTCAGGGGCTATAACATTGATTTTAATAAATTGAATGGTCTAAACAAAAGTTTGGGTTTAAAAATAATTACATTTAAAAAGTTCAAAAACCCCATTTTTGGGGTACAAACCCCCCCCTCCAAAACCCCCTTTAAAATAGAGCTACGTGTTTGGTTCTCGAACTCATGAAAACAGATCCTGCCTTACACTTTTTACCAAATTTCATCAAGATCGGACCATTTTTTAGAAAGTTATCGTGCCTATGGACACACACACACATATACAGGGTGAATCTCGTAAGTTGTCCAGTATTGATTTCAGACAAACCGTTGGTCCTACGATGATGAAATAAAATTATTTCCCACTAAACCAACCCCAAGGAATAACGTAAAAATATTTTTAACGATTTTTAAATACAGGGTGTACCAGAAACTGAGGGTCACTAGTCCGAATCTACGAAATATCAAATACAAACTTATATCATGATATACATCAAATTAAAGCTCTTTTCAATCCAAACCATTTGGCGGAATCGGATTTTGATTATTATTGATTCATTTCAAAATGGCGGCTGTTTTTGTGAAAAAATTAGTATTTTTTTGAATACCCTGTATTTTTCTTAAAAATGCAGATATCTTGATTCTGATTCAAATATCGCATTCCTTATGAGCTAAGCTTTATTTTGATATGTAACACTTCAATATTATCTCAAAAACAAAAAGTTTCAAAAATATCAGTTTTTGAAAATATGTACATAGCCAAAACTCAAAAATTTCAAATAGTACCATATGTCAAATAGCATATCATTTTAAAGGTATTGCAATTCTAAGAAACTTTCAAATTTAAACCTTATGCGTATCTATTTTGGTTTTCGAGTTATCAACAAAAAACATGTTTTCCCACATTAAAACACATGTTATTTGTTAAACATGGTGGTAAAGGCTGGACCATAGTTCTATTACCACCATGTTTAACAAATAACATGCATTTTAATGTGGAAAAACATGTTTTTTGTTGATAACTCGAAAACCAAAATAGATACGCATAAGGTTTAAATTTGAAAGTTTCTTAGAATTGCAATACCTTTAAAATGATATGCTATTTGACATATAGTGCTATTTGAAATTTTTGAGTTTTGGCTATGTACATATTTTCAAAAACTGATATTTTTGAAACTTTTTGTTTTTGAGATAATATTGAAGTGTTGCATATCAAAATAAAGCTTAGCTCATAAGGAATGCGATATTTGAATCAGAATCAAGATATCTGCATTTTTAAGAAAAATACAGGGTATTCAAAAAAATACTAATTTTTTCACAAAAACAGCCGCCATTTTGAAATGAATCAATAATAATCAAAATCCGATTCCGCCAAATGGTTTGGATTGAAAAGAGCTTTAATTTGATGTATATCATGATATACGTTTGTATTTGATATTTCGTAGATTCGGACTAGTGACCCTCAGTTTCTGGTACACCCTGTATTTAAAAATCGTTAAAAATATTTTTACGTTATTCCTTGGGGTTGGTTTAGTGGGAAATAATTTTATTTCATCATCGTAGGACCAACGGTTTGTCTGAAATCAATACTGGACAACTTACGAGATTCACCCTGTATATATATATATATACCTATATATACATATACCTTTATGTACCTATATATATATATATATGGATTTGAACGAATGGTGCTTTTAGCATCTGGGGGCATCAAAACGAAAAGTTATCATGGTCTCGGGCTTAAGTCTTACCATGAGACCTACGGCAATAGCTTCTTCTCTATAGCGGAAATTCGCTAAAAACGTATGTCCTTTTTCCATGATTGATAATGCTAAAAACGTTATAAGCAATTTCAATCTTTACTAGTAAAAGGGCCTACTGAAACTTGTGACGGCAATATTTTATTTTCTTATTTTTGATTTGTCCTCCTTTAAACCCACGACGCGCGAGACAGTCCTACGTTAAATGTCGTTTTCCTCAAGCTTTAAAAACGGATTCTACACAATAAAATAGATCTTAGAAATCAATAAAAAGTAAACATCTTAAGATTTTCCCTAGTGCAATATCGACCACTATTAGTAATATTGTCAACCTTATGATATTCAAATTCATGACATCCTGCACATTATATATAATACAAATATGAGCTTTTAGTAACATATTACAAAAAATTTTCTCGTCTCAGGGAAGTCTATGTTTGGCTTTAAGTAAGCATAGTAAAAATGAGGATAGTTAAAGGTATTTAAGCTATTTTGAGATACAATTTTTAATTATAATTAATTAACGCTGACGTTAGGGAAGTGAATTTCCACATACAAACTTTTAAAACTCAAAATCTGTGTAAAAACATACATTTGTCCAATTTTTATCGAAATCTGAAAACTTTGATTTTTTGGCTGTTCTGTTACTCCTGGTTTCATTTACTTGCAAAGCTGGGAATACAATTTTGTGCATTATAAAGTTAGGAGAAGGTCCAGGCAGGCTACTCAACAAAGGAATAAGAGGCTTTTCTAGTGTAAAACCCCCATAAGACAACGTACTGTGTTTAGCCGATACACATTTTCTTTAAGAACTCGGTAAATATTTATGCTAGAATGACAAGAGAGGGCTTAAAACTTTCGCCTTTCTAATTCCCATCTTTTTACATGCATTAATTTTACATCTGGGGCTTTTCTGACCCTTTTTGGGCCCAAAAACTCGAAATTTGAAAGATTAATCCCCAAAAAATGGGTTTAGAGTTTTCCGATTGTTTTGCCCAACGAACTTGTCCAACAGATTATAGAAAGGAACGTCCCTACCAAATTTGAAGTAAATCGGACAAAAAATGCGACCGCTAGAGTGCATACACACACATATATATATATATATATATATATATATGTATGTATGTATATATATATATATATATATATAAAATTTTGAACGACCCCCCAAAACGTGTTCGGGGGGTCACGTTAGGAACTTCTATAGCGGTCCCGGGCTTAAGTTTCACCGTGCGGGTCATGCTAATAGTTCACTTTCCAAAGGAAATTCACTAATAAAAGCTTTAAGGGTCAAAATATATGCCTTACAGACGTTTTACTTGATTGGCGCATAAGAAGCTGACAACGACGTAAACTTTGCTGTTAGCAGAGCGTGGTTTTTCCAAACCATTAGAGCTGATTTACACTAACGGCAGGCGAGGTGTAACCATGTTAAATCACCGTTACACGAGGTCCGCCTGTAGTCAGGGCTGCGAATTCATTAGGAGCATGACACGCCAACTTTGCTTCAGTGTTGGACAATTTAAGTAATTGATGTTGTACAAACTAGGCTGAGATTGCGGGAAGGTTAACCTAGGCAGGTTTGCATAAAGAGACTGATTAAAATAGTTGAATAATGCATTAGATCTCCTGGTATACGTTTATCATGAAGTTTACTACCAACTATCTGCTAATCCCTTGTTTCGCAACGGAGAAAAAATTCAGAGTAGAAAAACTAGCAGTTATGTGTGCTGCATTATGTGGTTAGCCCGTGGACTACTACGAATCAATATCAGCTGTTCGTATTTTCGTCAGCTCAAACAAAAATTAATGTCCATAAGGAATACATGGGAACTTTGAACTGCCGTGGGGTAAAGTCCTATAGGATTTTCAAAACGAAAATACGCCTATGTGTTTTTCAAGGTTCGTAGAGCTTTCAGACCAGGTGTGCTGAGTCAATCTATTTAAGGTTTTCTACTTTACCGGAAGAGACCTCGTAAAAACAGCTGGAAGGTCACGTGATGACCAATCCAATCTGCAGTGTTGCTGGTACGATATTTATCGTACGAGTACCATATTTTCCTCATCAGTGTAATTATAATTAACATAATTTAACTGCTTACATTCTATGATAAGCTGTTATTTTATGAAACTCATATATTGTTTTGATTTATAAATTAATGGATTAAGGGTTTAAATTTTCTTTCTACATGTCCAGTGACAATTTAAAAATAGCTGTACCATTATTATACCCTTAAGTTTGGCATCACTTTATGGTATGTTGTTGATTTATGAATCAGCTGGACGCCCTCGTAAGACATCTTTGCTGCGAACATCACTCTTATGTAAATAAGCACACCTGGTCTGAAAGCTCCACGAAACTTGTGTGTTTATTTGGTATATATGGAAATTTTCTATAAATCTTCATGAAAATCGGTTCAATAGTTTTTGAGTGATTGAGGAACAAAAATCAGACAGACAGACACACGCCATCCCATTTTGATATGTTAGTAAGGATAATACAGTATAAACTTGTGTGTTAGAACATGTAGGTTAATCTTTTTTTGGTGAACTCTTAATATTTTTTACTATTGTCGGAATTTAAATGCACGGCTTTTGACCACTTTACAATGAATACGCAGCTTTTAAAAATGATGGAGCAAAATACAGTACCTTAGATATAATACGGGTTTGACACCATGCTATTATGCCATGTTTATACTATTGTTTATCACAGCGTTATCACTTATTTGCTCATTGGCCCATAAGGATAAAGAATCCTATAGAATTACTTAGTATATTATGATTTGTAATTGTTTTATAATGGAAACTTAATTTATAGAAACCTCTTGTTAAAGCTAAAATGCAGAAACGAGTTCGCACGCAGCACGCTGACGTGAGGGAAGTGAATTTCCATATAAAAAACTATAAAAACTCAAAATCAGTTAAAAACATACAATTATTCCAATTTTTATTCAAATCTGAAAATATTGATTTTTTGGCTGTTTTGATGCTCCTGGTTCTATTTACCTGCAATGCTGGGAATACAATTTTGCGCATTATAAGGTTAGGAGAAGGTCCAGTCAGGCTTTAAAGTACGCGTGAGATTGTTGGGGATGATAAAAGTACACCAACAAATGAATAACAGGCTTTTCTGATGTAAAACCCCCATAAGACAACGTACTGTGTTTGGTCAATACACCTTTTCCTTAATAACTCGGTAACTATATATGCTAGAATGACGAGAGAGGGCTTAAAAGTTTCGCCACACTAATTCCCACCGTTTTCCATTCGTTAATTTTACATCCGGGGCTTTTCTGACCCTTTTTGGGCCCAAAAACACAAATTTCTAAATTTAAAATCCCCAAAAAAGGGGTTTAGAGTTTCCCGATTGTTTTGCCCAATGAACTTGTCCAACTGATTACAAAAAGGAATGTCCCTACCAAATTTGAAGTAAATCGGACAAAAAACGCGACCGCTAGAGTGCATACATATATATATATAAAATTTTGAACGAACCCCCAAAACGTGTTCAGGGGGTCACATTAGGAACTTCTATGGTGGTCCCGGGCTTAAGTTTCACCGTGCGGGTCATGCTAATAGTTCACTTTCCATAGGAAATTCACTAAAAACGTAACAATTCGGCAATATGTTTTGCACAGCGCTCAAATTTAGCTAACATAATCGTCAAAACTAAATAAAAAACTTTAAATGGGTGTCTCACATTAGTGTGAGCCCTACACTTTACCTGTATGTCATAAATTAATTAGAAAAGTTGTCCAAAACACTTAAATTACACGATACATAAAGAATAACGTCGTTTATTAACTACTTTATGTGCGCAGCCGTAATAAATTCGTGGAAAAAAGGCAATTTTTGCGATTTTTTCGCTTTTTGCGATATTTGCGAAAACAAGATCTGTCAAATAAAAGAAGGTGGAGAAATACCAAAATTCAAGGAATAAACGATAACATTTATAAACCGACTAAACACATTCATTCTCAAAAAACAAAGCTTAGTTATGATTTGCATTTTGGGATCCCGAGATGTACATCAAAGAAATGAAGTTTATGTGGGGCAGTTCAAAGACAAAGGGCGCAGATTGTTTTGTTTAGCACAAACAGATCTGAATCCCTGGGAGTAGATTACACCCATAATGTGACCGCAACAAAGTTCTCGTGTTTGTGACCTTTTAGCGAATTTCCCCTATAGGGAAGAAGCTATTACCGTAGGTCTCATGGTAAGACTTAAGCCCGAGACCATGATAACTTTTCATTTTGAGGTCCCCAGATGTCAAAAACACCATTCGTTCAAATTTTTATATATGTATATATATATATATATATATATATTTATATATATATATATATTTATTATATGTGTGTGTCCGTAAGCACGATAACTCTCGTAAAAAAGGTCCGATCTTAATGAAATTTGGCACAAATGTGTGAAGTACCATTTATTTGAACGAGTTCGAAAACCAGAAGAATCGCACGATCCAAAGAGGGGTAAAAATGGGTTTTTTGGTGTTTTCACATGTAATTTTTATTTAAATAAAATTTTAATTTTACCATTGAATTCAGCTTAAAAAACAAACAATTTGGTATTTTTAACATTGCTCTACGTCAATCGGTTACTGAGATATTGAAAGTGCTAAACACAGTACGTTGTCTAATGTTATTCTTATGGAGAAAAAGACAAATTTTATATTTCGCTTATTTATGAACATAAACTGACAAAACTTGGGATATGGCTTCATTTGGTTGTGGTTTATTGGTGTTTGCACACAAAAACATTTTTCTCCTATGTTTCCCGTAGCAGCAAACCTAGGAACTCGGTCCCCATGTTATTCTTATGTAAAATAATTAAAATTTTATATATCGCTTATTTATGAATGTATATGGATGAAACTTGGTATGTGACTTCACTTAGATGAGTTCTATTGATATTTGCATAAAAATCCATTATTTTGTGTTCCTTGTTGCAGCAAACCTGCGTACTCATCCTCAATGTTATTCTTATGGAGAATAATTAATATTTATAATATCACTTGTTTTTGAATATCTTATGAATCCTGTTAAGTGGCTTAATCTGTTATGTTATATATTTATTGGAAATTCGCTGAGTATGCAGGTTTGCTGCGACGGGGGTATTTTTTTTTTCTTCCTACAAAATATGAAACATGAGCATAGGCTAATGTATTGGGCAATCAATACTCACAAATTAAGCAGTACTAGTGTTTCGATGGTTTTAACAGCAGCTTCACATGTCAAAAAGTGATAACCAGAGTGATATTTATGAATTGCGTGCTACTCGGCTCGTCCATTATTATGCTGGGGTTGGTAATTCGCACGTGACAAAATTGGGGAGCAGCGATACACGCAGTTGCTTTGATATTTTGAATTACAAAAGTAGCTGTTACAATGGAAGATAATCAGTTTTCGAGGGTAAATCTCAAAAGTGCTCTTCTTTTTTAACACATTCCTATGTATACGTATGCCAAATATATATATATATATATATATAGCCTATATTTTTTTGTTGTTGCTTAGTCTCTAATAAATCGCCCTTGTAAAGTACAAATGAATTAATCCTGTTGTGATTAAAGTACAACTAATTTTTAATTAAAACCTTTACTAATACGTCATAATTTCAATATTCGTAAATGTTTTAACTTAAAATTGGTTACTAGGCCAAAATTAGGCTCCTTATTGAAGAAAACTACAAACAAAGAAATTGACTGTGAGTGTTTGGCCTAGTGGTCAAGACGACGGACTCCGGAACCACGGCAGCGGCCCAGTCGTGGGTTCGAATCCCGGTCCTGGCATGTAAATTTATCAGACTGTTCAACTCGTACTGTAACGGCTCACTCCTTGCTTTTCTGGATACGTTCCACGCACAGATGTATAGTCTATGTGGATGGCCAAAATAAGGCAAACATAGGCTGCCGACCTCTTTAAATATAAATACCCCCGTCGCAGCAAACCTGTGTACTCAGCGAATTTCCAATGCATATATATGTGACTCACTAATACATAGAGTTACTTACCAAGTTTCACAAAAATACATCCATAAATAAGTGATATATAGCAATGTATTTATTCTCCATAAAAATATCATTAGGGTTGAGGACGCAGGTTTGCTGCAATGAGGAAGATAAGTAATATGTTATTTTTGCAATTATCAATATAACTGAACCAGGTGAAGCTATATACCAAGTTTTATTAATTTAGGTTCATAATTAAGGGAGATATACAACTTTACTTATTCTCCATATGAATAACATGGGGGCCGAGTATGCAGGTTTGCTGCTACGGGGACCATGAACAAAAACTTGTTTTTGTGCTAATATCAATACACCACAACTAGTTGAAGCCACATACCAAGTTTCATCAATATACGTTAAAAAATAATCGAGATATAGAATTTTATTTATTCTCCATAAGGATAACATTGGACAACGTACTGTGTTTAACACTTTGAATATCTCTGCAGCGGTTGGACGTAGAACAACGATTAAAACACCAAAATTATTGTTTTGTTGAGCTAAACACATTAATAAACAGAAATGTGAAGTTTTTAGTAAAATTATCTGAGAAAAATCTAAAAACCTTTTTCCTATAAGATTAACATGGGACACGTATTTTTGGATTTTCTCCGCAACCACTTAACCTAGGTTAATGATTCAAATACTAAATTATTTATTTTTTTAAGCTCTATAAATGGCTATAACCAAAATTGAGTGTTTTTAACATTTTAGGGTCAAATTTGCAAAAAACCGATTTTTGGAAAATTGTAAACCCCCATAAAACCCCCTTCCCATAGTGCGATCGATCTGGTTTTCGAACTTAAAGTCATAATGCTACTCTCCACATTTGTGCCAAATTTCATTAAAATCGGGCGTTTCTTTCAAAAGTTATCGCGGTAACGGACTCATATATATATATATATATATATTTGAACGAATAGTGTTTTTGGAATCTGGGGACCTCAAAACGAAAAGTTATGGTCTCGGGCTGAAGTCTTACCATGCCACCTACGGTAATAGCTTCTTCCCTATAGGGGAAATTCGCTAAAACTGTCATACTACGATTGTGTACAATGGTTTTAAACAAGTTTTACTTGTCTATACCACTAATTGTTAAGATAAAGAAGAGTAGGATTTTTACGAATTTTTAACAGTTTAACAGGAACTGTAATTAAAGAAGGTAAAATAAGACAAAAGGGAATAACTCTCTACTGTCCAGACTGCCTCTGATCCTGTTGGGGGTCTCTGTGGCCTCCACGGGAGTCAAATTCGCTCAGCGGGGCTTCGGGTCTGGGTAGACAACAAACTTTGTCCCTGTTTGCAACATCCCTTCCTGGTGTAGAGGACATCAAACGGAGATTGTCTTCGGGAGGTTTAACACTTTTACTCTATTCATAACTAGTCAAAAATAATAATCCAAAAACTATTTGTATCATTAATATCTCACTCATGTACATTTCCTAGTTTAAGTGTTCCCTCACTCATTTATTAAATTTTTTACTTAATCCAAAATATTTTAAGTAAAATCTTGGGAAGATAAAATGTGAATTAAATTATTTGAATTTCCCTTATATAAAAGGAGTAAATAAATTCTTTTAAAATTTAAATGTTTACATTCACATAATAAATTGTTTTAGACTGTTTATTTCATTGGTTAACTCAAAGTTTTACAAACAACTTAGTGAAAGCAAACTAAATCATCCGGAACTCTTTGACCTGTCCACGTAGTTTGTAGTTCTCTCATTGGCCTGATGATGACTGGTATGACTGGTCGAAATCGATAGCCTCGTACCATATTTTATAAATGTTTACCGTCTGTATGTGAATCAGTATAAGTGTAAATATATTTTAAGTGTTGTAAGACGTCTTTTATTACATCCCGTAAATAATAACAACACGTAATATGCTTATCAAAAAGTTTTTTAATGTGAGTTTTTAACTCGTCATAAATACAACAAACATGTTGTATCAACGTGGTTTAAAAATTGTATGTATTAACTTATTCTGTTTCTGAACCACAACATGTTAGTTAACATGAGTTAGGTGAGAGTTTCAGTAAAGTTTTCCAAAGGACGTAGCTTTCCCGAGGGGGGATTGAGGAATGATGTATTTGGAGGTTTTAAAGCTTATCGTAGTCTTTAATCTTTCTTATCTCCATATTTCTCCATTTCTCCCGAAAAACTAACCCCTCGCCCATCCTTGTTTTTGCTTTTCAATCAGTCCTTTTCTCACATGATTTCTCACTCTAGCTTAAAACTATTTGAAAAGAAACATTCACATAAATCGTTAAAGTTAAGTTTTGTACTAGTGATACATTACCTAGTGTTTTATGTTTCTCGATTTATCGTCCAAGACATTTAGTTAGTTGGGTCCACGACATCCTTGGTACAGTGACAGGTTCAGATTGTTACAACGAAGTCACGACAAGTTTTCCCTCAGCCTGACGTTCTTAAACTTTTCAATGGATTTTAACACATTTTTACTCTTTTCACGAACGCTTAAAACGAAAATGTTGTACTGGTGATACTGAAGATTCTTGAACATTTACAATGTAGTAATTACAATACAGTTTAGTTTTATTTTTATTTATTTTTGTATTTTAATTCCAGCACAGTTTTTAATTTTCTCAAATGTATAATTTAGTCATATGTAACGGTTTTGAGATTTGCATGTTTGTAAAATGTAAAATATATTATAGTACCAAACTCCTTATACTTTACCAAAGAAGTACATTAATTATGATTATTTGAGTAAAACGTCATAATCAAGCCTATTATTAGGACGTTACACACTTTTATAATGAGATAACAATTGTATGTTAATTGTTCAACACTGAAGCGAAGTTGGCGTGTCATGCTCCTAATGAATTCGCAGCCCTGACTACAGGCGGACCTCGTGTAACGGTGATTTAACATGGTTACACCTCGCCTGCCGTTAATGTAAATCAGCTCTAATGGTTTGGAAAATCTGGGCTTATTACCATTAAAGTTGGCGTGTCATGCTCATGCTCCTAATGAATTCGCAGCCCTGACTACAGGCGGACCTCGTGTAACGGTGATTTAACATGGTTACACCTCACCTGCCGTTAATGTGAATCAGCTCTAATGGTTTGGAAAATCTGGGCTTATTACCATTAAAGTTGGCGTGTCATGCTCATGCTCCTAATGAATTCGCAGCCCTGACTACAGGCGGACCTCGTGTAACGGTGATTTAACATGGTTACACCTCACCTGCCGTTAATGTAAATCAGCTCTAATGGTTTGGAAAATCTGGGCTTATTACCATTAAAGTTGGCGTGTCATGCTCATGCTCCTAATGAATTCGCAGCCCTGACTACAGGCGGACCTCGTGTAACGGTGATTTAACATGGTTACACCTCACCTGCCGTTAATGTAAATCAGCTCTAATGGTTTGGAAAATCTGGGCTTATTACTATTAAATTTGGCGTGTCATGCTCATGCTCCTAATGAATTCGCAGCCCTGACTACAGGCGGACCTCGTGTAACGGTGATTTAACATGGTTACACCTTGCCTGTCGTTAATGTAAATCAGCTCTAATGGTTTGGAAAATCTGGACTTCATCATCAGCAAAATTCAACCAATCAATGAATAATGCTGTATTAAAAAATCTGAAACCCATTGAAATAAAGGTTATTTCAAGCGTTACATAATATAACATCATAAAAACAAAGCGTTAATATATAAAGGAATAAATAAACATAAGTGCAAATCATAATTAGTCATCAATTCAATTACACCCACAGATAAAAGTTAAGTATTGATTTTCCGTAGAATATATGTACAAATATGGGACACCCTCTTATTTATACATAACTTAACAAAAGTTAACATAAATCAAGTAATTACTTAAAAGTGAATATATTGAAAACTAAATTTCAAAATAATATATTGAATTATTGCAATTTCATCAAGGTTGTAACAAATATACAACATAATAAAATAAAGATTTTAAAAACCTATATGTTTCAAACATTTTTTGTGGGTAAAGGTCTCTTCAATTCCTCCATTCCATTGTACAACATTTTCGTGTAATACACTTATGATTATTATTAGGCCTATTATTTTTAGATCATGTAAATTTCTTCCTATTAGTATTTCAACCGATACATTAATTATGAAAAGAAACATTTAAAATACAAATTATATTGTTTTGGGTGGATAAAAAGACTATTCATAATTATATAGTATCGAGTCTTTAATAATACAAATATTGTATATACCACGTAAGGATACATAAATTAAACAAAAAAACATATGAAAACAAAATAAATATATATACCCCCGTAGCAGCAAACCTGCGTACTTAGCGAATTTCCAATGCATATATATTTATCTTAATGCCACATAGAGCTACATACCAAGTTTCATCAATATACATTCATAAATAAACAATTTATGACATTTTAATTATTCTCCATAAGAATAACATGGCGGCTGAGTATGCAGGTTTGCTGAAGCAAGGAACACAAAAAAATGGGGTTTTATGCTAATATCAATATAACTCAACTAGGTGAAGTCACTTACCAAATTTCATTAATTTATTTTCATAATTAAGGGAGATAACACGTTACTTATTCTCCATAAGAATAACATGGGGCTGAGTACGCAGGTTTGCTGCTACGGGAGCCTTTGTCAAAAAATTGTTTTTTTGAGGAAATATCAATGGTCCACAACCAGATAAAGCCGTATACCAAGTTTCGTCAGTATATGTTCATAAATAAGCGAGATATAAAATTTTTATTTTCCTCCATAAGAATAACATTAGACAACGTACTGTGTTTAGCACTTTCAATATCTCGGTAACCAATTGACGTAGAGAAATGATCAAAATACCAAATTGTGTGTTTTTTTTAAGCTGAATCCAATGGGAAGAAATAAAATTTGACTATTTCCAAAATTATATGTAAAAAATTCAAAAAACCCATTTTTGGGGTACAAAACTCCCCCAAAATACCCCTTCGGATAGAGCGATCTGGCTGGTTTTCGAACTTAAAGTCATAAATGTTGCTTTACACGTTTATACCAAATTTCATCGAAATCGGATAAATTTTACGAGAGTTATCGTGCTCACGGACATATATATATATATATATATATACAGTTTCGAACGAATGGTGTTTTTGGGGTCTGGGGACCTCAAAACGAAAAGTTATCATGGTCCCGGGCCTAGGTCTTACCATGCCGACTACGGTAATAGCTTCTTCCCTATAGGGGAAATTCGCTAAAACAGCGTTGGGCAATAAAAGAAAGAATTGAATGTCAGACGTATAAGAGCGGATTCCGTAGCCAAAACTGATATTAACCCTCTCGCATTACCACTCTCGCTGACGTAGCGTTTTGTTTCTTATTACGTTTCTTGTGGTTTTTCGCAGATCTCTGTGTGGTTTCTGATTTTAAAGGCCAACAACAGTTTGATTCAATTTTAACACAATTACTTTGCAGTTAAACTATTTTGCATTTTATATTATAAGTTGATTTTATTTGTGTTGAAAATCCCTCTAAACCGAGTAACATTAATTATTACTGGGCCAAACATAACGTGGGTTTAATATTACAACAGGCGTCAGCCAACTTTGTGTGTCTTATCTTTGATAAAACATTGAAATACAATCTTATATTAAATCCAAGATTTATTTTTAAATTATAAAATAATTCTAATTTTCCAGTATCCCTTAACCGCAAACAGTGAAAACATTTATTTCGTTATTCTTGTAAACTAGTAGTTGCTGAACGTGACAGCTAATTATTAAAACTAATTGAAAAATAGCCTTAACGCCTTTCAACTTCAGGGTAAACTATAAACTAAACTTGCATAAGTTATCGTTCTCTGAAACACTACTTTGTACTTCCACCGCACAAAATATTTTCAGGAAAGGGTACAAAGGCAAGGGTTGTTGCTTGTTTTGCTAGAGAGCAAACAGATCCATGGATCGACTTTGACCCTCGGGGTGACAGTAAATTCCTCTCTCCAACTTTAAAGCACCTAAAGGAATTTTCCGTTTTCTCCAGTCATGGTCTAAAACATTATACGACTAAAAATAAAACTTTTGAATTTGTTATTTTCTGTCATGCAGGGCATTAAACGCTTATAAAATTCTTCTTAAAGTACTATCAGAACTACTTATTTTGGGATCACAATAACTTGAAGGTGTTCATGTTAAGATGTTAACTATGTTAATCCTATATCATATAGTTGGTTGCGGCAAGATAAGAAGCAAAATTCATACTAAGATCGTTATTGTTAGTAGTTATCTTTCAAATCGAGCAAAGTAATTTATGTTCAGGTTTTATAAAATAACCAATCTCGTTCAAAATAGTAGGTCTACATGTTTGATTTAAGAAGTAACTAACATAATATTATTTGAAACTGTGCGTTTTTCTTGAGCTACTAATTTTGTTCAAATGAAGAAATGGTAGAGGCAGATGTTATTTCAGTGCCAGAGAATTAATGCATGAAACCTGGCAAATTTTAAATTAGTTCAATATTTTTCATAAGGTTATCTCTGATAATATTATCTGGGTTAAAATAATACTCACCACTCTCCATTCATATAAAAGTGCATTTTTTGTCTGGCACAAATACAGCAGATTGAATTGAATACATAACGAGTTCGCACGCAGCACGCTGACGTGAGGGAAGTGAATTTCCACATAAAAACTTTTAGAACTCAAAATCAGTGTAAAAACATACATTTGTCCAATTTTTATCAAAATCTGAAAACTTTGATTTTTTGGCTGTTCTGATACTCCTGGTTTCATTTACTTGCAAAGCTGGGAATACAATTTTGCGCATTATAATGTTAGGAGAAGGTCCAGACAGGCTTGAAAGTAAGCGTGAGGTTGCTAGGGGTAATACAAGTACTCTAACAAAGGAATAACAGGCTTTTCTAGTGTAAAACCCCCATAAGACAACGTACTGTGTTTAGCCGATACACATTTTCTTTAATAACTCGGTAAATATTTATGCTAGAATGATGAGAGAGGGCTTAAAACTTTCGCCTTTCTAATTCCCATCTTTTTACATGCATTAATTTTACATCTGGGGCTTTTCTGACCCTTTTTGGGCCCAACAACTCGAAATTTGAAAGATTAATCCCCAAAAAATAGGTTTAGAGTTTTCCGATTGTTTTGCCCAACGAACTTGTCCAACAGATTATAGAAAGGAACGTCCCTACCAAATTTGAAGTAAATCGGGCAAAAAATGCGACCGCTAGAGTGCATACATATATATATATATATATATATATATATATATATCAAATTTTGAACGACCCCCCAAAACGTGTACAGGGGGTCACGTTAGGAACTTCTATGGTAGTCCCGGGCTTAAGTTTCACCGTGCGGGTCATGCTAATAGTTCACTTTCCAAAGGAAATTCAATAATAAATCAAACCGTTACTGATACCCGAGACTGGAGTATCCCGTTAAAATAAGTGATAAATCCGTTTAACATATTTTTTTACAAGGATTGATAAGCCCCGTCTTGTTTTATGTTTGCAGAAATGCATGTAGCATCGTTCAATCTATCCGACACTATATATCTCTCGTCATAGCAGAAATGTACTGTATGGATATATAAAATCATCATCAAGATTACATAATGGCATCAGTAAGTAAGCAGTAAATTCCCATTCGTTAAATTAATTTGTAATCAAAACAGTTATTCGGCTGGGTCATAACCTGTTCCATTTCTTGGAGAGGGGTAGGGGAGGGGAAGCTGACGTGTTAGCTAAAAATGATACATTTTACTTCAAAAAGAAACTGAACATTCGTAGACGATAATATTAATCATTTGTAATTAATTTAGAGACATTAGACTAATATAATTGCATTGTAAAATATGGCTGTTGTGTAATTTTGTGGAAGCCAATTTCCCGGGATTCTTTTCCTTAAATGACATCGTTTTTAATACAATAACATTTCAAAGTAGTAAGCTGATTAATATATTATTCAAATTGAACTATTATTAACCAAACAATTTAAATTTCCTTGTAGCAATCCTCCATATTTGAACTTGAGTACTCGATTGTACCGATAGATTCAATGAGGTAGCTCTTATCGATTTCCTCGTATGACCAGTTTGTGATCGTATCTTTGGTACTCGAGTACTCGATTGTACCGATATATTCAATGAGGTAGCTCTTATCAATTGCCTCGTATGACCAGTTTGTGATCGTATCTTTGGTCCTCGAGTACTCGGTTGTACCGATATATTCAATGAGGTAGCTCTTATCGATTGTCTCGTATGACCAGTTTGTGATCGTATCTTTGGTACTCGAGTACTCGGTTGTATCGATATACTCCATGACGTAACACTTATCGATTATTCATAGCCAATCTGCCTCTCGGCGCTCCAATTAGAGGTGAACGCACCCCTCCGTGATGGCAGTTATTACAACAGAGTTAGCTATTATTCAACATAATCACGTCCGTCTCGTTTCATAACTCAAATTATGTTAACGTTTGATTTTAATTATTGAACGAGATTAATTAACTGTTTAAACAAATGTTATGCAAATTGTACTGATAGAGACGGTGTAAATTTATGTAAATAAATTTTCCTCATACATTATAAGAGCTTTGAGGATATAGTTTGTTCATAGTACATATATAGCTTTTTAATGACTATACCAAAAAAAGCTGAAATTAACTTTAAAATTTAAAACATCAAAATTATTTTATTTAATCAGCAATGTAGTTTTTTATTATTTGGGAACTTAATTTATCCTATATTATTATTTATTTTATAACTTAGTCCCCAAATAATAAAAAAACTGCATTACTAATTGAATGTTTTAAATTTTCTATCAGTAAGGCGATTTTTAATAACCTTCTTATATCAGGAAGAAGAGTGCCTTCAAGAATGAAAAGCTGATAAGTTCCATCATAGATTAAGCATACTCCTAAGGAGTATGCTTAATCTATGGTTCCATTAAAATTACTTACACAATAAATCATTTGTCTTGTCGAATACTGTAACGTGCTTTACATAATTCAAACGCGAGAACTTATCTACGCATTGGGTCAGGCGCAGATAAATTGGAGATAAATCTTAAAAAATAGCATATCAACTGAAAAAATAAAGACAACACATTTTTACTTTCTCCCCCTATACATAGTATATGGAGAAAGTATTGTTTTCGTAAAAATTATCGAATATAAAAATATTCGTTTTGGTGCTACCTGAACCCAAAAAAGTGGTTTTTACGTGATGTCTGTCTGTGTGTGTGTGTGTGTCTGTGTGGATGTGTACAGAGCTAGAGCCCTAACCTATGGACCGATTTTTATGAAATTTGGTATGTAGTTACTAACCCTCAATATCGCCAGGTATTTTTTCATTTTTTGAATTTTTTATTTTTAAGGGTAATTATCCCCCCAAAACCGCCAAAAAAACATGAAAAATCCAAATTTCTCAAAAACGGCTCTAACGATTTTGATTAAACTTTAGTGGTTTGTAGAACTTTAGGTTTCCAACAAAATTATACCACCCGCATTTCTGGAAAAATTCGGGTTCAGAAATTACAGGACTTAAAACATCCACAATTAATTTTATTGGATTTTTTATAAAAAATCATAAATGTTTAAAAAAGATTACTATTCACCATTAAAAAGAGCTCAAAAAACTAAATAAATTAGTATTTTAAATTACTATTCTACGATTGCTAGTTGCGGAGAAAATTGAAATTTTAATTTAGCGGTAAACACAGTACGTTGTCCAATGTTATTCTTATGGGAATACAAAAATAACTATTTCTATCTGATTTACTGATCAATTTAATTAAAATTTGATATGCAGGTCAAGTTAACATTGACCAACAGAGGATGTTCGAAATATGTTGCTATTTAACCCTGGGGGGGGCAAGGGGCATTTCCCCTCTCAAAACCACCGTGTGTAGCAATGGAGTATAGTGCATCCCAAAAAGGTATTTGGGTGGATATTTCTGAAAACAACTATTTTAGACAATTTTCTGTACATTTATCTATTCTTCATATTCTATATTTAGTAAATAACAAATATTTTTGTCATTAAAGTTTGGCCAAAAGGGAGAAAGTATGTGTCAGTTTCCTGATGCCGTTTATTAATTGCTATAATAAGACCAACATGAGTTAACTGGTTCGGAGAGGCCGTGGCGACAACCTCAGTGACGAGATCAGAAAGTTTCAACTAACTGCCTTCAGAAGTGGCACAAGCGCGGTCCTCAACCTCCCGTGGGGGTCAAACTTGGGAACGTAACCTCAAGAACAGTGCGGGCAGTGTAAAAACCCCCGTCACAGCAAACCTGCATACTCAGCGAATTTCCAATAGAGATATAGATGTCTTAATGCTACATCAGGCCACTTACCAAGTTTCATAAAAATATATTCACAAATAAGCGATAAATACAATTTTAATTATTCTCCATAAGAATAACATTGGAGCTGAGTACGCAGGTTTGCTGCAACAAGGAACACAAAAATGGGTCTTTATGCTAATATTGATATAACTGAAGTAGGTGAAGTCATATACCAGATCTTATTAATTTATGTTCATAATTAAGGGCATAGCATTTAATAAATACAGCAAATATTATTAATATTTTTAAGGGCATAGCATTTAATTATTATCCATAAGAATAACATGGGGATGAGTACGCAGGTTTGCTGTTGCGGGATCCTTTTGCAAAAAATTATTTATTTTAGCAAATATCAATAGACCACAACCACATGAAGTCATATACCAAGTTTCGTCAGTATACGTTCATAAATAAGCGAGATATAAAATGTTTCTTTTCCTCCATAAGAATAACATTAGACAACGTACTGTCTTTAGCACTTTCAATATCTCGGTAACCAATTGACGTAAAGAAATTATCAAAATACCAAATTTTGCGTTTTTTTAGCTGACTCCAATGGTTAAAACTAAAATTTGAATATTTCAAAAATTATGTGTGAAAAATTCAAAAACCCATTTTTGGGGTACAAAACCCCCAAAATACCTCTTTGGGTAGAGCAATCTGGCTTGTTTTCGAACTTAAAGTCATAAATGTTGCTTTACACTTTTATACCAAATTTAATCAAAATCGGATCATTTTTACGAGAGTTATCGTGCTCACGGACACATATATATATATTCAAACGAATGGTGTTTTTGGGGTCTGGGGACCTCAAAACGAAAAGTTATCATGGTCCCGAGCCTAGGTCTTACCATGCCGACTACGGTAATAGCTTCTTCCCTATAGGGGAAATTCGCTAAAACGTAGGGACAGTGTCTAAAAGTCTGTTTTCACATATTCAGAGATCAAATTTCATTCCTTGTTACTACAAATTATACTGAATGATCCCAACTCAACTTTTGATTTTTATGATTCGTACATATCAGAATAATCGCCGTCTTTAATGGAACCACGTGTTTAAGAGGCTGTACATTCCGTTTCAAGGGTTCCAGTGATCTGTATTTGTAATAGTCCAGCCTTCCCGTAGTTAAATATCCGAGACGGTGTATTTTAATTCAAATTCTCAAAGAATGGATGTTAATTATTAGGGTATTTTTAAGTATTCATTTGAGGTATTCTATCTTCAATTAAACTTTATTACATGAACATGCTACATCATATTTCAATTGGTAATTAGATCTTGCTTGGTTTAAAAATATAACAATAGATATGATATCAAGAATTAGGACATCTAGGAAGGGTAAAATGATTCACTATCTAGATAGATAGCATGCATTGTGGTGAAATGCATAATATGCGAGTTTTATTTTATAAACTATCACACTAAACTTTATTATAATGTTTGTTTTCTTTTGTTTAGGTAAGTTGGCGATAAAATCTAGCAAAATAGAAGACGTTGTGAGTAGAGGAATCAATTTCAAATGTTATTGATCTCAATTTATTATTATAATTATTTACTGAGTGTAAAGTACGTCTTAAATTAAAGTACTACTAAGTGACCACACCATAAAACTAATAACTACTGGCACGTATATTGTATGTATTTAATACGCAGAGGTCCCCAGACCACAAAAACACCATTTGTTCGAAACTGTATATGTGTGTGTGTGTGTGTGTGTGTGTGTGTGTGTGTGTGTGTGTGTGTGTGTGTGTGTGTGTGTGTGTGTGTGTGTGTGTGTCCGTGAGCACGATAACTCTCGTAAAAATTATCGGATTTTGATTAAACTTTGTATATAAACGTGTAAAGCAACATTTATGACTTTAAGTTCGAAAAACAGCCAGATCGCTCCATCCGAAGGGGTATTTTGGAGGGGTCTTGTACCCCAAAAATGGGTTTTTTGAATTTGTTACGTATAATTTTTGAAATAGTCAAATTTTAGTTTTTACCATTGGATTCAGCTTTTAACAGCTCACAGTTTGGTATTTTGATCATTCCTCTACGTCAATTGGTTACCGAAATATTGAAAGTGATAAACACAGTACGTTGTCTAATGTTTTTCATATGGAGGAAAAGATCATTTTTTATATCTCGCTTATTTATGAACGTATACTGACAAAACTTGGTATAAAGCTTCATCTGGTTGTGGTCTATTGATATTTTCTCCAAACAAATATTTGTTTGCCAAAGGCTCCCGTAGCAGCAAACCTGCGTTCTCAACCCCCATGTTATTCTTATGGAGAATAATTAAATGCTCTGTCTCCCTTAATTATGAACATAAATTAATAAAACTGGAATGCGATTTCACCTAGTTGATTTATATTGATATTAGCATAAAAACCCATTTTTGGTGTTCCTTTTTGCAGCAAACCGACATACTCAGCCCCAATGTTATTCTTATGGAGAATAATTAAAATTGTGTATATCGCTTATTTGTGAATATATTTTTATGAAACTTGGTTTTATGAAAGTGGCTTTATGTAGTATTAAGACATTTATATCTCCATTGGAAATTCGATGAGTACGAAAGTTTGCTGCGACGGGGTATTTTACACAAACGAATTGCTTATATGTTATGTTTACCCATCATCATCAGTTGTAATGAATACTTATAGAAATATAATGTATACTTATAGAAATCTTCTGTGACTGTTTTTGAAAGCTGTTTGCTTTGTGATTTCTAAATTCCACGAGAATATTTTAAAATTTGTATTAAATAAATTGTTGTGTCTCACTTAAAATACTATAAGGTTTTGCTTGGAACTGAAAACTTGTTGTATCAAAACCCCAATCGGTGAAATATTATTTTACTAACCCTTTGTGTCATTAGGTTTCTTATCCTATAGAACTAGCCAAAGCTTTGGTCGTATTACAAATAAACCATTTTTTAATCAGGTAAGTAATTTTCAAAATGTTTCGAAAATGCAGTTAATTGTCCAACACCAAAGAAAATTTGGCGTGTCAATCTCTAATATAATGAATTTGCAGCCTTGATTACAAATTGGCGGACCTCGTGTAACGGTGATTTAACATGGTTACACCTCGCCTGGCGATAATGTAAATCAGCTCTAATGGTTTGGAAAATCCGGGCTGCATTAAAAAAGTCAACGCGTTGGTACATTTCACATAGTATGAAAAAGTTTTAATTTAACCTATCACTTGTTCAATTTAAACATTAATTATATTAATATTCTAGCATCTGTTTCGAGATAGTCTAATTAGGAACAATCAGGTCGGAGTTTAAAACTTAACTTCGTATTCGAAGGTGTTTATTTTAAAATAAAAATACATTCTATACTACCGCCTAAATAAAAATTCTTTACTCAAATCGAGGAAGCTATACAAAATATTAGATTCGACCCACTTGAATGGAAGTTTAATGGTCTTGAAAAAACTACTTTAAAATTTTTTTAAATATTAAATTACTTTTTATGACATTTTATTACTCAATTTATAAAATGGCCGTCATTTAGAAACGGATCATTGCATTAACGACTATTTTTATTACATTAACTGATTATTTTGCTATAACTAACGCATTATTTAATTAAATAAAACAATATACCAAGTAAAAAATACCCCCGTCACAGCAAACCTGTGTACTCAGCGAATTTCCATTGCAAATATATGGGTATCACTACTACCTAGAGTCACTTACCAAGTTTCACAAAAATACATTCATTAACAAGCTATATATAGCATTTTATTTATTCTCCATAAGAATAACATTATAAATGAGTACGCAGGTTTGCTGCAACAAGGAATATAAGTTAGGGTGTTTTTATTTTAAGGTTATACTTTTTATACACTTTGAAAATAGCATTATAGCCGAAACGCGTTGTGTAATAAAAATGTATAAAAAAGGGTACTCTGGAAATTTTGTTTTCATTCTAATAACACTAGCTGATGTACCCATTCTTCGCACAGGTGTTTTCTTTACCCAATCTATAGTCAATGCAATCTGAAATTAAGTTAGCATGAAACAGCTGTTCTTGCTTCTGCTCTTTAAAGCTGTCAAATGGAAGTATCCACAGCTGTTCGCATTACAGTTTCTGAATGTTTACTTTATTCTGAAATGTAAACATTGAAACTTAGGACGTTCACGGGGCTTAGCCCCGAGGGGATTTTAAGGAAGTGAATAGGCCTATATGTTGCATGGGTTCAAGATCTATCTTTATGTAAAGTTTCAGCCCAGTCGGTTCAGTAGTTTTTTGTTCACCCAGAACATCAGACAGACAGACAGAAACCATCTCTTCTTTATAATATTATATAACATTATTAGTAGCCCTATTTGTGAACTCAAGTAAAATATCAACATATATATATATATATATATATATATATATATATATATATATATATATACATATATATAAATTTAAACGAATAGTGTTTTTGGCATCTGGGGACCTCAAAACAAAAAGTTATCATGGTTTCGGGCTTAAGTCTTACCATGCCACCTACGGTAATAGCTTCATCCCTATAGGGGAAATTCGCTAAAAACAATCAGTCAAACTATTCTAGAGATATTCATTATACAGAGAAAAAACACACCAATTGTGGCTAATTTGCAAATAGAGCGTTTTAGCACCTTTGGTTATCATAGGAACCTTTTGACTCTAAATGGTGTAACAGACGCGCTGGTAAATTATCAGTTAACATTTTAGGTTATTAGTTATTAGTTATTATTATTATTATTATTATTATTATTATTATTATTATTATTAGTTAACCTTTTATACACATTTTTGAACAATCGTAAAAGAATATTAATAAACGATACTTTCTTTTATAAAATTTATAAAATAAATCTGACACATACTTTCTCCCTTTTAGCCCAACTTTAACGAATAAATTACTTTTTATTTACTAAAAATATAGAATACAAATCACGGTCGAATGTACAGAAAATCTTGTAAACAAGTTGTTTTAAAAAACATCCACCCAAATCCCTGCTTTGGAGGCACTACAGAATCCATTGATACACTTGTGGTTTTAAGAGGGGAAATGCCCCCTATTCCCCCCCAGGGTTATTAAGGGGCATCATATTTTGAATTTCCCCTGTTGGTCAATGCTAACTTGACAAGCATATCAAGTTTGAATTAAATTTATTAGTAAATAAGAGAGAAATAGTAATTTTTGTATTCATCATAAGAATAACATTGGACAACGTACTGCGTTTACCGCAAAATGAAAATTTCAATTTTCTCCGAAACCAGCAATCGTAGAATAGTAATTCAAAATACTAAATTATTTAGTTTTTTGAGCTCTTTTTAATGGTGAATGGTAATATCTTTTATATTTATTTCTTTTTATGAAAAATCCAAAAAACTGAATTTTTGATGTTTTAAGTCCTGTAATTTCTGAACCCGAATTTTTACAGGATGCGGGTGGTGTCATTTTGTTGGAAAACTAATGTTCTACAAACGAATAAAGTTTAATCAAAATCGTTAGAGCCATTTTTGAGAAATTTGGATTTTTCATGTTTTTTGGTGGTTTTTGGGGATAATTACCCTTAACAAAAATTAAAAAAAAGGAAAAAACTCCTGGAGATATCGTGGATTAGTACCTACATACCAAATTTCATAAAAATCGGTCCATTGGTTAGGGCTCTAGCTCTGTACACATCCACACAGACACACACACACAAACACACACACACACACACACACAAACACGGACACACACACACAGACAGACATCACGTAAAAACCACTTTTTTGGGTTCAGGGAGTACCAAAACGAATATTTCCACTAACAACTCAAATTCGAAAATTTTGACGAAAACAATACTTTCTCCATATACTATGTATAGGGGGAGAAAGTAAAAATGAAAATCGAAGTAAGCAGAACTAGTTTTGGCAATTTCATGGTAAACAGTGATTTTTTGTGCAACCATGAAACCCCAATGAAGATCTGACGCTATATAGTCCTCAAAATTTAATATTAGCCTTAATTTCACCTATAAACTTTAGTTATAGTTTTACCAAGTTTTTTCGATAAATTAAATTAAATACCCAAAGAAAATAAATAATAATGGATGAAAGCTGCAATATTAAATATTGAGATTTGAAATACTTTTTTATATTTTTTTAAATAAAGTTGTACTAGCAAACGAATTAAAATAATCTAGGAATATAAGTAACTATTATAGATTCGTCACAATTTGTTTAAAATAAAACTTTAATCACTTATATAGAGGTAACTTAATTAGTCGTATAATAAAACATTGTTGATAAAAAAATTCTTTTGTGACACGTCAATATATACTTTAACATTTAATATGAGTATTTTTTAATATTCATGGGTTACAGAAGCAATGCAATACTTTTAGTTTAGAAGCTTCAAAAAGAAGTATTGGTTCAGTTTACTCTTGTTTTGAACTAAAACACACAATTGCCACTGGCGTTTTTCCTCTTTTTACCAAAGGTACTCAATAGTGGTCGCAATACAATAGTTTCGTGGAACTTTCAGTATTGTTTCCCATTGATTCTTACTTTTATAAAAGTTTGCCTTTACTTTTAAATTCTGTTGTTAAAAAAATGTAAACGAAGTTTTATCCTCGATATAATATTTACAAAGATTAGAGTTCCGTTGAAATTACAGAAACATATTTATTTTTATGTGGGGACTTTGAGTCCGCTTTTAATACATTTTAAAAAAGGTATATTATTTTACAATGTAACTTCCTTTTCTTATCCTACTTCGCCTTTTTTATGTTCCCAAGGGTGCTGAATTATAACAAACAAACATGTTTTTATGATGGAGAAAATGTGTTGTTGTGATGATTTTATGGTTCTAATCTATTGCATATTATTGTACTTTCCAATTTTAAGTTTTAAATGACTGTTTTCCACGGTACAATATTATGTTAAGTTGGAATTTTCTGGTTATTTATTATTTATTCTTAGAGTTAGTAAGCTCCTATTTTCATTTATTTATTGTAATTTTTATTAATAGCTATTAGATTTTGAGTTAGTTGCTAGTCAAAGTATATGTGTTGATAACATTTTTGTTAAGTTGGCAGTATTGTTTAATTTGTGCATTATGTATTTTAAGCAACACATTAAGAGACTACTGTCTGTCACAATGTTTGCAAACTTGTTTGTCTATTTGTATAAAATAAATAAATTTGAACCGTTTTGACTTCGCAAAATGGAGCGTTTTAGCACATAAGATTTCAACAAACTTGTTCACTGTAAATTATGTCACAAACACAATGATAAAATAGCAATGCACTCTTTGAGGACACTTTAGTTTTGTTGAATTAAAAGAGTTTAATCGTATTTAAAACAAATTAAATAAACGTTCTGTAGCAATATAACAACATTTAACCCATATTTATATTTTGCAATGAACTCATAATCTCCACACGTTAAGGACTGCAAATCGACATATCAACCGTAAAACCGGAACTGAGCATTGTCCTGACAAAACCAATGAAAAATGTAATATAAAACGAAAAGCTACGTCAGCGAGAGTGGTAATGAGAGAGGGTTAATATCAGTCTGGCTACGGATTCAACCCTCGCGTGACACCTGGCACTCGGTACTCCCTTTCATTGCCGTCGCCTTTTTTATTTCAAACTTTTTTAGTGAATTTCCTATGGAAAGTGAACTATTAGCATGACCCGCACGGTGAAACTTAAGCCTGGGACCACCATAGAAGTTCCTAACGTGACCCTCTGAACACGTTTTGGGGCGTCGTTCAAAATTGTATATATATATATATGTGTGTATGCACTCTACCGATCGCATTTTTTGTCCGATTCACTTAAAATTTGGTAAGGAGGTTCCTTTCTATAATCAGGTGGACAAGTTCGTTGGGCAAAACAATCGGAAAACTCTAAACCCTTTTTTTAGGGGATTAATCTTTAAAATTTCGAGTTTTTGGGCCCGAAAAGGGTCAGAAAAGCCCCGGATGTGTAATTAACGAACGTAAACAGATGGGAATTAGTGTGGCGAAACTTTTAAGCCCTCTCTCGTCATTCTACCATATATATTTATCGAGTTATTAAAGAAAATGTGTATTGACCAAACACAGTACGTTGTCTTATGGGGGTTTTACATTAGAAAAGCCTGTTAATCATTTGTTGGTGTACTTTTATCATCCCCAACAACCTCACGCCTACTTTAAAGCCTGACTGGACCTTATCCTAACCTTATAATGCGCAAAATTGTATTCCCAGCAGGTAAATAAAACCAGGAGCATTAGAACAGCCAAAAAATCAATATTTTCAGATTTTAATAAAAATTGGAATAATTGTATGTTTTTAACTGATTTTGAGTTTTTATAGTTTTTTATGTGGAAATTCACTTCCCTCACGTCAGCGTGCTGCGTGCGAACTCGTTTGAAATTGTTATGTGAGACATGTGATGTACATTGGAATAAAAAGCTTAGTAATATAAAGTCAAGAAAATTACTGCTGACCATTTTGATTTCTATGACAAAATATTCTTTATACTGTTTATTATGGTACATATTTGTTAATAAAATTATTACTTTTTACGATGTATAGATCTAGATTAATGTATAGCTATCAAACAAAACATATGAAGTGTTTCTATTCTCTCTGAATACCGCAGATACATTGAAGAAGGCCGATAAGTAATTTTCCATACCTGAACCACAACTCTTCCGCTTTCGAAATTTTCCATATAATTTTTGCATTAAATTATATAATAACCTGCTTGACTTTACAACTGCATTTTTTATACTCATAATAGCGATCGATTTAAATTTATTATTGTTTTAATTGGATTTTTTTACTTATTACTTCTAGTGTTTAAAACTACACTATGTTTAAGAAGGTAAGGAAACTCCAGTTTAAAAACATGTAGGTTGAATTGTTTTATATTTAGATGTAAATAGGCTTCACTTGATAATATAAGGAGAGGAGTTTCGTTACCGCCCGTAATGTAGTGTAGTTTAGAACACTACAAACGAATCTATAAACTATACGAACACAGTAAGAGTATTTAAAAAACGATTATTTCGCTTTTTATGTGATGTTTAGCTAAGAAATTGGACATTTTCAGCTAGTTCATAATATAGTTTAAGTATTGTTATCTAGTTAAGGCTTATAGATATTTAATGAATGTACAACAATTTAAAAAATTATTTTCTAAATTAGTTTAATTTACACTTGATTTGTATCTATTGAAACAAAAGCAATGCAATACTTTTAGTTTAGATGCTTCAAGGAGAAGTATTGGTTCAGTTTACTCTTGTTTTGAACTAAAACACACTATTGCCACTGGCTCTTTTACTTCTTTTCACCAAAGGTACTCAATAGTGGTCGCAATACAATAGTTTCGTGGAAACTATTAAGACATAATAACACTATTAATAGTTTCGTGGTATTGACAGATATTAAGTCGTCGGCTATTTTATTAGATCAACAAAAACTGTACGTTCCTTCGCAAAGCGTTTTTAACCGAAATTAATGTTAAGTTTAGGATCCCAAAAGATCAAATCAAGGAAAAGGAGAGTTCAAATAGAAACCACTTAAATCTAGGTTTTAAACCTTTCAATTAGCAAAGCGCCAACAATTTTGACTTGTTTTATATTTATATTTAATACATTTATAATATAATAAATATTTATATTTTTTTAGCGAATTTTCCCCTATAGGGAAGAAGCTATTACCGCAGGTGGCATGGTAAGACTTAAGCCCGAGACCATGATAACGTTTCGTTTTGAGGTCCCCAGATGCCAAAAACACCATTCGTTCAAAACTGTATATATATATGTGTCCGTGAGCACGAAAACTGGTAAAAATAGTCCGATTTTGACGAAATTTAGTATAAACGTGTAAAGCAGCATTTATGACTTTAAGTTCGAAAACCAGACAGATTGACTGATCCGAAGGGGTATTTTGGGTGGGTTTTGTACCCCGAAAATGGTTTTTTGAGTTTTTACAAATAATTTTTGAAAAAGTAAAATTTTATTTTTTGCCATTGGAATCAGATTAAAAATACGCACAATTTGGTTTTAATCATTGCTCTACGTCAATTGGTTACTGAGATACTGAAAGTGCTAAACACAGTACGTTTTCCAATGCTTTTCTTATGGAGGAGAGGAAAAATTTTATATCTCGCTTATTTATCTACTTATCCTGACAAAACTTGGTATATTGCTTCATTTCATTGTGGTCTATTGATATTTGCACAAAACCCCATTTTTTGGCCGATAGTTCCCGTAGCAGCAAACCTGCATAATCAGCCGATGTTATTCTTATGGAGAATAAGTAACGTGTTATCTCCTTTAATTATGAACATAAATTAATAGAACTTGGTATGTGGCTTTACCTAGTTGAGTTATATTGATATTTTTATAAAAACCTATTTTTAGTGTTCCTTATTTCAGCAAACCTGCATACTCAGCTGCCATGTTATTCTTATGGAGAATAATTAAAATGTCATAAATCGTTTATTTACGAATGTATATTAATGAAACTTGGTATGTGGCTTTATGTGGTATTAAGATAAATTTATATGCATTGGAAATTCGCTGAGTATAAAGGTTTGCTGCTACGAGGGTATTTCTGCTTGTTGTATATAGAGACTCAACAAAGATTTATGATTCACTTCATTTAGGCATATAAACTAGTGAAACTTGCCAGTCTACATTTTTAAAGCGGGAACCAATCTGATCTACGCCTGTATGTAAATAGTAACGTCCAGATGAAATATATTTGTATTCATTATTCCTTGAAATTTTAAAAATAAAAATGTTGGTTTGGTGTAGGTAATTTTGGTTTATTTTAATTAATAATCACGCCAACTTTAATGGTAATAAGCCCAGATTTTCCAAACCATTAGAGCTGATTTACACTAACGGCAGGCGAGGTGTAACAATGTTAAATCACCGTTACACGAGGTCCGCCTGTAGTCAGGGCTGCGAATTCATTAGGAGCATGACACGCCAACTTCGCTTCAGTGTTGGACAATTTATATCAAAATTAAAAACGTAATTCAATTGAAACTTGAATTTCCATCTTTCCAGCCTATGGTTGTAAGCATGATTTATCGATCAAACTTAAACAACTTTTTTGTATAATATTAGTACTTATTATGATAAAATATTAATACATCGGCACCAAAGTGCTGATAATTTGCATTGTGCTGCATGCATTGGTTGTTTTCTATTAAAATTGGACCCTAATATTTGGCAAATCTGATGAAAAATTTTAAACGATTTCTTCACAGAATTCTAACAATTTCTTCCTCAATCAATGTATGAAATAAAATACTTAAATTATTCCCCTGCCCATGTAATCAAAATAACAAATTTTCATAAACAAAATTCACTTTTTCTCTTATAAGCTACCGAAGTACAAAAGTAATTTATTTATTATTTAAATAATTCAGTTGATCTTTTAAAAAAAAATAAATATATATAAGGTACAAATGCAATAAAAATTGAATGCTTAAATACGAACAACTCTACCAAGTAAGGGGATGCTATTATATTTACAATTTGGCCCCAATAGAATATTATCTAGCCTCAAAACCTACCCGCCACAATTTTGAAAATTGTTAATTCAAACAGTACCCTAAATAAAATATGAAATATATATAGTTGAGCACCTAAATTAATAAATTGTTTATGGAAATTAAAACAACTGGTAATGATTTCGTCACAAATAAAAAAAAAAAACATTAAAATTTCTTTGACAAAATAAAACAATGTAGAACTTCGTGGTACGATTTTTACCTCCCATTGATATTTTTATCATGAAAACCTGGAGTTTACCACCTGCCTGATTAATAGAGGCTTTAGACAATCATTTAAGAAATAAACTGTATACATTTCACTAATACGCCTAGAATACTATTAACTCGTAGATTAAATTAGCGGACAACATCACATTGGTGTTGGAAAATAAGTAAATTCATACACAGGAAGGTAAATTGACAAGTTGCGTCATCGATCGGCTGGCCCTTAGTTGTTGCCGAGTTAGCATTTACACACGTGCAATATCGTATCGAACCCTTCTTCAAATAATAAACGGTATCAGGAAACTGACACATACTTTCTCCCTTTTAGCCCAACTTGAATGAACTATTTATCTACTAAATATAGAATACGAAGCACGGTTGAATGTACGGAAAATCTTGTAAATAAGTTGTTTTCAAAAACATCCACCCAAATCCCTGTTTTGGAGGCACTACAGAATTCATTGCTACACACGTGGTTTTAAGAGGGGAAATGCCCCCTCGTCCCCCCACAGGGTTAAGTGGCAGCATATTTCGAACATCCTCTGTTTGCCAATGGTAACTTGACCTACATATCAAGTTTTAATGATATTGAATAGTAAATAAGAGAGAAATGGTAATTTTTGTACTCCCCATAAGAATAACATTGGACAACGTACTGCGTTTACCGAAAAATGAAAATTTAAATTTTCTCCGCAACCAGTAATCGTAGAGTAATAATTCAAAAAACTAAAATGTTTAGGTTTTTGAGCTATTGTTAATATTGAATAGTAATCTTTTTTAGCATTTATATTTTTTTATGAAAAATCAAAATAAACGGTATCAGGAAACTGACACATACTTTCTCCCTTTTAGCTCAACTTTAGTGAATAAAGTACTTTTTATTTACTAAATACAGATAACAAAGCACGGTCGAATGTACATAAAACATTGTAAACAAGTTGTTTTCAAAAATATCCACGCAAATCCCTGTTTAGGATGCACTACAAAATCCATCGCTACACACGTGGTTTTAAGAGGGGAAATGCCCCCTATTCCCCTCCCTAGGGTTATTAAGGGGCAACATATTTCGAATTTCCTCTATTGGTCAATGCTAACTTGACAAGCATATCAAGTTTGAACGAAATTGATCAGTAAATAAGAGATAAATAGTCATTTTTGTATTCCCCATAAGAATAACATTGGACAACGTACTGCGTTTACCGCAAAATGAAAATTTAAATTTTCTCCGAAACCAGCAATCGTAGAATAGTAATTCTACTAAATAATTTAGGTATTTACTAAATTATTTAGTTTTTTGAGCTCTTTTTAATGGTGAATAGCAATATTTTTTATATTTATGTTTTTTTATGAAATATCAAAAAACTGAATTTTAAATGTTTTAAGTCCTGTAATTTCTGAACCTAAATTTTTACAGAAATGCGGGTGGTGTAATTTTGTTGGAAAACTAAACCTCTACAAACTACTAAAGTTTAATTAAAATCGTTCGAGCCGTTTTTGAGAAATCTTGATTTCTCTTTTTTTTGGCGATTTTTGGATATAACTGAATGAAGACTGTAGAATGGGTGAGATGCCATTTGTAGTCTTCTTACTGACTAAGACCGACTGATTCTTTAGCCAGGATCATTAATTAATAGCCCATGCAAAGACCAATGACAGCTGGATATATGACATCAAATATTCAGAATGTGTATGAAAAATAAGAAGGAAGAAGCAAATTGAGAATTAATTTACACACGTTTGAAAACGGGTACTGGCTATACCGACTGTATATGTCAAGTGTAATTTACCGACTCCAACATGTCATATATCAGCCAAATAACTTGCAATTCATCAATCTCTTTTGGTTATCTCTTTTTGACGTGTAAAGCTTCTGTTAAAACCAGCCGAACAATAATAGAGCTTAATTTTTAGTGAACTATTAGCATGACCCGCACGGTGAAACTTAAGCCCGGGACCACCATAGAAGTTCCTAACGTGACCCCCTGAACACGTTTTGGGGGGTCTTTCAAAATTGTATATATATATATATATATTTTATATTTTATTTTATTTTATTTTATTTATTTATATATATATATATATATATATATATATATTTGTGTGTGTGTTTGCACTCTAGCGGTCGCATTTTTTGTTCGATTAACTTCAAATTTGGTAGGGACGTTCCTTTCTGAAATCAGTTGGACAAGTTCGTTGGGCAAAAGAATCGTAAAACTCCAAACCCCTTTTTTGGGGGTTAATTTTCCAAATTTCGAGTTTTTGGGCCCAAAAAGGGTCTAAAAAGCCCCAAATGTAAAATTAATGCATGTAGAAAGATGTGAATTAGTGAGACGAAAGTTTTAAGCCCTCTTTTGTCATTCTAGCATAAATATTTACCGAGTTATTAAAGAAAATGTGTTTCGACTAAACACAGTACGTTGTCTTAATGGGGGTTTTACACTAGAAAAGCCTGCTACTCCTTTGTTAGAGTACTTTTATCATCCACAGCAACCTCGCACCTACTTTCAAGCCTGACTGGACCTTCTCCTAACATTATAATGCGCAAAATTGTATTCCCAGCTTTGCAGGTAAATGAAACCAGGAGAATCAGAACAGCCAAAAAAATCAATGTTTTCAGATTTCAATAAAAATTGGAATACAAGTATGTTTTTACACCAATTTTAAGTTTTAAAAGTTTTTATGTGGAAATTCACTTCCCTCACGTCAGCGTGCTGCGTGCGAACTCGTTTAGTTTAGCATGGATAAAATCCCTCTTGTGTTCCTGCTCGTGTTTCATGTTTTAGAAGAAGGAAAAACACAAAACAGTTCATTGGCCCTCCGCTGTCCCGAGAGACTTGTTGCGGCCGCACTGTGGCTCAAATTCACTCCGAGGGTTTCAGATTTGTTTGTACTCAAACAAAACAAACGGAGCTCCTTTGACTTTGAACTGCTCCCTAGAAACTCTTTTTGTTCCGTGGACATTCGCATAAGTGAATTTCATCTCCAGCCGTTTGGTCTGGTCAATAAGTTTATAAGTGGTCATCTTAGTTTTAGCATAAAACAATAACTTCAAGTTGTGCGTAAGGCTAAGGAATGCTGGATTAAGTTGATCTAAAACATACATTTTTGAGTTTGTCGATTCGCTAAACCTTTTAGCGAATTTCCCCTATAGGGAAGAAGCTATTACCGTAGGTCTCATGGTAAGACTTAAGCCCGAGACCATGATAACTTTTTGTTTTGAGGTCCCCAGATGCCAAAAACACTATTCGTTCAAATTTATATATATGTATATATATATATATATATATATATATATATATATGAAATATATATAATATATATATATACATATATATATATATGTGTCCGTGAATGCGATAACTTGAGTAAAAAACGTCCGATTTCGATGAAATTTGGCTCAAATGTGTAAAATGACATTCATGACTTTAAGTTCGAAAACCAGAAAAATCGGACCATGGGAAGGGGGGTATATGGTGTTTTTAAATTTTCCAAAAATCAGGTTTTTGCATTTTTCACCCTAAAATTTTAAAAAAACTTAATTTTGGTTTTGACCATGTTATAGAGCTTAAAAAAACAAATAATATGGTATTCTGAATTATTAGCCTAGGTTAAGTGGTTGCGGAGAAAATCCAAAAAACCTACTCATAAAATCTCCCATGTTAATCTTAAGGGAAAACAGTTTTTGGCTTTTCCTCAGTTTATTTTAATGTAAACTTCACATTTGCTTTTACTAATCTAATCAGTTCCACAAATCAATAATTTTGGTGTTTAAATTGTGATTCTACGCCCAACCGTTGCTGAGATATTCAAAGTACTAAACACAGTACGTTGTCCAATGTTATCCTTATGGAGAATAAATAAAATTTGATATCTCGATTATTTATGAATGTATGTTGATGAAACTTGGTATGTGGCTTCACGTAGTTCTGGTATATTGATATCTACACAAAAAATTGAGTTTTTGTTGATTATTCCCTTAGCAGCAAACCTGCGTACTCAGCCCCCATGTTATTCTTATGGAGAATAAGTCAAATGTATTGACTCCCTTAATTATGAACATAAATTAATAAAACTTGGTATGTAGCTTCACTTGGTTGAGTTATATTGATAATTGCATAAAAACCCATTTTTCTGTTCCTTGTTGCAGCAAACCTGCTTACTCAGCCCCCATGTTATTCTTATGGATAATCACTAAAATGTTACATCGCACTTATTTATGATTGAATATTGATGAAACTTGGTATGTGGCTTCGCCTAGTTACATTCTATTTATATATGCATAAAAACCAATTGTTTGTCTTCCTTATTTCAGCAAACCTACGTACTCATTGCCAATGTTATTCTTATGGAGAATAATTAAAATCGCTTATATGTGAATATATTTTTATGAAACTTGGTATGCGGCTTTATGTGGTATTAAGACATAAATTATGCATTGGAAATTCGCTGAGTATGCAGGTTTGCTGCGACGGGGGTATTTTGAATAAAGTATGTGATTCATCAAACTTAAAAACAATTCAAATATATCCGATTATTTATTTAAAAGGGCATAAAAGCTGGTAAACTTTGCATATTGTTTATACAATTTCAGTGATAATCTATATAAATAAAATTAGAGTTTTGTCTGTTTCTAGGAATTATGAAATCTTTGCATATTTTCACGTTTTACACCCCTAAACAAGTCTTATCTCAATTTCTGTCCGTCTGTCTGTCCGTCTGGCTGTCTGTCGGTAACGCTCAAGGACGGGTTTTTGTTTGTTTTTCACGGGAAAACGGGTGCACTGACATTGATGAAAATTTGTTCCTTTGTTTTATATATGCGTGAAAAGGTTTTAGCCTACTTTAAACTGTCATACGCCTTTTGGAAAAGGAATGGTGGCCACTCAAAAATGTGATTTCGCGCAATTTTTGTCACGTTTTGTTCGCTTTTCACAGGGAAACGGGTGCTCTGATTTCGATGAAACTTTTTTCTATGTTCTATATGTGCGTTAGAAGGTTTTAGGTTAAATTGATTTTTGAAAATCACCTTAAGACTCTGCCCCACGGGGTTTTAAAGATCCTATGTTATTCTTATGGACAAAGCATTAATTTATATTGAACCAGATGATGACTTAAGAATAGTTATTCTATAAACAGATGTTGTAGTTCTTATTTACAACTTTGAATGAAGATTGGTAATAAATGACATAAGCATACAGAGAAGATATTTATACAAAAATTAAATTATTGTCTGAACATTGCTTGGAATTATGACATGTTTGCATAATTTCGCGTTTTACACCCTAGGGAAGCCAAAACAAGTCTTATCTCAATTTCTGCCCGTCTATCTGTCCTTCCGTAACGCTCAAGGACGTGTTTGTGTTCGTTGTTCACAGCTAGTGCAAAATAAAGATACAACTTCACACTTAAATGGTGGCTTAACATATATGATTTCCCTATTTGAGGCAGAAACTAATCACCACATATTTTATGTCAACTTCTATTAAACTCTTTTCACATAGATGGTTACTTTTAAAAGTAAATCCAAACAAACTTTGGAATTTTTTAAATTTCTACATTTATATAACTTCTTAAATGGATTCTTATGTGCATGAAACAAGATAGTAATAAAAATTAGTACACTGGCAAGTATTTTTAGTTGTAGTCCGTAGTTCTTAATGTGATTGTAACAGACCAAATTACCTTTTTTGCCTTAAATACAGAAAATATTCTTGTGCCTAGCAGTAATCTCGGCACTCTAAATCTGGCGTATAATTTAGCATTTACTTCTTTCTACAAGGTTAAGAGAACCATCTAGACTTAAATACTCTTTTAGCGAATTTCCCCTATAGGGAAGAAGCTATTACCGTAGGTGCCATGGTAAGACTTAAGCCCGAGACTATGTATATACATATATATATATATATATATATATATATATATATATATGTGTGTGTGTGTGTGTGTGTGTGTGTGTGTCCGTTACCGCGATAACTTTTGAAAGAAGCGCCCAATTTTGATGAAATTTGTCACAAATGTGGAGAGTAACATTTATGACTTTAAGTTCGAAAACCAGATCGATCGGTCTAAGGGAAGGGGGTTTTATGGGGGTTTAAAATTTTCCAAAAATCAGTTTTTTGAACTTTTTACCCTAAAATTTTAAAAACACTAGATTTTGGTTAAAGCCATTTTATAGAGCTTAAAAAACAAACAATTTAGTATTTTTAATCATTAAGCTAGGTTTAGTGGTTGTGGAGAAAAGTCAAAAAATGTGTCCATAAAATTTCCCATGTTAATCTTATGGGAATACGGTTTTTGGATTTTTCTCAGATAATTTCACTAAAAACTCCACATTTTTTCTACCAATCAGTTTAGCTCTACAAAATAATCATTTTGGCGTTATAATTGTTGTTTTACGCCCAACCGTTGCAGTGATATTCAAAGTGCTAAACACAGTACGTTGTCCAATGTTATCCTTATGGAGAATAAATAAAGTGTTATATTTTGATTATTTATGTATGTATATTGATGAAACTTGGTATGTGGCTTCAACTAGTTGTGGTATATTGATAGTAGCACAAAAAATTGTTTTTGTTGATTTTTACCGGTAGCAGCAAACCTGCATACTCGGGCCCCATGTAATTCATATGGATAATAAGTAAAGTTTTATATCTCCCTTAGTTATAAACCTAAGTTAATAAAATTTGGTATGTAGCTTCACCTGGTTTAGTTATATTTATAATTGCAAAAAAATAGTATATTTCGTCACTAGGATCAAAAGTGGATCTTTTTAATACGAGCTCCAGTTTAACTGCCGAGGCGAAGCCGAGGCTGGGAAATGAGCGAGTATTAAAAAGACACTTTTGATCCGAGTGACGAACTATATTTTCCGTCATACTGCCAAAAAACTTAAGGTTTAAACAAAAACAAAAGTAAAATTTACGTACTGTGTCTTCATAACCTCAAATGTTTCTTTCAGCTTGTCTCTTGAAACAATCAGCTGTTGCACATGCATAACTTCGGTTCATTCATATCTATCGGTTGTTGAGTCGATCATTCAAACCAATCATTGTGGTTCGAATCAATCGGTTGTTCTTCAAATAACAATACAACAATGAATGTTTCGATAATAACAATGAGTGTTTCGATTATTTATAATCGAATGAATTTTAATCGATTTATGACGACCTCGAATCAAAAGTATCATCAACAATGATCTTTTTAGTCCTAGTACGATAATGATCATCAAAACATATGTTATTATCCAAAGACTAAAAAGAAGAACTTTTGAATCTCAACGCATCTGTCAAAAACAGATGTTTTTGAAGCAGTATGACGAAAACGCATTTCTTATCTTCCTTGTTGCAGCAAACCTGCGTACTCAATGCTAATGTTATTCTTATGGAGAATAAATAAAATGCTATATATCACTTATTAATGAATGTATTTTTGTGAAACTTGGTAAGTGGCTCTAGGTAGTAGTGATACCCATATATATGCATTGGAAATTCGCTGAGTACGCAGGTTTGCTGCGACGGGGGTATTTCTATTTACATTGAAGTATTTACTTAATTGCTATCGGATAAAATCTTACCGGTATTTACTGGAGAATTTTGATGTTCCGCCTTTCTTTAATTCATCGTTCGATACAGCCCTTGCTCCAATATTACTAACACTGGGCAACAAACTACTTAATACAGGTTCTTATAAAATATTTGTAATGTTTGGACAAACATTTTATTTATTTTACTCAATACACGCAAATATTAAACATTATCCAAGTTTTACAATATTTAAGAATTGGTTTTAAGCTCTAAAACCTATTCCTATTTGAAAGGGGTTTCTAAAATTTTCACTGTTAATTCTATCAAATAACTGTAATTTATTAGCTATTTTCCTTTTGAGTAATTTAGTCAGCTGGAAGTCCCAAACTACACTGCAATGTTCGTGATTAATATTAGTTGGCAATAACAGGATATGCACTGTAAACACTGTTTCCCCACCACAAACACAACACAGAGCTCAGTAAATCCAGCGTTTTGGTAAACTAAACTCATTGGTTGTGATTAGTTCATACTACAGTGAACAATTGGTATAAGTTGCCCAGCGCTAAAGCAATACAGGCGGATAAAGTTCATGATGAATCCGCAGTTCTAACTCTCCCTATGTGTATCGTTAGTCAACATAGATAACTTGACACTGTTACTAATCTTAATGTTTTGATATTTTTACAAACTCATACAACATATTTACCAAAATTTTCTACGGTATTCCTTTCTATTTCGATTTTGTTAATAGTATTTTACATTATTGTTCAGTGCGTTACGCGAGTGAAAAACCAGGTCTTCCATAAGTCCAGTGTTAAAATTAAACACTGGTAGTGGGAGTAAACTGGTTTTTCACTCGTGCAAAGCACTTAGTTTGTTGGGTTTAATTGTTATTTTGCTAAAACACCGTTTATCTAGCGTGGCCGACTAAAATACTGCAATCTACTTTGTATAGTTAATATTTGGATTTTATTATTTTTTTGCCAAAGGTTTAATCATATTTGTTTTGTTTTAATTGTAATTTCAGTAAAAAAGAACCATACACATTTCTCATTTTGTTGTAAATATATTTAAGGGATATACAAGGTGTACATAAAGTCCCGCACGGGTTTAATATTTTTTTAATGATAAGAGATAAATCAATATTTGGTACATCATTTGGATTTGGTACATCAACACTACACCTAAAAATCTCCTTTTTGAAGGAACTATCAGTTTTCTGTCATATCATGGGAACGTCCTGCAAGGAGTCAGAAGGAAATTTTAAATAGGAGCATAGGTCAATATGCACATCACTTTAAAGGGCTTATCTAGCAGAGTTTAATGCCGCAAACCGCACTAAAAAAGGTTGATCCAGTAAAAATTGGCGGCTGTTCAAAGGTTTTACTTGGTTACATTTTATTAGTAGCCACAACCCCATTAAAGCAAAACTGCAACTAAATGAATACTGCAGCTAAATACTACATTATGCCTGTCAATACAGAAGTGAATTATGACGTTAGTTATCCTCAAGGGTTACAAATTTGGTCCTAATCTATTGATAATGGGGGAAAACTGGTAACAGTAACAATTAGAAAGATCTTATCTTTTTTTAATAAAACCTTTGAACAGCCGCCATTTTTTACTGGATCAACCTTTTTTAGTGCGGTTTGCGGCATTAAACTCTGCTAGATAAGCCCTTTAAAGTGATGTGCATATTGATTGACCTATGCTCCTATTTAAGATTTCCTTCTGACTCCTTGCGGGACGTCCCCATGATATGACAGAAAACTGATAGTTCCTTCAAAAAGTAGATTTTTAGGTGTAGTGTTGATATACCAAATCTTATTGATTTATCTCTTATCATTCAAAAAATATTAAACCCGTGCGGGACTTTATGTACACCTTGTATGTTGATATATGTTGTAATATATATGTTGTTATATATAAGGGGACTAGAAAACTATATATATATATCGTAATAAATTTTTCGGTTGTTTAGTATTCAATTTAAAAAATATCCATTTCAAACCTCTTTATAAACATCTATTATAAACAAAACTGTAAAAAAATTCAATACTCTACATTGTTAAAATATGAGTACCTGGGGGCCGAGCTTTGCTCGGGGGAAGGCCAGTCAGTTTGTTTAGATGACTTATAATAATATTTCACCACTCCCCCTCTACTGATAATCAGATTTGTATTATTCATTTGCCTCTTTTCTACATTTTTAAGGTCCCTCCAGTTGTTATTTATAGCTCAATGTCCCTTTGATTTATTTTACTACTCTATATATGTAATCTTAACACAAATCTTTTAATCTCTGCTCTCAGGAAACCACATGTTAATAATCATAAACAACATGAGTATTACTTTGACAGTTCCCTGGTTGATTATGAACAGCTGTTACAATTCTTTTGTTTTGATTTGAAACTCCATAAGCCCAATGTTAATGTTTTAACTTTTCATTTTAGTTTTTTTACATTATTTGATTTTTCCTAGAGATGAGGCCTGTCTAGAACTTATTTTTATCCCAGAAATTAGTTATTTTGAACATTTGAAGGAAATCGTTGGAGCCGTTTTTGAGATCCGTGTCGCAAGCAAGCAAGCAAGCAAACCTTACTCATATTAGAGTATAGAGTACCTGGGGGGCCGAGCTTTGCTCGGGGGAAGGTCAGTCAGTTTGTTTAGATGACTCGGAGTAATATTTCACCACTTCCCCCTACTGATAATCAGATTTGTATTATTCATTAGCCTCTTTTCTACATTTTTAAGGTCCCTCCAGTTGTTATTTATAGCTCAATGTCCCTTTGATTTATTTTACTACTATATATATGTAATCTTTACTCAAATCTGTTAATCTCTGCTCTCAGGAAACCACATGTTAATAATCATAAACAACATGAGTATTACTTTGACAGTTCCCTGGTTGATTATGAACACCTGTTACAATTCTTTTGTTTTGATTTGAAACTCCATAAGCCCAATGTTAATTTTTTAACTTTTTATTTTAGTTTTTTTACATTATTTGATTTTTCCTAGAGATGATGCCTGTCTAGAACTTATTTTTATCCCAGAAATTAGTTATTTTGAACATTTGAAGGAAATCGTTGGACCCGTTTTTGAGATCCGTTTCGCAAGCAAGCAAGCACGCAAGCAAGCAAACCTTACTCATATTAGAGTATAGGATATGTTGTTAATCGATCACTTTTACTTTCTTCCCCTTATACATAGTATATGGAGAAAGTATTGTTTTCGTCAAAATTTTCGAATTTGAGTTGTTGGTGGAAATATTCGTTTTGGTGCTCCCTGAACCCAAAAAAGTGGTTTTTACGTGATGTCTGTCTGTGTGTGTGTGTGTGTGTGTGTGTGTGTGTGTGTGTGTGTGTCCGTGTGTGTGTGTACGTGTGTGTGTGTGTGTGTGTGTGTGTGTGTGTGTGTGTGTGTGTGTGTGTGTGTGTGTGTGTGTGTGTGTGTGTGTGTGTGTGTGTGTGTGTGTGTGTGTGTGTGTGTGTGTGTGGATGTGTATAGAGCTAGAGCCCTAACCAATGGGCCGATTTTTATGAAATTTGGAATGTAGGTACTAATCCACGATATCTCCAGGCGTTTTTTTCATTTTTTTGAATTTTTTATTTTTAAGGGTAATTATCCCCCAAAAACCGCCAAAAATCATGAAAAATCCAAATTTCTCAAAATCGGCTCTAACGATTTTGATTAAACTTTGGTCGTTTGTAGAACTTTAGTTTTCCAACAAAATGACACCACCCGCATTTCTGTAAAAATGCGGGTTCAGAAATTACAGGACTTAAAACATTAAAAATTTTTGGGATTTTTCATAAAAAAACATAAACATACAAAAATATTACTATTGACCATTAAAAAGAGCTAAAAAAAAACTAAATAATTCAGTATTTTGAATTACAATTCTACGATTTCTGGTTTCGGAGAAAATTGGAATTTTAATTTTGCGGTAAACGCAGTACGTTGTCCAATGTTATTCTTATGGGGAATACAAAAATTACTATTTCTCTCTTATTTACTGATCAATTTCATTCTAACTTGACATGCTTGTCAAGTTAGCATTGGCCAACAGAGGAAATTCGAAATATGTTGCCCCCTTAATAAACCTGGGGGGGAATAGGGGTCATTTCCCCTCTTAAAACCACGAGTGTAGCAATAGGAAGGATTTGGGTGGATGTTTTTGGAAACAACTTGTTTACAAGATTTTCTGTACATTCGACCGTGCTTGTATTCTATATTTAGCAAATAAAAAGTAATTTATTCATTAAAGTTGGGCTGAAAGGGAGAAAGTATGTGTCAGTTACCTGATACCGTTTATTATACTATCGTAAATATCGGAAACAAAATGGCTCCAGGCTGTGAAAAGTCTCAGCGATGAGTTTGGTAACTATTATATACAACGTGGATATTTATTTATACATAACTTAAAACTACAATGTTGTAATATCGTATTCCTCGATATTTCTCTTCAATATTGCTTTGTAGCAGGATTTATCAAAGTATGAAAGCTGCAATACAACTGGCTATGAAATTGTATTTTAAAATGCTACTTGAAGGTTTAAGTGTTCTCCGAACTGTTTTCAAGTGTTGAAACAACTTTTAACTAGTTTATACTAAAAATTTTAAAAAAACTTGTTTTGATACACAATATAAATTAGCAGTATTATACAGTTTAAAAAATTAAACTAATTCCAACACTTGTTAAGGATCAGCCGTTCAACCCTTATTTTTTAAGGGGGTTAAGAAAAGTTCTTAATCTGTTATTTTCTCAATCCTGTGCGATATTTGCTACTTATCGGAGCTTTAATATCTAAGTAGGTCAATAAGATTTCTACGTCAGGGTTGAAGCAATCGTTCATCAAATAATCCGTAGCGATACATGCATGTCCCTTAGCGTAAAACATGCACCTCAGTTTTAAATACCTTACAACACGTTTACCTATTTTAACTTCCTGTAAATCCTATATTCTAACATAAACAATATTTTTTGCAAAAGTTATCTCGGAATCCAGTTGAACGATTTTGATAAAACTTTGGAATTAGGGGCTTTTATACCTAAAAGATCGATTGGAAACAATTTTAACCCCAGGATAATCGATATTTTGTTACAAATCTCATTTCAAAATTGGAAATTTTAACATTAAATTTATGCAGTTTCAAATCAAAACGAGTTCACACGCAGCACGCTGACGTGAGGGAAGTGAATTTCCACATACAAAACTTTTAAAACTTAAAACCAGTGTAACAAAATATATTTATTCCAATTTTGTTGAAATCTGAAAACATTGATTTTTTGGCTGTTCTGATGCTCCTGGTTTCATTTACCTGCAATGCTAGGTATAAAATTGTGTGCATTATAAGGTTAGGATAAGGTCCAGTCAGGCTTGAAAGTAGGTGCGAGGTTGCTGGGGATGATACAAATAACCGACACATGATTAACATACTTTTCTAATGTAAAAACCACATAAGACAACGTACTGTGTTTAGCCGATATACATTTTCTTTAATAACTCGGTAAATATATATGCTAGAATGACGAGAGAGGACTTAAATCTTTCGCTTCCCTAATTACCATATTAATACATGCATTAATTTTACGTCCGGGGCTTTTCTGGCCCTTTTTGGGCCAAAAGACTCAAAATATGAAAGAATAATCCCCAAAAAATGAGTTTAGAGTTTTCCGATTGTTTCTCCCAAACAACTTGTCCAACCGATAATAGAAAGGAACGTTCCCACCAAATTTGAAGTAAATCGGACAAAAAATGCGACCGCTAGAGTGCATACACACATATATATATAATTTTAAACGACCTCCCAAAACGTGTTCAGGGGATCACGTTAGGAACTTCTATGGTTGTCCCAGGCTTAAGTTTCACCGTGCGGGTCATGCTAATAGTTCACTTTCCATAGGAAATTCACTAACAATAGAATTATAACAGCTGAGAATAAATTAATCAATGAACTGTGAAAGCAAAGTCATTATAAGGCCTGTGCAGTCGGTATATTTAAGGTTTTCTGGCGTAGAAAGAGGCATCGTAAAACAGCTGTAAGGTCACGGTATCACCAATCCAATCTACAGTGTTGCTGGAAACATGATATCTATCGTACGCGTCCCATATTTTACTCTTCATTGTAGTTAAAATAAACATTGTTTAACTAATTACAGTACATAATTGTATCAGATGTTATTTTTGTTTTGATTTATTTGTATTATTAGATTAATGGATTATGGGTTTAAACTTTCATTCTGCATGTCCAGTGACAATTTAAAATTAGCAGTACCATTATTATCCCCTCTAAGGTTGGCAACACTTATACTATGTTGTTGATTTATGCATCAGCTGGACGACATCGCAAGACATTTTTGCTGCGAACATTACTCTTATGAACATTACCACTTACACAAGGTCAAAAAATGATTGATTGAAAACAGTGAGCAGAACTATTTAATAAAGATTTCATACAAAGTGGACATCTCCTTCACCCATAAATCGAATCAAATATCACCGAGTATGCCTTGTTCTCCACGGTACTAGCAGTTTATACAACGTATACAACATTGTGTAGCTGAAAAGAATTTATGTTTCAATGGATACAACAATTTAAACGAGTTCGCACGCAGCACGCTGACGTGAGGGAAGTGAATTTCCACATAAAAACTTTTAAAACTCAAAATCAGTGTAAAAACATACATTTATTTAAATTTTTATTGAAATCTGAAAACATTGATTTTTGGCTGTTCTGATGCTCCTGGTTTCAATTACCTGCAAAGCTGGGAATACAATGTTGCGCATTATAATGTTAGGAGAAGGTCCAGTCAGGCTTTAAAGTAGGCGTGAGGTTTCTGGGGATGATAAAAGTGCACCAACAAATGAATAACAGGTTTTTCTAATGTAAAACCCCCATAAGACAACGTACTGTTTTTGGTCAATACACATTTTCTTCTATAACTTGGTAAATAGTTATGCTAAAATTACGGGAGAGAGCTTAAAAGTTTCGCCTCACTAATTTCCATCTTTCTGAATGGATTAATTTTACATCCGGGGCTTTTCTGACCCTTTTTGGGCCCAAAACTCAAAATTTGAAAGATTAATCCCCCAAAAAAGGGGTTTAGAGTTTTCCGATTGTTTTTCCCAATGAACTTGTCCAACTGATTATAGAAAGGAATGTCCCTACCAAATTTGAAGTAAATCAGACAAAAAATGCGACCACTAGAGTGCATACACATATATATATATAAAATTTTGAACGACCCCCCAAAACGTGTTCAGGGGGTCACGTTAGGAACCTCTATGGTGGTCCCGGGCTTAAGTTTCACCGTGCGGGTCATGCTAATAGTTCACTTTCCATAGGAAATTCACTAATGAATTACATCGTATCTTTATAACATACGTACTCCCAGTGTGTAAACATGTAAAAATCAGTTGAAAATGTTAAAAACGTAAATGTAAAACTCAAGCGTCGTATTTAGCCACGGTGCTCGCATTACCTTGTCCTATATACAGAGACGCGTCGCGACGGTTTTAAGCCCGTCCTCGCTTTACAAACTTTGCATTCCACTCCTGACAGCCGCTTTTAGCGGCGCCGAGTTTTTCATCCCCATTTGGTCACTTAGCGCCAAACGCCTCTGGAATTTCAATGAGACTTTTTTTACTTTCAAACAGAAAATTAAACTAGACTCAACACGTTATGTTTCAGCATTCTAATACAAGCTGCATTGCGATATAACGCGGCATGCGATTTTTTTAGCACGTAGAATTTTAATAAACTTCATTTAAGATTAAAATATATTTTCGCACCGATTTATTTTTCAGAATTCGATTTTATCGCAATGATTTAATATTATGTAATCCTATGTAAGAATGATACACCTGTAAGTTGGTTCCTTTCATTATATTTTATTGTTTTAATATAAATTTTTTCAGTGGTTTAACGTGTATGTTATTAACGAGAAAATATTGTGTATTATTTTGACTATCAATACTTGAGTAATAGAGTTATAGTTATTTATAGTTCTTAAGGATGTAAACCCCTATGAAGTGTAAATTTAAAATAATCTCCCAAAAACGTTTAGAAGTTGTTGATGATTAATGTGGTCCCTGGAAAGATACAGGTACACTAACTTTGGAATAGAAGTTTTTAGAATATAGCATTAAAATATTGTAAAAATGTACTCTTGGTCAAAAACTTTCTAACTACTTGATGTTTAATGGGTATTGCACTTTTTTAAAAGAAAAGCGGTTTAAAGTAAAGTTCAAGGTCAAGGCTAAAATGTGCATGACCTTTAGCGGTAAACAAATTACATGGTCAATATTATTCTCATGGGAATGTTAAACAAATATATCTCTTGACTACTAATTGTATTACAACGTCGCATGAAGGTTTAATCAACATTAAAGATCACATGACATAAATTTAAGTACTTTTTTAGATAACCTGAACACACCACATTGGTGAGTACAAAATAAAATAAACGAGTTCGCAAGCAGCACGCTGACGTGAGGGAAATGAATTTCCACATACAAAACTTTTAAACTTTTAATTTTTATTAAAATCTGAAAACAGTAATTTTTGGCTGCTCTGATGCTCCTGGTTTCATTTACCTGCTAAGCTGGGAATACAATTTTGCGCATTATAATGTTAGGAGAAGGTCCAGACAGGCTTGAAAGTAGGCGTGAGGTTGCTGGGGATGATAAAAGTACTCTAACAAAGGAATAACAGGCTTTTCTAGTATAAAACCCCAATAAGACAACGTACTGTGTTTAGTCGAAACACATTTTCCTTAATAACTCGGTAAATATTTATGCTAGAATGACGAGAGAGGGCTTAAAACTTTTGTCTCACTAATTTCCATCTTTTTACATGAATTAATTTTACATACGGGGCTTTTCTGACCCTTTTTGGGCCCAAAAACTCAAAATTTTAAATATTAATATCTAAAAAAGGGTTTTAGAGTTTTCCGATTGTTTTGCCCAACGAACTTGTCCAACTGATTACAGAAAGGAACGTCCCTACCAAATTTGAAGTAAATCGGACAAAAAATGCGACCGCTAGAGTGCAAACACATATATATATAAGTCTATATATATATATATATATATATATATATATATATATATATATATATAACATTTTGAGCGACCCCCCAAAACGTGTTCAGGGGGTCACGTTAGGAACTTCTATGGTGGTCCCGGGCTTAATTTTCACCGTGCGGGTCATGCTAATAGATCACTTTCCAAAGGAAATTCACCAATAAAATTGCTTTGAATACGTGTTTGCTTTGTTTTACCCAAAGGAAATAAACTCTATTTGTTAAACATAAATACGGATCACAATGGAGTGTTGTTTCAGGGAACGCTCCAAAATGTATAACAACAGTGTAGTGGTGTAAATACCGGAAACCTTTTAGGTATTTTATGGCTGTAACAAAACCACGATTTCGCTGTTTAATCGAGCTTCAAACTCAATACTTAGTCTCTATATTTCCAGGGTTACCTGAGTTCGTGCCAAAACTAAAGCGTTTACAATGATGAAATAGTTAATAATTAAATATTAGTTTTTAGTTGCATGGTGCATTTTAATATTAAAATGTAAACGATGTAGTTCAATAAGTCCATACTTTTTTATCCTAACTTTTCTAAAATAACTAGTTAAATAAAATTAAGAATCGACTCCTTTTTGGAGACTGATACAAGTGGAGGGGACGCTAAATGCTCTCGAATCTATTTGCCAGCCGTCATGGACTATGTTTTATTCATTTTTTAGATCGACCCCAATAAACCGCGACGGGAGAAGTTTCGCAGTAGACCTTTGTATCTTATTTATAGCCGAATTTATAACGACTTTAATTCAGTAAAATTTTTTTTAATAGTTATGTTAACTATTAAATATGAATATCTAATTTGAAATATTGTTATCGCTTCAGACTATTTAGTCTTTACTTTTGAAATAGTTTGTTTTTGTTTTTGTTTACTTCGTTACTTATCTAACATGTAGGATATTTTGGTTGTTCATCCCACTTTAAAAAATTTAAGTTTACAAAAAGGTTATAAGAATATTAGATAATGTACATAAAGAAAAATAAACCAAATATAAACATACCCTTTATTGTAAGTTGTTAATTCTAAAAGTCTGTTCTAACTGCCGTTAAGTCGCCTTTTTGAAGCAAATCAAAACACATAGAAAAAATCCAAAAAAATCCAGGTGAAATGAAAACATAGTATGAAAGACTACAGAAGAAATATTGGTTAATAGACTAGAAAAATAAACTTTTCACTAATGAAAAACTCCTTTACAGTGTAGTTTGACTTGTTTTACATGCTGGCCTCTCCCCGTGATGTAATCAAATAACACTGTTTTCCTAGACAGCGGAATTGTTCCGCGCCACGCCGCGGATTAACTTTGTCCGCTCCCGAAGAAGAGGAGTCCGCTCTCCGCCGCCGAGTAGTATTGAGGTTATATCGGTGTCCTGTGATTTTGTGTTGACAAAATGAGTTTGGATAAATTTATGGCACCAGATGACGAGAAACTTGTTAAATGAATACAATGTCACCCAATTATCTGGAGTACGACAGATATAATAACCAACAAATAATTAAATCATTACAAAAATAAACGCACTTTTAAAATAACATACCATTTTTTATGTACGGTGCATAGTAATGTACTATTGTTTTTGCTTAAATAATAGGCAGTTTTATTGTATTTTAGATGTAAAATCTCAATTGTTTAAAACTGGATAAAATTATAACCTTTTCTATCTGTTCTTTTACATATTATTGCTATACGACAATTAGTTGGGGTATTGAAAATACTAAACACAGTACATTGTGAGTTGAAAAAGACCTACGTTTAAGAACATATAATTTTATTTTATTACCCGTTGTGTTATCCCCTCAACAGTCACAACCAAAATGAGCTAGGTTAGTCCGCAGTCGGTCGCCGAAAAGTCCGCGTCTAGGAAAATAGAATTCCGAAGACCTGAAACTACGAGCGGAGAATCCGTGTCCACCGAGATCGTCATGTCCGAGTTCTTCACATCTACGAAAATCAATGAGCCGTACTAATTAGGGTCGGCCGTCTACCTGCCCCGCCGGGTATGTCATGCCTCCTCCGCCCGAACGGGAACAACTTATCCTAGTCACAGATCACAAGAGAACAGTCAAATACCGTTCTGAATCTTTACGCTCAGAGTTTACTGATGTTGGTTCTTCATGTAGCTGAAAATTACAACTAGCCTGTACATTTCGCCGAGCAATATTAAAAGTGTTAAATATAAGTTCAATTAAACTTTTATCCATGATAGGATTTGGTTGTTATATTTATTAATTCTTAAATTGTTACATAAATACGTTAAACCATATTTATTCAAGTAAACTAGATTATTTTTACATTACTAACAATTTAAAAAAATAAAATTAATACTCTATTCAAGAACGTTTTTTAAAATCTCTTAAAATTTTGAATTGTTTGAATGTGTTGTGTGATTTTTACTGGTAACAAATGAAAAATTGGGCTTAGAAATACGAATAAGTTTCTTAAAATAATCTTGTTATCCTAGTATAATATAATGAATGCACCCCTTTCAGTGCGATATCCTTTTGTATGACACTTTTCAATTTTGTAACACGAATCCTTTTGTACTAAGGCTGTTTTTCGGACTCACGAACAAACATCAATCGGCCTAATTCATCCTTTCAGTGAGATATGTAGTCGTATGACTTCAATTTTGTCATAAATTTTGTCACGCGTTAGTTTGTATAATTTTTAGCTACATGAAGAACCAACATCATTAAACTTTAAGCGTAAAGATTCAGAACTGTATTTGACCGTTCTCTTGTGATCTGTGACTAGGATAAGTTGTTCCCGTTCGGGCGGAGGAGGCATGACATACCCGGCGGGGCAGGTAGACAGCCGACCCTAATTAGTACGGCTCATTGATTTTCATAGATGTGACGAACTCGGACATGACGATCTCGGTGGTGACAGGAGAATCTCCGCGTCCGCGCTCCGCTACCGAAAAGTTTCCGCATAGGAAACCCAGCTTTATAGAACATAAAGAGTATAAAGAGTGTCTTAGACCATGTTAATCTCATGGACAAAAATCTTTTAATGCGGCCTTTTAAAATAAAGGTATTGTAATCCCTAATAAAACTCAACTAAGTATTAATGTTTAAATTAATATTTCAAACATTGAAAATGACTCATAAATAACAGAGAACTTCTCAACGACACTTAACCTATTATAAATACAAATGTATAGTATTTTTATTGGAATAGATACACTATAAATTTAACATTTCATACAAACAATTCTCTCGTGAAGAACACTTTTAACACTTAAAAATAAGCGCATATATACTGTTGCATTACTGTATGCATATTGCAGTAAGCATTAGCATTTTTGCGCTGACTTGAGAACCGATGTAACACATAATCTGGGCGAAATGCGCAGTCAGGACTGTTGTAAAACCAGTAGGTAATATTAGACTCAGAATGTTCCGTCGGGCATTTATCACATTCTAATAAAAATAGTTTCCCAAATTTTAACCTCTTACACTAGAACTATTGTTTTATTTTAAAGGAATTTATAAGGATCTGAGGTGTATGGTAACTTAATAGATTCCGTAATAACTTATTTTTTAATTTAAATAATAGTAGGACGTAATGCCAGTAATTAGGTGTTATAAAGAAATAAAATATATTTACAACAATTACACGTTTATTATGAAATTTCATTATTTTCTTTTGAGTTGTGATGAAGTTCGCACAATGATAGTTTGATTGTTGTGGTAAATACATCAATTAAAATATATATTTTTATCTTAAGTACTTTAATGTTACGATAATTTTACCCTTTTTCAGCTCGAATGAAAAACCAAAGTTGTCCCAAATACCCAATTACATATTCCTTATACAGTATTTAAAAAATTACACATCTTAAAAAGCTATACACAATCCCTTGAGACGTACCTGGAAGCACAGTGAAGTAATATTTTACTTCTCTATGTGGGGAGTCTATGAAGAAGGGTCTCCCTAGCCTAACGGTTAGCATCTTGGATTTCGGTGCACGAGAACACGAGTTCGATTCCAGGGGCCATCAATAAAAAAAAATAAAAACAAAAAGGCATTTCACTTAGCTTTAAAATAAACCTGTAACTAACGCATAACATTTGTAAGTAAACCACGTTTTGTGAATATCTGCACGTATCTGAGCCCATCAACTCGCTCATAAGATCATGTATAAGCACGACGCGGCACGCAACGACATGCCTTATTCTGAGGAAGTAGAACTGCCCCTAGATAGTGGGACGGATAAACTACATATATAAGTAAAATTGCCAAATGGAGATGAACGTACGAAATTTTGAGACACTTTATTTAACTACCCAAAGCGGTTTAACAGGGGGGATTTTGTATTAAAAAATGGATTTTCATTCCAACCCCTCTCCCCTTATTTAGGTGATCATTTCGAATGGCGTAAAAAAATTGCTGCTTGGAATAAAATTAGGTCTGCACCGACTAAAGTCGTACAGACCTGAGTTTTAGTACAAAATGGACTGTGATTTAAGGATCCCCTCCTCAAGAACAGGTATGGCAAACGTTCTGTATTTACCACTTTCATTTTACCACAACCAATTGATTTACAGTAAAAATTCACTAACAAAAGTGTTAGTTTTTAAACTTAAGTCAATGGTGATAAAGACAAATAGTTATTTCATTACTGCTAAAAAAATTATTGTTACTAAACCCCCCTCCCCCCACTGCCCCTCACCAAACCCAATACCTCCTTTAAGTTGCCAAATCAAGTGGTCTAATATCAACATATGTTGTGATACACGTAAAAACTATCTCTGTGCCAAATCTATCTACCATGAAAAAGGTGTTTTGTACAAATAATTTGTCTTAATTCATATATCTGTCGTTACTGTTGCAGATCACATGCAGTCCCTCTGCAAGAACCACTTCTTGCAACAGCTGTACCGGAAGATAGACGGCGCCGTGTTGCGCTCGCAGAATGAGAAGAGTTTGGACTGCGTCATCACCTTTCAGACGCACTCCATTCTGCAGCGGTTCATGCTCAGGTTCGACATGCTCTCGCTGGACTGCAACGACCATCTGTACATCTACGACGGCGCGCATGCCGTGGGCGCGTTCAAGGTGACCTTTAATGATAGAATAATACATTTCATCACTATTTCATAGTACGGAAATTGATCTTTTCCGGTGCGCTATCGTATTTTCCGTGCGAGACCAAAGCCGGACGCAGAAATTCGATTAAATACCGGAATATCACTTTAGGTACGAGTTACGAACGATACTTTGTATCACACTGTAAATAATAATACTAATTAAACACCTTTTCAGCTTGTTTTTGGACTTTAAACGCCCTTTGAAAATCCCACCTTTCTTCCCCACAATCGAATAATGTAGGAGAGATGTGGGTAAAACAGACCGTTAGAATTCATAATAAAACATGAATAATTTCAATAATTATTTATCTGAGAAATTTATAATATTTCTGTCTCAGTAATTACTAGAGAGAATTAATCAACTATTTTATCAAAAATAAATTATAAGAAAAATTATCTAACCCTAAAAAATATGTCTACACTTAAAATAGAAACATTTTAGCTTATTAATGATCATTTCACGTCTTGTTAATAAACATTCAAAGTAATAAAACACATATTACGTCAAAAACAACACTTTATTGCAATAAAGTTTTGCTTGTACGTATATTATAATGCACAAAACGTAATATATTTCGACAGTCTATGCTGTCATCGTCGGACCATCTGTGCGAAACAAAATTACGGCCACAATGAAAATGAAAAGTGTACATTCTGTATCAATTTATTTATTTTCGGGCAGGTATATAAGTGCCCTTCTGTTACTGATAGCAGTTAAAAGCTGTAGCTGTCTGGGCAACAATAGCTTGAGAAGAATTGAGTACACTAAATGTAGAAGGAACTTGCATATTAACAGGAAGTTTCTCTTTAGGAGCAACTTACACTTATACTAATGAGGTTTCCATTAGTGTTATCCTTCCATTAGTGTTATCCCTCCATTAGTGTTATCCCTCCATTAGTGTTATCCCTCCATTAGTGTTATCCCTCCATTAGTGTTATCCCTCCATTAGTGTTATCCCTCCATTAGTGTTATCCCTCCATTAGTGTTATCCCTCTATTAGTGTTATCCCTCCATTAGTGTTATCCCTCCATTAGTGTTATCCCTCCATTAGTGTTATCCCTCCATTAGTGTTATCCCTCCATTAGTGTTATCCCTCCATTAGTGTTATCCCTCCATTAGTGTTATCCCTCCATTAGTGTTATCCCTCCATTAGTGTTATCCCTCCATTAGTGTTATCCCTCCATTAGTGTTATCCCTTTGGGAGTGGCAATGGTCGTATTAAATTAAAGGAAATTAAATGGAAGGTGTATGATGCGCTGTCAACCGATGCGCTTTCACAATTGTCAATACTCTGACCTCTGACTTTTCCGGCTAAATGCTTTATTGTAATCAGTTCTGTGTCATACTAACCAACGTAATCAGTTGCTACTAAGGTAATTAATTACATTGATAGAGGTATCAATAAACCATAGCATTTATCTTATTTTTTACAAAAATTTGACTACGATTTCAAACACCGAGTCCACAGAAAACGCACTTTCACTACCAGTATCGAATTAAGTAATAAACAACTAAATTAAAATAGAATTTATGTCTGTGTAAAATGTAGTGGTTATGAAATATTAAATTTGAAAAATAATATTTACTATATAAATTAAATAAATTGTTATTTTGGGTATTGTTTAGCCTACAGAATTGGTTTGACAATTAAAGCTATGAAAATCCAGGCAATTGTTATTTACATACGGGATTCGGAAGAACTTCCAAGAAATAGTGATAAACGCCAACACACCACACTATAAATAATGGTCTCTCATCGTACTAACGACCAAAATTTGCCTATGGAAAACACCACCCTCTGCGAATAACCCCCCCCCCACCTCTCCAACAAAAAATCAGTTAAAAAATAATTTGATGATCGACTCTTCATCACCTCTCTTCTGAAGTTGTGATACATGAATAGATGCAGTTTGAAGCAAAGAAAACACTCACAAGTCTTCTATACATACATGGCTCTCTCTCCGTCTATTTTACTTAAGAGAAGAATGTTTAACACTTCAAATTCAAATTCTACAATATTTCCATCACAAAATTTTACAGTCAGTTTCAATTTTAAATTAAATATACAAAACAATTTTTAGAATAATTATTTTTATAAATATTACAATTTTATAAATATAATATAATATTATATTTTATAAATTAAATTAAATATAAATAAAATAATGATAAAGAGAATAATAATCTAGATTAACTTAAATCAACTTTTGTTTTTGGGAAATGTTGAACTAATGTACACTATTTATTTCACTATAATTTCGACGGTCTATATAAATTTATGACCACTGAAAAAAATCGTTTAGTGTTAAAAACTGTCTTCATTCATTTTTGAAAGGTGGTGGTAGTTTTTTTAATTTGTTTTTTAATTGACGGTATTCGGACGGGAAACTTGGAAACATATTTAGTCTATGTTTGAAATTGACCCATGTCCTGAAATATTAATTGAATCTTGTGTTAGAATTATGTTTAAAGATTAACTATATATTCTTTTAATTTTAACCATCATAAATTATCAGGTTTGAATGGTTAGGTTAGGGACATTTTTAACTAATGTACACTATCTATTTCACAATAATTTCGACAGTGGTCTATAAATTCATGAACACTGTAAAAAGCGTTTGATGTTAAAAACTGTCTAAGTTTATTTTTGACGGTGGTCAATTTCGTTAAATTGTTTAATTTATGGTAATCTGTTGAGGAATTTAGACCCAGATTTGGACGGTAAACGTTAAACATAATTATTCTATGTTGTGTTGGTCTGAAAAATCTATTGAATCTTATAAGTATGTTTTATTTTAAGAAACACTAGATGTTCTTTGTATCTTACCCATCGTAAATTAACAGGTTAGATTAGGTTATGTTTGATTAGGTTAGGCTAGTTTATTTTAGGTTCGGTTAGGTTAGGTCAGGTCAAATAAAATTAGATTAGGTTAAGTTAGGTTATGTTATGATCCACAGTATCTAGAATAATTTTACCGTAGGTATCATGCACAGCTTTGACGTTTGATGATGTTCAGTGACTTCACATTGTTTACATGTTTTTTTTACATTCCAGATCAACACAGAATTATATTGGACGCGTCAAAGTCAAAACAGCATTCAATAGCCTAGATTTGACAGATTGGAGCTTTGTTGTGCTACAAACAGCTGGTGGCCACCATTGATGTCACTGATCTACAGCGCATATTTGTTATGATACCTACCGAATAGTTATTCTAGATAATGTGTTATGACCTACGGTTGTTGTTTCAGGCTGACCTCAACTGCCGCAACACGAAGCAGGCGGTGGGCGCGATCTTCACGAGGACCAACTTCGTCACCCTCAAGTACGTCACTGACGGCTGGGGCACGGACAGCAACGGCTTCACCTTGGTCATCACCGCCGTCAAGGACCCAAGTAAGTCATAGGTCAAGGGGTTTCACCTGGAGATATTATGACGTAGCTTTTTAGAAAACGTTTTAGAAAAATTAAGGTAAAGGATTCCATACGAAATGTGTCACAAATTATTTCAGTTTTCTTCAGAAATACGAGTATTAATTAGTCACTTTCTTCGAATGTACGCCTGTTCTTCTCCTTCAAAGACGAAAAGTACCTTCAAAAGTAACTTTTTCCGATTAAATCACGTAATAATGAACAACACTTGGCATGGTGTGATCAAAAGTTGACAAATATTTTAGTGAAATATTTGTAACAACCAAAAGAAAAATAACGTTAAATCTTGATAATAAATATAATACATTATCTTTCTCTTATCTCTACACATACAATTTTGAAAGTAAAACATTCAAATGAACATTTTAGGTATCGTTTTTAGTAGGTTTTCTTGATTATTTCTCTTCCAGTTGTCTGAAACTGTGCGTTAACAAATTGGAAGAGCTTTATCTAATTTACAATGCACCTATAGCAATAACAATAAGTTGGTGCATCGCTCAAGGAATTGTTTAGTTATAAAAACAAACTTGAATTTCACTTTCAGATGCCAGCATTACATTATAATTGTCCTTGGTTCCTTCCAGAGCACTCCTGTCAAGAGTTCAAATGCACGCAGCGCGAGTTCTGCATTGCCACTGACCTGGTCTGCGACGGCATCAACCATTGCGCGGACGGCTCCGACGAGGCGATCAGCAACACATGCTCTAGTAAGTGAATAGTATAGCCATTTAAATACGTCTATGTTACATTTAATCAACAATTTGTCACTATTGGACATGATAAATTTAACGAAAAATTTGGCTTCCTTTTACTTTCTCCCCCTATACATAGTATATGGAGAAAGTATTATTTTCGTCAAAATTTTCGAATTTGAGTTGTTCGTGGAAATATTTGTGTTGGTGCTCCCTGAAAAAATAGTGGTTTTTACGTGATGTCTGTCTGTGGTAATGTGCGCGCGCGCGCGCGCGCGCGTGTGTGTGTGTGTGTGTGTGTGTGTGTGTGTGTGTGTAGATGTCTACAGAGCTAGAGCCCTACCCAATGGGCCGATTTTTATGAAATTTGGTATGTAGGTAATAATCCACGATATCTCAAGGTATTTTTTCATTTTTTGAATTTTTTATTTTTAAGGGTAATTATCCCCCAAAAAAACACCAAAAAAACAATAAAAATCAAAATTTATCTAAAACGGCTCTAACGATTTTGATTAAACTTTAGTAGTTTGTAGGACTTTAGATTTCCAACAAAATGACACCACCCGAATTTCTGTAAAAATTTAGGTTCAGGAATTGCAGGACTTAAAACATCAAAAATTCAGTTTTTTTTATTTTTCATAAAAAAATAAATACAAAAAATATTACTATTCACCATTAAAAGAGCTCAAAAAACTAAATAATTTAGTATTTTGAATTACTATTATAAGACTGGTGGTTGCGGAGAAAATTGAAATTTTCATTTTGCGGTAAACTCCAGTACGTTGTCCAATTTTATTCTTATGGGGAATACAAAAATTACTACTTCTTTCTTATTTACTGATCAATTTCATTCAAACTTGTTATGCTTGTCAAGTAAGCATTTACCAACAGGGAAAATTTGAAATATATTGCCCCTTAAAAACCCTGGGGGGAGGGGAATAGCGGGCATTTCCCCTCTTAAAACCACGAGTGTATGGATTCTGTAGTGCCTCCAAAGCAGGGATTTGGGTGGATGTTTTTTTAAAACAACTTGTTTACAAGATTTTCTGTACATTCGACCGTGCTTTGTATTCTATATATAGTAAATAAAAAGTAATTTATTCATTAAAGTTGGGCTAAAAGGGAGAAAGTATGTGTCAGTTTCCTAATTCCGTTTATTTCCAACTAAAATCAAAGATTTAAGAGGGAACTCCAGTCCTCTGCGTCTAATTTCTCCTCTTTAAGAGCCATGATAACTTTCAAAGTCTGTCCCTCCTCCTTAAATTATCCGAAATCGTTGATTTATGGTTCATTTTAAAGGGGAAAAATACCTAACGATTTAATTGGGCAGAGCTTTCATATCACAAATAGTTTACAACAAAACACCATAAATATCGAAATCTTTTTTGAACAATTATTATTTATGATAACAATTTCTCTACTAAAATCAAAAGGCACCTTTTTGCACTTTAAAATGAGCTAAAAATCAACGATTTCATCCGATATTGTTGGTATTATGGCTCGTCGATTTACCCAATCCTTTGAGGAGGGACGGGCTTTAAAAGTTAACATTGGCCTTATGGGGTTTCAGATCACATTGACAAATCTACAGGCAAATAAATAGTAGGATATTACTTATTCAAAAACTTTCCTATAGCCTATTATTTGTAACTTAAATATGACCCAACATGAGAACCACGTAACCAAAAACAAATTTAGTCTATCAAAAATAGTCGTTCGAGTCATTTTTGATCTAAATCCTAAACTTCCAGATCTTTATTCCGTGACAATAATATATTGACTTTCACTCTTTTATCTTAAATTATCCTAAATTATACACAAGTTGTTCCTGCTCATAGCTTACTATTTCATAACTAGGCACAAAAGAAACCCTAAAAATCCTAAATCTAGGACCCCGTTCCATAAAAACCAACCATATTCCATGTAGAACCGATTGTTCAAATCCCTATTATTTTTGTATTGGAAAAATATTGTTGAAGATCACACAAGTAGTTATGTAAGTGTAGTGTTTCATGGTTAATTGACATGTTAGTTAAATTTTTATTTGTAAGTGAAAATTCGTCCTTTTAGTGAACTAGTGGGTGTATGGGTAAGTGAACGATTCATTGTGAACTAGTCTGTGAGTGTGTGTGTATGGGTGTGTGGGGGGTTAGTTATTGTAAATGGTGGGGTTAAGGGGTAGTGGGATATGGGTATTGTAAGGGTATTGTAAGATTACTTGGTTAATGGTGTGACAAGGTTATGGTAAGGGTATTATTAATGCTACTTGTATAAGTATTGGATAAGGTACTAGGAGAGGTGTGGGAGTATGTGATGGAATGTGATGGTTTTTATATAGTATGTGTTAGTATATGATATGGTATGTGACGATGAAGGGTAATGAGGGGTTAATGTGATATGAGAGATTATTTTTTTGTGTGTAATTTTACAGTATCTATAGTATATTTTTGTAAATGATTGAGAGTTCTGTAAACGTATGTTTTTACATATTAGCAAAGTGTGGGGGTGAATCTTGTTTTTATTATTAGAGAATATGTGCAATGCGTGTTTGTGTATTTTTAAAAGAGTTTATACAGAGTATGTACAGACACTGGTATAGGACGATGTCTTTGAACCTTAGAGTTTCAGTGTGTGTAGACACCCGTGACCTCTTTCACTACTGTACATGGTTGAGTGCGTGTGCATGTACGCGTGTCTCCGGTCTTTCACCCATCGAGTGGTATTTAATGCTCCTCCGCACGTTAACGCTCATTCCACAAGCAGAAGCCATGACACCCTCAACGTCCTATACCTTGTGGGATGCAGCGAGCATCACCAACTTGCTCAACATAATAAGAGGCGAGGCGGTTAACCGCCTGGTAATTGTTAGATGGGGGATGCTCTGCCCCGATGGCCGCCACCACCTGCTGCCACGGCGTTACGTGGCAAACCAACCCGGGCACCTGGAGGAGGTGGAGATGCGGCTCCGGAACCTCACAAACAACGGCGAGGTGGCCCTCCTACAGAAGAGGACAATAAACCTATTTTAGAATATAAGTTTTTTTATAAAATAAATAAAAATAAATAAAAAAAAACAAAAAAAACAACAAAAAAAACAACAAAAAACACAACAAAAAACTATAGTTTTAGTCACTTCTCTAAGAATCAGTTATTCTTAGAGGCATCGCGCTGGTTCTTGGAGCGTAGTGTCGCGGGTTCGCAGGATCCAAAAATACTGTATATGTGTTTCCGTGAGCAAGATACTTCTCGTAAAAACTTTGGATTAAATTTGGTATAAACGTGTAAAGCAACTCTATTAAGAATTTATACGAGTCTGTCTAGAGTTTATAAATATATTATTAATTACCAAAAGATGATCCAAACATTCAAACATCCAAACATTTTACCTATCATACCGTATAAATAATACATCACAGATTAGCAGCTCAAAAAGGTAACAACAATATGTTACAGCTGGTAAATTTACAACGGGGAACTATATTATGGTCCGGTCATATCTGGTCATATTTGGTCATATTTTTAAAGACAAAATCACTATGATAAAATGAAAATAAACTGTTTAAGAAGATATAATAAGTATTTAAGATTTACGGTGCTAGTCCGTAATGTATAACCGGTTTTATTTAACTATACATTCTATATACTTAAACGTGTCAATTCCATAAACTAAGATGGAGGTCATTATAAAGTGTCTAACTATGCGAAATGGGTGGTTCATCCTTACGCGCCCAACACTATACAGCCAGTGAGCCTAACAACAGGGGAGCCAGAGAAATGACTTATTTCAATAATTGTTTAATATTATCAGACTTAATTTGTAAGTTGAGAAAAAGCTGTCTGATAAAATAAAAGTGGCTTTGTAGACAACTACAAACTTGAAGATATGAGTCTCAAAATCCTTGCTGCTCTATATATAACTATACTTGTACTGTAACTGTACTTGCTCTATATATAACTATCCGAAAATATAAATATTGTTTTATTTTACCGCGGTTTAATATTTTCAATTATTAAAACGGGGGACATGAAAGGTCACTCGGGGGTTTGTTGTTTTTAAGTTAGAAACTGTTAATCCTTGAATTGTGCTAGTACTGTTAGAGCACCAAATTTTACATTTTTAATTTGTATATAGTTACAATAGCTCAATATATGTTTCATTTATTCGATTGTAAAAGAAAAAACAAAAATGTATCAGCTTTAATTAAGTTTATTGGTATTTAATATTTGGGTATATTCTGACGAAGGCCACCCGAATAATAGTTTATACGATGATTAAATCAAGTTTATTTACTGCCTACGATGTAGAATAGGCCAGCGGTGTACACCCTCAACTGGGTCAGGGCGCGTGCGTGGCGGCGGGGAGGGTCAGTGCTCCGCGTGGCAACAATACTTGTCGTTATCACCACCTGTTGTCGTCGGTGGGCGTCTGACACAGTAGTCACACAGTAGCCACACAGTAGCCACACAGTAGCCACACAGTAATATTGCCACAGCAGTCTTTGCTAATAGTACACAGAGAAAAATGGAATTTGAAAAATGGATATTGGTTGTCATGACCAATATTAGTTAAACCACGATTAGTTAACGAAAGTGGTTGGCCAGGAAAGGTTATCGTAAACAAAACAACAGTTAGTTTAACTTTTTGTAGTAGTTGTTTCAAGGCAACTTTGGCTATTCCTCCGAGAGCTAAGTTAAGCCCGGGGTTCTAGGACTGTCTGGGTTAAGCATTGAGGCTAACAACTAAATGAATGAAAATGAAATGGGTTGTAACAAACTAGAATATGGGGTTATTACAACTACTTTGGTTAAATTAACCAAATCCTCAATTTTCAGTCAAGCCGTTTGGTTCGGGTTTTAACAACTACTTCTAAACAAATTATTTTAACCAATGAATTTATTGGTTAACTTAACTTATAAAATATATATATATTTTTTAACTCTCTGAGCTTAGTTAAATGAACTCATACAAATAATTGTCCATATAGTAACCTCTGACACTGGTTGAACTAACTTATAAACTTGGATTAACCAATCACATTTCTCTGTGTAGTTTTTACCTGCTATTTGCTGAGTAACGTTTGTGCTAGTGAAAATGAGTGAGCGTATCTTAATTTTGGACTTGCCTAAAACAAAAGAAGGGGCTGTGTTTTTTTACGGAGTGTTTGCCATCTCGTCACCATTTGGACTCGTATCTGGCCGAGAGCGAGATTACAGTCAGCGATTGAAACACAACCGAGTACTTATATCCAACAGTGAGATTCAAGCAAAATAAAAAACAACCCCAGAATCCCACATAAAAAATAAATATGAACAACTATTAACTATTATTTGGAAAAATACAAGATATATAAATTTGAAGTTTAGAGTAAGCATACCCCAACTAGTCCAAGATTTCTGGAGCAAATTACACTTGGATAACTATTTATTTAATAACCTCTTATCAGATTTTCAATTATAATTATTAAAAATTATTAAAAACCATATTGCAATATTAATCATTAGAGTGTAACCCTTTCAATATAAATATATTTTTAAGTATTCTTTATTATTTAGCAAATTACAATGAGTAATATGTTAATTTTTAATAAATTATCTATACATAGTGAAAGTGTGCTTAATATAGTCGGGTTAATAATGGTAAGACAGTTTTGTGGATAATAATTTTATTATTTATTCAAGTTAACTTTAATGGGGTTTTTCTTTTTTCACTGGTTTGATAAACATTGAAAGCGAAATTGTGTAATTAGTTTGATTACATTTCCATAAGAACTTATAAACAGTTACTTTAGTTTGAAATTTAAATTTACATGTTTAACATTAATAACAAATATTATTTTAAATTTCTCAATTTAAAAATGAAAAGAAAAAATAGTTCAAGAAAAAACGTTTGAGGAATGTCTGGTCCGTGGTCCTGGGTCCTTGGGGAGTTCGATGTCGGGGCTCGGAATCGTCTGTAGGCGGTTGACATCGGGACTCGGTGGACTTGGTGGTTCTTCCGGACAATGGAGTTGTGTGAGCTTCCGGTGCACGCCGATGCACACCGTTCCGGGGACGGGTTCGTAAGTAGACCATGAAAAAATAAACAAACGTGTGTAAATAGATTATTAAATAAACCACCCTAGGAGGAATAATAGTTTGAAATTTATTTCAGAAAATAAACTCACTGATTTTATTAAATTAATGGTAGCTATTCTGTTATGATTACAGTGAAGGCGGATTGGTAATTTGATTAAAATGTGCGGACTCCCAAAACTGCTGGTTGTGTGCATAGCTTCTGAAGTGCACGGTGTATTAATTTGTAGTTGATTGGGTATGTTACTCAATTTTATATTACTCAAATAAAAAACCTTGTACCAAAAATAACAAAATAAAATCATGGAACGTGTTGTATAGATTATCAATGAGTGATAGCCGGATTCTCTGATATTCTCTGATAGCAATTGCTTACATCTTTAGGCACTATGACATGTTTATACAGTTGCTCCAAGAACCAGCGCGATGCCTCTAAGAATAATTGATTCTTAGAGAAGTGACTAAAACTATAGTTTTTTGTTGTATTTTTTGTTGTTTTTTTGTGTTTTTTTTTATATTTTTTTATTTATTATCAAAAACTTAAAAACTAAAAGAGGGGGATGACCCTTTTCTGTAGAACTGCCACGGAAAGGTAACGTCAACGTGTACACGATACAGCGCCTGCATTAACCTCCTTACAACAGTCACTTTCCATTACACTTCCCATTACACCGCGACGTGACGAACGGCAACTGCTTTTGCTGCATCGTTTGATTTGGTGGCAAAGTGTGATGAAGAGTTTTATAATAAATCGATTGTGGTTTTAATTTGATAGAAATCTTGTAAAACAACAAAACTTGCCTGCTTGTTTACCAATTAATTTTGGCATTGACTGTCAATGTAGATCTGGATTTGGGCTCAATATAGGAACAAGAGTTCAAAAATTAACAATAAGAGGCTACTATTTATTTACTATTTATTATCTGTTTTACAACTGATATCTAAATGCGGGAGTGGGAGGGTTTGTGGTTCGGGGTTTTGGGATTTGAAAAATGAACCTAACGAGCGCGGGGTTGCGGCTTGGACAAAAACTGTTGTCTATTCGGTCCAACTCCGGAGTGGACACGGTGTAAATTCGTCTACCCTCTCTATAATTTGTTTAATGCGGCACAAATAATGTGTGTTTGGAATATACTATATAAAATAAATATACTATCCATATACTATCCATATACTATCCATATACCATCCAAACTTATTTTTAAACAACCCCGTTCTCCCCATAAAAAGTACCAATATTGAAAATATTTTAATTACATTGACTTAATTAAATTAAACTACAACTAAGCTAAAATGGTTTGGCGGGAATATATCGGTAGTATATTTTGTTATACTTAGTGCAATATATCTGATGTAATCGCCTATGATGTTTTAATGCGAATTTCTTTTAACTTCTTTTGTGGGATATCGTGTCCTGTTGAATGGTGTGGCCTCGTTCTTCTCGCAGCCATATTCTCTGGATCGCTGATAAAAATATCATTTCCTGTTGAATGTGTAGTTGCGACTCGGGGTGATTGCGCCTCGTTCTCTGGATCGCTGACCCCAATGGCGTCCGTCGCTCCCGTACTCCCGCACATTCCCGTCACGCCCCACCTCTGTCCACCACGGATTCCGTTGAAGTAGGTTGAACACGTCCATGTTGTAATATGTTCTTCTGATCAGGTGAAGACGCCGGTGGGGTCCCAATTGGAGTTTTTTCAATCGTTCTGAATCAAAAGTATGTGTAGCGAGTTTGTAGAATCCCAGAAACGCGTCTGCTGTGATTTTTCTTGCACGTTTAAAGAATTTTAGGTTTGTGGTTTGTGGCGGCCGGGCGTTTATCACGGCAGATGTTAGTGGGTGAGCCGCCTTGACACGGGGTTCCTTCAGTTTCGTCTGGTGTAAACACTTATCTGCACGTATTATATATTACCGTTATATTCCCCGGTTAAACGGAAAAATTTTTTCGCGACTATCTATCTTATATCTATTGTTTGATACTTAGAAATAATTTCCCTATGTAAACTATAAATTTGACTCAACTAAAATATTAAAATTCCCCATGATAAACTATAAATTTGACTCTACTAAAATATTAAAATTCCCCATGATAAACTATAAATTTGACCCTACTAAAATATTAAAATTATCACTAAATTATCACTATATAAATAGTAAGTGATACTCTAGATTACAGTAACCCCATTTTTAACACACATTATTAGGCCTTATGTAATTAAACACTCTACAACATATTATTTTGATGATTACAATTTTAATAGCCGACCTCGAACCATTCCGCGGTGCCCAACGATCCACATTTGTTTGAAATGAGTGATGTGAGAAAACTGGGATGGGATTGATAGGAATAATGGATATTCATAAAAATTGTTCTCTACACTACTCTAAACAGCTGTTTTATGGGGAACGCCTCTAGGGCCGAATCCCGCCTAGATATGGGGTTTGTTTATAAATAAATATTGTGTGGATTTCCTCCCAATCCGCATATTATCCGTGGCCACGGATAATAGGACAGATTTTTTTCTACCATCTGGATAAAGAGTAATATATAACTTGAGAATTACAAACAAAAGCACTATTATAATAATACTGATATATTAGAAAATATATTACTCTTACCAAATATAGCAGATTGTGAGGGGAAGTGCGTGTATTGTATGTATTTGTGTTTTATTATAAATTTATGATTATATGATAATAAGATGTGTACAAATTTAACATATACTAGCAAACCTATAAAACATCTAAAAAAGAAATGACTCATTACTCTCAAGTTGAGCCACATGTTTTATTTCTTGCGTGTCTAGATTAAAGAGGGAAAAGCTGAAGATATCCTCAGCCCCAGGATCGGAGAAATGCGACAGTTGCACAAAAAACAAAGGGGACACAATACGCTATTAGTGTAACGGAACCCGGTGACGGTAGCTGTCCTATCGGGTGAAAGTGGCACTTACGGCGGTACAACGCGCAGTTCACTCTCGCTTTCACTGCTCATGCGCGTTGCCGCGCCGAGCCACTACATAAAATATATTTTTAGAGAGGCATACACCTGTTTATATGGAACAACAGATAAAATTGGTCACTAAATTTACCACTAAATTTTAGCCCCATTAATCGAGTAGGATTATTTGTGATGATTATATTAAAGACTACTCTTTAATATAATCAGAGCAGAGCCCCGAAGAATATCTGATACCATCAAAAATTTGTAAAAATTTTTAGTAAATAAAATAACTGGTTGTCCCATGTGGCAAGCTGTTGGCTGATGCCATCTGCGGGGAAGAAGCTATTACCGTAGTTGGAGACTATATTAACATCTTTTACAAACGTCAATTCGACCCCCGACGATTCAAAATAATTTGAGCCTGCAAACATAATAATTTTAAAAATGTGCGCAATGACTGCACACGTAAAACCGTTAAATATATGATAAAACAAAAACTATTTAAATATTTTGTTTAGTTGATGGGATGTCGTCCAAATTTTCAACTTTGGCGTTCTTAAAAAGTCTTTGAAGGAACACTTGTTTCTCTTGACCCTTTACGTAGACGGTGGTTTTTTGTGATAACAGCGCTGCCAGTTGTCTCTTGACGCAGTTGAAGGACGTGGTTCCTTCTTGTCATGGAATTCCGTGATAACAGTTTGCATTGAAGTTCGCCCGTCTTCTGTAGTCCGGAGATGGTTTGTCAAAACTATGGGTGTTAACCTTGATGTTCGGGTGTCGGGTCCTGACGTCGGTCAACAGGTTCAGGACTCGGGGATATGATAATTAGCTTCCGAGGTGTAAATGTAACTCGGCCGTTATTAATTAAAAGATCGGAGCAGTTTGATTAAAATCACGGGTAATTATTTTTATGGTAAATTATCTTGGGTTATTTCAATCCTACACGAGTAAGTAATGTTCAGTAATGCATAGGGACGAATTAATGTTTATTAATAAACTAGCAGATGTACCCGCCCTTCGTACGGGTTGTACATAAGTGGCAGATTAACTAAAAATATTAACAACCCACATAATTTTACAATACTAAAATTACATTTTACACTTTTAAAGTAGAATTAAAGTTAACGAAATATACTATGGCAGATAGTTCTGGTACTGCTGGGTACTGTTGCCAAGTCGAGGAACTCTGTCGGGTAGTGAACGGTGTGGTTTTTGCGACTCCAAATCGGTACACCTTGGATTCGATTTTAGAAATAAAAGTACAACAAAATATTAACCCTGTTTAATTAAACATTTTAAATACTTTGATACATTAATCTTTACATTCCAATAAATTAATAGTAATGTAACGAAACATTGACAAACCACTTTTAAAATCACCAGTCTTGCCAGGTCCTGTTTTCAATATAATTGTAAATATTTCTAGGTAGTGAAAATGGGTTATAACCACTTTTAAAATCACCAGTCTTGCCAGGTCCTGTTTTCAATATAATTGTAAATATTTCTAGGTAGTGAAAATGGGTTATAAATACTAACTGGTTGGTCGGCGCTCTCAAGGCCCCTTGCTTCGTGGTCTCAACGGGCGCGGGGGGTGTGGGTGTGAGGGGTCTCAAACGTGGCAGATGGTCGTGGAATTCGTTTAATAGTGATAAGTAGGCCCAGCATTATTAATCTCCTGAAAAACAATAGCTTCGTGTACAACTTTTATATATTAGTCTGTTCCAAAAATGTCTTAACAGAATAGAATATTTTTATTTTCTCATAATACATAGTTGTAACTTTATTTTTAATCACACGGCTTGTAACGGAGAAGTGTGGGCTAAGTGTGGAGGGGGGGGGTTAATGTGATGAGGATATAATAGATTTATTTTGTGTAATTTTACATACTCTTTTATCTATTACTCTGTTATAGTATGCGTATATTTTTAATGTATCTATACTGGATAGTATATTTTTGTAATTTTCAAAACTAAATGATTGGGGTAAGTTTTTTAATTGAGAATCTTTTAGAGTTTTGTAACCGTATGTTTTACATCTTACTGTAGCAAAGTCTAGTATGGGGTTATTGGGAGATATATCTTTGAATAAACCTAGACGTGAAGGGTGAATGAAATCTTGTTTTGTAAACGAATCGGTTTTAGAGAATACGTGCAATGCGAAGGAATCGTTGTCTGTGTATATGAGATCGAAGGGGGGAAAGGTTTTCTTTAATTTATTGTAGTACATGTCGTACATGTATCTCTTACTTAGATCTAGTATTGAAAAACCTAAACATATTGGCTTATTACAACGAACCCTTCTTTTTGACATAAAGACTACGTAGTTATTTTCGTTTAATATTAATCTGTCTACAAAGGTGGGCTGTTTTATTAATCTCATAAGTTTTCTAGTGTTGTTGTACAGGAAGTGTTTATTTAAGTTATCGGTTACCCTTTCTATTGATTTACCATATATCAGGTTTGATTGGAGTTTAAAGAAATTGGATAGGGCTTTGTCTTGGGAATAGTGCATTCTCAAGTCTGTGTTCATTTTTATGTAGGGTTCTAACCAACATGATTCGTTAAATGAAATAGCTCTGTGGACTTTTTCTAATATGAGTCCCATTGAGAGAGCTTGTTTTAATGTCTCGTAGTGTATTACGTAATGTTTTCTGTCTTGAAAAGAAGATATTAATTTACCTTCTACGTGATGAGGACATAGTGGATAGTCCCTGTGATCTGAGTTAAATGGATATTTTAAATCCACTTCTAAGATGTAACCCGTACCTTCTGGTTTACTTTCTAAATGAACCGAGTCTGGAGATACCCACTTGAAACCGTCCAGAGGAAGTGGACATTTCAACATTACAGCGGAGTAAAGACCGATAATGTCATAAAAAAAAATTAGTGAGTCGGGTTTAGTGGGATCGTAATTGGGGAGTGGGGGGTGGTTGGAACTTGCGTATTTCTTTACTGCACGTGTAAATCCACCTCTTATACCTTTCATTATCATATTATACATTTTATCATCGTTTAAAAGTTCTATGCGAGTGTTTGTAATCTTGAGCATGACGTCGAAACTGTAAGCTCCTATTGTCAGATAGTAGAACATGTCGAGTTTATAGTTTTCAATACAGATTGATCTTATAGTTTCTAATTTATCAATTTCTGGATAGAATTGAGAAGAGTCTAAAAACTTCATTGTAGTATTTTTAATTCTCTTTGAAATGCATAGGAACTTTTCTATTTGACCCTTGAAAGGTATGAATTTTATATTGGCATTGACGCTAGTGAAGTAGTTTAACAGTTCTATTCCTAGATCTTTTATAATTATTGGGACAAAGTATGGTAATCGGTAGTTTATATTACAAGTAGAGTGGGCGTAGCCTCTTATTGATCCGTTTAAGTGATTGTGATCGAGAACGTAATCGTTGAACATACCTTTACCACAGATGTGACAGGGAGAACCTTCTATGGGTGGATGTGGAAATTCCTTTGGAGGTATATTTCTCTTGTACAATCTACCGATTAGTTCACACTCTCTTTCTAAAGAGTTCATAAAAGCTGTAATGTCTGAAAAATTTCTAGTTCTAATTATTTTACTGTTTTCATTGACGATATTGTATGTGAGACTTTTTATAGTGAATGTGCCTATACAATGAACGAAAGAAGTGTTTGGATCTGGTTCACAAGTATCTTCTTTGTTTAGCTGTTGTTCTATGTCGCAGTATATGACAAACGGTATTTTCAACTGTCTGTTGTAGTTTTTAAAGAACAAAAACTTGTTTCCTTCTTTTGGAAAGGTGACGGTTGGTATTGAGTGACTGTTACAGTCGAGTTCGTGAATGAGGAGTCGGTCTTGTTTATAAAAGTGTTTGAAACACTGCCGACAAACGTATAACCTAGTAGTTGTTTTGACCAGTTGTCTACCGATAAATGCGTCAAAGTTTTTAATCCACATATAGTGGTTTTTATAAAACAGTATATCTCTGTGATCGGGTTTTCTATGAGGTGTTACTTTTAATGGAGTGATTTTTCTATTTCTATCTTCTATAGAGTAAACGTTTATGGAGATGTTATTTACGTTTTCAAATGTTTGTATTTCGTCTAGTTTTACGGGAAAAGACACGCACGACCATTTATACTTATCGTTCAAATGCACGTATTTGAAGTAATTTAATATATTGTGATAATTCTTTCCCGAATCAGCCAAAATTTTTCCCATTATGGCGATTTTGAAACAGATATCGTTGCAACACGTTCTTCTACTACCCTTACCGCGGAATGGATTTACAAGAGATTTTTTTCCTCTAAGAAAGGGGGGTAGTTTGAATCTGGTAGATGAACCCCAGACTGGTTCGTATCTGTTGATACGGAGCTCTAGTTTGACAATCGTGTATATAGCCCAACCCGAACCTCGTAACTCCAAAGTGGATTTTTCTAATAATAATTTATTTATACTGGAAGAGTACTGCTGATTTAAATCAGTTAAACTGAAAACTGTCAAATTTTGAGTTTTAAAACTTTTTGTTTGCAATTCGTCGTTAGATTTTGAAAACTTACACTCCAACAACATATTATACTTTATGCTATCGTGCATTTGTTGGTAGTGTTTCAATAAATAAATAACATTCCCCCTCAACCACTCCATGTAAGTTTTAACACAAGAAAACCCGAGGGGGTTGTCAGCCTTCAGTGTAACGAGTCTGCACCTTGCAGCCGATTCAATTTGAACGAAATGGTTTTCAAATGAGGTGGCGTGTTCGTGCGTGTCAAGTTCGGGATATAAAACGCCACATACTTCACATAGCACGTCCATCGTGAAAAATGAGGAAATGGGGATTGATTGCGGATTAAATACCTTTGGGAAAATTTTAAAATTTTACATTTCTTTTTACTCCAAAACTCAATATGATCCTGTCTTGTAAACTGTTTTATATTCTTTTTTATATTTAATATTTGGTTTGAGACTTATTTCTCCATAGTTCGTGGTCTTCAACTTCTGTTATATATTTATCAAGTATTTGTTTTGCATCGATGTAACTTATAGAATCATCAAATTTTCTTTTTTTTGAAGTTGGAACTTTTATCATTCTTAAATCCTCAACATTAAGAATTTGGAAGTGGGTATCAATTATACTGGGTACGAGTGGTTTTGGTGAATTTTTTGTTATAAACATATTCAACCCCGCTTTGGGGAACTTATAGAGTAATAATAGTGCGTGTGGATATGTTACCTCATATGCGTTTTCAATATAGACATCTTTTACATCTAAATCTGGTTGAGTATAAATTAATGCTGTGTCAGTATAGTCATTTTTTTCTAAAATACTTTGTATGACATCGCAATCGTAAGGGTTTAGAAAATCTTCAATTTTTTTTAATTCTATATCTATTGGAAGATTGTCTACATAGTAAAGTTTCAATCTATTTAAAGGAGGTGTTTGGTTGGTTGCAGTCATTTGAATGAAGAACCGCGATAGCCTTCAGGAATTTATATTCCAAAAGACTGAGGAAACAATACGAACATATGTAGTTGTATTTCACCATAACAATATAGAATGTCTGGGATGTTTGAGAATCGATAGGAGCCTTCAAAAAATATTTAATTTGGAAGATAATAAAACATATGATATATATTTGAAATTGAAAAACCCACTGTCTGACTGTTGCACTCGTCTTGTTCTGACAAAAATAACAAGTGAAAACTATAAACAATAAACATTTGAAAAATTTTAAATGAAATAATTATATATAAAAAATATTCCATGGAAATTGTTGAGGTCGAAAATGAAAAACCAAAATCTAAAATACAAAGTATTTTTTTAACAAGATTAAAGGAATTCATTCAAAATAGTCCTTCCCATAGAATCGAAAAAAATGAAATGAATGGCAAACCTTCACTGATGACGGTGACACTTCTTGGAGTAGTTTTTACGATAATTTTTTCAATATCAGCCGTAAAAGTCGGAATTATTAACGCATTACTTATATTACTGTTCATAATTTCTGTTATAATTCTAATTTTAAAAAATTCTAATTAATATTATATTCTATACAAAATAATACAGATTTCATTTTCAAGTTTTTATCACTTCTCTTGTAGTAAACATTTAAAATGTTGATTTTATTTCTATGCTTGAGCTCTAAGAACTGTATGAGAAGTTCTGGATATTTTTTAAAAACTATAGCCTTTTCTAAGCTCATGATGCATCTAAACTCCATTTAATGTCTCGGAAGAATTGTGATGTTAGTTCCTAATGACGTCACAAAAGCGCTTCCTGAATAACTCAAGGGGTTGGCAGAAACCCTGGCAGTTGTACTCCTACTTTCTCCAGATTTCTCTTCGTCTGCCAATTTCTTATATTCAGGAATTTCCAATTGTTCAATTGCACAATCCCACAGAGATTTCGTATGAGGAGAGTGAATTTGATCTATTTCCAAACTATTACCTTCGAAAATTAGGGGATCGCCTTCGCATATTCGCCTTATTGAAACTACACCGATGGGCGTAAGTTTGCAGTTTGGAGTAAACGATGACACGGCTTCGTTTTTAAACTTCAATTCTGTTGGGTAGGTATTTCTGATAAACTTATACCAGTAGGCTTTGTGGCTATCGTCGAAGCAGTCCAGAATAGTTTCATCTGGTTTAATATCGGAATATTCTTCTCTAATCTTCACTATGTGAGAGTTTTCGTATTGTTGAATGAAGTTATGGAACCCGTCGCGGTTATTTTTACAAACGTCTGAACTATGAGATTCTGGAAATGCGATAGTGTTTTTTGGAAGATCTCCCGTGTACTTGAAGGCTTGACCCTTCTTATCGTCATCTTTATAAGCCCATTTGCTTATATCACCACAATACGTCTTTGGCACTCCGATATTAAGAGTATCTTCCTTACAACAAATACTTTCTCTTGTACCGGGCGGATATTGCAAAAGCCGCTTAGCTTCTACTGGTATAACAGATAGTGCGCCAATGGATTGCGAGTAGAGAAGGTTCATTTTATGCAACATAAAATACTGTTCATCCAAGTTTCTACCTTCTGTATCTATACAACGATACGCTTTTATCCTTGTATAAATGTAGGGGTTTAACGTAACATAATATAGTCCTGGTTTTGATGCATCTGTTGCTGTGTAGGGCTCAATTTTTGTTATCTTTAAATGTTCCCTATGGGTTTTAAACTCATCCCCAGCAGTACTCACCGTTGGGATATTGTTTCCATCGTCCACCGCTTGTATGAATATTTTAAAATTATTCGGGTCACTACTAACGCCAATTTTATCGCCCGGTATTCCCAATAGAGACCATAATATCTCTCCTCTAGGTACTATAAGAGTGTTTTTATCAAATACGATATTATCGGGGCAACTATTTTCTGAAATTGGTGTGATTCTATACGGTCTGGTAGCAATTAAATACGAAATAACACTATCTTTTCCTTGATAACACGAGATGGTGCTGAACAAAGTCTTTACATAATCATCCCGCTGTGTAAGACCATACTGTGTGAATAAGTCGCTAATACACACCCCGGAAATAGCCGAGCTGATTTTATTGCCATACTTATTATACATGTATATTTCACGCTCGAAAACAGTATTCATAATGAAATTTTTAAACAACTCCTCCGAATCTCCTCCAGTTTTCTTGTAGTGTGGAACAACACAGTTTTTTATTCGCGTTGTATAAATTCCGGTTGTCATTTTCTTTTTTATTTACCAAAAAAAACCGATAATTAATTTTACTATTGCATTTTCAATTTCTTAGCTGGTGGTTCTTCCTCATTTTTAAAAAGCGATGCCACATATGGTGAAAACAACCTCTTCGTTAGTGTAAGACTGACCAGAAGGGATATGTTCTGCAGGCTCGATTTTAACGCCTTCAATGAAGGCGAATCGTTATCCTGAACCGATCTGAGAATTTCGTCGACGTCTTTGGCTCCTAATATTCTAGCGATGATGTTCGATCCAGAATCATTTAAAATGGTTATTTTATCCTTTTGTAGGGACGTTGAAAACACTTCTATGTACTTTTGAATATCCGGAGGGGTAAACTTTTTTGCCTCGGTCAGTAATACCTCAAAAAATGTAAACACGTAATTCGCCATGTTTTTATCTGAACTGTTTTTACCCAAAACAGAATCAATTATGAGTCCAATTTTAAACTTTTTATAAAGTATATTGTCATTAACACCGTCAATGTCCTCTAGCTTTGCAAAACAACTCTGTAAGTAGGCGCAGGATCCCGTGTTGTACAAGTATTTAATAATGTCTTTCTTTAACGAGTCAGAGGACGATATTGATGAGGGAGGCGGTGTCCGCGGCGGGGGGAGTGTTGGTGATGGAACTATCTGTGGTTGGGAATTGCTGTTGCTGTTATTATTATTATTATTATTATTATTATTATTATTATTATTACTATCATCCATCCAATTTAAATCAGCGAATATATCTAACATTTCCGGGTTGGGTATATCTCGCTGTAAAGTGAAATCCTCTGCATTTAAAAAGGTGGGAGGGTTATTTAAAATAGTGTTCATTTTTTATAAAGAAAAAAATGATTTTTATGCAATGTTTTGTGTTTGACTTGGATGAAACTTTGGTTTACGTACAAGGAAAGGATATTTTTGTCAGGCCGTACTCAGAATCTATTCTACAAGCATTAAATAAAACACAGAGTAATATGCTAATTTTATGGTCGGCTGCTGATTTTACGTATGTTCATAACATACTTATAAGACTAAATTGGAGTCATTATTTTAAAAAGGTTCTTAGCAGAGAAGACTGCGAGGTTTCTTTTAAACTATACGGTGAAAATAAATCTTGTTTTTTTATAAAGAATTTATTGAAAAGGGAAAGTGAAATGTACAATATACAATTTATATTGATTGATGATTTAGCTTCAAAAAACGAAACAACAAATGAGTACGATTTTAAAATTAATATTGTGCCGTATAAAAATCCAAACTCCGGTCCAGATATACACCTATACAATGCAATCAAATGTTTCCTATAAATTTAGAAACCAACTCTTTGACCACAATTGGTTTATGGCGTGAATCTGAAATAATCATAGTTGAAAAATATTTAATAATGAATGATAACCTTTCGATATTATAGGGCTGAAATATAATCGAAAATACAATAAAAAATAAGACTGATAATAAAAATAATGAATTTTTTATATTCATATTATTATATTTTTATACTTGTTATCATAATGGTAATTTACAAACGCCCCAGTAGAACCTTTGAGATATTTAAATACAACAATAAATATATGTATTTCAAAGAAATACCTATGGGTATAACTGGTGTAATTTACAATGGCATTCCGTATATATATGACAAAGATTCATTAACAGAGTGTGGTGGAAAGTATGATTCGGTGTTTGAAATAAAAGGAGTTAATAATAGGTTCATCTCGAAATGTTTTATTTCTGAAAACGTTGTAAGAAGCGTGTTTGAGGAAGCCCCATCCGCGTTAGGCGACGTTGATTTCAATTTCCCCACACTCGTTGACCATTAACAATTTTTTATCTGGTATGTAATGAAAGTTGGTATTTCTGATGAAATTAGTTGGCCTGTTGTACAGCAAATCGAGAAACCAAATTAAACTGTCCGCGTTGTTGACCACGAAATCTGCGACTGGAAAGAGTAAAATGTTGAGTTTTCGAACGCTTTTATGTGTTTTTAGGAATTCATTTAAATCGCTGACGCTATAGTCCCCGTTCATGTGACCTAAACGGCCACAGTTTTTTATTTCTATAATAGTCTGATATGACTTTTTTACGTCTCTGGAATCCCAAAAATGGATGCTGTATTCTGATAGCCGTTTAAATAAATCATCGTAATAAAATATTATATTCTTTGTATATTTTGGCATCCAAATATTTACTTTGAAGGGTAAAATAAACCGATCTATTTCGTTACACTTTATAGAATCTAAATAGCGTGTAAAAATATTGTTTGTATTTAAAATATATTTTTCTATTGTGGAAATGAAATTAAAGACTTTTTTTATCACCCCCGTTCTATCAATTGGTAATCCAACTTTATTTATCCTCTCATAGAACTCTACAGAATCTCTTTTTTTTCTTTTTTTGTCTTTATAAAATTTATCAAAGACTGGCAAAACGTAAGACAGCAGTAGTTCACCATTTGTTGAAAAATTTTCATCAACTCCGAGAACGTTTCGCCTATAACTGCATGTGGCGTTAAAGGAATTCAAATTTGTATATTCATAAAAAACCCTCGAGTTACAAACAAACGCGTAATCGTTTATTGAGGTATTCTCCAAAACATATTTAAAAAACGTCTCAATAAAAGTGTTATAACGTGGGTTGAATTCTTCCCTCTTATCATAATAATTTTCAATCATTTCTAAAAATTGGCGAAAGAAGAGTTCAACAAAATCTTTAAACTTTGGATTTATTCTTCTAGCCACCCCCACTATTTTTAAACACCCACTTTTAAGCTTCATTATGTAGTTTTTCTTCTCTGCTAAAAACATTGTCGTTTTTGCTTCATAATCTAGGGTTAAAGAGATAGTCTCTAAACCCAAACCCTCTCTTATGTACTTATTCAAGACGTTAGCCACATCGATATCAAAATTCTCTTGTAAAATAAAAAGAGAATCTGTATCTCCGTAAACAACAGTCATCTTTAGTTGTTTTTCTATATAGGATTTGATTAATGAGTGAATCTTTCTTCCGTATGACGTTACAAGTGCCGCACAGGGGAGGTCACGCATCCGTCCCTTTGACGCCAATAACCCATAAATGGAGTTGGCTATGAGTTTGTATGCCTTGTTTAGATAGACATTTTTTGTTTTTTTCCTCTGCTCAATTAAATATTCCACTATAACAGACAGCGGAGCTTTTAAAAACTGTCTTTTGATTGTATAAAATCTGTCCATTTTATTAGTTCGTCTCAGGAATTCTTTAGCAAGGGGAGAATTCTGATTTAGATTATCGATGACGTAATTGGAACTTATATTAAATTCCCTAATAATACTGGGATACAAAGAAGTAAAATCGACTACCGAAATTGGTCTGTTAACATAGACGGTTCTTTGAGCTTTCAATACCGTTGCACCGCGATACTGTTTGTTAACTATGGACTCAAACATATCTCCGGAAAATGTACGATCCTCTACAAGTTTAAATGGTACACACATGCCCTGTGCGGGGTACATTATCGACGTGAACTTACTTATAATCTTGGACGTCGCTTTGCTCATGTAGTCAACCGTATCACAAAAACATATACTTACCAAAGGTAGTAAGTGGTGAATTATTTCCTTTTTCGCATATATTTCTACTGTCAGTTCAGAATCGCGTGCAACGTAATCGCACATTTGTTGAAGAAATTCTAAATCTTGCCCACTCTCTGCATAGTATTGGTTTAGTTTCATGAAAGACATGTCTAATTTATTTTTGCCCAGTTCTACTTTGGCTATGTTTTTTAGTGAAAATGAATTGTATTCGTTGGAGTGCATGCGTTTGAGATAAGCCATTACGTCGATGATTTGAAAACGCTCACAACATACCAAGGGACTTTTAATTCCTATTAACATTTTGTTTATTTCTTCTACTGAATAATAGTTTCTCGCCAATCCTAAAATTATCATTCTATTTAAAATAACAGGAAAATCAAATTCCAATATATTGTATCCGATTAAAAACGACGCTTTTAATTCAATTCTAAAAAAGTCACATAGTGCTGCTACAAGTTTCTTTTCTTCTACAAAACACTTATAAATTCTCTTATCGTCTGTAGAGTCTATTTTTATGTTCGGATTGGGCAGTAATAAATAAATTATTTCCAACTCTTTATCAAATCTCTTACCGCTGACGGTACCTATAACGAAAGAAACCGAAACAATCTTTTCATCGGGAGCTGCCCCATTGGGTATAACATCATACTCTCTACCTTTCACCACCTCTATGTCGAACGAACACACCCTTTGATTTGGGACTGTCTCGAAACCATATAATTCTTGTAATGTATTTTTAAAAACTCCATAGTAAAGAAAATCTTTGTTTTTACGTTTTTCAAATTCAAAGTATCTCTGCAGAGAAGAGGGGGTGAAGTTGATATCGAAAATATGAAAGAGCGACTTGTTGAAGGTTAAAAACTTTTCAAGACCTGGTAGGATGTGAACACTATTAACGTGAACAAACGCTGACAAACCCCTAAGACTATCTATGTAAACCACATCTTCCACAGTTATTTGAGACTGAGTTCTCAGATTCGCCAAACTGTCATTGTATGTGATTTTATATATATGTTTACCAAAGAAATCGTGAGCTTTTTTTTCAAAATCTTCCTTCTTCTTTTTATGAATTAATAATTGCAAATAATAACAATTATCACTATTTAAATTTAATTTTCCACATATAAAATTACAATTGAAGTCAAATCCAACGTAATCACCCTCGGTGCTCGTCCACTTTGTAATAAAATGATCTCCCTCTTCGAACATTAGTCCGGACTGAGGCGAACCTATAAAAAACCTATATATAATAAAAAATGTTTGAAATATTTGTATTATTTATTATTGTTACAATTGTAATGTTAAAGCCAGATTCAATTCAAATCTCATTTCCAAAGTATGATTACAAAAAGTTTTGTGACAAATTCACAGGATCGTGGGACGGGGAAGATTGCACTTGTAAACATCCAGATTTCATAACAAACAACCACTATAACGGAAATTGCGATAGGGTTGTCGATATTAAATGTATAAAAATATTCAACTCGGGGGGAAAGTTATTGAACTTCAATATCCAAGATCCTTACACTGAGGGTTTCTGTGACTGTGGCAAATACTATTCTTATGATGTTTCGAGTCGTAAATGTGTTTTGAGAAAGTTAAATATGAGGTTGAGCATCCCGGAAAGGTGCGAAGATGGATATTATTTTGATGATAAATATAAAACCTGCTTGAAAAAACTCTGTTCCTGGGACATTTTAAACCCTCTGGAAAAAATTGACCAACACGCTATATCACCCACCACATGCAAGTGCGATTTTGAAAACGGTTATGCCCCCATTGCTTTAGTTAACGGCACAATCGGCTGTACAAAAGTGCTCAGAGGAGGGGCGTGGTCTACAAATCACATAATTCTATTAGAGAAGTCTGGAAATGGCCGGAAGATATCGCATTTGTACCCACTGTCAGCACTCGGTCCCAGATTTGCAAAACGCATAAGCGATATTAACGGTGACAGTGGAGCTTTTATGCTGGCCATAGAGCAAAGTCACGGAGACTGGCTGAAAGATTTATTTTCTAGGGGGGTTAAGATCGACTCCTCTGGTGACGACTATGACAAAGCCTTGGGGTTTTATGAATCGATGACTAATATATTAACTGTTAAAATTAAAAATGAATGAAAGTTTTAAACTGATTTCTCTGTTATTTATTTTCTTATCAATATTTATTCTGTTTAAAATATCAATTGAAACTGTTTATAGATATTTTGTCAATGAAAAGTTGAACGAAATACTTGGAATATCCAATAACGTAAATACAAAAGAAATTAAATTCAAATCAATTTACGATTTTGACAATACGTTGACGATTGACAGTTTCAAATTAATTAAACCAAAGAAAGTACTTTTGGAGGTAAGGGGGTGGAATGCTGACGGATTTAAAATATATTTAGATAATAAATTAATAATCAGTAGAAAGTGTTTGAATGGATTTTACTATACAAAAAATGGTTGTTCCAAAACAAACGCATGTCAAGACAGGCGGGATGGTGAAATAGTAGCAGATAGTCGGAATAAAAATATGTTATACAAATGCAATGGTCACAATGGAGTAAGAGACATAATCTCGGCATATGGTGTGAAACTATTGAAACCATTGAAACCATTGAAACCATTGAAACCAAAGGAGGATGTGACGAATAAACTCGGGGGAAATTGTGATTCACATAAAGCCGTCCCGGTGAACGTACCAGACATGTGGACTTCCTCTGACATGTATAAGCAGTGCGTAGACGCATTTTGGAATTTCAAATTCTGTCCCAAGGTTGAGAACACCAATTACTCGAAAATTTTGGAGGAAATCAGAGATGTTTTAGATGATGGAATCTTGTATCGTCCACTAAATTTAGATGTATCGGTGTTTGATGAGAACGTCCAGAATTGTGTTCCCTTTGATTATGCACGACATTATAAAAACGGTAAAATACCTCTACTGTATAATGACATTTTCATGTTAGATCACAGTAATGTTCTACCCACGGTGGTATACAATTCAATTACAAAGAAAAAAGAATCGATACCCAACCTTCACGAAAATGACAATTATAATGACCGAGACAAAGAGGAATGTCTTTCACAATACCAAGAATATACGAACGGTGAATTTTTGGGACTGTTAACAGTAGCGTATTCCAATGTAATTCTTTCGTGTAGATGCGGCAAACCCGTAAATAAACTCGTTGTTGATCAAAATGAAAATCCTAGTTTTTGGGGGCGTGGTTTTTTTGGAGAAAACTCTTACACCGATAAAAAACACAACATTCATATCTGCGAAGGTCATCTCCATAAGTTTATACCCACGTGTGTGGAAAACATCGAGTGTGTTAATGCAGACGGGTTAATTCCTCTGAAATCACCCGGTGTTGGTATAACGAATGATTTTGATTTAAGTTTCTGTTCAAAAACGGGACGTTTACAATACATCCTCCAAAATAATATAAAAATAGATAAATTCTGTAAAAATTTAAAAAAATATCGAGTTCACCCATACTACAATATTCCAATAGATTGTAAAAAGAAGAAAATTCTAAAAGATTTATCTTATAGAGATTTATCTTTAAACACTTTTAAAATTAAAAACGATTCAATATTTAAAAACGATATTAATGCGCTGAATTTGCATTTTTTGGGGGGGGTTCTACCGTAAGGGTATATAAAACCACTTTCCTTGTGTTGGGAAAAAATTTATCACGGCGCGGCTTCACGATACTCACAACCCGTTGATCTTTGTCGAGCAAACACTCGTATATGGTGTTGGTAGTTAAATTATCGCTTGGTGTGCATATCTTGTAACAAATGCCGTTTCTATCGGCCATTTCGCTCGATGTAAATTTCAAGTCGACGGTAGACTGGTATTTTGTTTTGTAAAGTCTTTCGCCGTGTATAAAGATACTTCCGTCGGTTTTTATATTAGATTTGATATATTCCGCATCAAAACTTTGAAATAGAATTGTACTATTATTGGGTGAATGAGTTTTGCGAATCTTTTCTGCTAGGCGTTCTATAAACTCCATTCTCACACTAGCGCCAAAGTGTTTCGAGTGAGCGAGGTCTATAAAAATTAAAACATTCCCCACCAGTTCCGCCACGAATGTTATGTTTTTTAAGTAAAAACTATATTCCCGTCCCCATTGTTTGTAAAGGGGGGGTTTTAAAGTAAAGCTTGTAGTATTGCTTGTAAAGATTTCATAGTTGGAATAAAAGTTCACTAAACCCCTTTCCCCGTCAACCTTTGGGTATTCATTAGTGGGTGTAATAAATGGATTTTGGGATACATTTTCAATGGAACAAGTAAGGTACTGTTCATCTATATGCAAACCGTAAGTAAGAGCGGTTTGTAAATACAAATTCCTCGAGTTCTCGTCCGCACTCAACGGGTTTTCAAGCTCTATTACACATTTGTTTTGGAGACTGTATATATTTACCTCGAGATTTTCTAAAGTGTACAGAATAAAACCCCCCTCTTTTAAATAGATGTTTTTTTTTACCAAAAGACCGTTTTTAATAATATCATATAACAGCGAGCTTGGCATAATTTCTTCTTGCGACTCGTAGCAAATTTCCAACGTAGTCCAATTTAAAAATATCGGTTTAGTTTTCAGGAGAGTTTTTTTCTCTATGCGAGGATTTTTACAGTTCGTGTATGCTCTGAGATTGTTCCAGTAAATTATAAAATTAGTCTCTATTGGTTTTAGAGATTTTTTTATCACCTCTACCGCGAGAGGACTCTTTCTCCGGATTTCGCACTCAAACTCCATAGTGTTTTAAAAGTCTTCTTTGGCGGTGGGATAAGATATACATAATATAAAACTCTTTAATGTTAATAATATCAGAGTATTGAAAATAATAAATGTAACAATAATGTGCATAGTATTGTGTTTTTATTCTCCTGCTTCTATACGTTGTAAATTTTTTATCACACATCCAACAATTAAAAACTTTGAACGAAGTGTCTGAACTCCTCCTGTCTACTAACCATAAGTTGATTTCCCTAAAACAGTTTTTATTATTAACTAACGCCGGTATGATCAGTTTGTCCCTATGCTCAAGTATAAAATCTCTTTTCATCGGCATACGCGCCGAGATATATAGCCAATGCTGATATGTCAAAAACCGCATACATTCATTGCTCATATTTTTAAAGTTGTGTTTGATAAAATATAGTTCGTGAAACAGTCTTTTCTTGTTAAATTGTTTTTCAGTTTTTTTCACATGTTTAATAAAAAAACGAAAGGGGGTTGACCAGTAAAGTGCTCTAAAATAGTTTACTTTGTCTTTTAAACTTAAATAACTTGGAATGATTTGTTCCAACACCAATAAGTCCAATTGTATAAATTTCATTTATAATAAAAGATGAGGTTATTCTGTTTAAAGTGTAAAAAATATACAAAATCGGAAAATATAAAAAAGGTTTTGATATATATTAGGGGGAATAAGAGGTTGCAGTTAAAAGCTCGCTGTTTTGTTTGTAATGTCAGGAAGTGTAAATTCTTACCAAATGTACAGCTCCGGTGATAATAATTACAACAGTTGTGGTGATATAAGCACGAGTGGAATTGACTATGACGATGATGAGTATATAAGCCTTAGTGATAATGATATTTATGAAAATTCTGAAAATACTCAGTATCACAAGGAGTATATTTTGAAGCATGTAAAATTTGCATTTAAGAAATTTGGAGACATAGAAAGTTTGTTTTTAAAATATTTCATTATTATTTGGTATTTGTTAGATATCATTTCTCTACCACCCCAGAGTATAATGGAACATGTAATACCAAACGAGAATGAAGAAGAATTGTGTGAGCCTTGGAAGTTCTTCTCTATTATGATAAAACATTACAAGAGATATTGTTGTTCTGAATACAAGTTATACAATATAAAGTCAACTTTGACTGAGACTCTTGAATTGCAAGATAAACTGTCTAAATACTTGAGATTACCGCTAGATAATTCTTTTATACCAAGAATAAAAGAAATTCTGTGGCATTATAGACACCATAAAACCGTCTGTAATATCGAATCAATTTATAAAATTTTAGCAAACATAATAGATTTGGAATAATCACAGACTGGGCGTCAAAAAGTATTTAAATAGTGGTCTTGGAATGATGTTCTCAACGGTTTTATAATAATTATGATCTTCATGATTCATATAAGAGTTATTGAATGTAACGCTACAGTATAGATGCAACATGGCGTGTAAAACGGCATATACCATATGGGTTACAAAAAATTCTACCTCCACAGATTTATTTTGAGAGGTGGTTATGTAATCGTTGTTGTACAAAATCTCTGATCTGTATCTATTGTCTATTAAATTCAATAACTCTTTAGAATTGTAAAAAAAAACTACAGCATTTTTAATAATAACGGGAATGATAAATTCGTTTGTGTATTTTTTTCTTTTAGATTCAAAGAGCAATTTTATTTTAAGGTCACTTTCATAAGTAACATTGAGAAACGACACTTGGCCCATCTTTTCTATTTTAGGTATCAAAAACAGGTGTTCGCTGATTAAAGAATAAACCTGTTTCAAGTCTATTATGTAATTGTTATTATTATACTCTTCAGAGTTTTTAAGCTTATTCATTATGGCAGATATTCCTTCGGTCCACTTTTTTATAATATTAACGTCGGTCTTTTCCTCCAAATCAATAAAAGATTTTACGTGTCTGCTCGGTTCTGACACTAAAAAGATTAAAAACGATTTAATCTCGGTAAGAGTAACGTAGACATCTTTAATCATCTGTTCGTAGGGGGTTTTTTCAGATGTATCAGTTGTTGCTTCCTCTGTAATATCGGAATTGTTTCTTTCTTGTAATGGAGTTTTCTTTAAAAAGTTAAACCACAGTGTCGGGTTTGTTGTCTTTATTTCACTTTTATAAGAATCATATAGTCGTTTGACCTCATCTTTTGGTACATTCGAAGCCGCACAAAATCGCTGCCACTGATTGTACAAATTCTTACTATTCATGTTTTTTTTTATATATAAATAAAAAAGGATGGAAAATACAAATCCTATTAATGGTTTTGATACTCCTATTTATTGTATAAAATGTACAAATTTCACAGCAAACAAAGATCCGATGGTGGTTAAACGTGAAACACATCACTTGAAAGCTTTGTGCGTTAAATGCAATTCTAAGAAAAATAAATTTCTCAAAAGAAATCGCCAAATTACCGCTAAAGAAAAAGAGATCGAATCAAAACCGGACATTATTAACTCTGATACCCCTGAACAATCTGATGAGCTTTCGTAAAAAGGATTGCCACGCCGGAAGCGTGTGTATGTACACCTTGTTTGAAATGTAAACTATTGCAAAAGACGTCACGATATTTAATGTAGTCGGATTATTACTGTCTATCCAAAGGGATTCATAGGGGCGTTCAGAGTATTCTTTTGATGAGGGGTGTATCAAATTTATTAACTTGATTGTTTTTAACGATTTATTTTTTTCTCTTAGTAGAAATATACTTTCAAAATCAATATATCTATAAAATACAAAACCGTTTATGTTTAACTGATTTGCTCTAAGAATAATTTTACAAGTCTGCGCACAAAACTCATATTCTTTTTTCAAATCGTTGTACAGAAGAACTTCTTTGTTGTCCATTTACATATATTTTTTATATCTTGTTAAGTCGAATTTCCTTTACTCTTTCACAACTGCACATCCACCCGCAGTGTTATCTGTGTTTGATGAGTCGTGGAGTCTGGGAGTTTTGTCTCTGAAAGCTTTGATTGCTGAATTTATAACGTTTCTGTAATTCCTCTCGATGCATTCTTGATTCTGTTTGGTTGAAACTCTTTTAGTTTTTTGTGGCTTTTCGCGCAAAATATTTTATGTATGCTACAAGTCTGCGCACAGTTTCTTTTTTCATCTTTTGTTGTCCATTTACATATATTTTTTATATCTTGTTAAGTCGAATTTTATTTGGTTTACTTTTTCACAGCTGCACATCCACCTATTGTTCACCTTCTTGCAGTCAAGTATATCTGTGTAATTTTTGATTATGTGTCGCTTTATAGATGAGTCGTGGACGGTTATACTGGGGCATTGGTCTCTGAAAGCTTTGATTGCAATACTAATAGGTTGATAAATTTCAGTTTTGATAGAATCAATGAATTTATAATGGTTCTGTAATTCTTCTCGATGTATTCTTAATTGTTCTTGATTCTGTTTAGTTGAAACTCTTTTAGTTTTTTTGGGTGGCTTTTCACAAGAGTCACTCAATGCCAGGGAATGTTCTGAGGCGGTATCGCTGTCAAATTCCTGCATTGTAGTTTGCTGGTCTCTCGGTTCTAGGGAATGTTCACTGTCGTATCCCATCGTAGTATAATGAGTGGTGGTCATATTTTGCTTGTATTTATACAGTTTAGCCGAAATTATCTTTTGTAAAAAAATATTACTATAATTCTTGTTATAAAACAAATATACAATATCTATGTTATTTTTTTTACAAATACTAGCTTTAACTAGATCGCGGTTTATAACTCTTAAACATTGGAAATGGAAAGGACCCTGCAATTCAAAAGCCAATTTTAGTTTTGGAATGTATATATCTAGTTCAAAACGAAACCCCTCAATTCTTTGATTTATTTTTATTGGATGGTAGTATTTTGGAAGAATTTTATAAATCTTTTTGTATATCGAACGTTCCCACTGAGAATTGAATTTTAATTTTCCTAAAACAACTCTTTTGGATTTTATTATCTTCAACATTTTTATTTCAGAATAAATTGCACATTTTAGCACATTTTATCAGGGTGTTTTAAATGTAGGCGCTTTGGATAAGTAGTACAGTGTGTTGCTTTGCAAGCCGGCTGCGTACGGATCACATTTCTTTAATATTAGAGGAAAAAAATCTATAGCAATTGTTGGATAGGTTATTTTAGACTGTAAAAAATCGTCTGCCTCATTTATATTGTTGAACGATTTATTTATCATACTGTATTCTAGAATATTATTTATATCACTAACGTCGACACTTTGTATAAACAACACAAGACGATGTTTCAATATCAATTCTCGTCTATTTAACCAAATTCTTTTTTCTAAAGTTGAGGAGCAAACGTCTTCTAAAAATATTTTTCTTGTTATTTTCGGCCAAGCACATTTTAAAATTTGTAATTGTTGGTTTAGTATGTCCCCATCCTTGATATTAGCATAGAATTCTAACGGACTTTTGTTGTAAATACATCTTACAACATTATGATTTGTATACCCGAGCAATTCCAAAATCAAGTTCATTTTTATTCAAACTATAAATAAAATAGATGGTTTACGTATATCTAGCTTTAATATTAATCATATGCCTTTCCACTTACTCGGTGTATTACGCAAAAACTGCAAGCCCCGAAAAAACCGAAAGGGCCGAAAAACCTCAAATAGAGGACAAAGATGATTTAAAACAAATTTTAGATAAACTGTCCCTTATTAAAGTGGACAATTTGGAAGATTTCAGGGGTTATATGAGGGGGCCTACCGAAAATATAAATACAATGTTGAGTTTACTTAAAACCCTTAAAGAACATTACGATAAACTGGATACACCATTAAATGAATTTTCGAAATTAAAATCAAACTTGGAAACAATTAGCAACTCAATTACACGGTTGGAAAATCAACAGTTGTCCACACTAATCACGAATATGCAAATAGAGTTGCAAGGATTAAAAATCATAAATAATGAAGATGTTTCAAATAAAATAACAGAATTAGGAAAGAGCATTGAATCATTAAAGTCTCTCATTTCTGCACTCAAATTGCCAGAATCTGAAATGGTAGTTTTAAAGGGTCAGATTACGGACTTTCAAAATTCTTTAGGTATACTTAAAGACATTAAAGAACATTGCGATAAATTGGATACACCATTAAACGAGTTGTTGAAATTAAAAACGCTATTGGAAACAATTAGCAACTCAGTTACGCAGTTGGAAAATCAACAGTTGTCCACACTAATCACGAATATGCAAAAAGAATTGGAAGGATTAAAAATCATGAATAATGAAGATGTTTCAAATAAAATAACAGAATTAGGAACGAGTATTGAATCGTTAAAGTCGCTTATTTCTACCCTCAAATTGCCAGAATCTGAAATGGTAGTTTTGAAAGGTCAGATTACAGAATTTCAAAAGTCTTTAGGAAAGACTAGCGAAGATGTTAAAGAAGTTATAAAAATACTAACGAAAATAGAAAAATTAAACATTTCCGATGAAGTCTCCAAAATAGAAAACAATCTAAAGCCCCTTCCTGGAATTTTAAAAACCAGCGCCGAAATTAAAACGAGTGTTGATGATTTAAAACCCTTTATTGAATCTCTAAAATGCAGTCCAAATCTTCACGATATTGAAAGTAAAATAAATTCTCACTGGCAAGAACTATCAAAAACGCTAGGTAGAGTCGATAGTGTCGTTAAAAGTTTAAAGGATGTTAAGGAGCTTATTGAAAAAATACCATTAAATCAAATAAACAAAATTTCTGATGTGGTAAAAACCTCTTCAACAATAAACACTAATTTGCAAGCCGTTAAAACAGACGTATTAGCGAATAAAGAACTTGTAAATCGAGTAAATCTTAGTCTAGCTGACATTAAAAGTAAAATTGAAACTCTTGATTTGACCCCTTTACAAGAAGTCAAAGATAATATTTCTCAACTACATGCTGTGTTTGAAAGAGTCATTAAAACTTTAAAACCAGGAGCGCGTAATCTACTGCGAGACGGTGTTTTGATTTTCAAAGATGATCAAAACCAAGATTACCCTGTTCACATTAAAATCGCAGCTTATAGGATAGGGGAATTGGAAAGTGAAATTAGGAAATCCTTAACCAAAGACCAAGAAAAGTTTAAAATTCAATTGGTAAATGGTCTAGTAGAAGTGGAGTATTCGCAGGGGTTCCATATGGATAATTCCATTCGCGAATTACTAGGATTTCCTAGGGTTGATGGTCCGATATTTTTAAAACACTACAAAGCTACCAACCCTAGTAACATAGAACACATTATCTTAGAAACCTTGGTTCACAAACATAGCGTCGACGCAATTACTAGGAAGATGAAAAGTGCCGTACACGAGCAGATAAGTATTGTAAATAAAATACCCAAAAATTTAGAAACTATCATAAAAAAATTAGAGGAAAACAAGATTCCAAAATCTGTTGCTATAGCTGCGGATCATATAAGAAACAACTATTCTGAAGCTGAAATGTGTTGGGTAATCGATATTATATTTAAGAGTCACGAGTTCAACAAGGAATTTAAAAAATATTTAAACATTCCCTGGAACGCTGATTATACATTTAAAGACATAATCAATTTATTGGACAAGAAAATTGACGTTCAAATTCAAAAAATTGTCGAGAAGCTCAGAATCGGAACCGTTGAGACTTTATTAGATAAGCAGACATATTTTGAACATTATCATCTATTAATAACAGCAATAGACTCTCAATTTAATGCGCTTGAAAAGAAAGTAGTCGCCACAATCACTGCGTTGCTAAATAGGGGCGGTGGAAAAACAATCTAATGCAATCTAATGCAATCTAATGCAATCTAAGTAAAAATATTTGTCCCAGATAGTGCAGGTAAATTAAACATATTTCGACTACGCGAATAAACTAACCTATCTTCCTCGTTATCAATCCGTAAAATCTTTCTTTGAACATCTTCGTACATAACCGATTTGAGGATTTCTTTTCTTTCTATGGTCGCGTTCCTAGTTATGGGAGAAATGTCACTTTTAGGAAATATTGCCAGTGCTAAGAGTATTAAAGTGTAATTAATCTCATTAGATTCGATTCTATTTAAAAGGTTTGAAATGTTAATCATAGAACAGAGGGGGCCCATTATACGTAGATAGCTATGAATGTCAGTGCAATATTCAATACAACATTCGGGGAAATCATCGTACCACGTCCGGAGCCAAGGGAGTTGTTGCGTTTGAGTTTTTCTATACTGACAAAATATTGGATTCGGTTCTCCGTCAAATTTGATAACCACGATATTTTTCGGCTTTAAAAGGTCAATAAAATCGCTCAATTGTTTGTACAAATTGATATCGCGCAGATCGTGTTCGTTATAAAAATTTACCTTTTCCGTCTTTAAAATGTGCACAGAATCTAATTTCTCTTGTGTTGGAACCTGTTGGTATTTTTTTATCATATTAATCGTGATGTTAGTCCTTCCAGTCGGAAAACCACACATTTTGGCGCTTACTCTTTTAATCTCCTCATTTATCATTTCATTAAAAACTTCCTCTCCATATAAGTCAACACCGACTACATACAACTTATCTGTTAATTTAACACTCCCACCGTGCATTGTCCAATAAAAATACTCTAATGTTATAAGATACCTCCACAAGCTTTGATATATATTCTTCTTTAGATTTGAATCTTGTATTTAAAATGTCTTGTTCTAGTTCCTTTGGTATTTTTAAAACTGTTTCGTGATTCAAAGCCCACATTGGGCATTTCTTCATGTAATTCCTAACAACACAAGATTTTATTTTTTTAAAACCCCCAAGGTCTTTCATCGTATAAAAATCATCCACTATCACAAATTCTAAATTTAACCTTTTCATAGACACTATCAAGAGCTCAAACAACTCGTCGGGACTCCATCTATGACTCTTTGTCATGTCAATATCCGCTATGACGTTTGAATCGTGAAAATTTACAACCCTGTTGTATCGAAACAAGACAAACTTATTAGGAATTAGTGGTGGTAATATTTCCAACCTGTAGTTTAGAATGTGTAAAGTTTGTTTCTTAAATATTACTATTTTTTCCGCCATGTAAAAAAGGAATGATAGATACTAACATTCAATCCTGTTATATAAGGTGTTTAGTTGATCAGATAAATCCCGAATGGATTGAAAAATGTAATTTCGTAAGCTTGTACAGCAACAAGAGTAAAAATAATATCACAACGTTATATATCACGGACGATGGGAAAAAGATACTGTACATAACAAATAAAATCTACGTTTTAAATTACCAAGACGGCAAACCCTGGAGTCAAAAGTATGAAAAGTACCTAAAACATCTGTTTCCAAAAGAATTAACCATTTCTATGTTTTCTTACAGCGGTTTATACTTTAATGAGTTTAAACACGGGGATAGTCTACTGACTCTATCTGAATACATGAGAGTTGAAACTTACAATCCTAAAATAATTTGCGGGTTCTTAGATGGTTTGAAAAATTTGTTAAAATATCATTTAAGTATATTTTGTTTTTCAGAAAACCTACTATTGGTAGATAGAAACAATGAAGAAATATTGTTGCCATCTTATAATTATATAGTTTCTCTCGCCCATCCTATTCCCGAAGAATTGTTTACGGTTTTCAAAAACAAATTACACCCCAGCGTTTCAAAACATATGAAAACTTTAAAACTAAAAAATAACGTTGCCAACACCGGCTTGTACAATCCCTCAAAAATGAAACAAATCTGTACTCGAGTAATAGAGAGAAGCGCAGCGAATGACCGAGTTTACCTTCTAAGCTCTATTATATATTATTTTTCAACAATTGGAACCCTGTGGAAATTACAAAAACACTGGACACTGGGTGCAAAGAAAAATCAAAAGTGTGTTGGTCTATGTTCACATTCTAAAAATCATACAAATGTTAATTTAAAAACAATGATTCACAATTACGTTTGTGTAGATCTTGTGAATTTACCAATTAATTTTAAAAAAAATAAATTTCTTTATACTGAATTTATAAAACATGTAAACGATTTGCAGTGCTACCTTGAGAATCTAAATTAGCTGTGAAGTAATCAGTGGCAGTATTGTTTTTAATATATAGTTTACTAATTCAGAAAAGGAGTGGTCGGTTTTCATAAAATAAAACAAAACCTCATCCGTGAGGTTGTTTATTTTAAAACAGGGGTTTTTCTCTTGTAAATTCAACATATATTTTTTATAGGGATCAACAAAATTAAAAATCACCGCCACGTCATTTTTCATTTCTTTATAAAGATTCTGACGCAACTCGGTGGTAACGTTTCGAATACCGATGTTTTCTATATTAAAATTAGCCAAATTTTTTGTCCCAGTTATATTTTTAATTGGTTTTGCAATGCGTAAGCTCGAAAGGCTTAATCCAAATATTATAATGTAAATATAAAGTTCTGGTTTTTTATAAAAGTTGAATACTTTTCTCATGTAAGCTAAAACTACGTCAAACTCGTGATCCTTGAAGATATTAAATTGAAAAAACAGATATTGTAAAATATCCAAACAGTCTTCGCGACTACAAACGTTCTGGGCATTTTTTACTTTCATTTGAAACCTGTACCATCCATAATTGTCGTCTCTATTAAATTTAGCCCTGTTGAACAACGTTTTCGCTTTATTATTTAGATCTCTGGATATTTCTTGGGGTATTGAAGTCGGCATAGTAGACGTGACTGCCAAGGCACACATAAAGGGCAGTAGAGCAGAGTAGTTGTTTGTAGAAGAATTTGTATCTTGTAGAAATTGAATAAATATTATATTACTGGCTATGACATATTCAATGTTTTTATCAGCCGCTTCCCAAACGCAGATATATCTCATTAAGTTGTTGGCTAACATAAACACGTCACGAGGATGAATTTTATACAGGGTTTCAAGAGTAGGAATGATTATCGCGTATTTTTCTATGACCTCGTTAAACCAAAATATTTTCTTAATGTTACTGTTGAAATCAAATAAATTCACAGAGTCTGTAAAACATTTTCTATTTTCTTCTGATATATCATTTACATTTAAGTTTTTAAAAATCTGCTCTATTTGTAATTGATTAAAGGGTTTAAATTCCACATCTGTTCCATTTATTTTTCCAATTATAAGCTTTACCCAAGCATAGAGCTGTTTTAACGACGTCAAACTAGACTTTACATTTGTGTGGACAAACATGTCCAGATTTTCTGGCATCAAAAGCACAGTTGGTACCACTTGTTTATCTTGGGACATCAAAGCTATCCTTATAATATCCTCTTTGTCGACTCTATACAACAGCTGGCTATAATCAATAAAGAATACCATTTCATCAGTTTCAATGTTTTTAAATATGTAGGAGGTGTCGTTCTCTGTAATATTTACGGGAACGCCATTATACTTATAAATGTGTTGGTCAAACTTTAAACCGTGTAAAGTGTTCATTACGAATGAGGAGCCGGCTTACTCTCCTTCTTTATTTATATAAAAAATATGTTGCGCTATAAACCGCAATCTACAAAAACCCCTGATCTGAAAACGATTTTAAAAAGAAAGTTGATTTACAAATTATTGGTTAAATTCCTTTTATACATAAGTTGTATTACAATATCGTGCTACTGCTTGCTGGATTATTCAGAATCTAATTTTCACACTGTAAAATACTTATTGCTGTATTCGTCTATCATGTCTCAACTGTCCTGTCTCGCTATTATGCATTTGTCTTAAATACTTGCTAATATCTTTGGGGTTTATATTTTTAAATAAAGATCTCCATTGATCATATATCGGCAGCAGCATGATATCTGGTAAATCATATCCAAAACTATAATATCTAATGGTTTGTGTAACAGACTCCATTTTGAGGCGCGTTATTCGACACAAAACCTGGAGTGATAAGCCCGTAATGACGACCGACTTTGATGGTTTGATGTTTAACGTTGACCAGAGTCTAAGTAAGTTTGCAATGGATACTTTAAAACTGTGTTTTTTTCCAAAGTCGTATATCTGAGAAATTTGATTTTTTGTGCCAGAAACTATGGGGCATTCGTAATCGTTCCCACAAAAAAATACGAAATAAAATAATAACCTCTTGTAGCATAATGAATTGCTATTTAACCAATTATTCAATGAAGAAGACGTAAGGCACTGTAAACCCACGTTAGGTAATCTAATTACTATAAGGATATTTTTATATCTCAGCGAATTAAGAGAGATGAAAATGTCTGTATCGGCGGTTATTATAACTTCAATAACTTCAGTCGAATTTATTGAGTTCAAAACCGCTTTTACAATTTTAATATCCGCTTCACCGGGTTGGTCCGTAGAAAACAATTGGATATTTTCACATTCCTGACCAATTTTACATACAATATTATTGGCAATATATGAAATTATGGAACTTCTTCTATTACGATCTGTAATTAAACTCAGACCAAAGAGTTTTTTTCCAGCAGTTAATGCCCGTTGAATTCTTTCATCTCGTTTCTTTTGTAGGCTTAATTTTTGATCTGGAGATTTTCCATCGAAAAACAAATAAATGGATGTGGGATTTAGTGATAGTTCTTTGACAATTTTAATATAATATACTAAATTCTCCACCATTAAATTTAACAAAGTATCAGTGTTTTCGACTATAACCCCGGTGGGTATGGCGTAGGATATTTGATACAACAAACCCGTACAATCAAAATAAATTCTGCTGCACTTGTTGTTTTCTCTAGGATGACTCTGTAACGGATATATTACTTGGTCTCCAAAAATATATCTATGCAAAAACGTGAAACCCATTTAAGAAAAAATGAGAAAAAAATGACAGCGAAATCAAGCACAAACTTCCTCGGAATGGATTTTAGCACTCCTCTGAAGAGCAGTTCGCCGTTTACTAACATAATACTGTTACTCCTGTGGTTTATATTTTCGTATATCGCCACAGTAATTGTAAAATTTATGGATGGAGAATTTTAAAATATTAAATAAAAATGTTTATCAGCGATGAGGACATTGATAATTTACTATTTGTTGATGAGATTAATGAGTTTTTACACTACATATCGAATAAAGATATTGATAAAAAAATTATTGTAAATATTATACTTGTTGTATTTGTAAATACAAATATAATATGCCCGGACTGGATAAAAGAAATAATTTCAGTAATAGAGAATGACAATTTCAATACTAATATGCTGGCACCGACATTGAAATACGCTGACGGAATAGAACTGATTTTCAATGACCTTGTTGAAAAGATTTACGATTTAAATGACAACAGAGAAATAAACGTCAACGAATATTGCGTTACTTATGACACGTTCAACGAATATTTAGATGCCTTGTACGTGTGGTTCAAAGAAAACTTTGAAATTAATTAGATTCAATGTCAACGGAAAAATTAACATCAACTCCGACTAGTGACAACATGTCCAGAACCCTTGCAGCCGAGGTTGAATATGGAATGTTTACCCTTTCGCCCCTATTATTTTCTAGGGTTATGTTTGTTGAATCACTCAAATCGTACATTTCCTCAACGAAACTGTTCAGCCCAAGTGCGATCAAAACCTCTCGTTCGCTCTCAGATAGCCCGAATGCGTGATTATTTCTATTGCTATATTTTTGATAACTTACTTCCGGTTGTCCAGTTAAAGCCGACGTGGGTGTCGAATCTGCTTCTGCACTATGTATTAATCCGTAAGGGTTCTGTTTTCCCATTATAACTACAAAACCCTCATACAAAATTGCTTTAACGGGGCTTCCGTCTTTACCGTTGACGTAAAAACTTTTTGTGGCGGGATCGCTTACAAAGTAGTCCTTTTTACTTTGCAAAACTTTTAATTTGTCATAAGGTGTAACCTGAAAACATTCATTGTATAACGCTGATATTTCGGGAGTAAAAAGAAAATTAAATGCTAACCTTTTAAGTGAAAACGGGTGCTGAATTATATCAATATCGCGATCTGCGACGTCATCCAGCGATAAAGTATTGTGTAATTTTGGCATAGATTTCGCTTTGAGTATGTGCCCAACAACGGATTTTTGCGCGCCGTTCAGTATAAAGAGTTTTGTTCCCAAACACCCGTCTTGTTGGTAGGAAATTGAAACGTCACAGTACAAATTTGTATTGTCATCGTAATTAAGATGAATCCTATTTAGAAATATCTTTTTAGTTTTTATCAAATCTGGATTTGGGGTCCAAATTAAATTCATGACTTCTTTGTTCAGCGGGTCGGGATTAATGGATAGATTTTTACCCAAATGAATAACTTTATCGCTTTTAAATTTTAAAAGAACTAAATAGGGTTTGATTAGAACGGGAAATTCATTTACCAAAACTTGAATTAATGAAACCTGTTGTAAATGCAAAGTTACAGTCACTATATTGTCAGTTGTGAATAGTTTCTTTTTATATACAGAATTTGCGTTTAAGACACACGAGTCTTCTATGTTGTATTCCAGGGGGAGTATTAAAATATTCGCCTTCAAACAATAAAAAGGAACACCTTTAATTAGTTGATATCTGTTTTTTTTCAGTAGCAATCTTTCATTGTTTAGAAAGGGCCAAGCTGTTACACCGCTGACACACTGTTTTATCGCATGTGTGATCATTGTATTCCTTACCAAGTTATTACTGTTTAGATTGAAAATCAACAGAGACGTTGGACCGTGCAAGTTACATTCCTCGGAGATTATTTCCGTCATTAATTTTTCTGACCGAGAAACTTCCATGGCAGAATAAGCACAGCCGTCTGGTAATATCTTATACATGGTTAACGGGAAGGAGTATATTGTATACAGTCTACTACTTATGTGATAAACCTCAATACACGGATATATTGATTTTAATACACGTCTTAAAAAATTAGTCCACTGTTCAATGTTTACATCTCTCGGGGAGTGTTTGTATATAGATTGGTTGATGATTACGTACCACCAGCAATCTTGTAAATCTTGTAAATCGTTTGAAATTAAATTCAAATCTACATATTTGCTCAACACCTCCTTTATATGATCTTGGGGCATACAGTCCTTTTCCGAGGAGATGAATGTCCCAATAACAGATTCCAGTCCGTTCATACCCGGGGAATTCTCACTTGATGATGTAATACAAATAAATCCACAATCTTCGATTTTAAAGTCGATAGGTATTTTTTTTGAATACAACGTAGTCAGTATATCTAACTGCAAGGTTTTTGAATATGTTGTAACGTCTAATTTTGTCAATACTTTGTACCTGCCGATATTATTGCTATAGTATTTCGGATTAGTGCCGGACGAGTCCAGACAGTCCTGCATATTGAAAACCGTATTTCTACCAATAATCGCATCAATAACGCCCATATTAACGCGTTTTGTTTGTGTTTTATTTATTTGCTTGATAAATAGATTCTTTTTAGGTAGTTTCAAAACCTTATTCACACCAACTAACGTTTGCTTTAACATTTCCGTAAAAATATAACCTCCATGGAAAATCCTGCGATTCCCGATACAACATTCCAACAAGTGCTTGATGTCATTAAAATCGTTCAGAATTGGAAACTCTTCAGCGGTAATCGTGATGTTTGGCCTCTTTTTGAACAGCGTTATACCTCTTTTTTTCCTGAGACAAACTACTTTATCGTAGTTTGTCCACGCTAGCAGTCCCAACGTATAACACTTACCTTTAATAACAAACGTTGTTGGCTTCATCTCGTCACCGTAGCCACAGAGTAAACATTTCAACGAATCCTTCCAGTAAATATCACTCCATAATTTAAAACCGATTTCATTGTAGTTTGAAAGTAAAAAAAACATTTTACTTCCCACTAAAATGGGGCAGTTAAACAGTTGGTGACCGAAATAGTATGTATACACACCCACCGTTTCACGTTTATTAATGGCACATGCTACGCTTTTAGTCGTAGGATAGAATACGAGACTTGGAAATTTATTAAAAATACAGTCAAATTGTTCACTTTCTACTCGTAAAATTCTTGTCAAAGACTCGCGAACATTCCATTCAAAATTTGAAACAGTTTCATTACCGGAACAATTGCAGGGTTCTTCTATTAGCCTCCATTTGAATTTTTTTAATCCTGTAACATCCACCATGTTTATACCGTTCACGGTTAACAACTGGTATTTATCACGATGAAAATAGTTTTTAATGGTTTTAAATAGTTTTTAATAGTTTTAAATAAACATTTAAAAATCCACGGTTAAGAATAAGCTGTTTGAAGAATAACCATTATTTCGATATGAAACACGGTACTATCAACACTTGTTTCCTATCTAAATCCGGACAATCAAACGAAAATGTGTATGGATTGGCCCCAATCTGTGTGACCAAAGATTGTCTTGAATCTTATGCAAAATGTAAAAAAATTAAACTCTCCAATTATAAAAAAATCCCAAAGTCTTTGGCGTTAAGGCTAAGCAAAATTTGTCCAAACTGTTACTTTTTACAGTGTACGTGTAACATATCTAGCAATTTTTGCAACAATTGTAAAACGCGTTATATAGTACAAAGAGAACAGTTTATTGCTATTTTAAAAAAAATTATAAAAAATGAAATTTTATCTCGCTGTAAGATATGTAAAAATAAAATGGAACGTATTTTATTGAATTATAAGCATTCGTACAAAAATAAGTTAAAATTATTTGAAAAAAATACAGAGAATCCGATTGAAAATTTTAAATTTCGAATTCAAGTGGGAAATTGTACATACCCCCCAGCTTTTCTTTGGAACACAAATAGCACTCTATGTGATTTAATAATCAAACTCCTAAGGAACAATAAGACTTACGACCCAACACAAAAGTCACAAGTAAACATAAAACCAGACCCCCTAACATTCATTGGACAGGGTAAGAATAATTGTTTTAGGAAAGTTCTTTTAAGTAAAAAATCCTACTACTCGGCACGTAGTGTCGTCACACCCGCCCCAAACTGTAAAACCAACGAAATCATCCTAAACAGAAAAATTTGGGCTTGTATGAACTATCCAAAATATGTTTTGGCTATAAGGTATCCAGTTTTAGATACCAGGGCGTTTACTTTCCATAGAGTTAAAAGTACGTGGAATGCACCAGTAGTAGGCCTACCCACCTCGATCACGGAAAAAAACAATTTGGATTTTGACGGGGACACTTTGAGTTTTTATGCCCTCAATAGTTGTATGTCTATTTCGGAATGCTATTTTTTATTAAATCCCGAATTCTCTTTCGTGGCGATGGGGGAAATCAGGCCCAATCTGACTCACGAACAACTGGAGACTATGTTTACGTTTTTTAAAATAAAGAAGCAAAACCTCTATAATTGGCTTTATGCAAAATATTTATTGTATGATTCTCATACAGCACTAAATATTTTTGAAAAGCTAAGAAGTGTCTTGATGAAACTTAATTGTATCGTAAAACCGACAGTTTCTTATCATGAATTTTACAACATTTTAAAACTGTTTTTGCTACACAGCTATGACGAGGAGGATTTTTGTAACATTTGGGAGACTAATGACATTACAAAAAACACTTTGTTCAACCGATACATGACTTCAAATAGTAACCGTTTTAAAAAACAACATCTTCACTTGATGATTAAGTGTTTGAGGGGTTTAAATAAAATTGAATATTTGAAAGAATCTTTCAATAGTCGGTCCATTCTGTCAAAGTCGGGAGTGGAAATGATGGGTTATTCCACGCACAAACTCAGTTACGTCTTGCCCGAACTGTATTATGATAATGATGGTATTGTATACTACGGCATTGATCAAATAGCTTATCAGAATTTTAGAAGATTATATACTCCCGTCTACCCATTGAATATTCTAAGACAATATGCCATCTACAACCTAATCCGGCTTCGTTTTTGATTGATCTAATACTCTTTGTAATATTTTAAGAAATTCGTTGTAGTCTAGACCCGATTTTAATGGTTGCTCTAAATGCTCCGGTAATTTACACCTAGGATCTAATTCCTCAGTTTGAATGTTTAATTTATTTTTATTAATTATATTTGTTAGAAAGTTTTCTATTGAAGTACCGATGTCAATGGCTGGAGGTGGCCGTGGACAAATCGGCCAATTCAACCCCAATAAATATTCAACCGTAGTAAGAAGGATAGAGTCGTTTAACTGACTACTCTTTTTAGTTGTCGTGATAAACTCAACCGGATAAACGCTCTCAGACGGATCTTCAGTCATTTTTATTAAATAATTTTAAATAATTTTAAATAGTTTAATTCCAATTATATCAAATCGAACGCTTCCTCATATAACATCTTAAAGCGGTCTATGGATATACCTACAATAACCTGTTCATATATCTTCTTAGATTTGTTGAGGCACGTGCCTACAGAATACCGGTGTTTCAATAAATTTAATATAGTTTCTATATCTTCATTGAAAAAACTCATTTGAAATTTAGAACATTTATTTGAAACCCTTATTGCATTAATTTCCGCAATCAGATCATTTATCCTTATGAATAGATTTGGAGATTCTATTATATTAAAAGCATTTAAGATACCACTCGTCAAATCATTTTTCCAGATCAACTCGTGAGAGTACCACTTCACCGATTTTGGGGGGTAAACTATATCATATTTATCGTTGTAGAAAATATTTGTTTCTAAATAGTATTTTTCCAACCAAAATATTGTTGCTAAAATATCGCTTGCTATAATTTTAAAAGTATTTTGGTTACAGTAGTAGTCAGAATTATCTGGAAAAAAGTTTAAAAACGGAATCATCAAAATTCTTTTCATCGTGGCGAAATCCGCGTTCAACCTCAAGGAATTACAACTGCCCGTAAACAGCCACTTCATTTGAATATCGGTTCCGCAATTGTACAAAGTCCTCAGGTACATGTGGGCTCCGGAAACAATCTGTTTTAGAGTTGTGGGGTTTATCTTTTGTAAATCGTCTGCGTATACTATCTTTGCGTCTTTTGCGTTATATAAATCGGGAGCGAGAGTTGATATTTTTCCACGAATCGTATCAGTGCCAATGAAACTCATGGCTTTACCAAATAACGCGTACATAACACAACTCAAAGAGCTTTTTCCGTTCTGGCCTTGGCCATAGAATATGAATGCTCTCTTGATGCTCAATCCTAATAGGACAAATCGCAGCGTCCACAGCATGAAAAATACCAGCTCTACATCTTTTGAAAACAATGTAAGAAAATAGCGCAAACAATTATACACCGGACATTCCCCCTCGCTGTTGCACTTCTCTAAATCATTGATACAAAGCTCGGGACCATTTTCTTTTGAATAATTGTAACGGAAGTAATCAATAACTCCGTCGGGACAAAGTGAACTTTCGCACTTTGCACCGATGTTTTCATTAAGAGTATCGAAAACTTTTTGATACGTGCAAGAACGGTTGCTGATGTGTTGAATCTTTTCCCTCATCCCCTTCCAACTGAGTCTGCACGGATATCCTCTAAATAGAGGTGTGTGTGAAAAAACAAGATACTCGTTACTGATTAACACGAAACCGTCCTTAAAAGATACAACATTTGTTGGAAACTCAATCGTGATTACTCTGCCCCAGAACTGGATTAAATAAGTGTAAATCTTGGGAAGGCTTTCTTCGGGTTTATTTTTTTTTCGCCTCTTTTTCAAACCACTTTCGGTTTCCAATTCTATATCATCACAACCGTATTTATGTAATATTTTCAAAGGTAAAAACACGTGCTCTAACCTGTTTAAGGACATACACCAAGAGTTCTTTTCGTAATAAAATATGGAACCGTCCTTCTGAGTTGCATATATGGGATACATCAACTTTACTAGTTCTAAAATAGATAAAGACTTTTTGTTGACAAGCGATAAAATGTTTGACGATATGAAGACGCTTTCATCAGTAGAGTCGTCAAAAATTAATTCCACTTTATTTGACTCTGTATACGATTGAACAAAGAGGCATTTTAAAAATAGCAACGGGTTTAGTTTACGAAATGACTTTTCAGAATCTTCACACAATTTTACAGTTTCCTTGACTAACTGCACAATCTTACTCGAAATGTTAGTGAAATAGTTCACAAGGTCTGAGTTTTGAATTTCACACAGTATTTCTTCTGCAAAGGATGTGTTGGATTCACAAATTCTATCATATAGTGCTATTAAGAACACGAATATATTAAATATAGCTCGAGACTTACCTCCGGTGTCGCCAGTTGTTGGGTCTGTATAAAAAACCAAGAGTTCCTCCCTTAAATAGGACAGACTGAAAGGAGAAAGCGACTTTTCAATTTGGGATTCGCCTAGTACTATTAAGCAATTATTTTTGTAAAACCGCGACACGGCAAAATCAGCATATGGAAGTACGTTTTTGTTTATTGTTATCACACCCTCCAAGTCATCACCCAATAGCGCAAGTTGTGAATGTTTGTAGACTTTTACATTATTGCAATTACCAAAGTAACATCCTTGAAATTGTTTGAGTAAATCCAAAGGGAAATAAGCTTGTACGCTGTCTGGATCATAATTTTTTATCACCGAATAGTTTTTTACAAATGAATTATCAAATTCATTATTTATCAATAACTCCCTTCCAGACTCCCAAAATTCAATGTTTTCGGTTAAATTATAGGACCCAACTGGTAGATAAATGTCTTTATTTTGTTTTTTCGATAGGGGTAAATTCCAGTTGATGGGTTGGTCGATTACGTTGTTTTTAATAAAGTGTGGGTATTTACCGATTAAAAGCTTCTTTAACACCTCAATAAACCAGATATTATCTCCTCTGTATAAGACTAAATCTTTAATTTCAAAATGGACACCGTTTGTTGCGCTCTCGAAAATATCTTTGTTGTCTAGGAAGTTTAGATTTTTTTTTACCATCAAAGTCAATTCAAACTCTTGGTCATTTATTAAATTGTTTAAAATACTTTTAACGGCTTTTGAAAAATCATCACAAAACTCCTTTACAATTGTCCTATCTATATTTTGAAGTTTCTTAAAATCTACATCAATCACAACGTGATGGAACTCCAAATGGTTTAAATTAACGCATATACAATAGTCAATATTCCTATTTAACAAAGATAAAATATAATCTATAACTTCATGATTATAATGCTTTAAAATACAAGCGTTACATTTAAAAATAAACGATTGAATTTTTAAAACAATATCAGATTTAGAGACGCATTTGTAATCTGCATCCGATTTTGTTAAAAATCCCGGCAAATTTCTTAGTTGGTAAAAGTTGTATATAAGTGCTATGAGATCATTCATAAGATAAAATGACTTTGAAAGAGTGCGTTACCGATATTTATAACCTCTCTCCTTTGTCATATAATAAAATTTACAAATTCGGGCTATTTGCAACTGAAATTCTACTTTTGGAAAATAAAATAGCAATCGGGTCTAATAAAAGGAGTTCCCTGACGTGGAGCATTCATAAGAATGGAAAGCGAACAATCAACCGGCGATATAATTAATCTATGGGCTGAAGAAGACCAGATTGGGGACTATATGGATCAGGAGGAACAGATAGACTTATTATCACAGCTAAAGTCCAAACACTTTGAGTCTTTACAAAAGACGTTATTTTTTAGATTGTCTGGATTAATAATTGCTCGCTTGGATGGAATAGTTAATGAGGAAGATTTTCAAAAAAATATTAAAGAATTTTTGTTAGAATATACACAAAATTATGATTTAATTGACAAATTAACTATTCAAATGTACCACATTATGAGAGAAATAAACAAAAACGTACCAGGAAATGAAAATTACTATGGAAATGATGGTATCAAAGTCACATTTAAAGGAAGTGAAAACGCGAGACGAAAAGTTGTTTTCGTAGACCCGATAGATACTAATCAATTCTCAAACCTGCTTCAACTCTCAGATTTTAGTTTGATAAATAGAATTGAACTGGGTGTATACGCTGTTATGTTAGAAATGGGATTTAACCAGTTTAATCAAAACGTCCGAACTGAGATTGAAAAGATTCGTCAAAGGGCGCATGTGGATTTATTGCCAGCATACAGAAAAGGAGTTGACCTTGTGATTAACAATTCAATGTATATGACAAATCGTACGTATGGCGTTATGTACAATAGGTTTTACAACCGCGTCTTGAAGCGGTTTGTAGATAAAATTTAAAATAAAAATAATGGAGATTAGTGAAACCGACGTTTTACTTTACATAAAATCTTATCAATATTCAAAAGCTAAAAAACTCCTGTCATCTTTTTTAAAAACCCTTTTACAAACTCTTCAGTCTCAGCAGGGTGAAAATGTTTTAGTGTTGAAATCGAGCGAAGACTGTATAAGTTCGTTGATATTTAGTTTACTTTCAAAGAAATCTACAAAACTGCACAAGGCCCAGTATGACGAACATTTTGAAAACTATAGAGCTCAATATAAAGACATGCTCCGTTTTTTAAGTGCAAATATGTTTGAGTTTTTAAACTGTTATCAGTTAGTTTTTAACGATGACGCGGAGCTTGAAACCTTTTTAAAAAGTGGAAGTGATGTTTTGGATATATTGATAAGCTGTAAAATTGACAAAAAAATTATGTTATTACAAGATCTTAATAAAAGATTAACTGTTATCGGCGCACAAGATAATTTTTCACCATCGAATGTAATAAGTATATTTGAAGATATACTGTCTAAAACAAATTCTTTTACACTATCTAAACTAAAGGCCGGAATCGAGTATGTTGTAAATACTTTCGGCGGTAGGGAGTTTAAATGGAAAAGTTTAGAAGCTCCTTATAAGTTTGTTGAAAAAATGTCTGATAAACACACAACAACAGAAACGCCTCTAAAATTCAGTAAAGCCTTACAGACTGACGATTTAATCATCGATGACGGTAAAATATTGTTTGCCGAGACGGTTGTAGATATTTTAGGTCTAACAGATGTTGACTTCCAAACATTAACCTACAGTAAAATTAACTCTATTTTAAATGAATTTGTTCGTAGCAGATTAAAGAAAACGGTATCTTCAGAAAATATCTCAGAGGCAGATATCAAATGTATGTATTTGAAATATACAGACTTGTGTGAATTATTTTCAATTATATTAGACGAATTGAAAGTTTTAGAACCACGGGTTGCTGTTACAAAAATACAGACTATTAATCAGGTGATTGAAAAAATATTTCATCTATTCAATGTTGACGATGAATATGTGCTGTTTGGTATGTTGGAAGAGCAACATAAATTAGTTAAGACTCTAAATATAAATCAAACAAATTATAAACTCATACAAGAAATTATCAGCAACCTGTTATATCTTAACAACAACTCAACCCTGATTAAATTTGGTAAAGAATTTAAAGAATTACACAAAACATTTTTAGATTGTGATTTCAACAGTTTGTTTTCTTTAGAAAATATTGGGATTATGTTAAAACAGTTGAAATCTTTGACTGTGGATATGGAATCAATAAAGAATCAACTCTCTAATAAAATTATCGCCTATAACCGGTTATATGTAGATGTAAAACCATTTCTGGTTTTGGAAAATGAAATGGGTGTAGACCTTGCATATATCGTGGATTTCCTAGATAGTGTTTATAAACAAAAACCGCTCAACGTAGATGTAAAGAATTTCCTCAATAGTTGTCAAAGGCGAATAGTTTTATTTGAGGAGGTCAGAAAAGAAAGTGTTCAGTTGAAATCCGAAAACATACGTCTTTCTACTGAGGTCACCAATTTGGAAAAAGAATTGTCAGATTACCAAAAGTTAAAAACCGATAACATGTATTGCAATCAAAAACTATCAGAGCGCGAACAGATTATTCAAGATTTAAGGCTAGAAAATGAACAGAGCTCCGAGCAATTGGCTCTGTTGAAAAAGGAACACGAACAGTTCAAGAACGCTCTTGTCTTAGCTGAACAATACAACATAGAAAGAAACAGATACATCGAGGATTTGGAAAATCAAATACAAAACTTTGTCGTTCCCGTGTGATGAGACTCAAATCGGTTGAAACACTGAGAAAAATAATCCAAGGAACTGAAAAACGTTGTTTTTACAGTATCTACAAAATTTGGATGTGCTTGGCCCAAAGATTTTTTATACTTCACATACAGCACCGAAAGGGGATATATTTGAGAGGGGAAGATTCTCTGCGTTGGAGTATTAAACCCCGAAGTGTTTGATTCCTTTTTTTGTGACACGTTTTATAAAATATTACAAACATAAATAAAATATGAATTTCATAATATTTGTTGTTGTTTGTTTTTTTGTATTCCTTAGAATTATTTTGAAAAGAACAAAACATTTTAACCTTTCAAATTTACCAGCGGCAGCTATTGAAACAGATTGTAGGTTTCAACCCAAAAAATGTCCACAAGGTGTGATTAAATGTGACTGTAAAAACTATTGCAAAAGTAAAGATGCCAAAATTTTGAAAACAGATGAAAACTATTACTGCTACATTCCCCATTACTACTTTGGCTGTAAACAGGATTACGGGACTTATGATTTTGATGGAACTTGGAAATGTCTCCCGAAGTATCCCGGTGTTTTTACAACGTCCGGGGACCAGATAGTGGGCAAATATCCATATTCAAAAGCCAACAGTATTGCAAAAAACGTGGATTATAATGATCCTTCACAGTACAAAGTCGATTGTACTGGGTTATACGATGAGTATGGGAATAAACTTGTTAAAGCAACTCTGAATCGCGGGGTATCTTTTTGCGTAAAGGATTATTGTTTAAACAACACACCCAACAATCCGGCCAGCGGTTATAATTTCATCACGGGCCTATGTGAATGCACTAACGGTACTCGAAACTTGGACGGTGGTGACAAGACTACGCCTTGTGTTTTGAGCCATCGGAGCACTCATCAAAACGCCCCCTTTATAATAAATTGTTACAACAAGGATTCTTATTTAAAAGACGTGGTTTCAAATTATTTAATAGAATGTCCCGATGGGGAGGAGTATGTCGCATCGAAAGAACATGATGTCAAAATTGTTAAAATATATTCTTAAATAAAAATGATTTATTTTTGTAAAAAGTGTAATTTGTATTATAATTATAATTTTTTAAAAGACATCAAAATAAACAGAAAGTTATGTTTAATGTGTTTATTAGAAACTATGGATAAAATATATTGTGATAATGATATTTGCCTTGATATGGACACTCCTTTACTACGTAAACCGTTGATATGTGATTACGGGTTTTTTGATGTGATTTATTATGTATAATAAAACAAAATGGAATCATCTGTAAAAAACGACTTGATTGATACTTATTTTGCTGATGTGAGAAAGCGGTTTCCTAGACGTCGTTACGTGTTGAAGGGTATAAATGATCTAATTCAGGGGGACATTATGGATTTAAAAAAATACGAAGAATTCAATGATGGTTATATCTATATACTGACCGCAATTAACTGTTTTACAAAATTTGCATATATAGAGCCATTAAAAACAAAAACGGGTGACGAAGTAACAAGCGCCATGAGTAGAATATTACTACGAGTTTTTCCGATGGTTAGAAACCTACAAGTAGATCACGGTGGGGAGTTTTACAACGATAAGTTTAAAGCCCTGATGAAAAAATATAACATTAACATGTATTCTGTCTATACGGAAATCAAAGCATCATTTATTGAAAGGTTTCATAGAACATTTAGGAAAATGCTTGTAAAGGAGACTTACAAGAGAAACTCCCCCAAATGGATTGATTTTTTACAAGATGTCTTAGATAGATACAACAACACAATTCACAGTGTAACTAAATTCAAACCCTCTGAGGTGTCATTTTCGCATGAAAAAATTATTCTCAGACGACTGGCTCCGAAAAAACACCCCAAGAGAGCGAAACCTAAATTTAAAGTTGGTGATTATGTTCATATATCGAAATCCAAGCACGTTTTTGAAAAATCTACTTTTAATTTTACACCGCTGGTATTTCAAGTACGAAAAGTAGTGTTAGAGGACAATCCCGTGACTTATAGACTCAGAGACACAGAGGGTAGTAGGGAACCCATCAAGGGAACGTTTTATGAACAAGAGTTAAAATTAGCCGTGCACGGCTTAACTTATGTTGTCGAAAAAGTAATCAAACAGAAGAAAATTCGGAATAAACCTCACCTTTACGTGAAATGGCTTGGGTTTGACTCGGAACGGTGGAATTCCTGGATTCCAAAAGAGAATGTTGTAGTTTAATTGAAAATTAATTGCCAATTAATTGCGAATTAATTGCAAATTAATTTGAATTAATTGTGAATTAATTGCGAATTCGATTCAAAAGTTTTGTAATCGAGCCCCCCGATTTACAGCTAAAACAATAAAAAACACCAATTTTCAAATTTACACTCATGCTTGGGTTTTTATCGGTGTGAAAAACGCAACACGTCTTAAAAATATCATCTTCGGTTTTAAAATATTCTTTTACCATAGTATTCCTCATCCCACCTGCAACCCCTGCAACCTTTGCAATCATTCCTTTCCGAGCAGGAAGTTTGCGGATGTTTCGTAATAAATTAAACTGTTGTCCACATGACTCGGGAAATTCGACATGTTTGCCAATGTAAAGCGTACCTTTGGACTGCTCAATATCTTTTTCATTCAAGTAAAACCCGTAGTATATGTTATCAACTTTTAGAGTCGTAATTAAATGGCGTGTGGGTAGGTTCTCTCTGTTAGTATCACACTTTACGATGATTGCGTCGTTATCGTTCCGGAATAACATGTTAAATAAAAAAACTGTTATATTACGAACAAATATATTCTATATATTTTTCAAATAAATAAAACAGTGGATTGTGCACTAACAGACATATTAAATAAAAGTAGTAAAAAGAGATATAAGCTGTAATTGAAGACGCCCCCGATATGTCAGCACTGGTGGTGTTGTCGTCATAAAAGTGGACAAAACTCAAGTAGTTATTATGTTCCCTTATGAACTTGCCAGTTAACCGTTGATGTTCGAATAACACTTCCCAATCCAGCTTATCTTTAAACCTGTCGATGAAATTCTCAGATAGATTTTGATATTTGCTTACTACTTCCCAACAGTTATTAAAATTTGATGTCATCTCCACAAGAACGTCTTCAGAAAACTGTTGTCTTTGTAGAATATGGATCCAGTTAACTTGATGAAAATACATTCTTAACATGGTCACCGTAAAAAAATAATGTATGGAAAGTTGTTCCCAATCCATATAACTATCAAACCGTTGAACAAAACTATCTGTCAACACTCCTTCCGGGAACCTCGGCTCTTGAGATATTAAACTCCAGGCAGTAATATTGGATGCAATCATCGTGCAACTGTCTGGTTTAGCCATGCGAGTGTCCTTTTATACAATTTTATACAATTTTATGCAAAGACTTCGTCCAATTTCGCAACCAATTCAAAATATGTTCAGGAAGTAATTTCTGATTTTGTACCAACAAGTACATATTACAATATTAAAATTGTCACTTACAAGTGGCAAATCTGGTGTTTTTAAAATTGTCGTTGAGTATCTGGAAATTGGAATATCAACTACATAGTAAAAGCACGAGTATGTTTTATTGTTTTTAGCGGTATAAGTGTAGTCAATGTTTGACAAAATATTGACTGAATTTGCATTCAAACAAATACCAGTTTCTTCAAAGAATTCTCTTACGGCACAGTTAAAAGGCGTTTCAGATTTCTCTCGTACACCCTTTGGAAATTCGTAAATCGTATTACAACCAAAATACATGCTAAGAGCCATGTCGGTGCTAGCATTTTCATAGGGTATAATGTTGTTATTCAATCGGTTATAAAGCGCGTAGTTAATTCTACTTAGGACTAGTGTATTTTTTAAATTTCTATCTACAAGTATTATCCCGTACCGTTTAGACTTCATACTTGTTTAAAATTATCTTGACTTGAGAACAGTATACGGTGAATCAGAGGAATACACACATCAAACTCGTCGTAATACTTAAATAACACACTGTTGCTATTACAAACACATTTGTTTTCTTTGACATCGTCGCAAAAATGTATCGTTTTTGAACAATCTTTGCCATAATAAAGTGAACTACAAACACATTGATATTTCACCTCTTTTTTATTGGAATCGTATATAGCCGTTAATTTACCAAAAATACAATTTGGTTTTAAAGTATCGGTATTAACAGTGCATTGACTTTCCAAACAGATCCAGGGTAATCCCTTATTGCAAATGTCTAAACATTCTTTATCAGTATTACAGTTAAATTTCTTTCTTAAACAATCTGAAAGTTCATATTTATGTTCACTATGTAAAATCTCGTCTAAAACTGATAGATTATTTTTATCATAATCGTGAGTGGTTGGAGACTTTTTTCTATTATACATTATGAAAAGTAAAATAAATCCAACCGATGTAAATATGAATGTTTTGTTGAAAATCATATTTTTATTATAATAAAAATAACCAATGATAAACTACGTGGCATTATACGCAATTATTTTTGTGGTAATTTTATTAGGCGCCGGCGTGTATTACTTCTACAAAAAATATAAATCAAAGAAGGGTGATGATTCAAAGGACAAAAGTGAGAGCAAACAAGCTAAAGGTGGATCAGCGGGTGGCGGAGGGACTACTCCAGTGAGTGGCGGAGGCACTCCTCCCGCGGGTGGCGGGGGCACTCCTCCCGCGGGTGGCGGAGGCACTCCTCCGGCGGGTGGCGGGGGGAGTGGAAATAAAAAATCGGGACAAAGTGGATAATAACACATTAATAAAATAACACGGGCGATTGTATATCTTACACGTTTTTTTCATTTATAAAAAATACAAAACATGGTCGATATTATGTCATTGGGTCTCGGAGCGGCAGTAGGTATTGTCATAGGCGTATTACTATATATGATGTACAAAAAGTTTGTTGAATGAATGGTTTACCAATAAAATACTTTTCTGAGTTCTAAACAATAAAGTAAATATTTTAAGTCTTCAACTTCATCAAATAATATATTATTATGAAACAATTTAAACCTATCAATTACAGAATGGTTATTTGTTATTTTTTCACTTTGTAATAATTCAATACCCGTAATGAGCTGCATACTTTTTATTTTAAGATTCTAAACTCTTCAACAAATCTAAAGCCTTTAAAAAGTATTCCTTATTAATTTCTTTTTTTTTATACAGATTTATATTTTTTATTAATTCGTAGAGTTCAAAAAATTTCACTATCCTCAAAAAATCCTTTTTGTCCTCGGGCAAACTAGAAATTCGAAACATTTGCCAGAGTTTATTCAAACAGTTTTCCCTCTCATAGAAATCTTGTAATTTGTGTGTTATGACTTTATTCAGTTTTTCACTATACGCGTCTATCTTATTTCTTCTGAATCTCTCCCTGTCGGCTCTTCTCTGTAACAGAGACCTATCATCTAATTTATCTTTTAAAAATGTAACATTTGAATTAGATCCGCAATCTATGACGTAAACCAAATCATAAAATCTCACACTCATTTTTATAATAAAAATGTTGACACGTCGTTTTGACGGTCCCAGTGCTGTTGTTGAGGGTGAGAGATATGGATTAAATTTATTATTCCAAAACCCTCACCTTATATATTGGATTCCAATATGTTATAAGGTGGCAGACCACGAATTTCAAAATCCGAGTAACGTAACATTTGAATACAATTTTCAACTGAAAAGGGTTACTAAACATACAATATTTTCCAAATACGCATTTGATTTAGTATACTACTCAAATAAAGGGAATATCCCATTCAGGACAAGCTCAAATTTAATTTCATTTATTGTAAGTGTTTTGATTTGTATTTTATTTGTAAACATCTCCCAAGGTGCTGGTACAAAATAGCACAAAATATAATATCTTCACGCTAGGATTTTACGTGTAGACTTTGATTTGGAAATTTTTGGGGAATTTTTTGGGGAATTTCATCGCTCTCTCTTTCCAAAAGATTTTTAAAATTGTTTTAATTAAAAATACTAAAAGGTATTAAGTATAATCAGAGACAATATAAAAATTGGAAATTCAAGAAATGCAACAAAAACAATCTCCATTTTTGAATATTTATGTACCCGGTAGCTCCGGGTCCTCGATTGAACACTTACGTTTTTGTTCTAAACTTTATTTTAGCCGAAATTATTTTAATCACTAAATTTTTCTAAGTTCAGAGTAAAAAAATCATATTTTAGCCGAAATTATTTTAAGTACTAAATAAGACTTGGGCTGATTCTGTGAATCTACAAACATAGTATTGTAAAAAAAACTTATAAAAGAGAATTTATCCAACCAATTACCACTCCATGACTAACATTGCAATGATATATAAACACATAAGGCAATTTAACAACGAGATTCCTAGAATTATTGAAAATATTAAGTACCAATACAGTTTTTATAAACATTATTATAATCCTGATGCAAGATGTTTGCAAACAGATTTACAAAAGAATTAGGCATTTACCCGCAATAAAGAACACAATAGACATTTAATATTTTTATTCATACCCTCTTTGTTCCAAGTAGGTTTGAATCTTATAAATATTTTCAAGAGCGCACATGAAACTATTAAATCTATGATAATAACAATAATTATTTAGATACTTAGATTTTAGTTTTTTAAGTGATGGCATGTCGTCCAAATTTTCAACTTTGGCGTTCTTAAAAAGTCTTTGAAGGAACACTTGTTTCTCTTGACCCTTTACGTAGACGGTGGTGTTTTGTGATAACAGCTCCGCCAGTTGTCTCTTGACGTAATTGAAGGACGTAGTTCCTTCCTGCCATGGAATTCCGTGGTAATAGTTTGCGTTGAAGATCGCCTGTCTTCTGTAGTCCGGAGATAGTTTGTCAAAATCGTACGGCGATTTTACAAACCAGTGTCTCAGAAACCAATTACCGCTGGTTTTTGTAAGTGCAATTTCTTTAATAATAAAATTGTTTTTGTTGTCTTTAAATCCTTGAAAATCGATAATATAAGCATGTTTAGCCATGTTGAGACGTCCTTAGATATCGGAATCAGCGAGGTAAATAGAGCTCTTTTCGGTTCTCTATCAGACCAAACACCAGTGCAGGAGTTCAGCAACTACTGGTATATTGGGGGGACCCGTTCCTTTATAAAGCCTCGGAATTTGTATTATGCCCTTATTTCAAATGTTGACGGGGGTGGGAGAATTTGTTGAAAGCAGGGGAATATAATAGTTTCTCCGTGTGAAACAAAACATACCTACCATTTACATACATACTGTAGTTTCAAACTCCTACATAGTCTTCAACATGGATCCGTGTGATGATGTCTCGTACCTAAGCGAAAGCGATTCGTGTGATGATGATGATGTCTGTTACCTAGGCGAAAGCATTTGCCAAGCATGTCGCCACCAACGCGCTCAGGGCGCGGGCGCGTCGGAGGACAGTGGAGTTGGCTGGATCATTATAAATTTGATGAAGGACGGGAGACTCGTTCGCAAAATAGATTTCAACGGGGAACTTTTGAAATTGGAAGTAAAATCTAATGGAAATTTTGACAGAATAGAATTCGAATTTATAGATACTAAGGCCATGTCCCTTAGCGGGTTCTCAGAGAAGCAGATTATTCAAAAAGCAGATTTTTTTTCAAAGTATAACAAATTGGACGTCCACATTTATACCAAAGACAAATGGCATGAGCGCGAATCATTTTGGATTGAGGATGATTGTGATGAAACAGATCGTCCATATACTAGCCTCAAAGAGTTTGGAGAATTTAAACAAGAAGAGGTAGATTACGTGGTCATTAAATTTAGAAACCCAAAGTATGATGACTCTTCAGATGAGGAGGGAGAGGAGAGGATCGAGTTTGCAATCGACTTGCAAGTTGGACGGGGGAGGAGATTGAAAAAAAATACGAGAAGTTTGGATTAAAAGAGGAAGAGGGTAGCTTAGGACTATGGATGTTATCATAAGCGTTCACACACAAGCGGCATTGTTTCAGAGTTTATCAACTATTATTATTTTAAGGTTTTAGTTTACCAACTCCAAAACTTAAAATCTTTAATGTTGTACAAGTTATCACTATCTTGTTAAAATATTTCGTCATTTGACTAACCCACAAAAACATAAAGACCTGGCTCGCTAAGAAAGATTGTATGTTTCTCATTATGGGTTGGGGGGCGTTTCACCCCCCTCGTACTTCCAGTCTTGTTTTGCGGTGTTTTTGTCTGTTAACGTTTAAGAATAAAGAGCGCTAAAAGTATCGTCAAAATAAATGTTATATTCTAATTCATCGTGGAGAATTTAGCTACTTTTTTTATAATCCTTTCTCTAGAGAATCCACCATTTAGCATAGCCCCACTGCTCAAAAATTCAACCCCTATCCTGTCAAAGTCTGCATTTGATTTTAAGTCCAATTTTAATGGCTTTCCATCAAATTTTATTTTTCGAACGGGTCTTCCGTCATATAGGTTTCTTTCACACTAAATTATTCTCTTTATGTTGCACTCCAGTAAAAATGTGATAACTACTTACTTTAAAAAATATATTTTCACTAAACTCTAAAAACAACTTAGGATCAAGATTTTCTTAGGCGAGTTGAGTTGTTGAACTTACCTCGGCCGCTTCAGAGACTAAATAGACTATCTTTTTATCATATCAGAGGGGAAAATTCAGGTTTCGTTAAAGCAAAGTTTAAAGTTAATGTTTATTTATTAATTCAATTAATGTAAAAAAAATAACAAAATTGCATTAATATTTGAGAAAAGAAGAAAAAAAAAATAAAATTTAGATTAAATTTTGTAACACAGAGCGTTTTCCACTAATACAAAAATGGAATATGTAGATTCAAAGTAATTTAGAAGAGGAAAAATCTAGACTGAGAAACACTTAGTCTCTTGGTGATTTTTGATGTATTCCCTCCTCCTTGGACAGTCGCGGATAAAAAACAATATTGTAAAATTTTTCATATTGTTTTTTATGATATTCCACACCTAATCTTTCCCTCCTGTCCATGGGTTTACAGTTGTCGTGAAGTATACTATAAAACTCAAAGAGTTCGTTATTCTTGGCGTACATCATTGATTCAAATGGAAGAGTTAACTGAAACGGCCGGGCAAAATCTTCTTCTTCGTTGAACTTAAACAAACTTGAATAGTGATATCTGCATATCGAACATGGTAATAAAAGATCAAAAAATCCCGTTAAACTGCATAAAGCTTCTTGACATTCTTCTTTAAGTTTAGATTCCTCCATTTTATCTATAACCAATGTTGTGAAATGTATTACTACCCAGTACGAACTACCCCAAGCGACCATTCCACTAACTATTTCATAAAGCCTAGAACACGGTATAGCGTCTGTTGATTTCTTAATGGACCCCACCGGAAAGAATTTTGAAATGCTATCAATAAATAACTTGGAGTCCTTAATAGACATGTAATTCTCAATTGTAATAAACGGAAGAACGTCTTTTGAAAGATGTTTAACCCCTTTCAAGTATTCCACATTTTTTCTGTACAATTCATCATTAAGTTTTATTTTGATTCCCAAAACACAATTGATAATTACAACCAAAACATCCAAGAGGTGATTTTTATTTTGTAAAATCTCTTTTCTGCTATTTTCAAAACCCCATTCCTCGTGACTGTAGATTTTCGGCAGTATTCCAAGAGCTAACCAGTTATAAACAACAAAGGGCAAATAAGTAGCGGGGTGGTTTAAATGAAAATCTTCAAATTTCAATACGTCTCTGTACTTTATGAAAATACAATCAGACATTTTTTATATAATTTTATTTACTTCTCGACCGAGAACGACTTCGCGACCTAGATCGTCTAGTTCTAGACCGCGATCTAGACCTTTTGGGGCATTTATTTCTAAGCTTGGTAAAAGATTTTGGTCCCTTTGCGGTAGAATATTTAAAATAACCAATAGTGGGACGTTTTTTTCTCTTAATATTCATACAAGTGCACACAGCGGTTTGAGATTTCTTAGACTTTTTCATGATTTTATTTATAACAAAAAAATATGTAAAAATAATAAACTCTCGAGTGATCATGCACTGATCATGCACTGATCATGCACTACAATCATAGAGATTACCCCAGTTGCGATGTGTTCCTCCAACGTTGATCACTAGAAAATCCGCACGGTGGTGCCAACCATCTTCTAGAAGTATTAGAATGCTGCAAGGAATTCTATATATAAATGGGGGAGTGATTAGAAATATTAGTTCTTCGTTTGAGATTATTTACTTTAAATTTCCCCGGGGCGCACTCTACAATCGGGGTAATATTGGTTTCAGAATAATAATTTTAAAAATTCAAAATTATAACAAAAAACACACAACTCAACCCGTATTAACTTTATTTTTAATTACACAGCTTGTTTGTAACTTAAATAAATAATAATGTACATTTTACTTGTCGGGCTGGCATAAAAATAAAAATAAAATAATGAAAAAACAATAGGTCCTCTTAAGACAAAGCCTGCTATAGGGTTCCATCACTTAAATTAAAAATAATGTAAAGTAGGCGAACAGAAATGATCGAAATATAATAAACACAATTGTCTCAGACAACCCATGTATATACAAAAATTAAACAAAAATTAAACGTAAATTTAAAATTAAACGCTAAGAAAAATACAAAATTAAATATTTGACGCGCCTTATTTCTCTCATGAACACTGAAATTCAGCGTGTGCTCAGTGCATAAAAACTAATTACAGAAAATAAATAAAACTGTATTTGTAGATTCATATAGTCTATCATATAAATTATACACGTATTATAATATTCTAAGGTTTACTCTTTCAGGCGGCTTATGGCACCTCTCCAGAGACTTGCCTCTGGGGTTGGTCTCCCCAGGTGCCGTCGAAGCTCATTGCATGCAATGCATAGTCCCCGTGTGAACCCCCAGCTATAATATCAAAAATAAAACTATTGCTGAATTTGAAATAACAATCAGTATTCTCTAGTTGAAATAACCATTTCCTTAATCTACATAAAAAAAAATTAATATTAAATGCAATCTTAACATTTTCAGGAAGTTTATTAAACAGTTTCGGAGCTATAAAATTGAAAGTTTTTGTAAAAAATGTATTGGTTGGCTTGGGAATAAAAAACTGGTTAGCTTTCCTTAATTTTTTTCTATACTCATTCTCATTTTGGGGCATATTTCCACTTTTATTGTAGAAAAGTTTTAGAAAAGTTTTAGTTTTAGAACTTTATAAACATAAATATATTTAAACGAAAAAATTCTCTGACTTATGAAAAGGGGTTTTGATCATTCATATCTGGTTTTGTATAAAATCAATCTTAAAATATGTTTCTGCTGCAAATATAATGGTTTAGTATATGACTCATGGGTATTACCCCAAAAGACTATGCCTTATACTATTATAGGGTTGGAAGAAGGTCTAGTAAGGCCAGGTTGTAGGTGCCAGGTTGCTGAGGACTATAGAGATATTTTTATATACTATTTAATTATACACATTTTAAAACCTGTTTTCTGTCAAGCCGTTTTAAAACGTCGATAACGTCGATAAATATTCTTGTTCTTCTAACGATAGTTTTGGGGCCGTGATCACCATCCTGTTAGGATTTTCCGGAAATAGTATACAGTCATCTGTGACACCAACAATAGAGTCTTCATCCGCTTGTCTAACTTGAATTAATCCAATTAAATTTCCTTCTTCTGCAAAGTTCAAACTATCTGAGTCGTTACGCACTTCTGTCGTCTCTTGATTCGTGGCGGAACACTGCTGTATGTTATTATCTACTGAAGGTGGTTTTGAGTTTTTTTTGCGATATTGTCGCTTTTGAGAAACCTTGTGTATAATTGATTGTTGTTCGTCGGGCGGAAATTTAAATAATAATCTGTTTATTAAATGTTGGAATTCGTGATGATAATCTTCTTGCAATAGGGTGAATTTGGATTGCATGATCAGAAATCTTAGAATGCGTGTAACAATCTTCTTTTGCTGGGGTGTATACACGCTCTCCATTTCAAAATGACGCGTTTGCAAGTTCACGATATATTTAAGTGAAATTAGTTATTTACTTTTAAATTTTTAAAGATGTCTAAAAGTCATTTGTTTACACTTTCAGTTGTATGATATATTTAAATGTGATTTAAATGTGATTTAAATGTGATTTAAATGTGATTTAAATGTGATTTAAATGTGATAACTACTTACTTTGAAAAATATATTTTTACTAAACTCTAAAAACAACTTAGGATCATAAGAACTCTCTTGGGCGAGTTGAGTTGTTGAACTGACTGACTTCGAACCAAGAAACGATTCTAGACACTCTCTCGGGGACAAACCAGCCCGGAAATCCGGTTGCAGAACACGGAAACTCGCTCGGGGATCTTGTGTAAATAGTGACCGGCGACTCACACCGTGACCCAGTTGCGCAACACGCAATTGTACTCACACCGTGACCCAGTTGCGCAACACGCAATTGTACAACAGAACTACATTAGCCTTCGTAACCTCGAGAATTTTAAAATTCTCAAGGAAGTGGTATATAAACAAACACAGGAAGCCGCGGTGGCCTTTTGTTGTCCGCGTGCACGTATGTATTGTTGTTACAGTTTAGATGTGGCTAGTAATTTTATACTTTTTGTTTAGTGAAAATAATAGTTTTTCCTGGTAAGTTTTAAAATATAACTAAATATGGAGAAGATGAACAAATTAATTGCATTATTAGAGCAAAACAATAATGTGTACGGGAATTTATCGAATCTATCAACCGTAGAAGTGCTACATTTATACATCAAAGTAAGAAATGAATCTGTGCTGGAAATATTGAGAAACAAACTATTAAACTTCCCAACCGACAGTTGGAACATGATTTCTCTTTCAAATAATTTGAAAACGCCATTTTTGATGGAATTCCGACATAAAATTAACTGGGTAATTCTTTCTCAAAACATTAGGTTAACAGCTGATATTCTGTACGGGTTTCAAGATTATCTGGATTTGGACATTATTGTAAAAAGGGGCTATTTCATACCAGAAGATATAATTTTTAAAAAGTATACTGCAATCAACATACAACAACTTCTACGTATGCAGAATTTATCCGAAGACTTATTATTGTTTTTGATTTCGACGCCCAGTGAATTAGAGCTGTGTTATATTTCATATATTGATATAGAATCTTACTTAAACATATCATATTGGCCTTTAATTTGCCAAACACAAGATATGTCGGAGAGATTAATTTCTATAATTTACAATACCAGAGTTAAATATACAAGCAATTCATTAAAAAACCATTATTGGAATCTTATTCGTCGGTATCAAAAGATGAGTCTTCAAACTATGTCACGATTTGAAAAATACCTCAACCGCGATCAGCTGAAATGAACTCTAAAGTATAATGTGCTTGTGTTGTTACGTATGGTGTTCTGAGAATTATTTGTGGTGTGGTCTTGTCGGTGGAAATTTAAGTGTTATGAATATTTATACGAAATATTTTATTACGTTGTAGCTCAAATCATTTTTAAGGGTATTTTTTATGATTGTATTTTAACTTGTAAAGTTGTTCCTGTTTAATAGTAAGATTTAAAGTTAAATTGTCCCACTTGTTGTATTATATTTTACACATTATCAAATGAGGAATAATAAACACAAATATACAACTAAAATGTGCCTAGCTCAACTCATATATCATAATTATTTTTAATTATTTTTGATATAATTTATTAGTATGTTCCAGAATGTATTTTAACAGATTTAAGTTTTAACATTCGCTCGCAAAGCATATAAATAGGCCAGAATTGGGTCAATTCACATACCAAAGTTTCGCTAAAATATGATCACTTTAAATAACTGAAAAGAGTATTTTTTAGTATTTTTTATTTAAATTAAACAACAGATAATTTTAATCAAAATATTTGTTTACAAAAATTGAATTAATACAGTTCATATGATAACGGTTTTTAACAAGATCCAGTATAAAATACGATTGAATCAGTCGGCGTGGCGGGCCGATGCAGTTTAGTGTGAGAGAGTAAAGAGGTGTGCGAGTGAGACAGAAATATGGTGAAATCGGACCACTCCCGTTTCCACCTTTTGAGAGGCCTCCACGCATGCGTCATTTGTTACCAAAATTTGAAAGTGGGCTACGTGGAATGTTCGCATCCGGGGCGCGCGGGCGTTGCCAAACCGAGCGTTCTTGTCCAAGGTTGCCAAATCGCACGCCAGGTGCAAGGTTTCGGCCCGATAAAATATCACGGCCCCGTCCTACGGGTCTTAAAAGTCCCCATATTATTCATGTTGAGGAGTAGTATTAAAATGGAGAAGTAAAACCGTCTTGTGGGTTAATTCGCTAACTCAAAAACTTTAAAAAGCCGCGAGATTTTAGCACGACAACGTCCTCTTGGGTCAGTGTTCCTGTATCACTTATACCGATTCTGGGGTTTTAAAGTATTAAGATTTAGGCAGATTCGGGACTTGTACGATTCTACAATGAGTTAATTTTATTTAATTTTAGGGCTCTGGACTTGTAAAATTTTACAGCGATTTCCCAACACTTAGAAACCAACTATTGGGCTCTAAACATTTAATCTGGGGACTAACACCTATAAACATTCGCACTCGCCGCTATTTAACTAACAACTGATTCTAGTGTCTGTCTTATCAAGGCGACACAATTCAAAATGCAATTTTAAAATTGGGGTTTTAAATTATTATTATTTAGGCAGATTCGGGACTTGTACGATTCTACAATGAGTTAATTTTGTTTAATTTTAGGGCTCTGGACTTGTAAAATTTTACAGCGATTTCCCAACACTTAGAAACCAACTATTGGGCTCTAAACATTTAATCTGGGGACTAACACCTATAAACATTCGCACTCGCCGCTATTTAACTAACAACTGATTCTAGTGTCTGTCTCATCAAGGCGACACAATTCAAAATGCAATTTTAAAATTGGGGTTTAAAATTATTATTATTTAGGCAGATTCGGGACTTGTACGATTCTACAATGAGTTAATTTTATTTAATTTTAGGGCTCTGGACTTGTAAAATTTTACAGTGATTTCCCAACACTTAGAAATCAACTATTGGGCTCTAAACTTTTAACCTGGGGACTAACACCTATAAACACTCGCACAAGTTCACTCGCCGCTATTTAACTAACAACTGATTCTAGTGTCTGTCTTATCAAGGCGACACAATTCAAAATGCAATTTTAAAATTGGGGTTTTAAATTATTATTATTTAGGCAGATTCGGGACTTGTACGATTCTACAATGAGTTAATTTTGTTTAATTTTAGGGCTCTGGACTTGTAAAATTTTACAGTGATTTCCCAACAAACCAACTATTGGGCTCTAAACTTTTAACCTGGGGACTAACACCTATAAACACTCGCACAAGTTCACTCGCCACTATTTAACTAACAACTGATTCTAGTGTCTGTCTTATCAAGGCGACACAATTCAAAATTCAATTTTAAAATTATCTTTTGAAATATTATTATTTGCAAATGAAACATTCTCAGGGTTACCATGTGCCTAGAAACTACCACGCATCCGCGCCACAACGCCGCGAGATTTTAGCACGACAACACCCTCTTGGGTCAGTGTTCCTGTATCACTTATACCGATTCTGGGGTTTTAAATTATTAAGATTTAGGCAGATTCGGGACTTGTACGATTCTACAATGAGTTAATTTTATTTAATTTTAGGGCTCTGGACTTGTAAAATTTTACAGTGATTTCCCAACACTTAGAAACCAACACAGTGATTTCCCAACACTTAGAAACCAACTATTGGGCTCTAAACTTTTAATCTGGGGACTAACACCTATAAACATTCGCACTCGCCGCTATTTAACTAACAACTGATTCTAGTGTCTGTCTCATCAAGGCGACACAATTCAAAATTCAATTTTAAAATTATCTTTTGAAATATTATTATTTGCAAATGAAACATTCTCAAGACTAACCCGTGCCCAGAACCCACCACACACCCGCGCCACAACGCCGCGAGATTTTAGCACGACAACACCCTCTTGGGTCAGTGTTTCCTAACATTTAGACCAAGACTTGGGTTAATTCTGTGAATCGGGATTTTTAAATTTTATCTTATTTTTCGGCTCGGCACTTGTGATTTTTTCAAACTTTTAATCTGGGGACTTTAAATTATTTTGAAATATTTTGAATTATGTGGATTTTTGACTCTCGGGACTTGTAATATTTAACGGGAATCGCGGAGTACTAACACCTATAAACATTCGCACTCGCCGCTATTTAACTAACAACTGATTCTAGTGTCTGTCTCATCAAGGCGACACAATTCAAAATTCAATTTTAAAATTATCTTTTGAAATATTATTATTTGCAAATGAGAATGTTGCAATTATCAAGACTAACCCGTGCCTAGAACCCACCACACACCCGCGCCACAACGCCGCGAGATTTTAGCACGACAACACCCTCTTGGGTCAGTGTTTCCTAACATTTAGACCAAGACTTGGGTTAATTCTGTGAATCGGGATTTTTAAATTTTATCTTATTTTTCGGCTCGGCACTTGTGATTTTTTCAAACTTTTAATCTGGGGACTTTAAATTATTTTGAAATATTTTGAATTATGTGGATTTTTGACTCTCGGGACTTGTAATATTTAACGGGAATCGCGGAGTACTAACAAATATAAACATTCGCACTCGCCGCTATTTAACTAACAACTGATTCTAGTGTCTGTCTCATCAAGGCGACACAATTCAAAATTCAATTTTAAAATTATCTTTTGAAATATTATTATTTGCAAATGAGAATGTTGCAATTATCAAGACTAACCCGTGCCTAGAACCCACCACACACCCGCGCCACAACGCCGCGAGATTTTAGCACGACAACACCCTCTTGGGTCAGTGTTTCCTAACATTTAGACCAAGACTTGGGTTAATTCTGTGAATCGGGATTTTTAAATTTTATCTTATTTTTCGGCTCGGCACTTGTGATTTTTTCAAACTTTTAATCTGGGGACTTTAAATTATTTTGAAATATTTTGAATTATGTGGATTTTTGACTCTCGGGACTTGTAATATTTAACGGGAATCGCGGAGTACTAACAAATATAAACATTCGCACTCGCCGCTATTTAACTAACAACTGATTCTAGTGTCTGTCTCATCAAGGCGACACAATTCAAAATTCAATTTTAAAATTATCTTTTGAAATATTATTATTTGCAAATGAAACATTCTCAAGACTAACCCGTGCCTAGAACCCACCACACACCCGCGCCACAACGCCGCGAGATTTTAGCACGACAACACCCTCTTGGGTCAGTGTTTCCTAACATTTAGACCAAGACTTGGGTTAATTCTGTGAATCGGGATTTTTAAATTTTATCTTATTTTTCGGCTCGGCACTTGTGATTTTTTCAAACTTTTAATCTGGGGACTTTAAATTATTTTGAAATATTTTGAATTATGTGGATTTTTGACTCTCGGGACTTGTAATATTTAACGGGAATCGCGGAGTACTGACAAATATAAACATTCGCACTCGCCGCTATTTAACTAACAACTGATTCTAGTGTCTGTCTCATCAAGGCGACACAATTCAAAATTCAATTTTAAAATTATCTTTTGAAATATTATTATTTGCAAATGAGAATGTTGCAATTATCAAGACTAACCCGTGCCCAGAACCCACCACACACCCGCGCCACAACGCCGCGAGATTTTAGCACGACAACACCCTCTTGGGTCAGTGTTTCCTAACATTTAGACCAAGACTTGGGTTAATTCTGTGAATCGGGATTTTTAAATTTTATCTTATTTTTCGGCTCGGCACTTGTGATTTTTTCAAACTTTTAATCTGGGGACTTTAAATTATTTTGAAATATTTTGAATTATGTGGATTTTTGACTCTCGGGACTTGTAATATTTAACGGGAATCGCGGAGTACTAACAAATATAAACATTCGCACTCGCCGCTATTTAACTAACAACTGATTCTAGTGTCTGTCTCATCAAGGCGACACAATTCAAAATTCAATTTTAAAATTATCTTTTGAAATATTATTATTTGCAAATGAGAATGTTGCAATTATCAAGACTAACCCGTGCCCAGAACCCACCACACACCCTCGCCACAACGCCGCGAGATTTTAGCACGACAACACCCTCTTGGGTCAGTGTTTCCTAACATTTAGACCAAGACTTGGGTTAATTCTGTGAATCGGGATTTTTAAATTTTATCTTATTTTTCGGCTCGGCACTTGTGATTTTTAACTAGTGTTAACCGACAAGTCTCCATGAGTACTATCCGAGTCAACAATGTTATTTCGCTAAATCAAAAACTAAGTTAAATTTAACTACAACAGTTAAAACTGTTTTGTTCAAAGTTCCATTTATGAATTGAATTCTAATTGCTTTAATTTTAATAATTTTAGATTATTGGTGATGTGATCGTTCCACTCAGACACAGTCCCCCGCCGCACGCAAACACCAACAGAATACGCTTCATTTCTACACACACCCGCGCGTATAAAATTCAAAGAAACGGTTTCAACAAATTCCCCCACCCCCGTCAACATTTGAAATAAATGCACAAATACTTTGCGAATTCTATTTTCTGAGGGTTTATAAGGGAACGGTTCTCCACACATACCAGTAGTTCCTGTAATGAACTCCTGCGTGTTCGGTAAAGTTGTTGTTTGTTTTTGAGTTGATTTGTGATAGGTAACTAGAACCATGGTGGAGAGAATTACATTTTACGAACTCAAAGCTATTTGCCAAAGTATGGGTATCAAGTCAACCCACCTAACTAGGAAAAAGATTTTGTGGAAGATTTTAAATTCTATTAAAAGCGCTGATGGTGTTACCGCCTTTATAGACAAACTTACGGATCCTTCTGACTTGTACAGTTTGTATACTTCATTGGAACAGGAGACGTTAGATAACAGCAGCCAATTTCTACACTTCACTAAATTGGAAAAAATTACGGAAAAAATTCATCAACTCCCAGTCAACCTTTGGAGAATACTATACCGGAGAGAACAGTTCACGCATGGGTTCATGTTGAAGTTTAAAGAAGTTTTAAATTTTAACGAAATTGTCATCCACCAAAGACTGACGACTAAAGATATAGAAAGTTTTCAATCAAAAATTAACTTTTCGCTTTTGGTTAAGTACCAAAATCTCTCTGAAGCAGTGTTGGTCAAATTCAATCACAAGTTCGACTGGAATGCAGTTGTGGAACACCAAAATGTCCCGGAGTGGATTCTTAGACAGTTTTACCATAAGATTGATCCAATTGTCATAATAAAATCCATGAAGCTGACTCAAGATTTTATGTTGTGGATGGTGGATGGGGTTAATCCACGGTGTAAATTTCACAATACAGACGAAGAAGAGTATTATAAAATGGTTCTATGGCCATATCTCATAAAACACCAATCATTAAGTAAAAATTTAATATGCTACATTTACTTCTCGAAAGTGGGTAATCAAATCGATCTTTTAAAACTACTGTTTGGCTCGCTAATAAGTAAATGTCAAACTCTTGATTCTTTTCTTCTGGATACGTTTAAAAATATTTTGTGCTGGTGGTCCGTCTCAAAACATCAAACGCTCAGCGATGAAGATATTATTAAATATTGCAAATTAATCGATTTTCAAACATATACGTCGCGAGGATTACAAATTTCTGAATTTGTGAAGAGGAATCTGCCCAATCCATTTACAAAAGTAGAATCTGAAACCGATTGTCCAGTTTGCCTTGACACGAAAAAAGATTGTATCAGTCTTAAGGATTGTCAACACGTGTTTTGTACAACGTGTATATTTAAATGGCTTAAAGTAAATAAATCATGTCCTCTTTGTAGGATTAAAATTCACTTGCCAGGCTACTGTTGGGTATAAAATAGAACTCGCCGCACATATTTGCACATATTTGTACTCATTTGTAAAACTTGTGAAAAATAAATCATATTTAAAAATTTCAAATTGTGTTTTTATTTACATGACTTAAAACAGACCCGGTCTCTAGAGGTTAATCATTAGTCTATTTGAATGTTGTGCAGTGTGGTTTAAAGACAATCAGTATATTTTAATTAACATTGGCAATATTGAGGTTTTTTCGCGTGATATAATTTACCAGAAAACCCTTTGAAAAACGAGTCCATTAGACTTCTTCTTGGTTATAAAACTCATTTTGTCTCCTTTAGAAAAACATAAGAATTTGTTCAGTGTTTCAACATAAAATATTACAATACCTTAGGGGAAATCACCAAAAGTAACAATGTTAAATTCTTTTTGCTATTTCTGTATTTGAAGTCTTTGATAAATGGCTCTGTAAAGGTAATTTTGAATTTGTCAAACTTTAATTTAATTTTAAATGTATGGTTAAAAAAGAATATACCGGTTATAAATAGGATGTCAGCCCGATCCTGGGCATTAAGTCCAGGACCGCGAACCTTGTACAAGGACCAAGGCAACGGCGCAAAACATAGCCTCTCCTGGTCAAGTCAACCCCTACCGTGACGTGGTGTACGAGGCTTTACACATACGGGGCTCTGGCGAAGTAGGTTAAGTAGTATGTAGAGGTTTGTTCTCTTAGTAGTTATAAGTGTTCCCCTCCTCATAACGTCGGTTAGGCCAAACTACCGCAAAGGATCCTAAGACGCGCTCGAAATTTCCAAAATCGCTTGTTATTTTAGTTTGTAAGTTATTTGGGGGTATTTTAAAAGAGTGATACGTCGTGCAAATATTAGTGTATTAGTATTGGGTTAGTGCTTCGTGACCAACATCTCGCAAATCACTGGTATTTTAAATATGGGTATTTTAAAATTATGACTAACCAAAAGAGTAGTATTTATACGTCGACAGCGACGCGTAACTGTTAGTTGGGTTAGTGCTCTTCGTAGTGATAAGTGTTTCCCTCCTCATAACCCCGGTTGGGCCCAACCACCCCAAAAAATCAAAAACGCGATATTCCCCACATCTCCCCATTTTTAGTTTGAAGCTAAATATGGTTATTTTTGAATAATAATTGAGTGGTATAGGTAGTTTTAAGGCATGCATATGTTAGGTAGGTTACACAGAGGTTGGGTAAGTCCTCTCTTCGTAGTTATAAGTCCTATCGAATTGCTCCGGTTGCCTTGCGGTGTTAACGAAGAGCAATTCCCTTCCAGCACCAAAACTTTTCATATCCTAAACCCTCCAAACCTCCTTTCCTTTATGGCTCTTTGCGCTGGCGGATACAATCCACGCAGAGGGTCTCCTTCCAATTTCCCAATTGTCCCTCACACGTAGCTAATAAGTTAGATAGGGGGGCTTTTTAGTGGTAGGTAGTTTTAGGTAGTTTTAGGTAGTTTTTAGTCTGAGGAGGCGTTTTTATTAATGAGATAAGAGGGCCCAGCGGAGTACGCTGATTAACCTCGTCACAGCTTCTAGCGGAGTACACTGGACTGTGACATTTTTCAAAATTTAAAGGGCCCAGCGGAGTACGCTGATTAACCTCGTCACAGCTTCTAGCGGAGTACACTGGACTGTGACGTTTTTATATTTGAATAACATTAATAAAAACGTCTCGCGGACACTCATTCCCAAAAACCCCTCCAAACCTCCTTTCCTTTATGGCTCTTTGCGCTGGCGGATACAATCCACGCAGAGGGTCTCCTTCCAATTTCCCAATTTCCCTCACACGTAGCTAATAAGTTAGATGGGGGGGCTTTTTAGTGGTAGGTAGTTTTAAGGCATGCATATGTTAGGTAGGTTACACAGAGGTTGGGTAAGTCCTCTCTTCGTAGTTATAAGTCCTGTCGAATGATTCTGGGAATTCCTTGCGGTGTTAACGAAGAATCATTCCCTTCCAGCACCTTTTCATTCCCAAAAACCCCTCCAAACCTCCTTTCCTTTATGGCTCTTTGCGCTGGCGGATACAATCCACGCAGAGGGTCTCCTTCCAATTTCCCAATTGTCCCTCACACGTAGCTAGTAAGTTAGATAGGGGGGCTTTTTAGTGGTAGGTAGTTTTAGGTAGTTTTAGGTAGTTTTTAGTCTGAGGAGGCGTTTTTATTAATGAGATAAGAGGGCCCAGCGGAGTACGCTGATTAACCTCGTCACAGCTTCTAGCGGAGTACACTGGACTGTGACATTTTTCAAAATTTAAAGGACCCAGCGGAGTACGCTGACTTCCTTGTCACAGCTTCTAGCGGAGTACACTGGACTGTGACGTTTTTATATTTGAATAACATTAATAAAAACGTCTCGCGGACACTCATTCCCAAAAACCCCTCCAAACCTCCTTTCCTTTATGGCTCTTTGCGCTGGCGGATACAATCCACGCAGAGGGTCTCCTTCCAATTTCCCAATTTCCCTCACACGTAGCTAATAAGTTAGATGGGGGGGCTTTTTAGTGGTAGGTAGTTTTAAGGCATGCATATGTTAGGTAGGTTACACAGAGGTTGGGTAAGTCCTCTCTTCGTAGTTATAAGTCCTGTCGAATGATTCTGGGAATTCCTTGCGGTGTTAACGAAGAATCATTCCCTTCCAGCACCTTTTCATTCCCAAAAACCCCTCCAAACCTCCTTTCCTTTATGGCTCTTTGCGCTGGCGGATACAATCCACGCAGAGGGTCTCCTTCCAATTTCCCAATTGTCCCTCACACGTAGCTAGTAAGTTAGATAGGGGGGCTTTTTAGTGGTAGGTAGTTTTAGGTAGTTTTAGGTAGTTTTTAGTCTGAGGAGGCGTTTTTATTAATGAGATAAGAGGGCCCAGCGGAGTACGCTGATTAACCTCGTCACAGCTTCTAGCGGAGTACACTGGACTGTGACATTTTTCAAAATTTAAAGGACCCAGCGGAGTACGCTGACTTCCTTGTCACAGCTTCTAGCGGAGTACACTGGACTGTGACGTTTTTATATTTGAATAACATTAATAAAAACGTCTCGCGGACACGGTTAGAATATATTTAGTTAGTAAGTTAGGGACCCCATTAAGGACTGTGGATGCGGAACTTAAAGCTTCTCCCAGTCAAGTCAACCCCAACCTTGGCGCCGGTAGTGGGGCTTTAGACAAACGGGGCTCTGGCGAATATATATTATTTTTAGTATATTTATACATTTGCCACCCAGGATATCTAAGGGCATCACAGACTATTTATTGCATAGTTTCACGTCCCTGTGGTTTTAAATTTTTAAAGATAAAACATATACACATCATATAGTAGGAAGTATTATAGGCGGGATCGTGGATACAAGAAGAATGGGGCCACACCGTATCACCCCGGAGGGTTTGTGTGGCGAAGGGATCATTGAAGACTTCATTTCTATTTTATGTAAAAAAAATGAAGAACGCGCTGACGGATTGAAATTATATGCTTTCCCGACAGTGTTTTTCACGGCAATTGACCAGGGCGGTTTCCTGCGGGTGGAAAGGTGGACCAATAAAATAAAAATTTATGATTATGACATCTTACTGTTCCCAGTGCACATCCCCGCACCAATCCGGAAGGATGGGAAGCCCGGTGTATCCCACTGGTACCTGATTGCCGCCTTTTTAAAAGATGGGCTCGTGCGGAGCTACGACTCACTGGGAAATGAGTACCCAGATAGATTAAAAGAATGTTTAAAGTATATCGAGTGGGAAATGGGCCGGTTGGGTGTAAAAATCAACCGGGAAGAGTGGTCCTTAAAGGGGAATCCTAGTGGTCTTAAGCTTCAGACCAATACGGTTGACTGTGGTTTCTGTTTATGCTTATACGCTGGTTGTATTGCCAGGGGCATAAACCCCTCAACTGTCAAATTACCATCAAGCATGGACCTGAGGAAACTCATCTCCCGGGTATTGCGACAAGGGGGAGCAGAACCCCTCGATGAATTCCTTGAGGCCAACCGAGAAAACCTATTTCCAGGGCATACTCCAACCTACACCGAAGAGGAGTTGCAGAGAGCTATACATGGTATGATGGGGGATATGGTTGGAGCGTTTCTGCCAATTGATTATGCCGATACCCCCCCGACATCACCAGCCTACCCCAACGTGGAATTCGTGGTGGGCGGAGAAGATGTCTCTATGGATGTGAACACCGGGCGGGACGAGGGTACGGGAGCGACGGACATCATTGGGGATCAAGATAATAAGACCACGGGCTCTATAGAAGGGGAGGAGAGGATAGAAGCAACACCCGTCGCAGATGCAACACCCGTCGCAGAAGCAACACCTGTCGCAGAAGCAACACCTGTCGCATATGACCGTCCATCACTCTGCCCCCCACCCCCGTGTTTAATTCAACCTTCCAAAAACTCAACCAGCACCGGAATCTACCAGAACTCCGCCGGATATTCAGGGGAAAACGAACCACATCGACTCGTTAGAAACCCGCGGATAAAACGGAGGACAATACGTATAACGTTAAACGACGGAACAAGGAAGCGGGTCAATGTCCGAAAGTTGGGACTCCAGCCTGATTATTTATGATTGCAAGCACCCATTTTGCAAACATACAAATTGGTGCTTATATCAACTTATAAATTATCAAAATAATTTACGTAATTTACGAATACTGGCTCCTTGCTATAAAACAGTGACCAGCGCTCCCGAGCAATCAGTCTACCACCGACGGTTCTAAAATCTTAAAATGGACGGGATATTTGGTGAATATTTGAAGAAGGTGCAAGAAATCACAGCAGACAAGTCTCCAGGATTCTACAAACACGTTACAAATCCGTTTGATTCAGAATTATTGAAAACAACTCCAAGTACGGTTCGCGGGATTATTGTAGGCCTGACCGATTGTCCCACCGGACATGAAACGAGCAAGTCCAGAAGAGAAATGATACAGAAATTGTCAACGATATCTGAAAAAAGAAATATTCTTTGGATTCACATCCCGATAATCGCCAGTTTTGATAAACAGAAGATTCAACAGTTGATTGCAGTTTTTTCTACCGTCATTGGGCACGTTTTTAAAATAATAATGCGTGCAAGCGAAAACGATTTTGAGATTCCGGTTCTATGTTTGGGAAAAAACTCGCACGGCTGTGTGATTGAAGCACTAAGATACGCCAATCGTCCAAAATTTATGATACTAAAGGATTATGCTGATACCCCCCAAAAATCACCAACCTACCCCAGCGTGGAATTCGTGTTGGACAGAGGAGAATTCTCTATAGATGTGAACACTGGGCGGGACGAGTCGGAAGTGTACGAGAGTACGGGAGCGACGGACGCCATTGGGGATCAAGATAATAAGACCGCGGGCTCTATAGAAGGGGAGGAGAGGATAGAAGCAATTCCCGTGGAGGTAAAAATTGAACATAAGGACGACGACACACAACCTCCGCGTTTAATTCATCAAGACCACCCAATGGAGCCGCTTTCCACCCCAGTGATCAACCCCCCAAAAACTCAACCAGCACCGGACTCTACCAGAACTCCGCCAGATATTCATCCAAAGGTCGCCCCACTACAACACCAACATCTGCCTCGACAGCACCAGCCTCGCCAAAGACGCTACATAGATATTCATCCAAAGGTCGCCCCACTACAACACCAACATCTGCCTCGACAGCACCAGCCTCGCCAAAGACGCTACATAGATATTCATCCAAAGGTCGCCCCACTACAACACCAACATCTGCCTCGACAGCACCAGCCTCGCCAAAGACGCTACATAGATATTCATCCAAAGGTCGCCCCACTACAACACCAACATCTGCCTCGACAGCACCAGCCTCGCCAAAGACGCTACAGAGCAAAAAGGAAGAGAATCTTCCTAATTAACGGCTCCTTCGTGAGAATTAGGGACCCCAAACCCATATGTATAATTTACCACCCGATATATTGTTGAAAGTGGTCTGCTGGAAACTGAGGATACAACGAGGGATGAGAGCCTTATTTATGATTGCCTTATTTATCAATTTATAAATTATCAAGATAATTAATTTACGATTGCTGGCTACTTGCTATAAAACAGTGACCAGCGTTCCTGAGCAATCAGTCTACCTCTAGATATCTTAAAAAAATGGACGGGATATTTAGTGCATATTTGAAGAAGGTGCAAGAAATCACAGCAGACAAGTCTCCGGGATTCTACAAACAAGTTATAAACGTGTTTGACACGGAATTATTAAAAACAACTCCAAGTTCGGTTCGCGGGATTGTCGTGGGCCTGATCAATTCTCCGTCAAGAAAAACTAAAGATTTGTACCTTAGCACCGGACATAAAACGAGCAAGTCTGAGTTAAGAAGAGAAATGATACATAACTTATCTACAATATCTGAAAAAAAAAATATTCTTTGGATTCGCATCCCGATGATTGCCAGTTTTGATAAACAGAAGACTCGAGAGTTGATTACAGCTTTTCATCCCGTCATTGGGCACATTTTTAAAATAATAATGCGTGCAAGTGCAAACGACTTTGAATCACCGATTCCTATTTTGTGTTTGGGAAAAAACTCGCACAGCTGTGTGATTGAAGGATTAAGATACACCAATCGTCCGAAATTTATACTACTTCCTGCGGTTCACCCCAACAACATATCAGAGATGGAAGAGAAAATCTCTAAAACTACCTGCAAATACCAGCGTCTTCATCTGATTAGAAGAAAATATTATAATGTTGACATGTTTATTCAAGTATTTAAAATATTTGTGAATCTTGTATCATCAAGTATTTAGTCATATACAATTGTATCATATGTATCATATATATCACGTAATAAATAATTTAACCCTTATTGTTGTTTTTTTCTTTAAAATCTTCCAAACATTTGTAATAATCAAGAAGTTATTCAAATAACCAATTCTTTTGTTTTCTATTTTTGGAAACCATAAAATAAATTATTCTATTTGTGTCATTTGTATTGAAGGTGATTTCAATAATATTTTAATTACAAAGCGTTTTCACGGATACTGTGGTCTTGACATTTAACTTTTAAACCTTTTCAAGTTTAAGTACTCATTTAAATAAAAAACCTTTCAAGTTTAAATACTCAATTCAATGATTATTATATTATTCTGGCATTTGTTGTTCAATTTTATTATGAGCAGATTTTGCAGATTTGAGATTTACAAAACCACAAATGGGTTAAATTGTAGGAAATGCAAACCATTTTAGATTACCCATATTCAAAACTTTTTATTGAGACGTTTCTCGTCTTCGGGGTATTAAAGCATCCGCTTTATAGGGGCAAATTAGGGGGATTTTTTTCCCTCACAACTTAGTATTTTAGTATTTATAATTAAAGCAATTAAAAAAAATTAAATCTTTTGAAAAGAAGGGGGTCTATTTAACTCCCGAAGAGGCAATTTAAGTCAGTGTTGAGATTTACAGCATATGATCAACTATGGAGTATTGTTGCGAGCAGAGATGTTTTAAAATTCCTGGTGACCAGGTTGATGGGAGGGCTTGTGGGAAATGTCACCATTTTGGTTATTGCATTTGTAAATGTAAAAACTTCACAGCCTTCTCTACAGAATACAACACCACGCTCGGTGTGGAATACAGCGGCCGGGGAGATGGTGCATCTCTCAGAAAGAAGAAAGACTCGGATCGCGCTAGCCCGTGTTGTGGTATTAAAATGTACCATTCGCCAGTGTCTGTGGGATTAAATTATAATTTTACGAAAGAAACAAACACTCCTAGATTTCATTACGAGACCGAAAGACTTCATAGTTTTAAGGAGTGGCCAGTTACATTTTTAAGCCCCAAAGATTTATCCAAAGCTGGTTTTTATTATTTACGTGTTAATGATTATGTTAGATGCGCTTATTGTGGGATTGAAATTGGGTTTTGGAAAGGGGGTGACATTCCTTTCTTAGAACATAAGAAATTTAACCCGTCCTGTATATTTATAGAGAAGTTTTACCCTTTAGAATGTAAATAAAACCAACATTCAAAAGGTGTAGCATTTTATTTTCTTAACCCAAAGTCAGTATTTGAGAATTAACAAGAAATGTGAAAACTTTGGCATGTAAAACAACATTTGAAATAAGGGCATAATACAAATTCCGAGGCTTTATAAAGGAACGGTTCCCCTAATATACCAGTAGTTGCCAAACTCCTGCACTAGTGTTTGGTCTAGTGTTTTGTTCAGAGTTTGTGATTCGGAACCGAAAAGAGCTCTATTTACCTCGCTGATTCCGATATCTAAGGACATCTCAACATGGCTGACCACGCTTATATTATCGATTTTCAAGGATTCAAAGACAATAACAATAATTTTATTATTAAAGAAATTGCACTTACAAAAACCAGCGGCAATTGGTTTCTGAGACACTGGTTTGTAAAATCGCCGTACAATTTTGACAAACTATCTCCGGAATACAGAAGACAGGCGATCTTCAATGCAAACTATTACCACGGAATTCCATGGCAGGAGGGAACCACGTCCTTCAACTACGTCAAGAGAGAACTGGCCGCGCTGTTATCACAAAACACCGTCTACGTAAAGGGTCAAGAGAAACAAGTGTTCCTTCAAAGACTTTTTAAGAACGCCAAAGTTGAAAATTTGGACGACATGCCATCACTTAAAAAACTAAAATCTAAGTATCTAAATAATTTTTGTTATTATCATAGATTTAACGGTTTCATGTGCGCTCTTGAAAATATTTATAAGATTCAAACCTACTTGGAGCAAAGAGGGTATGAATAAAAATATTAAATGTCTATTGTGTTCTTTAATGCGTGCACCCAAACTTAATTATCTTGCATCAAGATTATAGTAATGATTATAAAAACTGTATTGGTAATTAATATTTTCAATAATTCTAGGAATCTCGTTATTAAATTGCCTTACATGTTTATATATCATTGCAATGTTAGTTATGGAGTGATAATTGGTTGGATAAATTCTCTTGTACAATACTATGTTTGTGGATTCACAGAATCAGCCCAAGCCTTAGAGTTTAGAACAAAAACTGTTAGGAAATGTACACCGGAGGTATTGTTTCTTTGACTATTGTTCATTTTCCAAACCAAACTCTCAAGCGCCTTTGCTTAAGGAAGGGGAAATGATTCTATTTTGACTAACCCCCCCCCAACCTTCCCCTCGGGTATCCCTTTGAATAACATAGTTACAAATGTAAATGCAATTTATTAATTTCTTTATAAGTAATAGATTATAAAATCCAAGGGACCGAAACTACACAATCGAGGACCCGGAGCTACCGGGTACATAAATATTTAAAAATGGAGGTTGTTTTTGTTGCATTTCTTGAATTTCCAATTTTGATATTGTCTCTGATTATACTTATTATATACTTTTTAGTATTTTTAATAAAAACAATTTTAAAATCTTTTGGAAAGAGATGGCAGATAGTCTATTTAGTCTCTGAAGAGGCCGAAGTCAGTTCAACAACTCAACTCGCCTAAGAAAGTCTTGATCCTAAGTTGTTTTTAGAGTTTAGTAAAAATATATTTTTCAAAGTAAGTAGTTATCACATTTAAATCGTAAAATATCAATGTGATGACAATGAAAATACTTTAATATATTAAAACTAATTATCCAGATTCAAGGGCGAGTAGCCTGGAAAGTATAAATATTAATTTAGAAAAAGACTATTGACTATAAAACTTACTTGGATCCGAGACCTAACCGGCCCTGGACCCCGGGCTCCCCCGCCCCAACACTACACCCTAAAACTCCATCTCACAGACACACTGTGTAAATTACAAAAAATCAAACTTGAGAAACGCAAATTTAATAACTCCTTCTAGCATTGGCGAGTACGTTTACGCTTGTGTTCCTCCATTGTCCAAGGCGCGGATAGACCCCCTTTCAGAGAGTATATTTATAGCCTTACACGTATCTTCTTCATCAACAATTCAAAGGGAGGAACGAAAAGTTCCTCCCTTCTTCGGGCAGGAGGAGTGGCAAAAGTGACCAAGGCAGAGTCAAAGTCTGCATTTGATTTTAAGTCCAATTTTATTTTTCGAACAGGTCTTCCGTCACAAAATAGATTTATAAAGATCCAACCAATATTTTGTTCACAAACTTCCCCCCCCCCCCCATTTCAACAGGTACAGCAAACAAATTGCAATAGCACATATCAGAGCTACGTAAGGACGTCAGAGAAAAATATCGTAAAACAATGCCCGAAGAAGGGAGGAACGAAACGCCCCCCTTGTACTTTCATTCCCAAACAATCTTTCTAAACGAGCCTGGTCTTTATTCATTAATTTTAAAATCCAAATTGCCCATTGCTGAGAAGTTTCAAGACTGGGTTTTTGAAGAAGTCCTGCCTTCCATTAGAAAGTGTGGAATGTATAAAATCCAACAAGAAAATAATCAGTTGTTACAATCACTTACAAAGTCTCTGGAAAACAACCAAAAGCTAGCTCAAATTAACTCAGAATTTAAAACTAAAAACGACATATTGTGTAAAGAGAACCGGTCACTGAATGAGTTGTTGACGTCTTTACGTAGCTCTGATCTGTGCTATTACAAAATTTGTTTGCTGTACCCGTTGAAATGGAGGGGGAGGAAGTTTGGGAACAAAATATTGGTTGGATTTTTATAAATCTATTTTGTGAGGGAAGACCTGTTCGAAGGAAAGCCATTAAAATTGAACTTAAAATCAAATGCAGACTTTGACAGGATAGAAGTTGAATTTTTGAGCGGTAAGGCTATGCTAAATAGCGGATTCTCTAAAGAAATGGTTATAAAAAAAGTAGCTAAATTCTCCACGATGAATTAGAATATAACATTTATTTTGACGATACTTTTAGCGCTCTTTATTCTTAAACGTTAACTTCACTCTGCCTCGGTCACTTTTGAGGTAAGACCTTACGTTGCTCTGATCTGTTCTATTGCACGATACTTGATATAAAATGTCTAACTTAACCTCTTATATATTTAATAACCAGGCCGTTGCTGTACTGTTTGACGGAGAAAATAATCCTTGGTTCAAAGCAAAAGATGTTGCTCAAATCCTAAACTATCAAGATACAAAGCATGCAATCCGTACCCATGTTAGAGAAAAACACCGCAAAACTATACTGGAAGTACAAGGGGGGCGTTTCGCCCCCCTTGTACTTTCATTCCCAAACAATCTTTCTAAACGAGCCCGGTCTTTATTCACTAATTTTAAAATCCAAATTACCCATTGCTGAGAAGTTTCAAGACTGGGTTTTTGAAGATGTCTTACCTTCCATTAGAAAATATGGAATGTATAAAATCAAACATGAAAATAATCAGTTAAAAAATCAAAACTCTCAACTCTTGGCTGAAATTACAAGGTCTCTGGAAAACAACCAAAAGCTAGCTCAAATTAACTCAGAATTTAAAACTAAAAACGACATATTGTGTAAAGAGAACCGGTCACTGAATGAGTTGTTGACGTCTTTACGTAGCTCTGATCTGTGCTATTACAAAATTTGTTTGCTGTACCCGTTGAAATGGAGGGGGAGGAAGTTTGGGAACAAAATATTGGTTGGATTTTTATAAATCTATTTTGTGAGGGAAGACCTGTTCGAAGGAAAGCCATTAAAATTGAACTTAAAATCAAATGCAGACTTTGACAGGATAGAAGTTGAATTTTTGAGCGGTAAGGCTATGCTAAATAGCGGATTCTCTAAAGAAATGGTTATAAAAAAAGTAGCTAAATTCTCCACGATGAATTAGAATATAACATTTATTTTGACGATACTTTTAGCGCTCTTTATTCTTAAACGTTAACTTCACTCTGCCTCGGTCACTTTTGAGGTAAGACCTTACGTTGCTCTGATCTGTTCTATTGCACGATACTTGATATAAAATGTCTAACTTAACCTCTTATATATTTAATAACCAGGCCGTTGCTGTACTGTTTGACGGAGAAAATAATCCTTGGTTCAAAGCAAAAGATGTTGCTCAAATCCTAAACTATCAAGATACAAAGCATGCAATCCGTACCCATGTTAGAGAAAAACACCGCAAAACTATACTGGAAGTACAAGGGGGGCGTTTCGCCCCCCTTGTACTTTCATTCCCAAACACTCTTTCTAAACGAGCCCGGTCTTTATTCACTAATTTTAAAATCCAAATTACCCATTGCTGAGAAGTTTCAAGACTGGGTTTTTGAAGATGTCTTACCTTCCATTAGAAAATATGGAATGTATAAAATCAAACATGAAAATAATCAGTTAAAAAATCAAAACTCTCAACTCTTGGCTGAAATTACAAGGTCTCTGGAAAACAACCAAAAGCTAGCTCAAATTAACTCAGAATTTAAAACTAAAAACGACATATTGTGTAAAGAGAACCGGTCACTGAATGAGTTGTTGACGTCTTTACGTAGCTCTGATCTGTGCTATTACAAAATTTGTTTGCTGTACCCGTTGAAATGGAGGGGGAGGAAGTTTGGGAACAAAATATTGGTTGGATTTTTATAAATCTATTTTGTGAGGGAAGACCTGTTCGAAGGAAAGCCATTAAAATTGAACTTAAAATCAAATGCAGACTTTGACAGGATAGAAGTTGAATTTTTGAGCGGTAAGGCTATGCTAAATAGCGGATTCTCTAAAGAAATGGTTATAAAAAAAGTAGCTAAATTCTCCACGATGAATTAGAATATAACATTTATTTTGACGATACTTTTAGCGCTCTTTATTCTTAAACGTTAACTTCACTCTACCTCGGTCACTTTTGAGGTAAGACCTTACGTTGCTCTGATCTGTTCTATTGCACGATACTTGATATAAAATGTCTAACTTAACCTCTTATATATTTAATAATCAATCTGTTACTGTACTGTTTGACAGTGAAAATAATCCTTGGTTCAAAGGAAAGGATGTTGTTAAAATCCTAAACTATCAAGATACAAAGCATGCAATCCGTACCCATGTTAGAGAAAAACACCGCAAAACTATACTGGAAGTACAAGGGGGGCGAAACGCCCCCCTTTAACTTCCAATATCAGTCTAACTTCATCAATGAATCTGGTTTGTATTCTCTTATTTTGCGCTCCTTGAAACCAGAAGCTAAAGCATTCAAAAGATGGGTTACAAGTGAAGTCTTGCCTTCCATTAGAAAGTATGGAGTGTATAAAATCAAACATGAAAATAATCAGTTAAAAAATCAAAACTCTCAACTCTTGGCTGAAATTACAAGGTCTCTGGAAGACAACCAAAAGCTCACTCAAATTAACTCAGAATTTAAAACTAAAAACTACATATTGTGTAAAGAGAACCGGTCACTGAATGAGTTGTTGACATTCTCCACGATGAATTAGAATATAACATTTATTTTGACGATACTTTTAGCGCTCTTTATTCTTAAACGTTAACTTCACTCTGCCTCGGTCACTTTTGCCACTGCTCCTGCCGAGGTAAGAACTAGGTACTATTTCACAATACTTTATATAAAATGTCTAACTTAACCTCTTATATATTTAATAACCAGGCCGTTGCTGTACTGTTTGACGGAGAAAATAATCCTTGGTTCAAAGCAAAAGATGTTGCTCAAATCCTAAACTATCAAGATACAAAGCATGCAATCCGTACCCATGTTAGAGAAAAACACCGCAAAACTATACTGGAAGTACAGGGGGGCGAAACGCCCCCCTTGTACTTTCATTCCCAAACAATCTTTCTAAACGAGCCTGGTCTTTATTCACTAATTTTAAAATCCAAATTGCCCATTGCTGAGAAGTTTCAAGACTGGGTTTTTGAAGAAGTCCTGCCTTCCATTAGAAAGTGTGGAATGTATAAAATCCAACAAGAAAATAATCAGTTGTTACAATCACTTACAAAGTCTCTGGAAAACAACCAAAAGCTAGCTCAAATTAACTCAGAATTTAAAACTAAAAACTACATATTGTGTAAAGAGAACCGGTCACTGAATGAGTTGTTGACTGAACAGGCACCGAGGGTTGCTGTGATGTCGGGCGGCGATGGACTAAAACATGTTTTATGTGTCCTTATTAAAGAAACTCTTCTGGAACTCTACGGGGTCTGCGAGTACAAATGTATTCGCATACAAAAAAGAAAATTTAACCAAGCTCTCAATAAAGCCAAAAATGAAGGTTTCGTACCTTGTTTCATCAAGTCTCCTGTTCCTAATGGGATTAATGTACTTAACAAAGCGAAAGAATTAATGAAGAGTAGTGGTATGCACTTTAACTCTGCATACAACAACATCCTAACTTCTCACAATTTTGTAAATATAGTTGAGCATGTCTTGGACAATGGAGGAATACAAGCGTAAACGCACTGGCCAATAGTATAAGGAGTTATCAAATATCCCAGAATTTGCGTTTCTCAAGTTTGATTTTTTGTAATTTACACATTTTTAAAATGTATGTCTTGATAATATAGCATCTGAAACAACTCATTACTTGTTATTATTTATCCTAAACCAAATTAAAATAAAAAACAAATGTTAAAAAAACGAATATTTGGTTTGATTTGTTTTAAAAATTATCGTTTGAACGAATTAATACAGATAACTTTTGCAAATCATATTAAAGGAAATTGCCCAATTTGTTTAGAGTATAACATCTTAACTCATATACAATGTGGACACGTTATATGCCACAAGTGTTCCAAATTAATAGGTGTAAAATGCGGGCTGTGTAGAGAGAGTGGATTGGTTTATTTATGAGAGTGAAGTTGGGTATTCACTGTGTTGGTTTTCAAAAGGTGAGTACTGGGACCATTCTACAAAATTTTCATAATACTTTCACGCTGGCATTCTGGTTTGACTGAGTTATCAAGTTGCGGGTTACCGATTTGGGATCACGCGATTGTTAACTTTGAGATCTGTTTTAAATCTTACCGCACCAAAATTAAGGTTTACAATTATATACAATTTTAATTTAAATACAATTTGATTATTTTCACCCCAGAGTGGGTATCACCCGATATCCACTGATATCACCTTAATCTGATTCGTCACCCCTTTGCCTTTTTGGTGGTGATTTAGTTGGTGGTGATTCTACGCGGACCCGTTTAACCCGCGGGAGTGTGATCCCTACTCGTTTAGTAGTTACAGCCTCATTATAATCTACTAATAATTTATTATATTTTTCTTCTAAACTATTGTGATCATTGTGTAACTCATTAAACTGTGTTTTTAATTTTTCAATCTCTGTTGCGCGATCTGTGTCACTAATTTCAAAGTCATATAATTTATTTTTAAGTTTGTCGTTTGTTTCTAATAACGACTCGTTAGTTTTTTTAAGAGTTTCAATTTCCCGCGAATAATTCAACCCCCGTTCTTCGCACTCATTCAGTTCTTGTGTTATTGAAGAATTGGTTTCTTTAAGAGTTTCAACCTGCGACTTAAGAGTACTGTAATTTTTAATTTTGTCCAAAATATTTTGCATCGATGTTTCATTTAGTTGCCCGCTGTTTTTTGAGATTTCAATTAAAAAATTTACCAAATTATCAAAAGAAATATTAGGACATAAGCTATTTAGCTTGGTCATTAAATGCTCATTGAGGAATTTTATTTTTTCATTGAAAGTGTCGCCATATACAAATTCTAAATTTGCTTGAACTTCTTTTAGTGAGGTAATTAGTGTCGTTATATCATTTAGTGAGAATTTTCCATCAAACGATTCAATATAAGCGCGGCTTAACGTATCAATCTGGCTTTGAAAATCTTGAAAATTTGTCACGCCGGTAAAGTCATATATTCGTTTTAAAAATCCGGAAACTTGATTTAATGAATTTACTCCAAACATATTGACTAGGGATTCCGCCTCTTCAAACACGTTAATCATAGTGTTGTTGAAACGTTCGTTGTATATTGATAGCTTACTATTTAAAACTGTTATGCTTGATTCTCCACAATTGTTGTATAACGTTTTAAGCTGCCGCGACGCCTGCACAATATTTAATGAACCAAAATCTGCTAAGTGTTGGGTCAGGATTCCTAAATCCTCTGCTCCAATCAAGGTTAGAGTGTCCACTTTAAACTGTATTAATTCATTATTGTTTTGTTTAGAATCAATATAATTTTGAATCGACTGAAAACAGGTCCATTCATTGTATACGTCTATTGATCCGGGAAGTTTTAAATGTGATGTAAAATATATTCGGGAATATAATTGAATATATTGTTCTGCCGACAGATTACCAACTTCGGTAATTTTGTTACTGGAAAGTAGTTGTTTGAATATTACCACGATTTGAAAATCCTGTTCAAGAAGTATTAGGTCACCTAGTTGTTTTATTCTTAACGTTTCATAAACCCGTTTTGTTATCAACGTTAGTTCACTAAACGAAGTTATTCCCACTAAATTAAATATCGATTCAATCTTAGATTTTATCTGTTCCAAATGCTGCCTCAAATCATCTTGACGGCTTGTTGAAAAATATGATCCAATTTCGTTTAAAACTACCAAGCTATCGTTAAACCTAGTGGCAAATTCTTTAAAGTCGTCCAGGCTCGAATCAACGTTTAGATGTGTAAAAGATTTTAATGCTTCTAATTTATTTTGACAGTCTTCGTCTTGTGTGAAATCGATTTCCATGTTTTGCGGATGGAGCAGATTTAATAATTGTTGTACAATTTTAAATAACAGTTTCTCGTTCGAATGTCTAGTCATTATAGGCGATGTGTCATGATAACCACTTATAGTGGTGACCATACTCTTTAGCCTGTTGGGAAACTTTATATCATTTAAACATTCTTGCAATTCTGTAGTGTAGGACGTCCATGTAAAGTAGCTATTTTGATTTGTCAACATGTAGAATATTGCATCGGTTATTATTGTAAACAAATCAATTTGGGGTACCTTCTTCGGTTCAATTAAGTAGAGGTTGTTGTATACATCTTTTAACAATTTACTAAACAAAGACTTGGCCTTTTTATTTTGTTTATCAAGAACGGCTTTTAATATAAGAGACTCGACCGTTTCACGCATTTTTATTTATGATTTTATGCGTTGATGGTAATATTGCTAGCGGCAAGTCTACTTTTACTGAAAGTCTTTGTGATTTATTAACAACACGAGGCTATAATGTTAAACTATTTACAGAACCTCTAGACAAGTGGCGGAATGTGGGGGGTTTAAATTTGTTGGAATTATTTTACAACGACTCCAAAAGATGGGCTCTAACATTTCAAATTAACGCGCTGTTAAGTGTTGCAGATATTGAAAAAAGTGCGGTAATACATTCTTTAAACAATTCAATTGTTATCATGGAGCGATCTTCGTTTAGCATTTTTGAAATATTTTGCAAGTACTTGAGGGAAAACGTGTTTAATTCAGCAGAATCTGCTATAATTGAGGATTTTAAAACTAAATATTCAAGTATAATAGATTATTATAATAAAATCCTCTACATTTACATCAGAACAACTTCTGATATTTGTTACAAGAGGTTAAAAGACAGGGCGAGACCCGAAGAGATTGATTCAGTTGACCAATCGTATTTACAGTCTCTTGAAGATTTGTATGAAAAAAGTGTTACCACTCTTCGAGTGCCGTTAATTACAGTCAATGGAGAATACGATAAGAATTCGATTGAAGATGCCAAGAATATGTTTGATAACCAAAACACGGTAAATGAGATTTCAAATTACATCAGGCTGTACGGTTATTAAGATTTAGCTTTATATACAAAAATATAAACATTACAAGAAATATAATAAGGACAAGAGTTAGTGAAATATTTACTAATGGAATTACTATTATCAAAGTAATAAACACATATTTAATTATTTCTGGGCTTCGATCCGCAGTTTTAATGTGGGAAAATATCTTATTATAAGAAATGTCGACCTTTTCGTTTGATAAATCTTCCATATAACATTTTATTATATCAAGAAGGTTTTTTATGCCCCCATATTTCAAATCATATGCATTAGAAATTTTCTTTTTTAATTTTAACTTCATTACTTCCAAATTTAAAATTGTTTCGGGAGTGATAGTCTGTACTTTGATTTTATCATTAAAAGTTGTATCAAACTTATTCATCAAAGTATTAAACTCTAGGGAAGTCAGTGCTTTGTTTAACTTTAACGTATCCACAATATCTAATACCGTACCTAAAAAATATATTATAAACAATTCCCAGTTTCCAGCTACTCTTGCACATACAGTGAGAACTTTCAAAGTATTTAGTATTAACAAATCGGTGACTATATTGTTTATTTCTAGTAAAATTATACTTTTAGATATGTGCTGATTTAGGTTATTCGTAAACTTGTAAAGGTATTGAATAGACAGGTTACTAACATAAAGGGAGATTTCTGGCGTTGAACCCACTATAAAGTCTTTTGTAAATTCGACAAGTTTCCTTTCAACTTTGGAAATATTGTATTCCGAACTTTTTTTATTACAAGAGTACGGAGATATGACGTGATCAGTTATTTCATGATTGAATATCAAACTTGGGTGTAATAGTGAACGTATCAAAGTTTTACCAAACATATATTTTTCGAAAAAACTTTGCACGCTGGGAAGAAAACATTCGTTATTTTGAGCGTTAAATGATAAACCAAAATATTGACAGTACTCTGGCGACATAAAACATTTATTCAAATTCTGATCCCAAAGCAAGGGGGGGATGGATTTATCATCACTGGGCTTTAAACAAAATATTTTCTTAGGTAAGTTGATTAACCTACAACATTTTAAGTTCTTATCAAAATACACGTCCAGTGGCTCATTCGCTTTAAAACAATTATCTTGACAAAAGTCCACTTGAACCCTTTCGTTAAAATTTGATTTACATATTAAATTACCATCCAAATGGGGAAACTGGCAATGGGATCTTACAACACCCTCCACACAAAACGCTGCGATATTTTTGCATCCATTTTCATCAAATGAAAACGTATAATCGTTTGGATAATGTTTCAAGAAACTCTTTGTAGGGGGTCCACCATATTCTAAATAATTCCATGGCTTTTTTGTAACTATCACGTTTTTAAAATAAAAATGATTTGCATTTTTTAAATTGATAATTTGATTACATATTGCTGTTCTTTGACAGTATTTAACAACCTTTTCCATTTTTTATATATTTACATAGTTTTGCATATATATGTGAGCAATTCCTACGTTAACTTCATAATAATGTCTTCCACCAGTCTTGAATACCAGGAATTGTTGGCCAATGACGTTTCCGGGCGCTTATTCAAATTCAATAACCGCCCATCGGCAAATGTAAAAAACGGATTGATATTCGGTTTTCAGCGATTTAACAGCAATACTATAAACGGTATTTATGTTGAAAATATGTCTTTTTTCGAAAGGAATTACGGGACAGATAGTTCCAGCGTGGTGAAATGTAATTTTCGGGGCCATGCTGATATTCAGAATGACAATTTAAGAGACGTGCTTACTCAAAAAATTAAATCCAGCTTATATGAAACTTTAAAAAAGCACCTTTTCACAGAAGATTGTAGATTGGTCCTCAGATTTGGAGGAATAAGCACCTGTGCGGGAAATCAGGATGGCTCTAAATATCAAAGCATACATTTGAAGTGCTCTCAGGCCAAGAAACTGTTTGAAGATGTTTATTCTACTCAACTGTGTGTTAATAAGCCAAATTCACTCTTAGTCCCCTGTTTGTATAACAATTTTGTACACGATCACAAAGACTTTAACAAAATAAAATATTACTGTGACGAGACTACGGGGAAATATACTATGTACAATCATGAGGAATCGAATGAACGAAAATTCACAATTAACCATTTTCCAAGAATCCACCCCGACGAGAACATCTACCTACTATACTCAAACAAGTTATCCGGTCTTGTAAACATCCTTATTACTGGCGTATACATCAAAGACGATTCTGTTCTGAGCGATACGATGAAATTGTGGTGCATTATCCAATCATCACACTTGCTGAGCAACGTTTCAGAAATATCAACCCCTTTTTCACTTGACCAGGAGGAAGACGCTGATGACATCTTAGATTAGTATTTTAATATAAATTGTTTTATGTCATGACAAACATCCAATATCTCAAATAAACGTTTACTCCTCTCTGGTTTCCAAACAAATCTAACCCCAGTAATATGTTGAGGAATTTGATTAATGTTGTTTGTTAATGTTGAGATATAGTTTAAAAGGCGACTTTCATATTTAATCATACACTCTGTACTATTAAATATTAAAGTAACAATCCATAGTAAATATTCCAAGCCACCTCTTGTTTCATACGTGAAATGTTTGTTCTCAGTAAATTTTTCTGTAAGATGTTTTTTCAGTTTTGTCATATTTGAAAATATAGCAGTGAATATTTGCTGTAAGTTTTTATGAAATTGGCACCATAAAACCGTTGAGTAAATTAAATTTTGTAAAACTTCTGTTAACATTTTATCCAACATTTTTATTCATTTTTATTATGAAAACACGATACAGCTAGGCCCATAATATGGTAAGTGTTGTTCATAGATTTAACGGTTTCGTGTGTGCCGCTGAACACGTCTTTAAACTTCAAACCCACAGCAAAATGGTATATGAATAAAAATATTCAACATCCGTTGTGTTCTTTAAAAAATGGGTTTGTGTGCACCCATTACGGGTAAATGTTTAATTCTTTTGTAAAACTGTTTGCAAACATAATTATCTTGCACGGTAATCTTTTTAATATTACTTACACATAAATCAATTATTAACCTTTCATAGTATTTATAAAACAAAACCCAAATATGTTTATTAATCATATTTATTACAATTGTCTCATAAAAAGAACAGTCACCGGTACTTAGAGACAATGGATTTATGTTTATGTAAACAGTATTATCCTCGACGAGTTTTTTTTTACTGCCGATTATTATATTTATATCATTTAAAACATTTGAAACCGCGATGGATTCATCAAGTTTATAGTTAAGATTATTAAAACTATATTGGTACTTAATATTTTCAATAATTCTAGGAATCTCTTTGTTAAAGTCGTTATTAAATTGTTGTATATGTTTATATATCATGGCACTGTTAGTCATGGAGTGACAATTGGTTGGATAAAATCTCTTTTATAAGTTCGTTTTTTACAATACTAGATTTGTCAAAGGGATACACAATTGCGTTAATATTCTCAAGATACAGTGAGTTGACTCCTACGAGAACTAAATGCACCGTGGAATCTGTTTTCTGTATCCCGCTTTTTTGGAAATCCTCCTTTGACATAAAGTACGAGTATGCAAGTTTTTTCAGCCAAGTTTTTAATTCATATTGATTTGAACCAAAATAGTTATCTAAAGCTATAGATGGATTGGTTATTTTTGAAACTGTTTCCACAATTAATATTATCATATTAAAAAATATTAAAAATGCAGTTAGCGATATTATTCTTATTATACTTTATAATTCACTTAATAATTCACTTAATAATAGTGGGTTTGTATGAATGTTCTGCTGCCAGAGTGCTTGTACTCTGTATTCTGACCGGAATGGAGTTGTTTATTTTATACAATCACATCAAGATTAACTATTATTTACTTAATAGAAAAACAAATTAACAATGCTTAGAGCCTTCGTAAAATCTCTCAGGGGGTCCTCTTCTCCAGAATTGAAAATATTAAGTCCAAATTTTCATGAAATTTTATCTAAAGAAAGTTTGAGTGAAAATAGCGTTAGACACTTTATTCTAGATCTTGAAAGTGGTAAAAGCTTTGATAGTGCTTTAAGAAAACTAATAACTGAAACAAACCTTTCAGATTCTGAAATTAAACTGTTTCAAAATGAGCTGACGAAATCTAAGGGCATCGCTGAAGTTATGGTTGTTCAAGATTATATAAATAAATCCGACATACTGGAGACTTTGAAACTGGACGTTTTACCCAAGGACGCTGATGAACTGAACGAATTAATAAAGACCAATGGCGATTTAAAAAATAAAATACAATCATTTATAAAATTAATAAATAAACATAAAATAAAGTTATCGTTAATTACCCTGACACTAGGTTCAGCAGGAAATTACTTATTCCAGGCGGCTAAAAATCTTTCCGGTTGTTATAGATATCAAATCACACCCTCTGGAAAATACAAATTGCTCTGTAAAGTCAACGATTGCGGTTTTAATATTGAAAAACATTCCTCAATTAATAAAGTATTCTGTGACGAACCTTGTCTACCGGATATTTGTGGTGAGAATTGTATGAAACGTACGACAGACAAATTTAAGTACGTCTGTGTTCAGTTACATTGGTATGACGTCGTCAGTGTTGTCACTAAACAATTTTCAAATACTTTAGGTAATTTTTTTATTCAGTCTTTAAAATATGTGTTTATATTCTTAATTGTGTTTAGTGTTTATACTTTCTCGGATAAATTGAGTTTATTTTACAGAATCGCTCTAGGATTAATAGTTTTATCAATTCTTGTTATAAAACTTATTTGATTTTTGAAATAATACGCGACTCACATCCGATAGTTTTTAATAGTTTTTTATAGTTGTTTAATAGTTGTTTATAGATATGATTTAACCGGGACATTGGGATAGTTAAAAGGTTTCATTAAAATTTAAAAAAAAACACGCGGGTTTAAATTTTAAAAAATCACTTTTCACCTCTATATAAAGCGACTAATCAAGCATTTTGTTAGTGTTTAAAACATGTCAGACGCGTGTCTTTTCTACGTAAAACTTAGTGAATCCGCTCGGAGTCCCTTTAAAGGTAGCCGAAATAGTGTAGGGTTTGATTTACACAGTCCAGCCAATTACGAACTACCACCGAAATCAATTATAACTATTCCTACAAATTTGGCATTTAAATTCCCACCATCAACGTATGGTAGACTGGCAATGAGGTCCAGTTTGGCGAAGTACGGCCTAGAAGTTCTAGGCGGGGTGATAGACCCAGACTTTAGGGGCAATGTTGTTGTCGTTTTGAAAAATTCAGGACCAAATCACATCATAATACGAGAGGGACAACGATTCGTTCAATTGATTTGTGAAAAGGTGGAATTTCCAGTTTTAAAACAGGCTTTGTCACTTGATTTCACCGAAAGAAACGAAAAAGGATTTGGATCGACTGGAAAATTTTAGGTTAATTTTAGGTTATTTTTGGTACATTTTTTGGTAAATTTTTTGGTACCTCAACGGGCTCTAAATAGGCTCTCAAAAAGGTAAATTTAGGTCATAAAGGCTCTCATTTAGGTCATTGGACCTATTTGGACCTATTTGGACCTATTTGGACCTATTCGGACCTATCTGGATCTATTTGATCGTATTGAAATTTTTGTTTTCAATTATCTAAATTTACTTTTAAAATAAATTGTGAAGTATATTTGTTAATGGTATTAAAGAATATTTTAAATCTTAACACGTAAAAGTGCCATAATTGTTTTAAATATTCCAAATACCTAATAATTAATATAAATATATATCCCACGTTTGATAAAAATGTGAATCCATTAATGTTTTGCAAACACAAATTGTATATATGTTTATAAAATACATTAACTTCTTTTATTGTTGTTTCAATTGAATTTATATAATAATCAACCTCGAATAAATACAAGTTGTAAATTTTGTTTACATAATTTAATTCATCTACTATACTCTGAGGAGTTAAATATTTTAAATTTCTGCTAATTAGCTGTTCCAGACTTGAATTCATTGTTGTATTTTTAAATAAATCAAAACTTTATTTGAGTTGTGTGTTACAAGCTGTGTAATTATGTGTAATTAAAAATAAAGTTACAAACTGTATCCAAGTCTAACATATATAACCCATATAACGCCCGGTGTTTGTAACAATGTGTCGTAGAACCCGTCCTGCTGGAAGGTGTGGGTCGAAAAATACTCAAATTTAGAAACGCCGGAATCACTATGGATTTTGGTTTACGATGAGTAACGAACACCTAAACAGCACATCTTGACTTGCAAGTATTGCTGATTGACGACGTGAAGGTAACCCGAATATCGGGCAAAACGTTAAACTGATAAACAAGCGTTATACATGAAAGGTGCAGACACGTTATACGTCTGAGGTACCCGGGTCGGGTCTGATCTTTAAATATATCTGGCGAACACAACGTTACACATATAAGTTCAGGGGGTACTAACACACTTTAAGGACTGGCTGCATATGACTGTCTCGTCCACATATAACTGAACAATACTACTCAAATAACGATCTAGTTCTAAATGAGAACAAAACTGTACAGATTGACTTTTCCACCAAAAAACGCCTGTACTATTCTCCATGAATATTTAATAAAGAATATTGTCTATATTGGTTTTTTAGTTTAGACAATTACTGCGGGGGTATAGTCCTAGCATTTCAACGCTTCTAAGTATAATGTTAGCTTCAAACCCCAACGGTTTTATTCATCGTCCAGATTACTGTGGCTTGATATTATTTAGAGCGAAATTGAGTTTACTGATATCGTGTTGACTAAGCTTTATAATTTGTTTAAATAAGGGTACTAAAACGAATACCCTGGCGACGCGACACACGCATGATACATTTTCGACTTCCGAAATACTCAAATATTTACACATCAGTTATTGTATTCATTCTCGAGAATAACTTTTCTGGACGTGATAAAAATAAGAGCTAACTGTAGAGCTGCTGACTTTACCGAACATCCACAGCCTGGTGTAATTTCATTCTGTTCGATAAAAGAACAACCACATCTTGAACAATTGTATTTTTTGTTAATGCAATTTGAAGTCTTCTGAGATGACTCGAATCGAACCACTCGTTCATAGTTGTCAATATCAGCTACACTATTATTAAAACATCTACGACATATCTGAACGTCTTCTCGTTTGTAATAACAGATCAAGGAGCTCATACAATTTATACAATGTTCGTTGACAAGTTGTTCATATATTTCACAAGGGAGTTTATTTATAACTGCAACTAGTTCATTAAACTGTTGAAACTCCTCCAGAATAGTTTTTTTAGTTAATTCGTATAAGGACATCATGAGTGCATGCTCGTCTCTAAAACAAAAATAGGTTTATGTTATTTAAAAACGTATAAGAATACAAGGAGTTGTAACGTAGTAGGATACGTGTTTTAAAAATAACTCTAATGTTCTTTAGCAATGACATTAAAACTACATGATATAGTAGAGCATATCAGCAGCTTTATTGTTTCACACAATTTTGTATTAAAGAATTCGGTACTACCGACGAATCAGGTTATTACCCATACAGCACACCAGGTCTAAAACACGTTTAATAGTCGTTTAAAACAGCTAAAAATTATACGACTAATTATTAACCACATAAATGACGTTTTCGAAACGTGCCCGGTTATACGTCTTCGCTTCCACGTTTAGGAGATGACAAGACTTAAACCATTTTAAGACGAGCTCATATTAACCTTATAGAAGATGTTTTCAAGACATGCTCCATTGGGATTGTTAAATTTAAGTTCAAAAATGAGAACGTCTCAGTTTTTTCAATCACTACTAAAATACACTATTTATTTAATCCAGATTTCAAATATCACTTCATCTTCTTTATTTTAATTTTACAAGGGAAGTCTTCAAAACATCTCTAAAGGGTTTATTGTTTACCACAGTAATTCGTGTTAAAGACGTCTAAAATGCATAACCGATTTTGAAATAAAACGTCTGTGGCCGATTTAACATGGACTTGGACAAATATACTGTCAATATGGGGTTAAAGTCTTAAAATGAAATCGAATTAGATTTGTATTAATTCTAGCTTTCAAAAATAGTTCACTTAAGTCCAGAATTAATTTAAGTTTTTGTTTTATTTGCATTAATACTTATATTTACCGATAAATAAAACTTAAATCACTCATTATCACCTACTAAAACGTCTTAAAGGTAAGTAATACAAAAAAGCTAGTGGTTTAATTTGAATTGATGAGTAATTAATACAAAGTATTATTTGTCGATTATAAGATTAATAAAACACGTCCACAAAATGTTATCGAATCCAACGTAGGTGACGGATTGTAGATGTCAAGATTGCGTCTTAGGGCGGTCCTATACTTCTCGCTGAACAGGCCCAAACATTCAGCCTATACACAAAAGAATGCTCTGCGTCAATCACTATGTATTTGTATTTTAAATTCAGACGAATCATACATCTGATTGTAAGTGTACGTATGCCTTCAAGCGTCTCAGATAGATGCCAGACCAACAAATATTTGGAAAAGCATTCCTTTTAAAATGACTTTTAAATAATGTTAATGTGTGTGTTAATGTTATTTAAGAATTCATTGCGGACATTTTCTATAATTTCTTAAATAACATCAACTCCCCATCACTAACAACGATGTAAACAAATAAATGAAGTTAGTGTTTACGAAATACAATGTCCTTGGTTTATCAGCTGTGTAAAACAATGTTAAAAATGATCAAAACTGCTGATTAAATTTGAATAAAAGCCATTAAAATTTATAATAAACATTTATTTAAGGTCTATAGATAAGGCAGCGGGAGATATAAGTGAGAAAGCTCCTGCCACCTATCGGGAACAGTCGGAACTACCTCAGAGTTCAAGTGGTTCGACGATTCTCCGCTTGGTAGCGTTCGCGTCTACAATACCAACATTGTTTCTACTTATTGTTGTCAATACCGCGTGCCTTAGCCTAATCACGTGTTTGCCGCGTTTGTTGCCCCCACTCGCCACTCGACTGCTTGTGATGAGCATAGCCGGCGGTGAACTTTAAAATGGCAGAGGGGTCTAAAAGATTAGAAAAGTCCAGCTGGGAGGGGGACGCACTCGCTTCTGAAAACGTCACGACTCCTCCTCCGCTGAAAATCAAACAATCCCATGATCCAGGCATGCTAAGATAATAAGATAACTTACGGTCAGCGACACGCCCATTCGTAGGCCGACACTCTACCGCTTCACTCCTCACTGATGTCCCCAGAGGATGGACCCAGAAGATAGACTCGGTGGGATCTCGTCGACACCGGCCACCGGACCTAACTACAAGACGTCCCGGCATGCCGGGACGTGGGGTGTCACAGGGGTGTTTGTATTTTTTTAAAAAAATAATATACAATAGACTAATTATGTGAGAAGCTTAACAATATTTTCAAGGCAGGATCGAACCAGGTACATAAGTACATCAGTACATCGGATAATATATGACTTAATACCACACAAAGCCGCATACCAAGTTTCATAAAAATATATTCACAAATAAGCGATATATACAATTTTAATTATTCTCCATAAGAATAGCATTGGTGATGAGTACATAGGTTTGCTGAAACAAGGAACACAAACAATTGGTTTAAATATAAATATAATTTAACTGGGTGAAGCCACATACCAAGTTTCACAAAAATACATCCATAAATGATATATAGCATTTTATTTATTCTCTATAAGAATAACATTGGGGTTGAGGACGGGGGTTTGCTGCAACGAGGAAGATAATCATTTCAAAACACCCAATCTTGGTTTTGAACATTTTATAGAGCTTAAAAAAACAAATGATTTAGTATTTTAAATTATTAACCTAGGTTAAGTGGTTGCCGAGAAAATCCAAAACACCTGCTCATAAAATCTCTCATGTTAATCTTATGGGAAAGGGGGTTTTGGATTTTCCTCTCTTCATTTTAATGTAAACTTCACATTTGCTTTTACCAATCAATTCAGCTCTAAAAAACAATCATTGTGATTCTATGTCAAACCGTTGCAGAGATATTCAAAGTGCTAAACACAGTACATTGTCCAATGTTATCCCTATAGAGATAAATCTCTAAATCTCGATTATTTTTTAAACTTGGTATATGGCTTCATTTCGTTGTGGTCTATTGATAATTTTCCAAAAAAACCAATATTTTTCTCATGGTTCCCGTAGCAGCAAACCTGCATACTCAAAGCCCATGTTATTCTTATGGAGGATAAGAAAAATGTTATGCATCACTTAATCGTGAACATAAATTAATATAACTTGGTATGTAGCTTCATCTAGTCGAGTTACATTAATATTTGTATAAAAATCCATAATTTGTGTTCCTTGTTGCAGCAAAACTTCGTACTCAACCCCCCTTTATACTACACTATGTCCTGAAGGGTTTTTGAACATTTATAACTTTCTCTCCAGTAAACTGCATCTGACAGTAAATGAAACATTATGCACATTTACCTGTAACCATATACTTGATGAGATATCTGACTGGTGTCTCGATAGTAAGGAACAGTACCCGGGAGAACAATATGTAGGCTGGATATGTAGGCTGCAAAACATAGTCAGATCAGTATGATGCAAATCCAAAATCGTGATCCTTCTCTTATAATCTGGATACCTTTTAACTATAAGAGAGCAAACGAAACCAAACTTTTGTTCATTTATATTTTTGTATAGCATTTTTGTTGATTCGTTATAAGAGAGTGATAAATAAAATTGTTCCAGAAAGTAATTGCAGAATTCCCGTAATTCTCGCCTGAAGGGTTGTTCAGCCTGTCACATATATTTGCAATATGTACGTGTTAAAATTTTTATGAACCCGGGGAAATTTGGGTAACAAATTTAACTCATGTTAAAATGTTTAAAATCTTAAAATCTACCCCATTACTGTAAAAAAATTGTAAAAGTGTTAACAAATCTTCATGTTATACACTTTACACTACCAAACATGATAAGTTATAATCTTTAAATTGAAACCAAAGAATTCTCGTTATAAATATAATTTATTTTACATTTTTAAAACATGTTTCAAAATGAACATTATAAAGCCTAGAGGTCTTTTACAACTTCCTTCTTGCAGCATCTTAATGACTTGTGACAGTCATAACAAGAATATTACTGTCAATAGATTTTATAGATTATCAACAAAATAGGAGCATAATATGATACATTAAAGGCATACTAGAAAATTAAATTTGTTTCAAGCCTTGTTCTATCAGCAGTTATCCCAACTAATATATTTGTGGTCAGCACAGATCATGCATTCCAATGAAACCATTATTGAACTTGCCGATAAGAGTAACATGGACATAGCGTTTTCCTCCCATCTTAGGTAATAGGTACGTGGTAAACGACTGATGAAATTGATAACTGATTATCAACACAGTGCATGCTTCATATCACTAATTGAAACCATGTTTGGTGAATCGGGAGATATGATCATCATTAGAACCATTCTGCATTGAAAATTGTAGGACATGTTTAAGTCTATCCCCGCAGGCTTGCAACACATTGCCACTACATAATTGGACGAAATATGCTCCCTTCCCACATTAATGATGCCAAATATTCCTACCTCTAAAGTGCATTTCTCGCTGATCAGATCAGATCTAAGATACAACATCTCGATTTGCTACACAAGTTTTCGCAAACAATAGCTTTTGTAAGATGGGTAGGAATAAAACGTTGAAAACTGTATTTCTACAGTTATGTTGAACATGTACATAATCATTTGATAATAAACCTAATTTAGGGGATAATTTTAATAATCCTAGGCAAATAAAATAAGAGAATACAAACCAGATTCATTGATGAAGTTAGACTGATATTGGAAGTTAAAGGGGAGTGTATCGATACACCCCCCTTTAGAGAGTATATTTATAGCCTTACACTTGTCTTCTTCATCAACATTTATCAATTTCATTACATTCCAAATTAACTATGCCCACGGATTTCGGAAACATTTGCTGTGCTCCAATTATGTACTAGATAATTTTTATTGTTTACTAAAAAAACCTTTTACTAAAAAAAAACTTCTTAAAGATATATGATACTGAAATATTACCACATCTATTTCCCCCCTTTTATTAGTTTATTAACAAACACTTTTATGAAAAATTCACACTAAAGTTAAGACAAAAGCATTTTATTTTTAGTGAAAATACAAAAAAATAATAGAACTTCAACGTTATTAGTTACACTGAGAAAATTCATAGAGTGGGAGAAAAATTTGTGGAGGAAGTGATGAACTTACGGCTAGCACATGCTTACATGTTTAGATTTACAATCACTTGACCAAACCATATCTGCAAAATAAAAATTGGAACTTTTAATACCAATGAGAGAAATTGAGATTTTCCCGAATGTTGACAGATATATAAATCATAAAAACATTTTGGAGTTTTACCACGATACCACGATACCACTTTCAAATTTGGCACAGTGGGGTTCCCATATGATTCCAAAATCAGTGCTTTAAATACAGATTTATTTATTATATATTTTTAAAATTTGCAAATAACAAATTATTTAAAAATCTTGTTTTGGACTGTTTTCCTTAAGTGCTAACTCAAATTCTTAATAGAATATAACTTATAACTGAACACTACCCCAGCCCATTCTTGGTTTAAGGAGTATAACGATAACGAAAGTGACAATTTATAGTTTAAATATGCAATATACCTTTAGCCAAGGATCTCTGCCTATTGCTTTTTCCTATGGATCCCACGAAAGAGCTCTGAAACTATTGTAAATGCACTACTGTTCCAAAAAATATGTGTTTTATTTTAAAACAGACATATCACATTTTTCTAGACATTCAAATGAGGAGATATAGTTTTAGTGTCTAGTAACCATAGGCATTTACAAGAGGCAGTGATTTTTGGCTTTAGGGATACACTTATATTTTAAGGCCTTAAGCATATGGAGTCAAATGGGATAAAAAGCTAAAAAAAATTTTAAGGTGTTATCATATATAAAACCCCTACAATGTAGCTGATCAATTGTTCACAAAACATAACTCCAAATGAATGAAGAAATAAGGAATGTAGAGCAAGCTGTTCACTTACGGACACCCGTTACACTTTTTTAACAAAAGTTAGTATTACAAAATGAACAAACCCTTTTTAAAAATAGTTTTACTGTAAAAGTGAGATTATGGGTTTCCCTAATGCTCTGGTATTATTGTTTGAATTTTAGTTTTATAATTTAAGGAGTAATTTGTGTAACGGGTGTTACATAATTTAATGTAACGTGTGTTACAATCAACACAACCCACAACCATTCAGTTTTTGGTATATTTATATTAATTTTAACTAGAATTTAAATACATAGCTCTATTGAGAGTTTATTAATTTTGGTAATAACACCTAAAAAAGTTAACAATAATATGTTATCTCTACTATTATAGTACGCTTCTTTTTTCTATATTTTAGGCTAACCAACAAGGAACAAAAAATTGTTAATATCAAATATAATATAGATTGATTGGTTCTTATTAGAGCCAGTTTAATAATTCAGATTCAATCATTCTTTTTGTATGTAATTTACAATTAAAGTGTCCAAAGTGTAACACTCGTTACAACGGAATCCCTGCATTGCTAGGTGGACAGTAAACAATACTACTCACCCTCTCTGCCGGGCCACTGGGGAGAGAGACCGGGAGCCGGTAGATGAACTAGACCCCTTCCTCTTGGGTGACCGAGACGAAGATCTGTGTTTACTCTTCTTCTTCTTCTTTGATTGTGCACCAGCCTCTGGCACAACCCGGCCTTCCTTGGGGAGGGGGGGGACTGAAAACCAATCTTTCCATCAAACCGAGGAAGAGCAAGAGATAAAAATGTCCAAATGTGTTTTGGATAGTATTTACTGCTATCGGCCATTGCTAGTATTAACTATTATTATCTTCATTGTTTGTTGATTTTATCACAAAAGTATTTATTACATAAATATTCTTAAATGACATTAAAACACAATATCGTAGTTTTAAAATGTTAATAAACCTTTATTATACTTGTAATTTATTGCTTGTAATATTCATTCATGTAAACTGCTTCAAATTATTTTATTTTATTTATTTTTCAAAATTGATCTCATTCCAAATTCAATTTGATATAGTACAAGCGTTTAAAACAAGTGACGGTGTCTACAAGAACTTCAGAAACATATGGCTGTGACTGACATTATTGAGAACCGTGTGATACAATTTAAAAAATTTAGTTTTCCAAAATGCGGTGGCCAAGTGATAGCTTTTTTGTGGGCATCTACCCAGAATTAACATTTTCCCTATAAAAAAGTGTAGTGGAACAACTAATACACTCTTTTTGTTAGGTAAGAAGAGTCACTGGCTTAAAGCAATGAAATACGGGGTGAAGTTATATCATTAAATTACAACACTCGAGATAATAATTCACGCTTACCAAGTTGCTGTTTGGGGGGTTCCATGTTGTTAAACACACTAGAGGCGTGTCGCTGCAGCTGGAACTGCTTTAATGTAATTCCTAGGAAAATAACCAAACAAATAAAAAATATTAAATTAATATTGATACAATAAAATAATTAGAACTTAAAAAAACAAATACTTTAGTATTTTGAATCATTTTAGTGGTTGTAGAGAAAAGTAAAAAACGCGTCCATAAAGTTGTCCATGTTAATCTTATGGGAAAGGGGTTTTGGATTTTCCTCGTGACATCACAATAATTATTACAGATAATATTCACTTTATATGACTGCCTATTGTTTATTTTTTATATTTCAAATGAAATAACAATAATTCAAAACATTTGACCCGAATCACTATAACCACCAAATTTTAATTAAATATGTTTCTGAAAAACGTTTACTTTGTGTTTTTTGCGGTTTTCGGGGGAATTGTCCTTGAAAATAAAAAATAAACAACTGGAGATAAGTTATCATAGATTAGTACCTATAGCAAACATTACTACTGCTTTATCTGTATTCAATTTAATAATAGCAGAAATGGTGAAATGCCCCAGTAGTTTCCTCTTTCAAGCAACTTAAAATGCCTCTGAATTTGGAGTGGCAATGTTAGCCTGGCTATAGTTTTCATTCTAAAAAATACCCGTCAACGAAAGTGCGAGCCAAAGTATGACTTACATTGTGTTGAGAAAATCCTATTTAAATGTTGTAAAACGTAAAAACACGAGGTAAGCAAATATTGAAGGTTCTTCGTTCTGGAGTCACGGTCAATCCCCATGAGCGCTATGACCAATGACTACATATACAATAAGACAGGCAAGCCATATGGAAATAACTCAACGCCTGTTGAGAAGTCGGAGAGACTGCTTCAGCGACCCGCCGCCAGTTGGCGCTAGTGGCGACGGGCGTTGACTGTACTACTGATCTCTTGGCGCGGACTGTACGAGTACCCTCTCTCTCTCTCTCTCTATTTCGCCGTACCAGCGGCATGGCAGTGGGCAGTAAGCGTGTATGCATGAAATGGATACGGGCATTATTCGGGTGTATGTCAACAGGCAGATAACCTCCAATAAATATGAGTTCTGATGTTTACCTTCTGTGCCTAAGCTATCAAATCTGGCTATCCCTATAGAGTATAAGGATGGCGGGGTGGAAGTGTATATGTATATAACATAATTATTTTAGTTACAACAAAGGGTACCTAAATTAAACCTAAATTAAACCTAAATTAAACCTAAATTAAATACAAATAATGACTAATTATAGATACATCATTTAAAATTTATTAGCTCAAACAATGACGTTGCGTAAATTATTTATCCTCAGAATGTTGATTTGAATTATAAAGGAAAAAATAAGAATATTGTTTTAAATTAAGTTTTGATTTAAAATAAACATTCAAATCTCCTAAAATACAAATATCTAGACCCGGTCCTTTCGTGTAGTAGGCGTGGTATCGAGCTTATTGTACGTTTACAAATCCAGGATAATCTCCAATAGTTCCTATATAATGATGAAAACGGGGTTAAAATGTCCCATACGGCACTTGGAATGGCTGTTATGAGGTATTAATTTAATCAGGAAAAACATTTCTTTAAAAAATAAATAAATAATACACTATACTTGCATTAAAAATTTTGGACTTGGCCAGTTTACAACAGAAACCGAGTACCTATTTAATAAAAGTAAGCGACCAGATAAACCCATTCAGATAAACAACTATTAAAGTAATAAAACTGAAAATCATAAAAATGTTACATTTAAAGCCTACATGTACAGAATTGTATAAAAAGCAGAAAATTGATTACACCTGATTGACTTTAGTTGAATTGAACACACAAGCCACGTGGAACCACTACGAATCAGCTGTTTGGATTTCATCAGCTCAAACAAAAATGAATGTCCATAAGGAATACATGGGAGCTTTGAACCCCCGTGGGGCATAGCCCTATATGATTTTCACAACTTTTCACAACTTTTCATAACTTTAATGCCTATATCTTACTCAGGACTATCAAGTACCTCTCTGAAAATTTCAGCTCAATCGGTCCAGTAGTTTTCATGTGATGGAACAGAGTTACGCACAAACATCCATATTTTCACATTTAAAATATTAGTATGATTCAAGTTATATGGCTGTAACATCTGTTCGTGCTGTTTTACCAGTTACGTATTGACAACTATTATCCATACAGTAATTAAATTGATTTATATTCTTCCAAAACATATACAAAGAACCCTTCCAGGCACTTGAAAAACTTAAATTACAAGACGTTTAGACCTCGACTTGAATCAATCATTCAAGCAAGCAAAACAACACGAAAAACAATCCCATATGTTTTTTACGTTTCCCTTACGCACTTTCTATATAGTATTACATTTAATAATAAATAATAAAATACATGTTAATAGTAAATAATACTACATGTACATGTATTATATATTATAACATATGTACAAATCTTTGCTTAGTTCATTTTTTAATGTCTTAAAATACACTGAAGGAATTACAACGTGGAACAATTAATTAATCAAAAATCTAAATTCACCCGTCGAGTGGCAATAACGATTATAACAAACATATGATTACATCAGCACAACATTACATAAAGCTTTAACCCTTGGTGTTATAAGAAACAGAAAAGGTTTGGTCTAATGCAAGCTAGGGTAAGGTCGATTTAAGGGTAAGGGTAAGGGCTACTTAATAGGGGTTTGGGTCACCTAGAAATATAATAATAACGATAACAACCATTAAAGCAAATTTCATTTTTAGTTTATTTGAAATATAGTTTTTCTATTATAACTTTTTCATTACGATGAGGTTTTTATTTTGTACTCGGTGATTAAACTCATTTGGTGATGTAAATAATAAAACAGCATTTAATTTTCCTATTCACTTAACATGGAGTAAAAGTTTTGCTTTGCTTTATTCACATCCCCTTGGCTAACTAAAAAAAAGATACTTGTTAGAATTTAGTTTTATACTGTGTTCGAAAAATATACTAATCTGATTAATCCCATTTCCTTCTTAGTAATAAAAAAAACTCGTCTCAACAGTATACAAAACTGCTATCCAAAGTACCAGTCAATTAACCAGTCAACATATATAGAGAGATTTCGGTATTGCATAAAATTAATAAAATTAACGTATCTTGTTTTTTATACCCACTTCAAAGGCATTTTCAGGGAAAGCGGCCCAAATCCATATCATAAGATTAAGAATTTCAGTAATGTATAATTATGTAATGATACATGATATGACCCGTATAATTTGGAATTAATTATGTTTATTATGAGAGTCTATTGGTCTAACACAGTGGTTATGTTATGATATTAGAGATCGTCGTGTTGAGAATCAATACAAAATCAATACAAATGGGATAAGCACAAATTGAAGTTTGCTCTCATACGGTGGTCCTAATGCCAACAATGCTTCCTGGCCAAACCATTTTGACCCGTAATCATTATTTTAGTGCACAAACCATGCGAACGTTTGTTTTTAACTCATTAATTTTTCAATGTAATAAAGCTATTTAATTCTGATCATGAACCAAAGATAATAATGGTGTATTGAACTAATTCAATAGGCGATATTTTGTGGTTGTGGTTGTATGAAATTACAAAGTAATCAGTCTATATATACATGCCTTGTAGAGTAATAGAAGCTGTTGACATAACACAGTTAAATATAGTGGATTATTTATAGTGGATGTTGTACTGTAAAACGTTGCATTCATAAGCCACATTCTCTGCGTTGTGAATTTTCTTGTAGTGTTTATGTTTTATTCTGATGAAAAAGCACATTGTCACAGTTTTGCAAAAGTCGATTATTAAATGTTAAAGTCAATTTTTAAGTATCTAATTATCTTTCAATATGTTTTAGAATTAATTTACATGTTATTATTAAGTTTGGATTTGTTCCAGCCATTTTAGTTTTTGTAAAGCCCAATTCGATGAATAAGTTTCATTTGTAAATAGATCAGAGGTCAAGAATTATGTTTTTAGCAGATGGCATTCCTGCAAGCCAGTTCTCGGTAACGTGCTGCACTCAAGTGGCCAAACTTTTAACTATTACAACGCTCATCAAGCAACAGCACATTGTAACGCCCATTTGATTGTACGGAGAATTGATAATTTTGAAATGTATTTAGTTTAGGAATTGTAATTTGAATTTTTGTTGTATATAAATGTTTAAAATAAGTGAAATTTAAAAGGCACGCAAAGAAGGTTTTTATCACTTCGTATGTATAACATAAGATTGTGTAAGTAATGGGTTTCGAGTCAAACTGTATAGTTATCGTACCTTATTCAGACTAGGATTCGTCATATTTAAATTTGTTAATTTATTTAAACTATATTAAAAGGAGTCCCACTCTAGAATCATTCTCTCTGCAGCCCAAGATAAATGAGTCAATCCCAACACGGGTGCTGCTTACCTTGTCTCAACTCAATGTCTCTGGGATTGCATTCATCCGCGTCTCAACAGTGCACTACTTAAGACCAATCAGACCCGCGAGTCTTACGGGGGGCCATTGAAACAACTGAATTTTCTATAGTATCATAATTTTAACACGTTGGAGGGTCATCACTTACTTGACCAAGTGACAAATTTCATGGTGGTACTTTAACCGTCTCTAGGTCCCCGTAACGGTACCTCTGACAACAAGCACTTTCAAGGGGTTTTCAAAAATATATTTCGATTTCTCTACGAAGGGTTTTAAAAACTTTAGGTTTAAGTTTGTACGTACAAAATTTATTTTCCTTTCCCATAAATTAAAATGCAATTTTTAAAATAATGTATATTATTTGAATAAACTGCTCATCAGTACAAGGGTGTAAAAAGTATATACATTGTATGTATACACCTAACACCCAAAGCCTATCATTCCATGGATCAAAGTAAATAAAATGAGACCCTAAATCATGTTTTCATTTACAGTAATTAAATATTGCTGTGGTAAATACGTTTATTTGTTTAGTTACACGCATAATTTCTTAAGTAGCGTGACACGTTTTGTTACAACTAAGCGGGATACAATAAACTACATTCGATACGCTTAAACTGAACACTGGGCTTATGGTCTCATGGTTTTTATTTGATTTATTTATATTTTCTATCATTACAACCACTTAAAACTTAGTTCACTGTAAATTTATACTTAGATAAAAATAACTCAAATGTGTATAAACTGTAAGCCACATAAATGAATTTAAAAAAATACTATTAAGAAAAAACAAAAGTTTTCTTGTTTAGAATTTTCTGAAGAACTTCTGGTTTAATTTTCATATACGTTAACAGTGGTTCACAATATACGGCAAGTTTTGTGAAAACGTATTACAGGTGGTCACATTAGGAACTTTTATGGTAGTCCCGGGATTAAGTTTCACCCTGCGGGTCATGCTAATAGGAAATCACCTTCCTTAGGAAATTCGCTGTTAATCTAGCGGAACTAGGAATTGCGTTGTACAAAGTCTAATTAAAAAGCGTTGTCCATAAACAAATTAAACATTCACGTCCCAATTGTAATTTATCCAAGCTCTTTGTTAAATTTAAATGCTTATGTATAATTTTTGGGAATTTAAGTTATTTATTCCCTGTGATATTATGAGCGAAGAATGAACAAAAGTCATGTCATAATGAGTTTATTTTGAACTACATTCAGTAACAGACTCATTTCTATAAACCGGCATTTTGATATCACTCCTTCCAAATTACGACTGTGGTCACGGGTCTTTCCAGAAGGGTATCTTTCCTCCACTCGCTCGAGAAAGTAGTTTCTTCCTTCCTTCCGGTTGAATTGGATTAGAAATTTACCGTATACAGGCACGCAATAGTCTAGCAATGTTCGAAGCAAGGTCCATACACATTGTACGGGTTACTGAGTCGATTCATTTAAGGTTTTCTAGTTAACCGGAATAGACCTCGTTAAAGCAGCTGTAAGGTCACGTGATCACCAATCCAGTCTGCAGTGTTGCTGGAAACATTTATCGTACGCGTACCATATTTTCTACATAAAATAAACATTGTTTAACTGCTTAAATTCTATGATCAGCTGAGATTTTATGATACTAATATATTGTTTTGATTTGTTTGTATTATTAGATTAATGGATTAAGGGTTTAATTTGTCTTTCTACATGTCTAGTGACAATTTAAAAAAGCTGTACCATTATTATACTCTTGGTATGTGGCTTCACCCAAGAGTTATATTGATATTTGCATAAAACCCCATGTTATTCTTATGGAGAATAATTAAAATGTTAGCGCTTACTTATGATTGAATATTGTTTAAACTTAGTATGTGGCTTCGCCTAGTTAAATTATATTTATATTTGCATAAAAATCAATTATTTGTGTTCCCCGTCTCAGCAAATCTACTCATCACCAATGCTATTCTTATGGAGAATAATTAAAATTGTATGTATCGCTTATATATGAATATATTTTTATGAAACTTGGTATGCGGCTTTATATGGTATTCAAATATTATGCATTTGAAATTCGCTGAGTACGCGGGTTTGCTGCGACGGGGGTATTTATGTTTCTGGAAAAGCGTTATTGTTTCCCATTGGTACATTAATGCAAAATATACACAAAATGGTAAACTTTACATCAACAAATCAGTTTAATTGAACTGTGTGCAGCCATTCAATTTAATTTACTTCAATGAGTTACATAATATTAAAATTAAAATTATAAGCAATCAGTTTACGTTATTTTAAAAGCTTACCGTAAATATTTAATGTAAAATGTGTTTTGAATCTTCACAGAATAAGCTTTAATAAATATTTTTAGCAAGCGGAAGGGTCTTTTTCGCCCCCATGTTATTCTTGTGGAGAATAAGTAAAATGTAATGACTCCCTTAATTATGAACATAAATTAATAATCTTGGTATGTGGCTTCACCCAAGAGTTATATTGATATTTGCATAAAACCCCGTGTTATTCTTATGGAGAATAATTAAAATGTTAGCGCTTACTTATGATTGAATATTGATTAAACTTGGTATGCGGCTTTGCCTAGTTAAATTCGATTTATATTTGCATAAAAATCCATTGTTTGTGTTCCTTGTTTCAGCAAACCTACTCATTACCAATGCTATTCTTGTGGAAAATAATTAAAATTGTATATATCGCTTATATGTGAATATATTTTTATGAAACTTGGTATGCGGCTTTATATGGTATTCAAATATTATGCATTAGAAATTCGCTGAGTACGCAGGTTTGCTGCGACGGGGGTATTTTTATTTATTTTTTTATTGAAAATACAAACACATTGCTGACATTTTGACGACAGGGCTTAATGTACTTAAATTATATCTAAGAAAAACTAATAATTAAAAAAAAAACACACAAGGGTACAACAAAAGAATTCAATTGTTGTACACTTCTTGTGAAAAAAACCTGAAAAAAATGCTGCAATGGTCAGGACTACGGCTGACTAGAGCATAACAAAGTCCCCTCAAATCCATCATTGGGGTGAATTTCCCCGACTTTCCCCGACTTTGGGCCTACTTCCCCGACTTTCCCCGACCAAAATTTGTTTCCCTGACTTTCCCTGACTTTCCCTGACATTCCCTGACTTTCCAGAATGTGGACGCCCCGTGTTTACTAACCATTGCTCTGCTGTATGTATCAAACTCTGTTTAACGATATAGAGACCGTGCATCAATTACGTCACGCTATACGTAGCACTTCTTGACCCCCTCTCCCCCCATTGTCACGCTCAGTCTCGCGCCTCCCCCTCTCCCCCCGTCACGACACACTAATTAGTTATCAACAGTTGGTACGGCATTTTATCACTCGTGTAACAGACAGTTTCGCAGGCTCTATGACGCGTAACGCAGCCATAACGCAGACTGTTCAAATTGCACTGATATTTATACAGGTTCAAAGAAAAATAATACGAGGAACATAGACGCGTTGGTTTGTGAATGACATAAATAATAACACTATAGAAACTACAAACTAAATTAATCCTTATTGAGAACAATTGTATCAACATTTTAACCTATAATGTATGTTTTATTTAATTTTCTTATTACCTTCTTAAAAATAAAAATAAAAGCTATAGAGCTCAAATATAGCCCAAATTAATGATTTAATGTAATTCAACCGATTTTACTAAAGCCCATCAGAAAGAATACAGTCGTTTTGTATAAGACTATAGCACAAACTGATTTCTTAAACACCCCCTTCCTCACACATTCTACACACATAATTCATATTTGCCTTAAAATACGCCCCAGATGCGTTGGCGTGGGGATTGGGAGAGATTAAGATTAAGCTTCAAGTAGTGAATAGAGTTTACAAACCAGAAACGGAAACAGTTAAATACAAATGCAATAATCATTTTATGGTGAAAACCTAAATTATTAAAAAATTAAGTAACCTTTCCAGTTTTGTTTTTGAAGTAGTCATTTTCTTTGGCTCCTTGAAAGTCAGCTTATTAAATGACTAATGGAAAATATTTTATAAGTGGTATATAAACCCTTCAAACCTAACTCCCTCCTGCCAGTTTCAGTAAAGGATTAGCGGATGCAAATGTGACATTTGGAGTATTTTGGTGTTAAAACTGGAAACCCAGGAAAGCACGTCACTGCTAATCATTAATAACGTATTCCACTTGTTTCGTTAATTTACAAATTTTCACCGGCCCTTGAACATGTTCTGTTGCTTGCAACCAACGGTTAAGTCATCTAACTGAAATATCTTACTCGTACTCGATTTATGAGTTCATGACAAACAGCTGGGAAAATTAAATTCTAGGTTTTATGTCGAAATAAATTCAGGATGTTGGTAGTCCTGAAGACTGCGGGCGAAAAATCTAGGGCAACTTAATATTGGTCTTATGCAAAATTTTGTAATCTGGACCTTGCAATGCAATAGTTACTCTCGATTGCAATAAAGAAGGTTTTATACGCCAGTAAAGAATAGTAAAGTTCGTCTTTACTTCTGGCCTAGGCCTGTTGTCGGAGTTTTAGGTCGCACTAGTGTCTCTAACACGATCTGTTGACTGGGACCAACGTCTTAACGTGTACGGTAGCAGTTTTGAGTTTCAACAATCAAATGAATGGCCAGTTACAACCAACTCAGCAGAATGTAAGGCGTGGGGGGTCATCACCATCTCCCCAGTCACCCAGCAGTGGAAAGTCCCCAGGAACCAATCTGTCCGCAACTCTCGCGGTTCTCATTTGCAAATTAAAAGCCGCTGAACCGGTCCTTGGAGGGCCAGCCGGGAGTCGGGCTAATTCGCGAACCGCGAACAAGAGAAAACAAGGAAACTAGATCACAACTGGTCCACGGTAATTGAATACAGCTGCAACCACGACAGTGAAGGGAACAGTATTTGACCTTTTCATTTATTATTATCGAGACTCCATCGAGTATAATTAATCCACGTATAAAGATGGGAATTAGTGAGGCGAAAGTTTTAAGCCCCCTCTCGTCATCCTAGCATAAATATTTATTAAAGAAAATGTGTTTAGACTAAACACAGTACGTTGTCTTATGGGTTTTAGAAAAGTCTGCTACTCCTTTGTTAGAGTACTTTTATCATCCCCAGCAACCTCACGCCTACTTTAAAGCCCGACTGGACCTTCTTCTAACATTATAATGCCCAGCTTTGAAGGTAAATGAAACCAGGAGCATCAGAACAGCCAACAAATTCAGATTTCAATAAAAATTGGAATACAAGTATGTTTTTAGACTAATTTGGGGTTTTTAAATTTTTTATGTGGAAATTCACTTCCCTCACGTCAGCGTGCTGCGTGCGAACTCGTTTATTTATCAGATTGACATGTCTAATTACAAAAACAATTAATCCTGAAGTAATTTGCATTATACACTTAAAAGGCTTCACGTTTACAGATCAATATTGAACTGGTCATTAGTAGAGACCGGTTTAATTTATCACCGTTTGACCTTTTCAGTGAAACACTTTTTAGTTCCCAATTTTCGTTTTCTCGAGTTATTGAACAAATCAATTCATGATACTAAAATATATCATTCAAAATACCAGTCACGAAACAAAGCTAATAAGAAACTTAACTAATGATAATTATTGCCAAGGTATTCGCTTAAGGTTTGCAAGATTGTGACTTAGTAAAAAACTGACCCGCATGCCTAATGATGGACAGTCGTACCAAAACTCGTACACAAAGAAACAGACACCCCGACATATGAATTTCATTCTTGGCAGCTATTAATCGAAAACCTTAATCATAGGATTAATAACACGCTGATGAAAAGAATTAGTTTTGACACGTGAATGCAAAATGAATACGTGGTGTACCTCTCGAGATAAAAATTGCCATTGATTAAAACGATTAGAAAAATAATTGCCACCCGAGTGAATCTGTGAAGTGCTTACAATGTGTCTGGGTTCACTCGTATATATATATAGAATGTGTATTTTCCTTATCCCCAAAAAGATTAAGTTTCAAGCTGAAATACTTGAGAATTGTACGCTACGTGGCTTCCCCTTGTTGAGTTATATTGATATTTGTATAAAACCCCATTTTTTTAGTTACTTGTAGCAGCAAACCTAGATACTCGGTCCCCGTGTTATTCTTATGGAGAATAATTAAAATGTTATATAGTGCTTACTTATGATTGAATATTGATTAAACTTGGTATGTGGCTTTGCCTAGTTAAATTCTATTTATATTTGCATAAAAACCAATTGTTTATGTTCCTCATTTCAGCAAATCTACTCATTACCAATGTTATTCTTATGGATAATAATTAAAATTGTATGTATCGCTTATATATGAATATATTTTTATGAAACTTGGTATGCGGCTTTATATGGTATTCAAATATTATGCATTAAAAATTCGCTGAGTACGCAGGTTTGCTGCTACGGGGGTATTTTATTTCCATTATGAGAGTTGACATTCAAGTAGGTTTTTTATTTATATAATGAACATATATTTATGCCTTTCGGTTATGTTAAGATATACTCCTAATATAAAACTATGATAATGTAATTTTTTAAATGCCACGTTTGGACAAATAGACTGTTTACAAAAATAGCTGTTTTATCGAAACATTATCTCTTATTAATTAAAAACAGAAAATGATAAACACATGGTATTTTGATCATTGCCCCACGTCAATTGGTTACTGAGATATTACAAGTGCTAAACACAGTACGTTGTCCAATGTTATTCTTATGGAGAAAACGACAAATTTTATATCTCGGTTATTTATGAACATAAACTGACGAAATTTATCGCTTCATCTGGTTGTGGTTTATTGCTGTTTGCACAACAAAAATGTTTCGCCCATGGTTCCTGTAGCAGCAAACCTAGGTTCTTGGTCCCCATGTTATTCTTATGGAAAATACTTAAAATGTTATATATCGCTTATTTATGAATGTATATGGATGAAACTTGGTATGTGGCTTCACCAAGATGAGTTCTAATGATATTTGCATAAAAACCCATTATTTTGTGTTCCTTGTTGCAGCAACAATACTCATCCCCAATGTTATTCTTATGGAGAATAACTAAAATCATATGTGGCTATATGATTGAATATTGATGAAACTTGGTATGTGGCTTCGCATGGTTTCTATTTATATTTGCATAAAAACCAATTGTTTATGTTCCTCATTTCAGCAACAATACTCATTACCAATGTTATTCTTATGGATAATAATTAAAATTGTATATATCGCTTATATGTGAATATATTTTTATGAAACTTGGTATGCGGCTTTATGTGGTATTCAAATATTATGCATTGGAAATTCGCTGAGTACGCAGGTTTGCTGCGACGGGGGTATTCCCGATTCCCCGGGATCAAGACCTTTAATTTGAGTCGTCTCCCACCATCCCACAATTTTGACTTAAAAATTTCGCTTATAGAATGATATATAAAGATTTTCTTTCTCGCAATTATTGTCTTGAAAACCTAAGTAAACAAATTACTACACACACTAATATACAAATTTATCCTATCCTTTAACACCTCGTAAAACGTTTTACCATCCAAAATTAATCATACGGTTCAAACCCCGTTACAAGCATGCAAAAGCATTTTACCCAACAGGCAGTTCAGATATACCACGACAAGTTTTAGTTTACTCTTGTAAAATGTTATTTTTGGCAAAGTATGTGTTCAAATATTAAGTTTATTTTTCGTTCATAAAAATAATAAACTCACGTTGGAAAAACGCGACTGCTCTTAAATGTTTACTCTTTTTTTCTATGGTATTTGAATTTTATTGAGAATCAATTTATTAAAACCATTGTTGATAAATCAATATAGCTTGCTCCATAAAGTTGAACCGGAGATTAATCTACGCTTCCCACCACCCGGTTGTGTACAGTCTGAGTGTACAATAATAGGCACTTTATTAGTTAACTGCTATGGCTGTACTCAGAGAGTAGGTTTTTATTCATAGGACTCTTATTAATCCATTGACCAAAAACATATTGGCTGAGTTATTTTGGTTGAAGTGATGACCTATAATAATTTAAGGTTTTCCAGATTTGTTTGAGCAAAATGTTTCCCAAGCGGAACTCGGAGAAGTGAAACGGAGCGGAACGTGGCTACATTTCCGTTAACGTGACCGCATTTCCGGTTTGACTTGCCTTCGTATCCTACATGAGACACACTTTCTCAAACCATTGGTTCGCCAGAGCATTTCAGATGGCAGCAAGAGAATTTTTGGTTGTATGCAGATTTGTTAAAATGCAAAAATGAAAAATCAATCTTTAAATTTTAATTATCTTAGTAATAATAATTTATGTCAAAGTGGGGAATATTCGTGCTACTCTGTGAGGAAATTTATTCTACATAAGGTTTCTTGCTAAGGTTTTTTTCACAGCATCATCGCTTATGAATCCTGTTAAGCGTTTTAATGTGTTATGTTATATATTCATTGGAAATTCGCTGAGTATGCAGGTTTGCTGTGACGGGGGTATTTTATTTGTTGTATTTGTGTTTTGGTACTACCCTCAACGGTTACATTCAGCTAAAAAGCCAAACTTGTGGGTTCTTAATCAATGGCGCGGGATGGATATGAATTTATATTTTTAGGAGATTTCAAATTTACACTCATCATAATTACTGAATATTAAATAAACAAATTGAAATGGGATTTGTTTAACGCTCCCGGATGAAACTTGGTGTGTGACTTCACTTAGATGAGTTCTATTGATATTTGCATAAAAACCCATTATTTTGTGTTCCTTGTTGCAGCAAACCTAGGTATTTGGTCCCACGTTATTCTTATGGAGAATAGTACTGAAACTGGGACTGTTTTCGATATTACCAAATATACTGCTCCAGCCTGACGTGGCAAATCTCATCAGAGCTAGGAACTCATCTCAAATCAAAGTAGTTTAATTCCAGTACAAATAATCCAGAACTGTACCAACGATTAATTATTCCTTGCTTGCTATTTTAAAGGGTTCATTGTTTAGCCGTTGAGTAAAAGCTTCGCTATCCCTTCGAAATAAAAATTAATTCCTGATCATAAATCCTGAATGTCTAGTAGAATTTCACACACGATCTGTAATCAGTCCTCTTCTTGTCAGTCTCCATAATGGAAGCACTAACAGCGTCAGCAGTCGCGGATCAGCACAGAGCGCAGAAGTCACGCACACGTCTGACCGTTGACCCCTGTGGCACAACCTTGGCACAACCTTGGCACAGCTGGTAGTGACGGTAGTGACGATGGCGGGAGTCGCCCGGGGCGTTTAAAGAACCGGATATTAAAACATTGGTAAGCCAGTACACTCAGAATGTAATTTACCAGTGACCCGTAAGATGCCACGTGGAGGGAGAATCACCAGTACAAATCAAGTACAAATCAAGTACAAATCAAGTACAAATCAAGTACAAATCAAGGAGAGGAAGTTACTATATATTTCCAATACACTGCACAATAGAAAACCATCATTTGTAAGACCGAAAACTATACAATGCCTAAACCGGAATAATAGAACTCGAGAAACAATTGTTGTTTTGTGTCACCCAGGATAATAACAGTTTTAGTATAAAATCAGCCTAATAAACATACGATACTATCAATAAAACAACTTTAATTACATCATGTCTCCCATCTATAAAAACGGCTTTCAGCTTGTTAAACTGTATTGATACTGTACAACTACTCATTTGAAATCAAACAATAGTCAATGCCAGAAGGTTTTGGTGTTATGTATATAACAATTGAAGTTATGATTATAATAGTATAATAGAGGTATCTCAAACTTTAAACTCGCATCATAATGTTATATCTATAGGGATATTAATATAATAATTGCAAATTTACATATTACGTAGTAAAAAAAACTCAAATAAAACGCACGAACATACAACTCTTGAGTAATTATAAACGTTTAGCACGGATGAAACTTGGTATGTGACTTCACTAAGATGAGTTATATTGATATTTGCATAAAAACCCATTATTTTCTGTTCCTTGTTGCAGCAAACCTGCATACTCGTGCCCCATGTTATTCTGTAAACTGCCTCTTGTTATTCTGCGTTACGACGCCCAACAGGAGATTAACTAATAATACTATGACGTAACGGACCTTCCAGCCTTATTACTTACTAAGACTGATTCTTTAGCCATGACATTTCTAAATATTTCTAAATATTTCTAAATATTGACTTCCTCCCCTTAATAGTATATTTCTCTTATCAAAATATCTGAATAAATAACCCCAGTAACTCAAAAATGAATTATACTTCTAGATGTAAGGCAAAATGAATCACATACCAAAAAAGCTCTGGGCGTCTGGGCGCGCGTCGCAATCTCGTCAGTCAGTCTGGGCGCGGCCGTTGCTTGGTGTCCTCAGACGATCGGCTACTAACTAACTAGCGACGCGTCCGGCTTTTAAACCCCCGCTCGGAAACGGCCCCCCCCCCGCCGCTATTACTGTAGGTCTCGCGGTAAGACTTAAGCCCGAGACCACGATAACCGTTTTAGGGTCCCGGGATGCCAAAAGCGGCATTTGTTCAAATTTATATATATGTGTGTGTCCGTTACCGCGATAACTTTTGAAAGAAGCGCCCGATTTTGATACAATTTGGCACAAGTGTTGAGAGTAACATTTATGACTTTGAGTTCAAAAACCAGATCGTTCACAGAGGAGAATGATTGGTTAATCCAAGTTTTAATCCAAGTTTTTTTATAAGTTAGTTCAACCAATTTCAGAGGTTGGACAACTATTTGTATGAGTTCAATTAACTAAGCTCAGAGAGTTAAAAAATATATGTTGGAACAAACAATTTTATAAGTCAAGTTAACCGATAAATTCATTGGTTAAAATAACTAATTTGTTTCAAAGTAGTTGGATTAATCACAAATGTAGTTGTTAAAACCTATATTGTCTAAGTTGACCAAACGGCTTGACTGGTTAAATTAACCAAATCCTCAATTTTCAAAGTAGTTTGTTACAACCCATATTCATTTAGTTGTTAGGCTCAATGCTTAACCCAGACAGTCCTAGAACCCCAGGCTTAACTTAGCTCTTGGAAGAATAGGCAAAGTTGCTGGGTTCTACGTTCCGTCTAGATCAAGGATTATGCATTCATGAGAAAGGGGGGCCTAACAGTTTTATGAGGACGAAATGAATGATTCAAAAGGAATTTTTTACAAAGACCCCCGTGTACTAGGATTGTAAATTAATTAATTGTTTGGATCAAATAACTTTAATCATAAAAGGAAGCTGGTAATTATATGATAACTTACCTTCAAAACGTGGTATTAAATCGTCCAACCCCCAACTTATTAGAGTAGTTTACAACTAAGTTGACTCGAATAATTTTAAAATATTCATACAAGCGGTGGACTCATTTATATACTTTTAGGAGTAATATATTGCTGTCATGTCTATGCACACGTACCTCTCGGGTTAAAATAAATATATCTAACCTATATCAATTTCTGTGTCAGCTTACAATTATTAAGTTCTAAACAGAGTTTTTAATATTTCAATGATTAGCTATTAACATTTAAAATACGGCTGAAACATAATATGCTTATACCTTAATTTTAAAAACAGTATAACAGTATTATAACAGTATTATAACAGTATACCAGTATTTGGAAAAATAACAGTATACCTGCATACTCAGCCGCCATGTTATTCTTATGGAGAATAATTAAAATGTCATATTTTGTTTATTTGTGAATGTATATTGATGAAACTTGGTAGGTGGCCGTAACAGGCCACAGTAACTTTAATGAATAATTTGCAAACTAATTACTTTAATACTAAAAACATATTTAAGGTTTAATATGACGAATTAAAGTTGTGTCAGTTAAAAGCGTTTCCCCAATGCGATACTACATAGTATAATATATAAAAAATATATACAAAATTATAATTTTAGCGAATTTCCCCTATAGGGAAGAAGCTATTACCGTAGTCGGCATGGTAAGACCCGGGACCATGATAACTTTTCGTTTTGAGGTCCCCAGACCCCAAAACACCAGTCGTTCGAAACTGTGTGTATAATATATATATGTGTGTCCGTTAGCACGATAACTCTCGTGAAAATGATCCGAGTTTTATGAAATTTGGTATAAACGTGTAAAGCAACATTTATGATTTTAAGTTCGAAAACCAGCCAGATCGCTCTATCCAAAGGGGTATTTTGGGGGGGTTTTGTACCCCAACAATGGGTATTTTGAATTTTTGACATATCATTTTTGAAGTAGTCAAATATTAGTTTTCCCCATTCGATTCAGCTTAAAAAAACACACAATTTGGTATTTCGATCATTCCTCTACGTCAATTGGTTACCGAGATATTTAAAGTGCTAAACACAGTACGTTGTCTAATGTTATTCTTATGGAGGAAAAGAAAATTTTTATATCTCGCTTATTTATGAACGTATACTGACGAAACTTGGTATACGGCTTAATCTGGTTGTGGACCATTGATATTTCCTCAAAAAAAATTTTTTTGACAAAGGCTCCCGTAGCAGCAAACCTGCGTACTCAGCCCATTCTTATGGAGAATAATTAAATGCTATGTCTCCCTTAATTATGAACATAAATGAATAAAAACTGGTATACGACTTTACCTAGTTAATTTCTATTGATATTAGCATAGAAATCCATTTTTTCTATTCCTTGTTGCAGCAAACCTGCGTACTCAGCCCATTCTTATGGAGAATAATTAAATGCTATGTCTCCCTTAATTATGAACATAAACGAATAAAAACTGGTATACGACTTTACCTAGTTAAGTTCTATTGATATTAGCATAGAAATCCATTTTTTCTATTCCTTGTTGCAGCAAACCTGCGTACTCAGCCCATTCTTATGGAGAATAATTAAATGCTATGTCTCCCTTAATTATGAACATAAATGAATAAAAACTGGTATGCAGCAAACCTGCGTACTCAGCCCCATGTTATTCTTATGGCGGACAAGTAACGTGTTATCTCCCTTAATTATGAAAATAAAGCAATGAAATTTGGTATGTGGCTTTGCCTAGTTGTTATATTGATATTTGTATAAAACCCCAATTTTTGTGTCCCTTCCTTCAGCAAACCCGCATAATCGGTCGCCATGTTATTCTAATGGAGAATAATTAAAATGTCATATTTTGTTTATGAATGTATATTGATGAAACTTGGTATGTGGCTTTATTTGGTATTAAGATACATTTATATGCATTGGAAATTCCCTGAGTACGCAGGTTTGCTGCTGTATACTGTATTCGATTTTATTTAAACCCCGGTATAGTATAAATGTATAATGATACTGTATTACAAACTTAAGAAAACTAAGCAAATTAGATAAATACTTAAATTTGAGAATTAATAACTAATTGTCCACGTTTTCAAAATATATAGTCTTGTAATACACGTACTGTATTTACTATTGCATTCACAGACACACACACACACATATATATATAAACCCCCAATATTATTTTGTAAAAATATACAATCTTGAACGAATAATATGTTTGAGTCCAGGATCTCCAAAACGAAGCGTCTGGTTGTTATAAAACCACTTTCAAACAAGTTTTAATGCCAAAGTGACCCGCAGGTTTCGCGAAACCCAACAAAAACCAAACCCGCCACCTGCCGTCACCCGCGGGTTTCGCTTGGTGTTGAATCCAAGGTAGCCCACAAGTTAGAAATTCAACTGCTATCGGCCGTTTCAAAAACGTTGACCCCAAAAACATCATAAAAACGGATACAAACGGATACAAACGGATACAAACGGATACAAACGGATACAATAAGGGGTTCACAGCCCATAAAAACTATTTTATACACATTAAAATATATAGATTATCACCTAGATGTTATATTGGCAAATATAAATGAACAATGAGTGTATACACGTTAGAATAATGTGAACTGTCCATTATCCTCCACAATATCTAGTGAATTTGTTCAATATATACCACCAAGTAACCATTACCATAACCTTGTCATATTCATATTCCACCATTAGCCAATGTAAACCTTAATAACACCCTTTACACCCACCCATTCAATAACTAACCCCCCAACCACAGTGACTCGTTCACTGAATAGTTCACTGAATAGTTCAAACACCCATACCAGCCACCAGTTCACTAAGAAATTTCAATCACAAATATATTTAACATAAATGTCAAAGAACCATGAAACCTTACACTTACATAACTACTCACACATGGTTTGAAAGAGTAAACCTTGTCAAAAACAAATTTTTCAGTGCATCCAATTTTCTTTTCAAAAATAATCATTTTCATACTTAGCATTTCTCTTTGTACGAGATAGTCATTAACTTAATCTATAAGGCCTTTTTTTACACATTAGGCTTACCTGTACACTTGAGTTGTATGTTATGTTCCTTATTCTGCCTCTCACTTGACCCTGTGGTCACAGAAGCGACCGGCACCACAGTGCTGGGCATGAGCATGACGGTGTTTGTGGTGACGGCGACGAGCTGCCTGCTGGTGTTGTGCGCCTGCGTAGTGGCTCTATCAGTCTGCATCTGCCGCCGCCAGGCCGCGCATCCGCTCCCCCACAACGCTGCCACACAGAACTACAACGCCAGTTTACCTTGTGAGTACTTCCGTGAGTTGACAAATCGTCCCTCAAAGATCAAAAGGTATCCTTGAGGTTGATCATATCTGGATTATAGGACATTCCCAACCAATTCAGGGCTATCAAACTTAATCAGGCCTTATTAGAATTTCGTTATTATCTTTGTCACTGAACAAATAGTCCCCAATGTAAAGATCAAAATGTATTCTTGAGGTTGATCAAATCTGGATTATTGGACATTCCCAGCAAATTTTATCGGGGCTATCGAAATAAATCAGGCCTTATTAGAACCTTATGAGTATATTTCTTAGTAGATGAATCGTCTCCAGTGTAAAGATCAAAAGGTATTCTTGATCGAAGTTGATCAAATTTGGATTATGAGATATTCCCAATGAATGTTGTCAAGTCCATCAAGCTTAATCAGGCCTTATTAGAACCCTTAAATAAATGCATTAAAGTCTGATCGCAGTTGTCTAAATTGATTAGACCTGATCAGGATCCTTGATAAAACTTGACCAGGGTTGTTCAAAACTTATGAGTTCTGATGAAGCCTGAACAAATCATTTTCATGGAGGGTTACTTTTACTAGAATTGAGGCTAGTATAATTGACTATAGAAACAGACAATGCTAATACATAATCCAGGTGGTGTTATCTACGACTTTAGTGGTGGCTTTTCTAGTGGCCAAAGTTGAAATATGGATTACTGACGCGTCACAGAGCCAAGTAATTAGCAGGATAGTTATAGAGAAAGACACAAATAATCAGATATCGCGGGAGGGAAAATGTGTGAAAGTTGATTTTTTGTGTCAAAATGCATCAACTAAGGGTAAATACGAGCATACATAGGGTATGTAAAATACATTGGCCAATTTACTTTACAACAAGTATCAAAAATAGATAAAAAATATTAAAGATATCTCTAGACATCTGGGATCTTAAAAGTGAGAGATACTATAAAGGTTGTTTTAAATAATTTCCAATTTGTGAGAAACGTGCACTTTTAAGGAATTTAATGAATCATTAAAACAAAATAAATATGATGTCACCTTGAGCAAAAAAAGTCCACGACACTTAAACGGAGCAAGGGCGGATACATTCTAAAATGTCACAGTTTAACAAGAAAATACGATAGCAACCAGCGAAATAACTAAAGTGAATTATGCATTGTTTTCAATAACCCTTGTCACCGTCAATTAGCCTTCCTCGACAACGGGTTCTTGAGTGGAGAGGTTATTAAATTTAATTACTGTAGCCGCTTAACTCCGTCTTTTCGTAACCAGCCTCGCCTGCAGAGTTTAGCTGTAAAATGCAGGTTTAACTATCAACTTGATTCCAGGAACGCAGAAATAAAAAAATTACATGAAGTTGGTAGGTTCACATTAAGCTTTTAAATTTTAAGTTATCTCTGATGTTTTGCTATGGTAAAAAAACCCAGTCTTGTTTGGACGAGTGTAGTATTACTCAGTTGAAAATGCAACAGTTAATGTGCCATTTGTATGCCCTTTTGCGATTTTGTGTAATATATCCTACTGGTGTTATAAACCTAAACTAAGGGTTTAAGTACAAGAAAATCTTTATTAATGAAAGGTTACTTAACGAATTCCAAGATTTTTAAATGATAGTTAACTTACCTTACTTGTTTACTGTTTCTGAAACTTAAATTCATTATGAATTGTAAAATATAAAGTAAACCCATAGAGTCACGTGTATTACTGCTGAAAGTCTATATTCTCTATGGACATTAAACTTCACTGTAAGAGCTAACAATTGTTTAAAGTAAGTTATTAAAAAATTAATATTTATTATTATTAAATGTATTTTAAGCTCAAATTTTTAAATACGTACGTGTAATCAAACGGGACGTCTGCCGCATCAAAGTTGATGTTGTTATCGTGACAACCCCTATCATTTAGCATTTCAGTTTGGTTGTTATGATTTGTTCATGCATCAAAATCTAGATAACATTCAAAATATTCTTAGATCTTTATGCTATTGGTAAAGATTCTATCTTTTGCAAACAATGAATTAATTTAATCATTGATAGAGGCTTATATATACAATGTTTATACATTTCCCGCATTACTGGATTGTTAGGCCAAATCATTATAATACTTAATAATCATTATAACTGACAAACATTGCCTATTCCAAAAGTATATTTATTACAAAAGTAGGACTAAGTGACGTTGTTTTTCTTGCAGTACAACAGACGCAAGGGTCGAACGGGACCGGCGCGACGACGATAGTGAGTAAGATACCGGGAAACTGGCGACACCCTGCGGGCCACAAGCTCGGGTACAGCGTGGTCCGGGCCCGCCTCTACTGCCAGGCAAAGTGAGGAGTTCCGGCTCCGACAGGTGAGCAGTAGTGAGTAAGATAGCGGTAAACTAGTCTCCCCTCAACTGCCAGGCAAAGTGAGGAGTTCCGGCTCCAATAGGTGAGCGATAGTGATTAAGATAGCGGTACATTAGTGAAATTGCAAGCTCTTCCCTCTACTGACAGGCAAAGTGAGGAGTTCTGGTTCCAACAGGTGAGCAATAATGAGTAAGATAGCGGTACATTAGTGAAATTGCAAGCTCTCCCCTCTACTGACAGGCAAAGTGAGGAGTTCTGGTTCCAACAGGTGAGCGATAATGAGTAAGATAGCGGTACATTAGTGAAATTGCAAGCTCTCCCCTCTACTGACAGGCAAAGTGAGGAGTTCTGGTTCCAACAGGTGAGCGATAATGAGTAAGATAGCGGTACATTAGTGAAATTGCAAGCTCTCCCCTCTACTGACAGGCAAAGTGAGGAGTTCTGGTTCCAACAGGTGAGCGATAATGAGTAAGATAGCGGTACATTAGTGAAATTGCAAGCTCTCCCCTCTACTGACAGGCAAAGTGAGGAGTTCCGGCTCCAATAGGTGAGCGATAGTGATTAAGATAGCGGTACATTAGTGAAATTGCAAGCTCTTCCCTCTACTGACAGGCAAAGTGAGGAGTTCTGGTTCCAACAGGTGAGCAATAATGAGTAAGATAGCGGTACATTAGTGAAATTGCAAGCTCTCCCCTCTACTGACAGGCAAAGTGAGGAGTTCTGGTTCCAACAGGTGAGCGATAATGAGTAAGATAGCGGTACATTAGTGAAATTGCAAGCTCTCCCCTCTACTGACAGGCAAAGTGAGGAGTTCTGGTTCCAACAGGTGAGCGATAATGAGTAAGATAGCGGTACATTAGTGAAATTGCAAGCTCTCCCCTCTACTGACAGGCAAAGTGAGGAGTTCCGGCTCCAATAGGTGAGCGATAGTGATTAAGATAGCGGTACATTAGTGAAATTGCAAGCTCTTCCCTCTACTGACAGGCAAAGTGAGGAGTTCTGGTTCCAACAGGTGAGCAATAATGAGTAAGATAGCGGTACATTAGTGAAATTGCAAGCTCTCCCCTCTACTGACAGGCAAAGTGAGGAGTTCTGGTTCCAACAGGTGAGCAATAATGAGTAAGATAGCGGTACATTAGTGAAATTGCAAGCTCTCCCCTCTACTGACAGGCAAAGTGAGGAGTTCTGGTTCCAACAGGTGAGCGATAATGAGTAAGATAGCGGTACATTAGTGAAATTGCAAGCTCTCCCCTCTACTGACAGGCAAAGTGAGGAGTTCTGGTTCCAACAGGTGAGCGATAATGAGTAAGATAGCGGTACATTAGTGAAATTGCAAGCTCTCCCCTCTACTGACAGGCAAAGTGAGGAGTTCCGGCTCCAATAGGTGAGCGATAATGAGTAAGATAGCGGTACATTAGTGAAATTGCAAGCTCTCCCCTCTACTGACAGGCAAAGTGAGGAGTTCTGGTTCCAACAGGTGAGCGATAATGAGTAAGATAGCGGTACATTAGTGAAATTGCAAGCTCTCCCCTCTACTGACAGGCAAAGTGAGGAGTTCTGGTTCCAACAGGTGAGCGATAATGAGTAAGATAGCGGTACATTAGTGAAATTGCAAGCTCTCCCCTCTACTGACAGGCAAAGTGAGGAGTTCCGGCTCCAATAGGTGAGCGATAGTGATTAAGATAGCGGTACATTAGTGAAATTGCAAGCTCTCCCCTCTACTGACAGGCAAAGTGAGGAGTTCTGGTTCCAACAGGTGAGCGATAATGAGTAAGATAGCGGTACATTAGTGAAATTGCAAGCTCTCCCCTCTACTGACAGGCAAAGTGAGGAGTTCCGGCTCCAACAGGTGAGCGATATTGAGTAAAATAGCGGTATACTAGTGAACTCACAAGCTTTCCCCTCTACTGCCAGGCAAAGTGAGGAGTTCCGGCTCCGACAGGTAAGCGATAGTGAGTAAGATGGTGTAGGTTAGTAAGATTTCTCTCAAAACTATTGAAAATTTGGATGAAGGGAGGTTACGGACAGGGATCGGCAGAAGATTGAAGAATCGGCTACCTGAAACAGTAAAACAATGATTGGTTTTGGAAAGTCTATTTATAGCAACAAATATATCAGCATTGTGCCTACTGATATGATCATGTACGTCATGGTATCTAAGATAAAAAACTTGTCTAATCTTAATTACGTGTAGACTCAGCAAAATGTTCTCATTCACTACCGTTGAAATATAGGTCTGAGCAAACAAATTCTAACAATTAAATTAGCCTCCAGAAAAATTAGCACTCGAAATTATTCTCACAGTTCCGGCTGACAGGTAAATGAAAGTATCATTATACAATGTTTTGGGTCACTTGTTGGTTCTCAGACTTATCTATGCCAATGTGGAAGCTGACTTTGGGAACATAAACACCGATATATCCCTTTCATATGAATGTTCTTTGGTTATTCTTCCGCTTCATATTGGTCACTCCATGTTTGACGTGGAGGTAGTCTGTGGTACCCATGAAGTACCTATAGTTAAAAAAATTACATTTCCTGTCAGCATTATTAAACTCATTGCATTGAACATAATACAGTGTAGAACAAAAACTCTTGGTTGCGTTGGACTATTCACTAAGGTTTGTAAAATTAACTTGACCTTTATGATCGGTCTATGAATAGTGAGTTTCTGTTGTTTCTCATAGCAGTCGTCAACATTTTTCGATATCTGGAAAATTGAGTAGTGAAACAGTAATCAGAGTAAAACCTAAGCAGGCATCTTTTGCTTGGGAAGGAAATGGGTACTTGCAAGTAAAATTAAAACGTAGTTTTAAAGCAGTTGGAAGGAAGAGACAGACATTATCGTCTCAGTTTTGTCTGCATGACAGTAAGATTCTAAGTCTGAGGACATCGAACTGGATCAGGCACAAAATCAGGAGTTCAGACAGAACATACAAGTTATGTTATGGCGTTTATATACGCTTTTCACACTGGTATATAATATTTCTCACCGGGGATATAGAGTTTGATTAGTTATACACGTAAAAAAATGTGAACTAATTTTCTACATGACTGTTTTTAGTTAATATATTTTTGTAAATAAAATATCGTCATTTTTTGTTTCAGCGACATCTCCTCCAGCCAAAAAGACGAATGGTTCGTGTAGGTAAGTGTCGTAAATTTAATGTCTAAGATTATAACTATCGATTCACGCATAAAAACATTTTTTTTACTAAAAATACAGTTCAATATACGCAAATCTAAGAGAATAAGACAATATTCAATTGTTGGCTAGAAGTAAATTTCTAAAAACATTTAAGAAGGAGGCAGTAGGAGCAGGTCAGCGAGACACGTAGGCAGAACTGAGCTCAGCTGCAATATAGGAGGCAAACAACTGAGCAGAGAGTTAAAGCAAATATCCCAAGCACCTGGCTCGTCCTCTTCACAAACATGAATTCCATTGCGAGATACCTTTATATAAATACATGATAACTGAAAGGTCCATAGTGGGTTGGCTTCCATTGCACTTCTGCGTTCTCTTGTGCATACATGTATTTGTTCTACTCTGTGCAGTTTGAATAATATTACATTAGAGTATTTCAATATTATGTATATTCGAACGATTCAAAATCTGAAGTCAAAGTAATTGTTCTCGGTGTAGATAGCAAATAATTCGCTTATTTTTAAATGTAAAATTATCGTGTTTTTTTTTAATTCAAAGATGTTGGATTAAATGATACCAAAAATCTGTTTTTTTGTTCTGTTAAGAATTTTAATTTTGTTAAACCCTTTAACTAGTTGTTTATCCTTCTTCAAAGATTTTGGGCTTTACCCAAATCATATTTAATAATCAAATCCTTCATAAAACACCAAAAGGATATTTGCATTTACACTTTACTAACATACAAATATACATGCAAGGTGTTTTTTCCTTTTTCCTGTTTTCTGGATTTGACAATTTGACCATCCTTAGCAAAACATCGTCTTACTCAAACTCTCTGCGTCATAGCCTGCAGCTATCTCTTATCCTCTTGTTTTCTGTTCGCCACAGAGGCTGACCCAGGACCGTGCCTGCAGGGTGAAGACCGCGTGGATGTACCCCGCCTCGCCAAGCGCCACCGACTGGCGCCAGTGACTGTGACTAGGACAGTGTCCTCCCGGTGCCAGTGACTGACAGTGGCGTCTAGGATTAGTGTCTTGTGGGGATAGCCGCCCATGTTTAGACCTAGTCAATTACGTGCGACTATTTCTCACTCCTACTAACGACAATAGTTCTTATACAGGATTTTTTCTAAGGACTCTTATCATAAAGTAGACTTGTCTAAGCCGTTCTACTGTATACTCCAGATTTTGTTTTCTAATCTAAGAGATTAAGATTATCTAAGATATCTTTGTGGGCAGTGCGGTCCGTTTTGGCGCGATTCAAAAATATAACAATTTTGCAAGTGATTTAATCGTAAATTAAATTAATTTCCGAAAATAAATCACAATAAAATAGCTCTTAGCATTATAAACAACATTTATAAACAAAAAACGATGATTACAATGATTATGAGGTGTTACAAAACTCTCTTCTTCATTATAGTATGTCTTTTTTAAGGACGAAAAATATAAGTAATAAATTAATAATGTTACACCATTTCCCTGGAATTTATTAATAATGTGTGACTTAGTGACATAATGGCTTTTTCAAGAAGCAAAATTTTAAACTACCTCAGCTTATTTGATATAAGTACAATAATGCTACTCGAGGGCTTAGGTGTTTAGTATATTTCAGCGTTGATTTCAACAATATAAGAACGCCCATCGCCCGCCGCCCAGAAGACAGGCCGCCCTGGCCACAAAGCGAGTTGTCCCGTTGTTGTTCGTCACCCCACTACATATCTCCTGGACCAGACGCCCCTCACATATCCCTCTCATTGTTATATACACATTTCGACGTCCTATATTTTGTAAGCTATGTATAAAAGTTTAGAAGTGTTAGCCGTGGTGTGCCACCACATACGTACATACACTATGTAATGTAAGCCACACTCAACATGCTAAGTCTTTTTTATCAGTTATCGTTCTGTTATACAGAGTTGTTCTAGGAGAATGTGTCTCGTTGTTCTTTTGCTTTCTGGCCTGTGTGGTGTAGACAGTATTGTACATTATTTGGCGTGTAAAAGTATTAAATTAATAAATGAATATTAAGGTTGTACAAACCGGTGTGCTGTCGATTACCTACGTCATATTTCCTCCCTAGAACAGAACTGATTTTCAGTGCGTTCATCCTCCTCCTAATAAATCATGTATCTGTATGTCGCATTAAAATGTAATATTTTTGTTTTCTATTTAAATATAAATACTTAGGATTTCCTTTTAACTATCTAAAAACTAAATTTGCAAAATATTTCTAGAACCTTTTTTTTATTATGTTTGTTATATTTCATGTAATATGTTATACGTAACTTTTTTCCTTTGGAAGTTGTATGTAAAATACTATATTACTTAATCTCCATGTAAAAATTATTAATATTCACACATTTAATTTACTAATATTTATATATTCATTACATTTCTATTATATAACAAATTTATTAGCCTAGAGTTAATAATATCTGATCACAAACAATTCAGATCTGCAGTTGTTTTTAAGTTTTACAATTTGCATTATACACGGCTGAACAGATTCTCATTCATCATATATGAAACAATCGTTGTCTCATGTTATAAATATTTCCTTAGATCCAGAAAATATAAATAATAAAATTAACTATTTTATCTATGAATACAACCACAAACCCTGTAGCGTATCAATATGTTAATATTGCCTCCTTTATTAATCAAACCCTTAAAATCTGAACGAGTTCGCACGCAGCACGCTGACGTGAGGGAAGTGAATTTCCACATAAAAACTTGTAAACCTCAAAATAAGTGTAAAAACGTACATTTGTCCAATTTTTAATGAAATCTGAAAACATTGATTTTTGGCTGTTCTGATACTCCTGGTTTCATTTACTTGCAAAGTTGAGAATACAATTTTGCGCGTTATAAGGTTAGGAGAAGGTCTATACAGGCTTGAAAGTAGGCGTGAGGTTGCTGGGGACGATAAAAGTACTCTGACAAAGGAATAACAGGTTTTTCTAGTGTAAAACCCCCATAAGACAACGTACTGTGTTTAGTCCATATACATTTTCTTTAATAACTCGGTAAATATTTATGCTAGAATGACGATAGAGGGCTTACAACTTTCGCCTCACTAATTCCCATCTTTTTACATGGATTTATTTTACATCTGGGGCTTTAATGACCCTTTTTGGGCCCAAAAACTCAAAATTTGAAAGATTAATCCCCAAAAAAAGGGGTTTAGAGTTTTCCGATTGTTTGGCCAACGAACTTGTCCAACTGATTACAGAAAGGAACGTCCCTACCAAATTTGAAGTAAATCGGACAAAAAATGCGACCGCTAGAGTGCAAACACATATATATATGTATATATATGTCTATATATATATATATGTAGATATATATGTATATATATATGTACATATATGTACATATATATATATATATATATATACAATTTTGAACGACCCCCCAAAAAGTGTTCAGGGGGTCACGTTAGGAACTTCTATTGTGGTCCCGGGCTTAAGTTTCACCGTGCCGTGCCACGGCCGTTTCACCGCCATGCTAATAGTTCACTTTCCAAAGGAAATTCACTAATAACCCTCAGGGTTCCACCCCTCTGGTCTCCACAGATCAGGTATTAATCTAATTGCAGCCAAAATGTTTTTGATTCAACTACCATCCAAATTATCTTAGTAAGCTGTTCCTTGAACAAAAACTGCTTTTAATTTTATATTTTACGGCACACATTAAATCATGTTTTTGATTCAACTACTATCCAAATTATCTTAGTAAGCTGTTCCTTGAACAAAAAAATACTTTTAATTTTATATTTTACGGCACAAATTAAATCATGTTTTTGATTCAATTACTATCCAAATTATCTTAGTAAGCTGTTCCTTGAACAAAAAACTACTTTTAATTTTATATTTTACGGCACAAATTAAATCATGTTTTTGATTCAACTACTATCCAAATTATCTTAGTAAGCTGTTCCTTGAACAAAAAACTTCTTTTAATTTTATATTTTACGGCACAAATTAAATTATGTTTTTGATTCAACTACCATCCAAATTATCTTAGTAAGCTGTTCCTTGAACAAAAAACTGCTTTTAATTTTATATTTTACGGCACAAATTAAATCAAGTTTTTGATTCAACTACCATCCAAATTATCTTAGTAAGCTGTTCCTTGAACAAAAAACTGCTTTTAATTTTATATTTTACGGCACAAATTAAATCATGTTTTTCATTCAACTACTATCCAAATTATCTTAGTAAGCTGTTCCTTGAACAAAAAACTGCTTTTAATTTTATATTTTACGGCACAAATTAAATCATGTTTTTCATTCAACTACTATCCAAATTATCTTAGTAAGCTGTTCCTTGAACAAAAAACTGCTTTTAATTTTATATTTTACGGCACAAATTAAATCATGTTTTTGATTCAACTACTATCCAAATTATCTTAGTAAGCTGTTCCTTGAACAAAAAACTACTTTTAATTTTATATTTTACGGCACAAATTAAATCATACAAAGGAGCAGGTATAAACAAACAATTATAATTTGCATAATAAATACAATTTTGAAACAAAAATTACTATTAACAAAAATCGTTTTCAGATCACATATGTTTTTACTGTAAAAAATGTAGCTCCTTAAAAACCTATTTTTTAATTTAAATTGTTCAGAATTGGTGTTTTTCAACTCTGCAGAGACTATGGTCAAGTCTTTAATGATCTTTAAATATTTGACTAACATGTTTGAAAATTCTCAAACAACCATAACAATTTCTTGTACGAAGATGACTTGATTGCCAGCTAGTAAACCATGGGGGGTAAGGTGAAAGCTAACCCCAGCAAAATAATTTCTTATTAGATGAGTTATTTTGTTATTTTTATTTCAATTTTTTATTACAACTGATCGTAAAAACGTCATTACGTTTCATAGATATTTTCTTGGTCACCTTTGTTAATAAATAGTGAAAGGTAAAACTCCCCTCAACCCTTGGTTTACGATCTGGCCATCAAGTCTTCTTCCAGTAGTTTCAATTGCCTTTTAACAGTCTTAGCAAGTGCAAAATCATAAACATTTTAATTTTATGAATTTTTAAACTCATAAAAACTGGGAGTTGGCTAAAAGATGAACATTTGTAATGTGCAGTGACGACCCAAAACCAAAACTACAATTGTCAAATCTGATAAAATAATCATGTTGGTATTTTGTACATTTATTCAAACTAGCGTCATAACTCCCTTGATAATGCTCAATGTCAAGTTTCCGTACGAAACGTCGGGAATAAGCGTTCAAGTCCGGTACGCTTACTGGATGGTTAGGAATCGACCGAGGACATCAACGCTTCAGTAATTTCAGGTGGGTGATGCCCGAATTATTTGTTTAATCAATACACTCCAACCACAAATAGTAGAGCTATTCCGATCAGATAAACAATTTGATAATTTGTTTAGAACCCTATCGAATATATAGTATTATACTAAAGAGAAAAAAATTTATTCATTTTGTGTCCTTGGTATAGAAATATAAAAATCTTATCTTAGCAATCTAATAAATTAAATTATACATTTAACACAAAAATCAAACCTTGATTGTATTTTTAAAACTTTCTCTTTAATAGGTTTCACGTTGCTAACAAATTTAACATTCTAATATATTTCGGACTGAATTTTCTACAAAGATGCTATCTCTGCTCGGGGTCATGAAGGGTGCTTGGACATCTTTCGCATGACCACATTTCGAAAATCGGCAAGCCTTTTGCCATTCTCTTCTTCTAGTGGGGGCTGCTGGATTTTGGCAGAGGGTTGCCGATGGTTCCATCTTTCATCCTCTTCCAGCACCTCCATCCTTGTACCTCTTTTCAGTATTTGGTGACAGCCGCACCTCCTCTTCATCTGACACCCTTATCTCTTCTCTTGGAGGCTGCTGGATTTCGGCAGAGGGTTGCCTATGGTTCCATCTTTCATCCTCTTCCAGCACATCCATCCTCGTACCTCTTTTTTAGTACTTGGTGACAGCCGCACCTCCTCTTCATCTGACACCTTATCTCTTCTGTTGGAGGCTGCTGGATTTCGGCAGAGGGTTGCCAATGGTTCCATCTTTCATCCTCTTCCAGCACATCCATCCTCGTACCTCTTTTTTAGTATTTGGTGACAGCCGCACCTCCTCTTTATCTGACGCCTTCTCTTCCTCTGTTGTAGCCTGCTGGTTATTGGCAGAGGGTTGCCGGTAAATATTTCATCCTCTTCCAGCACCTACATATTTTATATCCATCGTCCTACATTTTTTTTAATATTCGGTAACAGCTACCACATTTTCCCAAGTCAGACTAAGAGAAAGCTAATGACAAATTGATCAAATCGTTTCCTAGGTTTTTAAAAATGATGGGCAATTCGTTGCCTTGATAATTGTTTAATTGTTGATTTTATATAAGGTATTTTTTGTAGAAAAGAATTGATTATTTATATTTTAATTTTAGCACTAGTAGCTAAAAAAGGGCACGATCCACTAGAAGTGGAACTTTTCCACCCAAAGAAAGCCGAATACGTCCGATGACGAACGAACTATCCGCAACAGATGATTTATTAAGAGAAAACAATGTGTGTCTTAAATTACTAGTGAAATGTAGAATTTTCAAATGTAAACAGAAGAATCTTAGTTATATTCTACAAAATTAGGCAACATTAACGAATAAATTATAGTAAACTAACCTAACCTAACTCCGCAGGGAGCTGTTTGGCGGCTCGGTTTGTGAAAAATATAACAAAAAATGGTACACCAAAAAGTAAACACGAAAAGGTAGAATTGAACCCGGGACGGCATGATCGTGAATCCAGTGCAATATCCATTAGACTGCTCTATCTTATCAAACTAAGTAAAAGTTTACAATTCATCAAGCAGTAGACAGCGCTGTGACTTTAAAATTTTGCACACGTAGCGTTCGCTGTGATTTCAAAGTTATTATACACTGGCAGCGCTCATAAAGAAAATGTCTCCACTTCCAGTGGATCGTGCCTTTTTTTAGCTGCTAGTATATTACTGCTAGTTTTTGGTAACTATTCTTTTTAAATTATTTTAACATATTTAGAATTTATTAAACAGGCAATAAAAGTTATTCAATTCAATTTCATTACTTTATTATATTTTTGTAATGTAAAATACTGTAATTTTTGTAATGCATACCAGTTGGTGCCTGTCGAAAGTCGACGGATACAATATTACTAAGAATGAGTATGCGATGTTACTCTACGGGAAAAGTCACCAACAGTGGAATATTTGTAGTTTTTCTATATTAGCACAATGTGACTTACGACTTCTCTCTTCTCTCCGGAACCTTGTATTTTTTCATGTTTTAGGAAACAGAGCGGAAGAAATAATTTACATAACCTGAAAAGGCGTCTCATGACAATATTTTTAATTCCCTTGCCAATTAATTTAATGGTGCCATCTTATTTGATTTTCTAATTAGTTTGTGTCTTTACTTAATTATAATTCTAAATTGCTAACTTTTAACTAATTGTTTGCTCGGATGTGCTCAGTAAAAGTGGATATAAACAGTGATGCTATCGGGATCTGAGGGCAATGGCTGCCACGTGCTAAGCCTAGCTTCTCTTTACAAAAATCAGTGTTGTTGCTTACAAAATTCCCTAGGCTATTTAAATATAGCCCACAAATGATCTGCTTTGACTTGATAATAAATATACTTGTACTTGTGGTCTCCTTTACTTTATTGTAGTGAGTAGAATGTGTTTGGTATTTACTCTGGATGTCAACAAAAGGTAGGTGTACAATTTCTAAGGTTTCTTTAACTATTTGAATAAAATACAAAGTTACAGAGGAACAATACAATATTTATTTATCTATTAGTACAATATTATGTTTCAAAAGGTTCTCAATTAAAGGGATTTACAATAATATACAACTCAGGGGGAACAGTTACAATGTGTGGCCTAGCCTAGAAGATAAATGACAAACAAACTTGTAGGCCTAAAACTAAATGTTCATATTTTGGGTTCTAAATGGGGTTTCTTTACAAATGAGGGCTCTTTTTCTCAGGGGGGAAGTATCGTGCTGACTTGAATAACGTTTGGGATGATATTTGAAAGAATATTAAGTCCAATTAAGCTGATGTGTTGAAAAATTACAACAATGGAAATTTTGGTTGTTGTCCAAAAGGAGAGTCCAATGGTTTCACTGACTTTATGAATGGTTAAAATACTCAAAATTAAATTTGGAAAGATAGTTCAATATAAAAAATACTCTCTTGAGGTTACTTTAACTTTTAGAACATTAGGCTTGTTCTATTTAAATGTCTGTATTCTTTCCAGTCCCTAAATAGAATACAATGGAAGGAGTTTACCAATCTGCTTACAAATGTTCTTCGCTCAAATACCAGTTTTTTGGGGGAAATCAAATAAAAAGGAGTGAATTTAAAGATGGTATTAATTGATCAGTAAGTCCCTAATAAATTGAGCTCTAAGCAATGCAAAACTTAGGCCATACTGGGAAATTTAAAATAGGAGCTGTGTCCTTCACAGATTCTAGGTCTTGACACTATGGCATCTGGAGCAAGAAGAAAGATCTAGTAGAGATGAGGTCTGGAAGCATGGTCCATTGTTGAGAAGCACATGGTTACACAATTGTTGACACTGGTCACTGTAATTTAGATTCCTTAAGGACTATTTTTGAAAAGTATATTATATTAAATTTTAATGTTATTGCAATCCTCTCACATAAATTATATCTAAAATATTATTATTAACAAACATATTAAATTAAGTGAGTAGGCTATTATATGGGGATAGGCTATGAATAATTATTGATGATTAAATTGATGAAATACATATTATTATACAATTGCACAGATAAATAAACATTAAATATATAGAGGGGAATAGCTTTCTGAGGAGTGATGATAATGATGATTATTATTAGGCATAGACATGGGACAATTAACACAAATAACACATTTAGGGGAAATTAATTAATTAGTACATTTATAGGGAAACTTAAATATAAAATAACACAAAATAAGGAAATTATTACTAAATGATGAATGAATGGACATGTAATACTATAGCCAAGACAGCACTGTATATTATTTAATGCAACCAAGTGATTTGAGAGCAAAAAGAGGTGAAAAAGCGAGCCAGTGATTTTGTTAGGTTGGTACACTGGTGAGGTTCTGGTTCTTAAACCATCCTGATTCGTGGTTTTATTTCTATAAGTAGTCTACTTATGCAAATCACTGGAATAAAAGTAATAACCGTTGGAATAAATTCATTTTTTCTTTTGATTTATTTATCTAATCTTGTAGTTAAATATGATTAATTTTAATATTATACAACAAACAAAATACAAGTATATTAAGTTCAAATAATGAATAGCTATTTGTTTGATTCACTTTATCGACTCGTTCGATTTCAGCGAGTAGTCATTTGCCTCACCAAAATTTGGCAACGGATGGCTTGCAATTTTGTTGATCAGTGTTGCCTCCGGATTACCAATAGAACTCCTTGAGTGTAACCTTGATTGAGCTATTTTATTTAATCAGTTGATTACTTAAACATATATTTACAAATAAATTCCTAGTATAGTTCACGATTATCCTCACAGAATGCAGCATTAACTTGTAAACAATATTCTACGTAATCACGCTTATTAGATAGTTGTAGAGTGTATACGGACATATTAAATCCAGTCGGCTGTCTGAAGCTTTTGCCAATTGTTGGATTTTATTTTCATGACAGATGACAGTACGAATGTTACATTGGCAATGACTGCTTACTCTACTGTTTCCAAACCATCTTTGTTTTACATTTTATGGGTTGAATAAAACGCCCCTCGTAGAGCCACGGAAAAATAATACGAACATCAACGCTATTTTTTACTCTGAGCTCAAGGGACGAAACTAAAACCGAATAACGTGGGATTTCACTACTTAAAGGGTTATATATTGTTTATTGTGTCAATTAATATTATAATTGCAACATATGATAACAATAAATAATTGGGCCTGTCTTCTTTGGGTTCGCCTGAATCGACATCAGAATTGCAATATAAGCGATGCATCGTTAAAAGATAATGGCCAGTAATTATTTTTTCAAAGCCAGCTCGTTGATGTTGCTACAATATATAGCTATTTTATCTGTTCTTAGATACACAATGTACGTGTTTTAACAATCAGCTAGATAGAGAAACCTAAAATAGTGATAACATAAGTATGAAAAAGTTGTGATTACATTCTAAATTAAATTGTTACAAAATGTAAGTAAATTGTGCAAATATAGACAAATTTCTCGTTTATTTAAAACAAACCGCTCGTAAAATGGTTCAGTGGAAACCTCAAATAAACTGTTCAAAGAGGTGCAAAGTTTAAATTTTACACCATGTTAAATTGCCATAAGAAAAACGGTAGTCTTGTTTTTAAATGGCTATTGCTCAGATACCACCATCTAATGTGAAATGTGCAAATATAGGGGTTATTCCCTTTCATTTGACCACCACCCGCGTATAAACCGGTCCAGTAGAGGTCTCACACGTTCTTCCATAGTAGTGTTTTAATGTATGGGATATTTTATACAATTTTAGAGGCACCCTGAGGATGCCCATTTCAGATTTAATGTAAGTCAACGCATGTACATCCAAAATACCCCCGAAGCAGCAAACCTGCATACTCAGCAAATTTCCAATGCATATGTGTCTTAATACCACATAAAGCCACATACCAAGTTTCATCAATATACATTCATAAATAAACGATTCATGACATTTTAATTATTCTCCATAAGAATAACATGGCGGCTGAGTATGCAGGTTTGCTGAAGCAAGGAACACAAAAAATGTGGTTTTATACAAATATCAATATAACTCAAGTAAGTAAAGCCACGAACCAAATTGTATTTATTTATGATCATAACTAAGGGAGATAACACCTTAGTTATTCTCCATAAGAATAACATGGGGGCTGAGTACGCAGGTTTGCTGCTACAGGAACTATTAGCCAAAAAATATTTTTAGTGCAAATATCAATAGACCATAACAATATGAAGCAATATACCAAGTTTCATCAGGATAAGTTGATAAATAAGCGAGATATACAATTTTTCTTATTCTCCATAAGAATAACATTGGACAACGTACTTCGTTAGCACTTTCAATATCTTTGTAACTATTTAACGTAGAACAATGATAAAAACACTAATTTTGCGTATTTTTAAGCTGTTTGCAATTGAAAAAACTAAAATATGACTTTTTCAAAATTTATCTGTAAACAACTCAAAAAACCTATTTTTGGGTTACAAAACCCCCCAAAATACCCCTTCGGATAGGTTGATCTGTCTGGTTTTCGAACATTAAGTCATAAATGCTGCTTTACACGTGTATACTAAATTTCGTCAAAATCAGATAATTTTTACGAGAGTTATCGTGCTCACGGACACACACACACACACACACACACACACACACACACACACACACATATATATATATATATTAAATTAAATTCACATAGAAGGGCTTCTATATGATAGATGAAAAATAAGTAACATGAGTACCCTGGAGAAATAATTTTAATTAATTAACACTACATGTTTCTACTTATAAAAGCCATGTTCACAGTGCTGATTAGTTTAATATATAACATTATTAACATATACATATATACAGTTTTGAACGAATGGTGTTTTTGGCATCTGGGGACCTCAAAACGAAAAGTTAGCATGGTCCCAGGCCTAGGTCTTACCATGCCGACTACGGTAATAGCTTCTTCCCTATAAGGGAAATTCGCTCAAACCCGATGACTTTGAAACTTCCTAAATAGCGTCTCCCAAATCATCATTCATCCAGTGAAATAATTGACACTGTGCAAATTAAAGAGGTTCCTTCCTTTCAATTTGTAAAGTTTGATACGTGTTTGAAATATATTAACTAAAACTATACACTTTCAAATATGATTACTGTATTTCGTTTTGACTCCATATTTCTGGAATAAAGTTGCACCCGAGGTATATACTACAACCAGAGAATCAGACAGCACTGAAGAGAAGTCACTTTGTCAAATTTGTTGCGAAGCCTAAATCAATTTGGACCCGAGATGGCCTTCTGAGGCGTTCTAAACCGAGTCCATTGAAAGGATCAATTGCAAACTGTCTTCGTTGAATTTATGCCAGTAAACGCTGACTCTTAGGTTTTGCAACTTTTGTATACCATTTTATTTTTTTGTCCGATTGAAAGGAGTAACTAAGACTATTTTATTCTTTAACCATGGTGTGTCCATGTCGTAAGGTTACATATTTTTACGGGCATAATTTCCTAGGCAGTCTATAGAAAACAGTGTTAGATATTAGTGTGTCTCTTTACCATTTGAAGGAAAATTATATTGATTTCTACTTAAAGATTGCAGTGATGCATTAGCAAATGTGAGAAAGAAGGCATTTGTCAAAATAAAAACATAACTTGTACAGAACCATAGTCTGGGGAGATTGAGGATAAAGCCTGATTTGTCAAACCTAAATTATATTTAACTAACACTCCGGTTATTTCGTTTTAAATAAAATCATGTAATTAACTGTTCCTTTTATACTATTACTGTGTCTAAAGGATGCTGGTATATTTATTTGACGAGTATGTGCTCCATACCACTCGACCGATTGCGATGAAACTTTGCATGGTCATTCAGATTGGCTCGAGAAATGTTAAAAGCAACTAATCAGAGTTCTACGATCTTAGGACTATGCTTCACAGGGATTTAAAGCCACTATGCTATTCTAATGGAAGAAACATTTGTTATGATTTTTACAGATTATTAATTTAAATTATTGTAATCAGCTAACTATTTATTTAGGTAGTGAATTGTAATATAAATATTATGAGTGAAGGTTTTTTCAACACAATTCTTGGGCGTAGTAACGAGCGCCGGAAACCAATAGTATTTTTTATTTTTAAATAACGACTCTCCTTGATGATGATTCTTATCCTAAAAATAACTAATTGGGAAAACACAGTTATCAAAAGGTAATCCAACATTTGCTAATATTAGGTCCGAATCAATGATGTGATTTTTTTATTATTAATTATACCGTACATTCATATTTGATATTTTGTTATTTGATTGTATTAGTTACAGATCTATACTCCCTGCTAATATGTTTACTAATTCACATGGATTCTATGTTATTTAGTTGTAACAAAACCTACTTTAGGAGAATCAGAAAGCCTTAAAAACTTGATATTCCACTTATATTTTAAGCTAAACCCCTACTTGTGAAATTCAATTCATAATTTTATAGGTTTTTAAAGTTCTTTTGCGTGATAAAACTGATTTAAACATCTCCAACAATTTAAACAAAAGATCATGAAGAAACAAAATAAGCAAAAAAAATACCGATGTTTTCCAAATTTAGATATAATTTAAATTAGATTTTTCCAAATATATATTTAAAATCGTGTTTCATAATTCCAATCGCCAGTGCCATACTGCTAGTGGCAACATGTTATATTGCACATTGCCCCCCCAATTGCCCCCCCCCCCCCACCGGAGGCGAAGGGGCCAGAATTGATTTACTCCCGTAATAGCTGTGGGCAATGTAATTACAACCCGCCATCTATGAGACCCTCTGAAAAGTAGTTCCCAATCTCTCTTGTTGCAATGTAAGACTTATATAACAAACTTACATTGTTAAATAAACTAAGCGACCGGTAGCAATTGTTTCAACTTGTCCGAAACAACTAAATAATATTGTTTACGTAACAGTCGTGAAAGTAGGAACCTGTAAGTTGACGCTTTTAGCGAATTTCCCCTATAGGGAAGAAGCTATTACCGTAGGTCTCATGGTAAGACTTAAGCCCGAGACCATGATAACTTTTCATTTTGAGGTCCCCGGATGCCAAAAACACCATTCGTTCAAATTTTTATATATGTATATATATATATATATATATATATATATATATATATATATATATATATATATTTATATATATATATATATATGTGTCCGTAAGCACAATAACTCTCGTAAAAAAGGTCCGATCTTAATGAAATTTGGTACAAATGTGTAAAGTACCATTTATTTGAACGAGTTCGAAAACCAGATGAATCGCACCATCCGAAGGGGGGTTTTTGGGGGGTTTTGTACCCCAAAAATGGGTTTTTTGGGGTTTTCACATGTAATTTTAATTTAAATAAAATTTTAATTTATACCATTGAATTTAGCTTAAAAAAACAAACAATTTGGTATTTTGATCATTGCTCTACGTCAATTGGTTACCGAGATATTGAAAGTGCTAAACACAGTACGTTGTCTAATGTTATTCTTATGGAGAAAAAGAAAAATTGTATATTTCGCTTATTTATGAACATAAACTGGCGAAATTTGGCATATGGCTTGATCTGGTTGTGGTTTATTGTTGTTTGCACAAAAAAAATAATTTTTCGCCTATGGTTCCTGTAGCAGCAAACCTAGGTACTTGGTCCCCATGTTATTCTTATGGAAAATACTTAAAATGTTATATATCGCTTATTTATGAATGTATATGGATGAAACTTGGTATGTGACTTCACTAAGATGAGTTCTATTGATATTTGCATAAAAACCCATTATTTTATATGCCTCGTTGCAGCAAACCTGCATACTCATCCCCAATGTTATTCTTATGGAGAATAATTAATATTTGAAATATCGCTTGTTTGTGAATACATTTCTTATGAATCCTGTTAAGTGTTTTAATGTGTTATGTTATATATTCATTGGAAATTTGCTGAGTATGCAGGTTTGCTGCAACGGGGGTATTTGTTAGTAGTTGAATTAAGCATTTTAATTTGAACGATGTAGACGCAACAGTACAGCAAGTTCCACAGTTAGACCTTTTATTTTTCAATTATTGACTTCATATTTCAGTTTTAAACTTGAGCTAGCCATCACAATTGGAAATATTTTTGTATATAGATAACTGGGACTTTACTATTAAGTTTCAAATACAACTACGATTTTTCTCTTTTGTATGCTAAAGTTTTTCATCGGCTTTGCCTGTGACAATTTGCGTTTTTATGTATTTTTTTATAATTACAATAAGTTTTCCTTCTTTAGCCAAATGAACGTCCTTCACTTGTTTCATCAATCCATCTTTCAACAGCTACGTTCACTGACTGCCCTGAACATCAAATGTTGTATATATTTAACATGTATACATTATGTAATAAACGGTATCAGGAAACTGACACATACTTTCTCCCTTTTAGCCAAACTTTAATGACAAAAATATTTGTTATTTACTAAATATAGAATATGAAGTATAGATAAATGTACAGAAAATTGTCTAAAATAGTTGTTTTCAGAAATATCCATCCAAATTGTTTTTTTGGAGGCACTATAGAGTCCGTTGCTACACACAGTAGTTTTGAGAGGGTAAATGCCCCCTTGCCCCCCCCAGGGTTAAATAGCAACACATTTCGAACATCATCTGTTGGTCAATGCTAACTTGACCTGCATATAAAATTTTAATTAAATTGATCAGTAAATAAGAGAGAAATAGTTATTTTTGTATTCCCCATAAGAATAACATTGGACAACCTACTGTGTTTACCGCTAAATGAAAATTTCAATTTTCTCCGCAACTAGCAATCGTAGAATAGTAATTTAAAATACTAATTTATTTAGTTTTTGAGCTCTTTTTAACGGTGAATAGCAATCTTTTTTAACATTTATGATTTTTTATGAAAAATCCAAAAAACTGAATCTTTGATGTTTTAAGTCCTGTAATTTCTTAACCCGAATTTTTCCAGAAATGCGGGTGGTGTCATTTTGTTGGAAACCTAAAGTTCTACAAACCACGAAAGTTTAATCAAAATCGTTAGAGCCGTTTTTGAGAAATTTGGATTTTTCATGTTTTTTGGCGGTTTTTGGGGGATAATTACCCTTAATAAACGGTATCAGGAAACTGACACATACTTTCTCCCTTTTAGCCAAACTTTAATGACAAAAATATTTGTTATTTACTAAATATAGAATATGAAGTATAGATAAATGTACAGAAAATTGTCTAAAATAGTTGTTTTCAGAAATATCCACCCAAATTGCTTTTTTGGAGGCACTATAGAGTCCGTTGCTACACACAGTAGTTTTGAGAGGGGAAATGCCCCCTTGCCCCCCCCCAGGGTTAAATAGCAACACATTTCGAACATCATCTGTTGGTCAATGCTAACTTGACCTGCATATCAAATGAAATTGATCAGTAAATAAGAGAGAAATAGTTATTTTTGTATTCCCCATAAGAATAACATTGGACAACGTACTGTGTTTACCGCTAAATGAAAATTTCAATTTTCTCCGCAACCAGCAATCGTAGAATAGTAATTTAAAATACTAATTTATTTAGTTTTTTGAGCTCTTTTTAATGGTGAATAGTAATCTTTTTTAACATTTATGATTTTTTATGAAAAATCCAAAAAATTGAATTTTTGATGTTTTAAGTCCTGTAATTTCTGAACCCGCATTTTTCCAGAAATGCGGGTGGTGTCATTTTGTTGGAAACCTAAAGTTCTACAAACCACGAAAGTTTAATCAAAATCGTTAGAGCCGTTTTTGAGAAATTTGGATTTTTCATGTTTTTTGGCGGTTTTTGGGGGATAATTACCCTTAAAAATCAAAAATTCAAAAAAATGAAAAAAACGCCTGGAGATATTGTGGATTAGTACCTACACGCCAAATTTCATAAAAATCGGCCCATAGGTTAGGGCTCTAGCTCTGTACACATCCACACAGACACACACACACACACACACACACACACACACACACACACACACACACACACACACACACACGGACACACACACACACACACAGACAGACATCACGTAAAAACCACTTTTTTGGGTTCAGGGAGCACCAAAACGAATATTTCCACTGACAACTCAAATTCGAAAATTTTTACGAAAACAATACTTTCTCCATATACTATGTATAGGGGGAGAAAGTAAAAATCAAAAATTCAAAAAATGAAAAAAACACCTGGTAATATCGTGGATTAGTACCTACATACCAAATTTCATCAAAATCGGCCTATTGGTTAGGGCTCTAGCTCTGTAAACATCCACACAGACACACACACACACACACACACACACACACACACACACACACACACACACACGGACACACGGACACACACACACACACACACACACACACACACACACACACACACACACACACACACACACACAGAGAGAGACAGACATCACCTAAAAACCACTTTTTTGGGTTCAGGGAGCACCAAAACGAATATTTCCACTAACAACTCAAATTCGAAAATTCTGACGAAAACAATACTTTCTCCAAATACTACGTATAAGGGGGAGAAAGTAAAAATGTATTACATTTATTATGTAGTGAAACGATGGTTATAGGTGCAAAACTAGGCAACTCAAACATACACAAACTCGCATGATCGTGATTCTCCATATACTAATAACTTCTTAGTAATGAAAATAATTTATATAAATAATCTTAACTTCCGTTAAAAATAAAATATCTCCATTTTTAAAACTCCAAAAGAAAGTTAACAACTCCAAAACTTACTCCACTGAACATGTTTTTTTTCTGAGTTCTTATAAGGTTTGGTTATTATTTAATGGACAATCTTTTTAAACCCACTAACCCATGGCAAGGCCCGGCATCGAAATGGATAAAAAACTCAAAATTGGCACTTAGGCACTGAACTACTCGACTTATAAGTGTTTTTTGTACGTTATAATTTTTTTAATAGCAGGTTTTTCACCTCTGCATGAATAAAAGTAGAGTGGGCAAATTCAGTTATAACTATCACGTTTTTAAAATTTTAAAGAATATTTAGTAATGTACAAGCTTCGGTTTTCCATTATTACAGATATTTTATAAATCTTGTCTACTTAGCAAATCTTTTTGAATTTTTTTGGTAGATTTGATCATCTGCATATGCAAAACTGCTCAAGTAAAATTAAATGGCGGTTCATTTTTCCAAGGCCAATTTATTTATTTAGTGCAAGATTTCTCTATATAAAGTTAACTATTAGTTTTTAGTTGTTATTCTTGTAGTTATCTTCTAATTTTTCTTTATTATTTTCTTTCTTCTCGTTCTTTTTGTTGCTCGATTATTGAGCGTTTCATATAAATATGCCCTTGACATTTGCGTGCAATAATGCATCTAAATTTTCTAACTGAAGTTGTATCAAGTATAAATAATAAACGAGATCGCACGCAGCACGCTGACGTGAGGGAAATGAATTTCTGCAATAATACCTTTAAAAAATCTAATAAAGGGTTTAAACATTGGTAAATTTTTTTTAAATTTAAAAATGTAATTTTTTGACTGTTCTGATGATCCTGGTTATAATTAAATTCACTATTAGGATGTATAGAACTGACTAGGAGGCTACAATATTTCTTGAGGTTAAGAAGTGGTCTTTTAAAATATAAATGAACTAAATAAAATCTTCTTGTATTTATTTAAACAAACAAATTAAAAGTCTTTCTTCTCAAATAAAATAATTCAAAATTTAAATAAACTTGGTTTTGCTTATCACTTTAATATTTCAAAATAAAAGTTAACTGTTAGACTTTTGATATTACTGAACTTTAATTACAATTCTTCTTTCTGTACTTTAACAGTCTAGTTTTTAGTTTATCTTCAACTCAAGTATAGAAAAACGATTTGAACCCTGAAAAAGAAATAAGTGTTTTACAGACTGTTCCCCTTTTTGAAAAACAACAAAATGAGAAATGGAGCAATGATTTAAATTAAGACTCTAAATTTTAAAACAACTTTTGTACCTTCCAATCTGAAGAAATTCACGTCTCGTTGGGTAGACTAGTGACAAACTCACGACACCAGAGATGTACGTAAAATGCCGCAGCCCCCCAGTGACCGTGAATATATAAGCTTTGCTCAGAAGGTTCTCGAAACCGATACCGCCAGCCTTCACGTGCCCCGGCTCCTGTTCCTTCAGGCCAAGCAACAATTTAAATCAGTGTCTCCAACTTCTTTCCGACATCCCCGAACAAGAAAATCGCGAGTTTGCCCAGACTTGCAAAACCAAGTAGCACCAGCAATTCTTATTTGCAACTGTCAGCAATTATTCACAAAACTTCCTTTATATTGTATACATTATTTACTTTTTACTTATCAAAAATATTATATTAAATATATAGTGTTTCAATGGCCATTGGGACGCTATAGATGGCAATGTCGTACATCATAAGGTTAGAGGAGATAGACTATAGTCAGTATAACAAGTTGGTATAAGGATTTGGGGGTAATAAATCAACATCAAGATATGAAAAACAGCCTTTTCCCGTGTAAAATTCCCGAAAGACAACGTACTGTGTGAAGACAATTAACATTTTATTTTATAACTCGGTAACTACTTGTGCTAGAATGGTGAGGGAGGGCTTAATATTTTTGGCATCCTACGTACAGTAATTTAATTTGCAATAATGTTACATTCGGGGCTTGTCTGACCCTTTTTGGCCCAACTTTTTGAGTTTTTTATTGTTTTGCCCAACGAACTTGCCCAACTGTTTGTAGAAGGGAAGGTTCCTATCAAATTTAAAGTAAATCGGACAAAAATTGCAAACACAACCACATATATATAAAGTTGTTAGCGACCCCCCAAAATGTGTTCAGGGGGGTCACGTTAGAAACTTCTATGGTGGTCCCGGCTTAATTTTCACCGAGCAGTTCATGCTAATAGTTCACTTTTCCATAGGAAATTTCCTAATAACATAACAATATTTTATATAGAAAATAATTTTTCAACATATCAATCAGGTCAGTACAGAATACTCGATTGCAACCCGAGGGACCAGAGAGCCAACACAGGGTCTCTAATATCACAGGTATCACAGGTATTACGCACATATTGATTACATGGTATCACATGTGATGGGCATATCCCATGATTGACCGGATGACAACTTTGTGAACACATTACTGTGATCTGTCTGTGAGTAAGAGTTGATTGATTAAATCACACAATGGATTAGATAGGTGAAGCACTGTTGTCATAGAAGTCAACAATGTACTGAGGCTCGACTGAGTGTTCGACTCGTTTGATTATAAGACAGGAAACTTTAAATAATGTTATTTAAAATATAGTAGCGACTTGGAAGATCACATGTTAATACGTACAGCAAAGCAGACGTTTAAATTACATGTGGAAATGTAATGTTTAGGTTTTAACTGTTTTAACGCTTAAAATACTACTACTTTACTCAAAGTTCCTTAACAATATTTTTAATTCGATTAATTTGAGTAGATGACTAACCTAAAAATGTATCTTTAAAAGTTTATGTTACAGATTAGTAATATAAATGCATATACTAATTGTGCATTCATCATAATGGTTTGCTACTAAATTACTGTAGTAAGATAACATTACACATTAAATTAGATGAAATGGTTTATCGAAGGTTAATTTAAATTGTTTTTCTGTGTTTTCGCCTTGATACACTGATATATAATTATTAATCCTAATATATAATTGCAAAATGAAACTTAAGGAAAGTTATAAGTGCAAAATCTAAAGTAAATGTTTACCCACAGAGCATTTACATCTATCTAACAAGTGTGCTTGTGAGTAAGAATACTAACGATAATTATTGCCAAAACCAACAACTCATATTTATATTTGAAGGATTTCCTCAAAAACAAGCTATGGATGAAGTCCACAGGTATTGTTTGGAACTAATTTTACTTTTGACATTCTACTTTATTTACTTTTTACGTTAAAATCACTTCATAAAAAGATATCCCCTAATTCCTTAAAACCTTTTAGACAACTAAAGTGGTTTTCTGAAAGGATTTGTTACAAGCTGATTTCTCTGAGACATTTTATCAGAAACGGGATCATATTTTAAAATCTAACCTTAAAGCAAATTCGAAACAAGTAACTGAAATACAAATAACAGTACTTTGAAGTAAAAAAACTGAATTTGTTCAGTCAAACAACGCAAAGTATTATTTTACAGCATTTTTATTGTGTTTATTTATTCATTATTTGCTTTGTTAAGAATTAAAACAAAAATTATAGTGTCTAAAGTTATTATTACTATGGACTGTGTAAAACTTAGTTTAACAGTATGGGTAAACTCACACGTGTTTTTGCCCGTTTAACTATTACTTAATTACCATTGTATTGCCCAATGGGTTGTTCACTTCTACATACAATTAAAAGGCCGGCTCTGATATTCCATATTTGTGTTCGATTCACACTGTAAAAGGGCAAGTTTAACTTAAGTAAATTTGTGGCCATAAGCCGTTTACTGTATGTGGCCACTTCACAAGACTGTGACACGAGCAGGATATGATCATATAATATAATAGCTAGAAACATTTATGCTTTTAAAACATGTATTTTTTCACCGATAATAATTATTTATTTCATTATTTGTTTAAAAGATTAGACAAAATTCTACTTTTAACGCTATTTAAGTCCCAGGACAACCTTCAAACTGGTCTATACCAGTTTTGAGGCTGACATTGGGTACAGCAAATGAAGTTGTCATTACATATAGTAAATCTTTTGGCTGTTCATTATGACGAGCTTCCCTTTCACCTTTGGTTCCTCCATTTGCAGCAGCTGGGGACGGAAACTCCGGGTTTGGTCCCCAACCTGAGAACGTGGTCCCTGAAAGTTGTAAATGGATACCCTGTCAGTTGAGTTGGCCAGTTGGAGGGCAGATCGGGGTCCGCCTGTTTGAGCCTGATCATAGCTGTCACAAGGAGCACGGGAGTTGGCCCTCTGAAAGGTCAATTTGGCTGCCTGTCTCATCCCACCCTTTCCTTTCCTGCTATATCCTTTCCTTCCGGTAACCTGAGCAAAATTCCCGCTTGTGGAAGACATGCCTAGCAGCTAATGCTGGGTTTTCCTAATCCAGCAATAAAAAACGCTATTTAAAAAGTATTTTATAGCAATAGCTTATAAAATAAATCAGTATGTAATGTCTTGATATTTTTGTCTAAGGTTTTCACGTGATGAAATTAAACATGTTTTTGTAAAACAATTCAGGGAGTCATGGTTTATTTCCTTAGAATATGTGAACAGTATAATACTTTGGAGGGAGGCTGACAACCAAACTTATTATCACATTAAAATTTAAATACATTAAGTTAATGTTGATCCACATGAATTCTTCTATAATAAACGGTTCCGGGGTTAATATTAATGGCTCTTTAATACAATTATTTCAAGAAATATATTTTTTAGAACAACAAAACACCTCAGAATAAATGTTATAACTGACCTGATGGTCAAATTTAATTCTTATGCAGGGATGTTAGAAAAAAAAACGAACAGATACACTAACAAATATAACTCACAAAATTTGTCGCTTGCATATTTTTTTACACTGGAAGAGAGAGAGCAAACATTTGCTGCAAACCTCATAACAATAACGTCCTTCGTAATGGTAGTCTCTTAACAGATTGTAAACTCGACTTGTTTGATTTTTATTCTTGTTTTGTTGTGGAATGTTTAAATGCGTGACTGTTCCAAAAGCAACTAATTTTTGTAACTTACATCATAAAGTTGATTTACTAATGAAGATTTCCTTCTGATTAATCCTAATAAATAAAAGAGTACCTAATGAAAGTATAATGTTATAGTAGCTGGTGGTACCGGGTACGCCAGGGAATACGACATTCTGTGGTTAACAGTTTGAACTATTTCAAGTCATAATAATCTATTTAAGTTATAATATATTCAAATAAAGGCTAAATGTTCTTTGGAATAACATGGAACTGAAAAGGTCCGTTGGGTGGAGCCCTAAGGTAAAATCGAAATGATAACTTCTTGTTTTATTCCTGAAGAATCAATTATCTCTATTTCACCTCTCAGCATTTTTGAAAGTTGAAGAACTATTGATAAATCAGCGAGGGCTTTAGTTTATACATAATAGTATCGTAAAAATTATCAAAATCACGTAAGAGTTAGCAAATATCCATCTAATGAAACTACAATAAAAGGGTAATGGTTTATCTTAAACTAATTATGCCAAAAGGTTTTGCTTTATGTTTAAAGCTTTCCGAACTTCCATCTCCTTAGCTTTAGTGGGAAACTTGTGAACTGCTTCTTCAGTAACCAACTGTTCGAGTTTTCAATCAAAATAAAATAGACTCCTAACTTTGCTGATTCTGTTTTAAAACAAACTTATCTTTTTCAACCGGGAGATACAACTTCATCCGGCTGATATTTCATCGAAGAATTACATTAGTTAAAATATTTGTTTTGGTATATTAAATTGCAACATACACCTTTTCAATCTTCATTACGATTTTACATCTTGAAAGTAAAGTTTTTTTTGTATTAATTTAACAATATAATATCGCGTCAATTTACGAAGTGATATACGATTCAAAACTGAATTTAATTCGAATTTGCCCACGGTAATATTCAAAAGTCGCAATTTTTTTCATTTATTAACTTATTAACAAATATTGTTCTATTAATAAATGCAGTAATATATTATGTTTAGATGTTAATCGTAATTTACGTTCCTTATAAGAGGAGTTTTGGAACTGTATAAGTATAGAGAACCCCTATTATGTACTTTCAAAGATCTTAACTAATATTACAGTTTAATACAAATATACAACTTCAGCGTTGTAGAAATTATTACTTTTAAAGGGGATGAATGTATAAACATACAAATTTTAAACACTGGTAATATACTTCAGTTTACTACCTTTGCTTTAGTTAACAATCTTGGAGCTACTTTAGACTTTTCAGCCACAATATAAGTATTACTAGTATAAACGAGCAGTCAAATAATATTAAGGTAGTTAAAGGCAGTAAAGGCATTTAAGGGCTGTTAAGGCAGTTAAGGGCTCTTAAGGATATTAAGGGATGTTAAGGGCAGTAAAAGCTTTCACTTACACATAGTGATTGTGCAACCTTTCTTAGTTCTTTAAATTTGTATGCTTCTCATTGAGCAATGCGTTTCTGTGACTGGCATTACATTTTACTGGAATACGTGCACTATGTATTATTCAGCAATTTTAATTTTATAATCTTCTTTAAAATGTTTGTTTGATATATGTGTAGTATTTAATACAACATTCAAATAAGTGCCAAGAAATGATGAGATTGAATCCTTCGACCATACAGGACAAAGCTTCCAGAATATTTAGTAATATGGGTAACAATAATCTGTATTAGAAAATTGAATATTTTAAAACATAAATTCGGGAGTTACTAAAGTAAACCAGGTGAATAATTGCCTGTCCAGTTGTACTAATCCTTCTTATTTCCATTTAATAACTTTCAAACTCATGTTGAACCTGAGTGTCATAATCACAACCTTATTTCCTAGAATATTCTGATATGTCCCGTGTTTATGTATCCCCAGGCTGAGTCCCACGTGGTTAGCTCTCCACGCTCATTTGACACCAAGAAAAAACATTGTAGAATCCACTTTTTTGATAACGAAATGTATACAGTTGTAACTTTCTCGGTCTTGATCGGATATTATTAAATGGTGACATTTAAAATAGGCAGAGGCTACGTACACGTCCGACGTGAGCCGCTACTGTTCACGTCCGTTCCAAATTATGCACCGTACGTTACTTTTCCTGTGGTTTTTAAAACAGATTGAGAGCCAGAAAACCTCCTAACCTAACCTGACCTAACCTAACCTAACTTAACTTAACTTAACATAACGTAACGTAACCTAACCTAACCTAAGCGGTAGCGATGTGAATTTGCCTTTACATTGGACGTGTACGTAGTCACTTCGTTTAAAATATTTTATGATAATCTTTGTAAAATAGTCCAATCTTGACGAAATATTGTACAAACTTGTAAAGCAGCATCTAATTTCATGAGGTTGAACCCCAGGCTGATCACACCATCTAAAGGAGAGGGGAGGAGAAGGGGTTTGTACCTCAAAACTTTTTATACATAAAAAAATAAAATGTTAGTTTGAATCATTAGTTTAAGCTTAAAACGATTAGTAACTACAATAAATTCTCTATGTTAATTGGTTACAGCGATGTTTGAAGTGCTAAAGGCAGCAAGTCGAGAAGAATTTATTTTTTTTTATGAAGGTTATTTATAAACAATACATTGATGAAATTTGGTGGCTTAATCTGTTTGTGGTCTATTGGTAATTGCAAAAGATCCTATTTTCCATTGGTCTCCGTGGCAGCAAACCTGCGCACTAATTTCTAAAGATATTCTTATGGAGAAAAAGAATAATATATCTCGCTTTTGTATACACGTAAATTGACGAAATTAATTTTGTTGCTTCTTTTGGTTGTTTCCTAAAAACGTCATTTTTGTGGTCTCTGATGCAACAAACCTGCATGCTCTGTCATGATTTATTCTTATAGAGAATGAATCAAACGTCATATATCCCTTATTTATGAATATATTTTGATGAAAATTGTTAAGTGGCTATATGTAGTAATGAGATACTTATATTTATATGCATTCGAAATTTTCTGAGTGTGCAGGTTTGCTGTGACTGGGATTTTACTTTTGTTTATAACATATAAGGTAAGATTTTAGATTTAATAAAATATCACTAGTGATGACAGTTTTATATTTTCAGTAGAAACAAATTTCTGAAAACATTTAAGAAGGAGGCAGTAGGAGTCAGACCAGCGAGACACGTAGGCAGAACTGAGCTCAGCTGCAATATAGGAGGCAAACAACCGAGCAGAGAGTTAAAACAAATATCCCAAGCACCTGGCTCGTCCCTTCACAAACATGAATTCCATTTCGAGTTACCTTTATATAAATACATGATAACTGAAAACTTGATATAATAATGATGTGCAATGATCTATATAGCTTTATCGTGTTCGCTACAAGCTATAGCGACCATAACGTAGTGCTTAAAAGTTCAAACATACCAACTCCACTCAATCTCAACTTTTCTGCTTAATACTTTTGAACGTTTTCGTTGTTTTAGCGAATTTCCCCTATAGGGAAGAAGCTATTACCGTAGGTCTCATGGTAAGACTTAAGCCCGAGACCATGATAAGTTTTCATTTTGAGGTCCCCAGATGCCAAAAACACCATTCGTTCAAATTTTTATATATGTATATATATATATATATATATATATATATATTTATATATTTATATATATATTTATATATTTATATATATATATATATATATATGTGTGTCCGTAAGCATGATAACTCTCGTAAAAAAGGTCCGATCTTAATGAAATTTGGTACAAACGTGTAAAGTACCATTTATTTGAACGAGTTCGAAAACCAGACGAATCGCATCATCCAAAGGGGGGTTTTGGGGGTTGTTTTGTACCCCAAAAATGGGTTTTTTGGGGTTTCCACATGTAACTTTTATTAAAATCAAATTTTAATTTTCACCATTGAATTCAGCATAAAAAAAAAATTTGGTATCTTGATCATTGCTCTACGTCAATTGGTTACTGAGATATTGAAAGTGCTAAACACAGTACGTTGTCTAATGTTATTCTTATGGAGAAAAAGAAAAATTGTATATATCGCTTATTTATGAACATAAACTGACAAAATTTGGTATATGGCTTCATCTGGTTGTGGTTTATTGTTGTTTGCACAAAAAACAATTTTTCGCCTATGGTTCCCGTAGCAGCAAACCTAGGTACTCGGTCCCCATGTTATTCTTATGGAAAATAATTAAAATGTTATATATCGCTTATTTATGAATGTATACGGATGAAACTTGGTATGTGACTTCACTTAGCTGAGTTCTATTGATATCTGCATAAAAACCCATTATTTTGTGTTCCTTGTTGCAGCAAACCTGCGTACTCATGCCCAATGTTATTCTTATGGAGAATAATTAATATTTTAAATATCGCTTGTTTTTGAATATATTTCTTATGAATCTTCTTAAGTGTTATGTGTGTAGGCTTAATGTGTTATGTCATAATTAATTGGAAATTCGCTGAGTATGCAGGTTTGCTGTGACGGGGGTATTTATTTGTCGTACAAGTCAATTAACCTGAGCTTTTATATTTACATTTAAATTAGTATAACAAAACTATTTAGCGCTCCTGTTTTGTATGAGGTAGCTAATACAAATTTTTCAGAACATAATATAGTTATATTTAAACTTTACATTCATTGGTCAAATACAATGTTTAACTGTCTTCAGCCAATGGTTAATACCAATAATTGATTATATACTTCTTACAATTTGTCAGCATCACTTTTGGATGTTTTAGTGTAATGTCTTTTACCATTCTAACAATTTATGTCAAGCAGTATTCTAGCTATTTCCACTCACCTACCTATTTTACAATACAGTGCATCTCTTATACAAAGTTATCTGCGATTTCATTGCATACAAAAATTGAGTTGTCACAATGCATTTAACTACGGTATTTAGTATAACATTTGTTTTACTGCAAATTTCAAAAAAAGGTCCAAAGATTAAATTAGTAATTTAACCGTTTTGACATTGTTGCAAATTATTACAAATAATAAAATTAAAATACCAATTAATAACCGTATTATATCTACAGCCTAAATTGTTCCATCAAATAAGTAAAACATTATGTTATTCAGGAGATATTCTAAACCTAGAACCTAACTTAAGCGGATCACAGCAAAGATTTCATTAAGATTACCGTCAGCCTGATTGCCCGGGAGTTTCCTCTTAAGACGCATCTCCGGAAGGTTATTCAAATTATTGCAGTTAAATTGGTGACCCCTACTGCAATAACGTCTTGCCGAGTAGGGCCATCAAATAGTTAAAAAAAAACTGTGGATTGGCATTTCGAAACGGAATAACAAAAACAAACATGATGAACGCCAAAAACCTTTTATTTTGACTAAATTTATAATTGTATTTCCATCAAAATATCCATACGTATTTTAACGTCGGCTACAAGACACAAGCTAGAGTAAAATTTGTCTGGAGTGAAATTTTCCTGCCCACCCTGTGAAGGCCAAAAGAGCGAGTCGTTCGTTAAACGGTTTTTTTTATTTTAAAAAATTAGACTCCTTCTTGTCTTGTTACTTAAAGAATCTCACTGACCCTTTATGATGGATATGGATTGATTTACATAGTAAATCAATTATTTATTAATATTTCAAGAAAAGCTCATTTAAAAAGTTTAAATAAACAATGGTATTTAGTTTAAGTTTGCACCAAATCTTGTTGTAAATTTACTGTGTCACTTCATGTAATAGTAAATAATACGTATATCTACAATAAACGATAGTTACACCCATTAAACATCTTAAAACTTATTTTCATGAAACATGTGTGAATAAAAAATAAAGTTTGAGTGTTTGTGTGTAATTTTAATAAGTTCACTAACGTTGCCTAAAACTACCCTAATAGCTATTAGTTCATAAACTGTCGGATTAACAACAAAAGTAGGTTGAAACAATTTCAAATTTGCTTTTAATGTTCCCATTAGATATATTATTTTAAGTGACTTTTTTATATTTTATGTATTTCAAATGCAGGTCAAGAAGAGTGATATTTGGATACGTGCCAACTCTTTACCAGTTGGGTTATTTATTGAGGGTAACCATCGTTGGGCGTGTAACGATATGTCCGCCAGCGTACAAACTGTCGCAGCCTTGTAACTATTTGTTGTTAGTAAACCTATAAATATAATAACTAAAAGTGTAAATATATTTCATAGTTTCGTTAAACTTCCTAAAAGTTCAGAAACAAGTTAATAGTATCAGAAAAACTATTGATGTTTTCTGGTTGCAAAACTACAAATACCAACAGATTTATTTCTGACAACAAATATTTACATTATATTAACAACATCAGCTGGATATTTCAATCTTAATCTTTGTTTAAGAGACTAAGAAAAAATTTTCGGATAGATAACGATAATTATTGACAAAACCGACTAATGTCGTTTACATTTGAAGGACTTCCCCAAACAACAGTTCTAAGGATGAAGTCCACAGGTATTGTTTGGAATTAATTTTACTTTTGACATTCTACTTTACGTGTTTACATGTTTGTTTTTGTTATTCCGTTTCGAAATGCCAATCCACGGTTCTTTTTAACTATTTGCATCCTACTCTGCAAGGCGTTATTGCAGTTATAAAGACAGATGTTTAAACAATTTCCTGTTGGCTGTTACCAGGGTGACCGTCATAAACTAAATCAATTCCCTTAAGAGTAACATTGAAGATATGACCGATAATGGAACAAATGATACGCGATGATTTTGAATAGCCTAAATATGTTTTTGAGCTTCACAGAACAATGTGGAAACGTTTGAGCACATTCAGTAAAGCCCGTGAAACTTAAACAAAAATTTACTGTGGAATGAAACAGGCAGAGAGAACATTTTTGAAACGTCAAAATAACGTTTCAAAATAACGTTAGCGTACCTTATCTGTACGCTACGTACAGAAACAACTGTACTTTTATTTTTACAGATATATTAAACATGATTTTGCAAATTATTTTCCTATTCCATTTGTTGGTTATAAAATGGATTTTTGAAGATGTATTTCAAATGTTTGCTTTTTGTTTAAATGAGTGCTGTTGTTTGCACTCTTGAATTAAATATTGGAGTTTTTAGGATTGGTTTTCTTAGAAACGTTAAACTTGTTGAATCATATATAGTTAAAGTTGGGTAGATATGTGATTGTGCTCTCAGACACACGCGAACTGTGGTATTCAGTTGAACTTCGAGAATTATGTAGGCCAATATCTGTCAGTCAGTCAAATCGAGTTAAAGTGGGTAGGCTGTTAGTTTACAGTAAAAGAAACTATATATCTTGATATGGAAATTTATTATTTTTTAAGCCTACTTTTTAAATTGCTACCAATTAGAAGTATTCTAGTTGATCATAAATTATTTCACTAATCAGTTCTATAACTGTATACTGCAGTGAATCTCAATTAAATTCGTTGTGTTCAAGGGAATTTAGTATATATTCATAATCTCCAGCAACAATTTGAATACTTTCCCGGAGACGCGTCTTAAGAGGAAACTCCCGGGCAAATCAGGCTGACGGTAATCTTAATGAAATCTTTGCTGTAATCCGCTTAAGTTGGGTTCTAGGTTTGGAATATCTTCCGAATAAACATCATATTTTACTTATTTGCTGGAACAATTTAGGCTGTAGATATAATCCAGTTGTCAACTGGTATTTTATTATTTGTAATAACTGGCAACAATATCAAATCGGTTAACTTACTAATTTACTCTTTGAACCTTTTTTTTAAATTGGCTGTAAAACAAATGTTATACTAAATACCGTAGTTAAATGCATTGTGAAATCTCAATTTCTGTAAGCAGTGAAATCGCAGATAACTTTGTATAAGAAATGTACTGTTTTGTAAAATAGGTAGGTGAGTGGAAATAGCTTGAATACTGCTTGACATAAATCGTTAGAATGGTAAAAGACATTACACTAAAACATCCAAAAGTGATACTGACAAATTGTAAGGTTATACTCTTTTATTGGTATTAACCATTGTCTGAAGACAATTAAACACTGTATTCGACCAATGAATTTAAAAGTTTAAATATGGCCATATTATGTTAAAAAATTTGAATAAGCTACCTCATTCAAAACAGGAGCGCTAAATAATTTTGCTATACTAATTTTATTGTAAATATAAAGGTTTGGGTTAATTGACTTGTATGATAAATAGAAACAACGAAAACGTTCAAAAGTATGAAGCAGAAAAGTTGAGATTGAGTGGAGTATGTATGTTTGAACTTTTAAGCACTACGTTATAGTCGCGGAAGATTGAAAAGGTGTATGTTGCAACTGAATTTAAATTTATTTGACCAAAGTAATTATTATAACTGAATGAAATATCAGCCAGATGAAGTTGTATCGCCCGGTTTAAAAAGATAAGTTTGTCTTAAAACAGAATCAGCAAAGTTGGGAGTCCATTTTATTTTGATTGAAAACTCGAACAGTTGGTTACTGAAGAAGCAGTTCACAAGTTTCTCACTAAAGCTAAGGAGATGGAAGTTCGGAAAGCTTTAAACATAAAGCAAAACCTTTTGGCATAAGTAGTTTAACATAAACCGTTACCCTTCAATCAGTTTCATTAGTAGATGGATTTTTACTAACTCTTATGTGATTTTGATAATTTTTTATGAGACTATTATATCGAAACTAAAGCCCTCGCTTATTCATGAATAGTTCTCCAACTTTCTGAAATGCTGAGAGGTGAAATGGAAAACACTGATTCTTCAGGAATAAAACAGGTAAAACAAGAAGTTATCATTTTGATTTTACCTAATGGCTCCACCCAACGGACCTTTTCAATTCCATGTTATTCTAAAGAACATTTTAGCCTTTATTTGAATACACTATAACTTAAATCGGTTATCATGACTTGAAATAGTTCAAAATGTTAACTACAGAATATCGTATTCCCTGGTGAAACCGGTACTACCAGCTACTATAACATTGTATTTTCATTAGGTACTCTTTTATTTATTAAGATTAATCAAAAGGAAAACTTCATTAATAAATCTAATCTATGATATAAGTTAAAATAATTAGATACTTTTGTAACAGTCGCGTATTTAAACATTCCACAACAAAACAATAATAAAAAATCAAACAAGCCGAGTTTACAATCTGTTAAGAGACTACCATTACGAAGGACGTGATTGTTATGAGGTTTGCAGCAAATGTTTGCTCTCTCTCTCTCTTCCAGTGAAAACAAAATATGCAAACGACAAATTTTGTGAGTTATATTTGTTAGTGTATCTGTTCGTTTTTTTTTTTTTCAAACAACCCTGCACATTACAACAGAATTAAATTTGACCATCAGGTCAGTTATAAAATTTATTCTGAGGATTATTTTGTCTTTCTGAAAAATATATTTCTTGAAATAATTGTGTTATACTGTCATTAATATTACCCCCGGAACCGTCTATTGTAGAAGAATTCAAGTGGATCAACATTAACTTAATCTATTTTGATTTGGATGTGATGATAAGTTTTGTTGTCAGTCTCCCTCCAAAGTATTATACTGATCAATATTCTAAGAGAATTAACTATGACTCCCTGAATTGTTTTACTAAAACATATTTAATTTCATCACATGAAAACCTTGGACAAAAATATCGAGACAAAACATACTCATTTATTAGTACTTTGGTATTATACGGATGCCACCCTTATGCAGCGCGCTGCGGCAGTTATGTTAGGATGGGTTATCATAAAAATGATTGTAGGACTTTCCTTGTTTCGTTACAAATTGATTGATACCTGATGAGGCATACTTCCGGCCGCCAAACCCCCTCCAAATAGGCCAAGGTCAGGTCGTTGACCGTAGCGCGCGCATCACCTGTCACCGCCTGTATCTGGGTCAGTGTCATGAGTGATTTATTGCCGTGCACTACGTTACATTTGTTTTCATAATGAGTGACGTTCTTTTGGTGTGGGATTTACCTCGAAATGAAGAAGAAACCGTACGTATTTTTATGATAACACATCCTAACATAACTGCCGCAGCGCGCTCTATATTTGGCGGAGTACCTGTGGCGATCGGGTCTCACTGCTAGCGGCGGCGAGGCATTCAACACGATCCTAGCGGACATCGCTGCTTTTTGGGAGGCACAACACAAAGACCGCTCATCAGAATGATGTAAAATTTGTACAGTAAGTCAATAAAAGTACGTTTTTTCGAATTATGTAGTTATCCTTTGTATCTGGTAAAAATTTAACCTCCAAAAATAGTGGCATCCGTATAATACCAAAGTACTCATTTATTTTATAAGCTGCTATAAAATACATTTTAAATAGCGTTAAAAGTAAAATGTTGTCTAATCTTTTAAACAAATAATGAAATAAATAATTATCGGTGCAACAAATACATGTTTTAAAAGCGTAAATGTTTCTAGCTATTATATTATATGATTATATCCTGCATGTGTCACAGTCTTGTGAAGTGGCCGCATACAGTAAACGGCTTATGGCCACTTACTCAAATAAAAATAATTTTACAAATCATAACATAAACAAAATTTGTCAAATATATGTTACCTAAGGTTTAATCAATTAAAAATATATGGAAATCACGAGATATCAATAATTTTGTAAATAAATTAAGCCAATTTACCAAGCTGAATCAGAGAGGTTAAGGGATTTATCCAAATTTACTTTAATCGTACGTAGAAGTGAACAACCCTCTGGGTGATAGAATGGTAATTAAGTAATAGTTAAACGGCAAAAACACGTGTGAGTTTACCCATACTGTTAAAATGAGTTGTACACAGTCCATAGCAATAATAACTTTAGACTCTCTAATTTTAGTATTAATTCTTAAATAAGCAATTCACGAATAAATAAACATAATCATAATGCTGTCAAATAATCCATTGCGTTATATGACTAAAAAATCAAGAATTTTTTTACTTCTAAGTACTATTTGTTGTATTTCAGTGTCTTGTTTCAATTTTGCTTGAACAGCTTGGATTTTTAAATAAGATCCCGTTTCTAATAAAACGTTTTAGAGAAATCAGCTTGTCCGTGTTCCTACACACTCTTTTATTTTGCCAAACTCTTTTATTTAGACTAAATTTAGAATTGTATTTCCATCAAAATATACATACGTATTTTAACGTCGGCTACAAGCCACAAACGACAGTAACATTTGTCCGGAGTGAATATTCCCCTCCCCGCGTTATGAAAAGTCAAAAGAGCGAATCGTTCGTAAAACGGATGTTTTTATTATAAAACACATCAATTTCCTTCCTGTGTAAAATTACTTTAATAATCTCACTGACCAACTATGACGGAGATAGATTGATTTACATAGTAAATCAATTATTTATTAACTTTTAAAGAAAAGCTCGTTTAAAAGATTTTACTAAGTTTAAATAATAAATGGTATAATTTAAGTTTGCACCAAATCTCTTTGTAAATTTACTGGGTCACTTCATGTAATATATTAAATCAAACGTATATCTACAATAAACGATAGTTACACCCATTAAACATCTTAAAACTTATTTTGATGGAATATTAGAGAATAACAAATAAAGTTCCAGTGTTGGTGTGTAATTTTAATAAGTATACTAGTGTTGCCTAAATCTACCCTAATAGCTATTAGTTCATAAACTGTTAGATTAACAACAAAAGAAGGTTGAAACTAATTCAAATTTGCATTTAATGTTCCCAATAGATATATTATTTTAAATGATTTTTGTACTTTTTTACGTGTTTTAAATACAATTCAGGAAGAATGATCTTTGGATACGTACCAACACTTGGGTTATTTATTGAGGGTAACAATCAGTGGACGTGTAACGACTCGTCCGCCAGCGTACAAACTGTTGCAGCCTTGTAACCGAACGTCTAACGCAGTAGCAATGACTATGTAGTCATTGGCAGTACTATCTGCCCGATTTGGACTCTTATCAGTGTAAGTTCACATTTACAGCCTTTACTTAAATAGTGTGGGCGGAACAGTATAAATATCTGATGAATTGTTAGTAAACTTATGAATATAATACCCCCGTCGCAGCAAACCTGCATACTCAGCGAATTTCCAATGGAGATATAAATGTCTTAATACTACATCAAGCCACTAATCAAGTTTCATAAAAATATATTGACAAATAAGCGATATATATACAATTTTAATTATTCTCCATAAGAATAACATTGGGGCTGAGTACGCAGGTTTGCTGCAACAAGGAACACAAAAAATGGGTTTTTATGCTAATATCAATATAACTGAAGTAGGTGAAGTCATATACCAGTTTTTTATTAATTTATGTTCATAATTAAGGGAGACATAGCATTTAATTATTATCCATAAGAATAACATGGGGATGAATACGCAGGTTTGCTGCTACGGGATCCTTTGGCAAAAAATCATTTTTTTGAGCAAATATCAATAGACCACAACCAGATGAAGCCATATACCAAGTTTCATCAGTATACGTTCATAAATAAGTGAGATATAAAATTTTTCTTTTCGTCCATAAGAATAACATTAGACAACGTACTGTGTTTAGCACTTTCAATATCTCGGTAACCAACTGACGTAGAGAAATGATCAAAATACCAAATTGTGTGTTTTTTTATGCTGAATCCAATGGTGAAAACTAAAATTTGCATATTTCAAAAATTATATGTGAAAAATTCAAAAAACCCATTTTTGGTGTACAAAACCCCCCTAAAATACCCTTTCGGGTAGAGCGATCTGGCTGGTTTTCGAACTTAAAGTCATAAATGTTGCTTTACACGTTTATACCAAATTTCATCAAAATCGGATAATTTTTACGAGAGTTATCGTGCTCACGGACACATATATATATATATATATATATATATATATATATATATATATACAGTTTCGAACGAATGGTGTTTTTGGGGTCTGGGGACCTCAAAACGAAAAGTTATCATGGTCCCGGGCCTAGGTCTTACCATGCCGACTACGGTAATAGCTTCTTCCCTATAGGGGAAATTCGCTAATATATATATATATATATATATATATATATATATACAGTTTCGAACGAATGGTGTTTTTGGGGTCTGGGGACCTCAAAATGAAAAGTTATTATGGTCCCGGGCCTAGGTCTTACCATGCCGACTACGGTAATAGCTTCTTCCCTATAGGGGAAATTCGCTAAAAACTAAAAGTGTAAGTATATTTTATAGTTTTGTTAAGCTTCCTAAAAGTTCAGAAACAAGTTATAATATCAGATACATTCTTGATGCTTTCTGGTTGCAAAAATACAAATACCAACAAATTTGTATCTTAAAAAAATTTACATTATATTAACAACATGAATTGGAGATATCTCTCTTAATCACTGTATAATACACCAACGTATTTTAACTAAGGCGTATTTTAAGGCGAATATGAATTAATAATGAGTGCAGAATAGGTAAGATGCCTTGTGTAGCCTTATTACTGACTAAGACTGACTGATTCTTAATTTATACTAAACCAGAATCATTAATTGATAGCCCAATGACCAATAGCAGCACGATCCTGTGCGTGAGGACTTGCTGTTGCCAGAATCATTAATTGATAGCCCAATGACCAATAGCAGCACAACCCTGTGCGTGAGGACTTGCCGTTGCCAGAATCATTAATTGATAGCCCAATGACCAATAGCAGCACAATCCTGTGCGTGAGGACTTGCCGTTGCCAGAATCATTAATTGATAGCCCAATGACCAATAGCAGCACAATCCTGTGCGTGAGGACTTGCCGTTGCCAGAATCATTAATTGATAGCCCAATGACCAATAGCAGCACAATCCTGTGCGTGAGGACTTGCCGTTGCCAGAATCATTAATTGATAGCCCAATGACCAATAGCAGCACAATCCTGTGCGTGAGGACTTGCCGTTGCCAGAATCATTAATTGATAGCCCAATGACCAATAGCAGCACAATCCTGTGCGTGAGGACTTGCCGTTGCCAGAATCATTAATTGATAGCCCAATGACCAATAGCAGCACAATCCTGTGCGTGAGGACTTGCCGTTGCCAGAATCATTAATTGATAGCCCAATGACCAATAGCAGCACAATCCTGTGCGTGAGGACTTGCCGTTGCCAGAATCATTAATTGATAGCCCAATGACCAATAGCAGCACAATCCTGTGCGTGAGGACTTGCCGTTTTTTCTTTAACCAATTAACTGCCACATGGAGATTATATTATCAGTTTAAATTAAATCATATTTAAAAATTACAAATAAGACAACTACTAGAATATTTATGAATAACTAGACAGCAATACGTTCTAGAATACTAAATACCAACAAAAAATTAGATATTATCAATAACTTTATTGTAAAAATACAAAACTTGTCAAAATTTTAATGTTACCAAAATAATTATAGTCCATACATCGTGAATTATAACACAATTTTTGTTTGTCCAGTTTTTACTAGGTGTACGCTCGTTCTTCCCGTAAGAGGATGAACGAAGACTGAATTTTAAAGATATATTTGAATAGACATGTTGCGTATTTAGCTTTTGCTAACTTACACCTTGTTTTGCCAAACACTTTTACAATAGGTCAACAAATATCTAAACCATATGCAACATATCTAAATAATAATAAGTACCTGGGGGCCGAGCTTTGCTCTGGGGAAGGCCAGTCAGTTTGTTTGGATGACTCGGAGTAATATTTCACCACTTCCCCCTACTGATAATAAGATTTGTATTATTCATTTGCCTCTTTTCTACGTTTTTAAGGTCCCTCCAGTTGTTATTTATAGCTCAATGCCCCTTTGATTTATTTTGCTACTCTATATATGTAATCATAACTCAAATATGAAGTTGGTTAGTAATACAGTACAGTATAAAACCGTTTTATTTACGGCAAATTAAGCCATTTGCCATTCGTACACAGTAGAGAAGACGAAACAAGAGCATCAGTACCCGCGTAACTACGAGCGGCAGTTAGGAAATTAGATCAAAGATTAGATAAACACGGAAAGAGGTTTGAACAGTTTGAAAGTCAATTATAGTCTTCACCTTGGAAGAGCTTGGCTGGAAGAAGGGCTTGTAAAACAATTGTTACCATCCAGTTTGACATATTACGGTAGCCCAGTGGATATGTTGTCATATATCATGGGTTCAACTCCTGCTTTTGATGTTTACATTTAAGGTCTGATATTTCTGTTTAATTTGACTGTATTTTGTTTTTTACAAATTCATTTATTTGTTCATTTATTCATTTATTTGTATTCATTTATGTTGCACAACGAACAGCCACCATACAGCGCTCTGCGTAGTTAGGTTAGTTTACTATAATTTGTTCGTGAACCTTAACCTAAAGTTTTGTTATTTGTACACGTAAATCTATTTGTAGAACTCCAATTTAACATTGTATCCACACCTTTTTATTTAACTTATATCTGCTAGACTTTGAACTGAGGTGAACACTTTTTTGCTTTTACACCGTGAAACAACGATCGTAATTGGGAGTTCATTCAATTAAACGAAAAAGTAGCTGGTTGGTAAAACATTTCAATATCCAACCGAAACTGGATGACCTGGGTAAGCGATGACATGCTCACCTTATATGTGTCTTAAGTTTCAATTATTAAACATAGTTTTTTTTACACTTCCTCGATATTATTTAAAGTATCATTTAGACAACTAAAAATGTTTTCACTCTCCCATTTAAGTAGTACTGAAACGTATTTCTATGTAAAAAACACATAGGTATAATATATTAAACTATTAAAGTTTGTATTAAATATTAATACTGTTTCTCAGATAGTATAAACCAGATAATGATTCATGGTATTAATTAGTAACAGTAACAGTAACAGTAACAGTAACAGTAACAGTAACAGTATTTTAAGTTTTTATCAAGAGCTACATCCTACGTTTTCCATGAGATTATTAAATTATGGGTTTCACTCTAAGGATTGAAATCGACTTATGCGAATCGTTGCGAGGATTTCATTAAGATTACCGTCAGGCTGATTTGTCTGGGAGTTTCCTCTTAAGACGTTCCAGAGGGTATTCAACCTGTTTGTTAGAGATTATTAATATACACCAAGTCACTTATATAATAAACATTAACTTGAGATTCACAACAGTTATTTTTCTACAAGAAATCAATTATAATACTTCATAATCCGAGCTATTTACAATATATCACGAACAGAATCATGTTAAAACTAATTTAAAGATTTTAAAAACTGTTTTCCGCCTGTAGAAACTTCATTTAGCAAAATAATTCTTTAAAAAAATATTGAATAACGTCAAGTGCACTAATATAAAAGAAATAATAGTTTAACAATACATCATATATCCATCAACCAACTTTATACGAAAGGTAAAGCATATATAATGCATCTGGGAAATTAATCAACTACCTCAAAAATAAATACAAAATAACAATCTATTTTATAAAAGTTTTTAAAAATTTAAAAAAATTTTGATTGAAAATCCTGCACATAACATCAATGATGACTCCACGAACTTTGATAAAATACCGGACCTGAATAATACCAGAAATAAGAAAAGCCTAGTGCTTAAATGTTTTACCTCTATTTTTTGTTCTTTCTTGATATTGTACATGTTTATAAAATATTAATGCAGTAAATTTCTGTAATTTAAAGAATTAAAAAACTGTATGCAGCCTGTAGATACTTGATTTAGCAAAATAATTCTTTAAAAAAAATATTGAATAACGTCAAGTGAACTAATATAAAAGAAATAATAGTTTAACAATACATCATATATCCATCAACCAACTTTATACGAAAGGTAAAGCATGTATAGTGCATCTGGAAAATTAATCAACTACCTCAAAAATAAATACAAAATAACAATTTAATTTATAAAAGGTTTTAAAAATTAGAAAAATATTTTGATTTAAAACCCTGCACATAACATCAATGATGACTCCACGAACTTGGATAAAATACCGGACCTGAATAATACCAGAAATAAGTAAACCCTAGTGCTTGAATGTGTTACCTCTATTTTTTGTTATTTCTTTATATTGTACACATTTATAAAATATTAATGTAGTAAATTTCTGTAATTATTCAGCCCTAGCCACACCTCAAGAAGGCCATCTTTAGGTCAAAAGAAAATCTGCAATGAATACATAGTCTATATGTACATCAAATTAAAGATGCCTGTTAGTCTGTTAGTGTAACACAGATTGATAAATCCAATCGATTCCGACACTTGGTTTCTGCGCAAGTTCTTTTCCAGAGTTATATGAGTTACACAATTTAACAATTTTGTTTTATCTGATAATGTCATCCATAACGTAAGACTTGCCACAACCTGTACAATGCTTCTGGTTACTACAGTTTTTTATATTATAAATTTAGCAACCTAAGCCCTTTAAACAACTTGCATCACAGGTTATCTCATATTTCAATTATTTCAAAGACGTAACTTAAATTCTCATTTATATAGTTATCTAGCAGATAACTACACAGTAACTAGTTGACAGATGTAGTTGTAGGGAACCGAACTGCTTTAACTTTAATGAAGTTTCTCGCCGACTTTGCTCCAGTTTATGTTAGTGGTTTCTTGGTGCGTGTTGTTAAAAAATGTTTCGCTTATATCTCTCTCATCTCCAAATTGAAAAAAAATAATTTTACCCTATACTATGAATTGTATAAAATTTTTGTTATTTTAGGCTTCAATCTTGTCCTCCATAATTTATTTTATAAACCCCATCAGATAGGTCCTCCTGGTTAAAATTACCAAGTTAAACTTTTTAACTTCCAAAGCGAGAAAAATACATCATTCCATATTACTATATCGAATTGTTTGTAAACAAAATATAATATTTACACAACAGTTTTATTGGACTTCCTATAAGGTAACGTAAAATTTAATAGTATATCAGATAATGTCTTGAGGTTTCATAATTACAAAAATTGGTTACCTGAGTCTATACATTGTAAATTTAAACTTGATCTAACTACATATATATTTTTTTAAATTCAGCTTGATTATAAAGTATGAATTTTATTCCTAGTAAATTTTATTTTACAGCTTCACATAATTATAACAATCGTAAAGTATTCATTTGTAGTTTATATAAGTGTTTTCTTAACCACACATTTAGCCATCTGTAGAGTAGACAGAACAAGAGCATGAGTACTCATGAAACTCCGAGCGGCAGTTAAGCAATTAGATCAGAGATCAGATAAACACTGAAAGAGGTAAACAGTTTGAAAGACAATTATAAAGTCTTCACCTTCAAAGCGCCAGGAGGAGACCTTAGCCCCTCCCTCTCCTTCCTTACACCTTCAAAGCGCCAGGAGACCTTAGCCCCTCCCTCTCCTTCCTTACACCTTCAAAGCGCCAGGAGACCTTAGCCCCTCCCTCTCCTTCCTTACACCTTCAAAGCGCCAGGAGACCTTAGCCCCTCCCTCTCCTTCCTTACACCTTCTCTGGTTTTATAACCAATGAGAGTTATAGGATATTTTATGAATTTTAATGTTGTCGTTATACCCCTTCAACATAAGTCAGCGAATTTCCCAGTAAAAATAGCAAAGAGGATATTATAAAAGAGTGTAAAAGGTAAAATTAACTACAAACTTAAATTTGTTTCAATCCTGCCATTCAAAAAAATGTTAAATGCACGATACGGCACGAGAAAAAGAATGTATGTTTGTTAAAGGTTTTATCATTTACTTGAGTAAATCAGACCACCTAACTCAACTCTAGACAACTCCATAACTCAAAAATAATAATGTAACAATGCGACCTGTGTTTTTATTTATAATATAAGATTTACATAGACTTGAAATGTCCTATTTGGACGATTACAAATTTTGAACTAGTGCAAATTTGTAATTTAACAAAACAATTGCTCAGTGAGTGACATAAGTTGATCGAAGCTATTTAAAATAGCAAAATCTATACTTTGCACGAACTCGAGGACCAACAAAAGGTTCAACATAACTTTTTGTACCTTTCGACCAAAAAAAGTGATCATCGAAGACCAGTTTAACTCAGCTGGTAACCTATGCGCAAAAATCGCCTCCTCGTTTTTTAAAGTAATATGTGGGAACTTCAGTAGCCTAATATTTGCTACAGAGTTTTAGACCTTACTCCATGATCATACACTAATAAGGGTGCTTGCGAGGCTTTAGGGGTAGCTATATACTTCAATGCAAGGTTGAAGCCTAATGGTGAATAAGATATATTTATTGTCACTCACCACGATTGATGTTTTAACGATGTATTCAAGTGTGAATAACATTCAACAGCTTCTAATCAAGGGTAAACATTTAGCTAGAATTACAATGCAGTTAAATCACGGCTTTAGCTTTCGTTTTTAGAGCCAACTAGGCAAAAATGTTTTAAAAGATGTTCACCTGTGTATGGTATTGATTATTGTCAGTCATAATTAACTCATCCTTTTATGCTTGGGAATTTATAATAGCAAACAGCAATTTAATAGACTCACAAAGTCAAATGTTTGTCTCTTAACGTAACATACTCAAAACTGTTTGATGAGTGTTCTCGCTTCAACTTCTGTATTAATTGTTTGTAACCGCAAATCACTGTTTATATTCATTGACAGTCAACCTCAGTGTGATGATGTCCTGATTGAGAATATTTAAACACTATAATATTTGCATAGAGAGTTATTATTGTTGATGTTTGAAATTGTTTCACGTTTTGCCATACTCAAACACAGCTTTTAATACATTTTGGAAGTTTAACAGAATTTGAGCACAATTGTATAGATTTTAAATGGATTCATGAAGAAGAAATTGGTTTTATTTGCAATGTATTACAATATTTCGGTGAGGTATTCTACATAAATTAACTTATAAAAAGGAAATAATTTACCCCTTTAGAATAAAAAAAATTTCAAGACATAAAGAAGATACGTTTTTCTTTAACACTTTGCCAAGCTTTTGTTATGTTTTACTGATATCACCATTAATCAGAAACTTGGGTGAATACCTTGTTCCTTCAAGGAAATATTACACGCTAAAACTTAAATTACAAGGTTTAAAATATTTGATTAAAATTAATAGCACAGTGATCAAGTCAAGTGTTTAGCTTTCATGCTTTAAATATTAAGTTCTTAAAATCATTCAACAAGAATATAATAGGATTTACAATCTAAGGAGGGTCCTACGGCAGTGTTATTTTAAGGTAAAACTAAAGCGACTGGCAACAATTGTTTCCATTTGGGGAACACGATGGTAGTTCCTAGCAAATTTTAGTTTGATTTATATGTATTTAACAACAAATTAAAATACAATAAAGGTAGCATGAAATATAGTTTGAAATAATCTACAATCGTCAGCGATGCAAACTCGATGATGGAGACGTCACATTGATGTGAAGGAACCGTTTAGGCTTGAGTGAAATGAAGTGCAGTCACTTAGTCAACCCACTGCGAGGCCTAAATCAATTTGGACTCCAAGACGCCCTCTGAGCCTACTCGAGGAACCTTCGATGTCGTCTGTCTAAAAGCATCGATTCAAGAATTTCACTTTGAGTAGATTTCGATGTTGACGGGGAGAAAGGGAGGTTTAACACAGTTCTAGTTAGCGATTTAAACAATAATTATGACTCTTGCCTGGTAAAATTTAAACTTAATTTTTTAAGTAGCATTACAAACATTAAAACAATAACCATTTGTGAATATTTGTATTCATTCTACAAACTCTTTGTCAAATTCTAACTTGTTCCGATTAAGTTTAATTTATAGTTTTGTAACTCCAGGTGGATTTATGTTTAGCTATTGGTTTTCAAGAAGCCATGCACTCTGATACATTATCATTCCGGTAACTGCGCGGCAAGATTTAATTTACATTTGACCTGTGGTTTCGAATATAGTGGGTAATTTTCTAGTTGATTGTGAATTTACTATTCAGTCTTACTGCGTTACTGAATAATACTCACAATCAAAAATAAATCTTTCAGTCACAATATCCCATGCTCTAGTATGAGCAAGGTTTGCTTGCCTGCTTGTAACTCTGATTTCAAGAACGGCTCCAACGATTTCCTTCAAATGTTGTAAATAACTAATTTCTTGGATAAAAATACTTTCTAGACAGGTCTCAAAATTGTTAACAAAATTTAAAATAGGATTATGGAGTATAAATCAAAACAAAAGAACCATAACAGTTGTTTATAATCAATTAGATATCAATCAGAACTCATGTTTGGTGTCAATGAGAAGTTCTTACTCTCTAGATGTGCCTTTTGGGGTTATGAAAATCCTCCAACTTCAAGGATTCGCCCCTAGACTTTCAAAGTTCTAATGTTAATATTATGGTGCTATATTTTATTTAGTTAGTCAGTTGATTATATCGTAAATACACTTTTAAAACGTCTGGCTCTACACCTTTTATCCCCTGTGGAGAACGGGACATCAGCTAGTAATGGTTTATTAACATAAATTATTTTTATTTTTTACGATTCTTTATTAAATTTAATTTTGTTATAATATATCAAACATACCTTGAACATTGTAAATGATAGCATGAAATTAAATCTCAACCGGTAAAACAAAAATATAATCAAACATCAAACAGAACGGCCCTTTTAAGGTTTCCAACAAATAAATGATACAGGGTCTCTCAAGGGGTGCAATAAATGCTGATATGCTTCTTTCACAGCCGGGGATTGAATACATCCGAGCCGGCAATAGCCGAATGCGTGAGTTCATGTATTACTAACAAATGGAGCTGTTGCTCCTCTATACACTGAACTCCACGTCGGCAGGACCTTCTTGCTGAATCTTATATGACATTACAGAGTCGTTGATTAAGGTACTTGGTTGTTTTAGCGGGCTAGAATAGTACCTAGTTAGAATAGTAGTTTGTACTGTTTTTACAATTTCATCTTAGCGAACAACACTTAACATTATAGGACAAACTTTAAATTTACATTTAAACCTTTCGAATTACATTTTTACTTTCTCCCTCTATACATAGTATATGGAGAAAGTATTGTTTTCGTCAAAATTTTTGAATTTGAGTTGTTAGTGGAAATATTCGTTTTGGTACTCCCTGAACCCAAAAAAGTGGTTTTTGCGTGATGTCTGTCTGTGTGTGTGTGTGTGTGTGTGTGTGTGTGTGTGTGTGTGTGTGTGTGTGTGTGTATGTGTGTGTGTCTGTGTGGATGTGTACAGAGCTAGAGCCTTAACCAATGGGCCGATTTTTATGAAATTTGGTATGTAGGTACTAATCCACGATATCTCCAGGTGTTTTTTCATTTTTTTGAATTTTTGATTTTTAAGGGTGATTATCCCCCAAAAACCGCCAAAAACATGAAAAATCCAAATTTCTCAAAAACGGCTCTAACGATTTTGATTAAACTTTAGTCGTTTGTAGAAATTTAGTTTTCCAACAAAATGACACCACCCGCATTTCTGTAAAAATTCGGGTTCAGAAATTACAGGACTTAAAACATCAAAAATTCAGTTTTTTGAATTTTTCATAAAAAAACATAAATATTAAAAAATATTACTATTCACCATTAAAAAGAGCTCAAAAAACTAAATAATTTAGTAGTTTGAATTACTATTCTACGATTGCTGGTTTTGGAGAATATTGAAATTTTAATTTTGCGGTAAACGCAGTACGTTGCCCAATGTTATTCTTATGGGGAATACAAAAATTACTATTTCTCTCTTATTTACTGATCAATTTCACTCAAACTTGATATGCTTGTCAAGTTAGCATTGACCAACAGAGGAAATTCAAAATATGTTGCCCCTTAATAACCCTGGGGGGGAATAGGGGGCATTTCCCCTCTTAAAACCACGAGTGTAGCAGTGGATTCTGTAGTGCCTCCAAAGCAGGGATTTGGGTGGATTTTTTAAAACAACTTGTTTACAAGAATTTCTGTACATTCGACCGTGCTTTGTATTCTATATTTAGAAAATAAAAAGTAATTTATTCATTAAAGTTGGGCTAAAAGGGAGAAAGTATTTGTCAGTTTCCTGATACTGTTTATTTAAACATATAACTGGGTAATTAACATTTAACTACAGTGCGTAATTTACTCATATTTTTGACATAAAAAACCTCTTGCAGGATATTTAGGTGAAACCCTGGTAGAAACAACATCAAACCAGGTAGAAACAAAATAAACCATAGGTATATTATAATTTTGAAAGTTACTGAGAGCGTCTCTCGATTTAAAGTATGTTGTGGCTTATAATCAGTGTTTGAACTAACAAGTCAATAAAAGTACTCACCAAAGTCTGCGTTTGGTTTATTGAAATATTCCTCAAGAAAACCTCAACAGCTCTTTATACTACTAAATTCAATGTTCTGTGAAATTATTTCACTTATTTTTCCAAAACACTGACAAAAATTTTGGAAATGTGGTAGTTAAAAAGTTGCTTTTAACACCGTTGTTAGAAACAATTTAGAAATTCAGTAAGATACGGGGTCTGTTTTTAAATATACCTTTGATATTTAAGGGAATTTGTTTAAATAACTCCACAGGCAATAACAAATTGTTTCAGAGATAGACATAAGATAAACGAATCAGCTGAGTCTTAATTTTGAAATGTTACAAATTTTGAACACAATGTTTCCCCTGTTATGAAGAAAGACAGTTCATGTCAGCAAGTAAGGAATACAACGTCCACTTGTGTAATTGCTGTTTTACTCGCGCCGTAAAGCGTGAAGCATAAAACCAATATTGGGGCGTAAACCTGAGCCTTTACTCCGGTTATTTGAGGTGTTGGTGTAAGGGGGGGGGGGGAATAGGCGACCTTTAGGGGAGACTCCATGACTACATAGAACTGTTAGCGGATTTTTGGTTACATTCAAACAGTTGATAGCTTGTACGCCTTTTTAAATGGGCGTTAGAAGTACTAGTTTAGTAAGCATGCACGATAGTTAGTTTTAGATAAAACTACTTAAGTTAAATTAGACTTTCAGTAAATTCGGTTATCATTAATATAACACTGTTTAAGGCACCGTGACTAATATATTAAAGACTAATATTTCATATCCGTTAGTTAAATATGAAGTAATTTTTATCACTTTCATCTCGGTAACTTCATAAATTTCTTTGATATTAGTTATATAAGGTGAGGAAATTGAGAAATCATTTAGCCAATCATGTTGAAATGTAATATGGAAAAATGTGCAACCATGCCTAAAAGTGCTTCTTTACGATCTAAAACCTCACCGTAAAAATAGTTGTTTTCTGTTTAGCAACCAAAAAGGTTTTTTGCTTGCTGACTGCTAAACAGCTGATTGATTGTTGCTTTTGACCAAGCTAACTGGTTCGTTGTTTAGCGGATTTCCCCTATAGGGAAGAAGCTATTACTGTAGGTGGCAAGGTAATACCTAGGCCCGGGACCATGATAACTTTTCGTTTTGAGGCCCCCAGATGCCAAAAACACCATTAGTTCAAATTCATATATATGTATTATATATATATATATATATATATATATATATATATATATATATATATGTATTCGTAGCCACGATAACTTTCATAAAACTCGTCCGATCTTGATGAAATTTGGTATAGGTTTAAATGTGTAAGGCAGCATCTATTTTCATGAGTTCGAAAACCAGACAGATTGCGCCATTATAAGGGGGATGTTTGGGGGGGGGGGGTTTGTACCCAAAAAATGGGTTTTTTGAACTTTTTACATATACTTATATTTAAAGCCAAACTTGAGCTTACACTATTTTTTCAGCTTAAAAAACAAACAAAAATTTGGTAATTTGATCATTGCTCTACGACAATTGTTTACCGAGATATTGAAAGTGCTAAACACAGTACTTTGTCCAATTTTAATCTTATGGAAGATAAGCAAAATTTTATATCTCCCTTATTAATGAACATATATTGATGAAATTTGGTTTGTGGCTTTATATGGTTGGGGTTTACTGATATTTGCATATAAAACCCATTTTTGGTGATCCCCATGGCAGGAAACCTCCGTACTCAGCAGCTATAATGTTATTCTTATGGAGAATAAGAAACATGTGATATCGTGCTTGTTTATAAACATAAATTGGCAAAACTTGGAATTTTTCTTCATCTAGTGGTAATCCTTTGGTATTTGCATAAAAACCAAATTTGTGTGGTCCTCGATGCAGCAATCCTGCATACTCAGTCCTAATTTTTATCTTGTGGAGAATAAATAAAATGTCATATACCGGTTATTTATAAATATGCGTTGATGAAAGTTGGTCAGTGGCATCATGACTTGGTGAAGTACCATTTGAAATTCGCTGAGTATGCAGGTTTGCTGCAACGGGGTTATTTATAATCTCAATCTTGTGAATCCAGCCAAAATAGATGAACGTAAATTTTGTACGTTTTGTAGTATCCAAAATTACAGCTGTAGGAAACATTGTGCATGCAATTCGAGTGTAAATTGCCTTTATTGCTTTTGGAAAATTAGCAGAGCGCGGTAACAGTTTTCGTTCAAGCGATAAAGAACTACTTTACGCTCTTAATTATAAATAACTATTGTACAATTTTTTGGTTATATATATGGCAGCAGAAACATTTTAATCATTTCCCTTATTTCTACGCTAAAGATGTGTCGTGGTTATAAGTCAACTCTGCTTGACATTTCAAACAACTTAATACATAATTATTTCTGTAACCGGCGGACATTCTGGAGAACTGGTTAATTCCTTTTCAACTGTAAGCTTGACCGTGTACTGGGCAGTGATTACTGTAATGGATTCACAAAGTTGGACGCGTGTTCAGCCAGTGTGGGGAGTCATCATGCATAATGCTCTGCAATCGATATCCGCCATGCACACAGACCATCGAAAAAAGTAGTCTGGGCAGGGAATAAAAGAGAAGCACAAATTATACTTTGGCCACCAATATAGCCAGCGGTAATTTTTCTGAGTCCAAATAGATAGCATCTTAAAAGCACACATAAGTCAAAACGTATGTTTGTTTTGAATGGTTTTATCAACTGATATACCTACAAAGAAATTGTTATATTAAATAACAATTATTTAGTAAATGCATAAATGGTTCTTATACCGTTAGAAACTCAATTTCTCACTGCACTGAATTAAAAATAATTATTTTAAAAAGATAATAGTATTTTTTGACACTGAAGATTATAAACATTATGTTTGAAACTACTTAAGACAGAAAGAAAAACGTACTGGTTATTGCAATTATGGTACAAAATAGCTATTTGTTACAGCCCATGGGTTTCAGGTGCATATAAAACTCTGAGGAAAATAAAAACAAGTTACTAACACATTTATTAGAAAACTTCACTTAACTTTGTATATTTGTGAACCTAACAACTCTACAAAATTAATCATTTCGTTTTCAGTACCCATTTTTCAAAATATTAATAATAGATCAAAACCTTTTACAAGAAATGCTACATTTCTTATAACCCCTCACACAACTTCATTGGGTTATGTATTGAGCTTTTTTATATAGGCATTGCCAATATGAAATCGTATTAATTTGAATCTACAAACTAATTACAGTTTTTTTTATTTTTAAAAGATAGCAAACAATTTTCTAAGAGCATGTTTTGAACGTAAACAAACCACAAAGTATATCTTACAATACTTGTTCAATTTAAAGTTTAAATCCTTTTATAAATCAAGCAAATCACGTTTTTCACTCAACCAATATTTCAAACCTTTTAGCCACCTAAAGCGGTTCGTTGAAAGGATTTCATTAATATTACAGCCAAGCTGATTCGTCTGAAAACTCCGTTCAAAGAAGCTGTCTTCAATAGAATCATGACACACTTTTTGGCTTTACAGTATTAGATTTTTACTGATAATAATATATATTTGAATTACAAAACTTACAAATATTAATGGTTTTTAATTTCATTACTATTATTTAAATTATTGCAGTATTGAAAATGTGCAATGCATGAACACCTATGGTATCAAATACAAAGATTACAATGGCTCAAAGTTAAATTTTTCACAAAGTAAAAAAATACACTCCACATAACACATTCATTCCACATAAAACAAAAAGGTAAAGTTTTGCAATCTGTTGTTCTTTGTCTTCAAGACTTCGCTCCACTGACCTTCAAGGGTTGAAACGTAATCTTATGGATAAGTTATAGTGGGTAACATAACTCAGTAGTTCAGTAATGAAGCAAATACTACATCTGATAAAATACGGAGGCACAATACCATCTTGCTTGTTTGAGGAGGAGCGTTACCATTCCTCTTGAGGAGGAGTGTTATCATTCCTCTTGAGGAGGAAAATTACCATTCCTCTTAAGGAGATGCATTGCCACTTGTCTTGAGGAGGAAAGTTACCACTCTTCTTAAGGAGTAGCGTTGTTATTCCTCTTGAGTAGGAAGGTTGCTAATCCTCTTGAGGAGAGTTGTCATTCCTCTTGAGGAGGAGCGCTGCCATTTGTCTTGAGGGGGAAAGTTATCACTCTTCTTAAGGAGGAGCGTTGTAATTCCTCTTTAGGAGGAAGGTTGCTATTCCTTTTGAGAAGGAGCATTGCCATTCGTCTTGAGGAGGATCGTTGACATTCCTCTTGAGGAGGAAAGTTACCATTCTTTTTTAGTAGGAGCGTTGTCATTCCTCTCAAGGAGGAGCGTTGCAATTCCTCTTGAAGAGGAGCGTTTACATTCCTCTTGAGGAGGAAAGTTACCATTCTTCTTAAGGAGGAGCGTTGTCATTCCTCTTGAGAAGGAGCGTTTACATTCCTCTTGAGGAGGAAAGTTACCATTCTTCTTAAGGAGGAGCGTTGTCATTCCTCTTGAGGAGGAAGGTTGCCATTCGTCTTGAGGAGGAACATTACTATTCTTCTTGAGGAGGAGCGGTTTAATTCCTCTTGAGGAGGAGCGTTGTCAGTCTTCTTGAGGAGGACCTTTGACATTCTTCTTGAATAGGGAAGTTCCCATTCCTCTTGAGCAGGAGCGTAGCCGTTCCTCTTGTGTAGGAGCGTTGTCATTCTTCTTGAGGGGGGGCATTGTAATTTTTCTTGAGAAGGAGCGTTGCCTTGCCTCTTGAGGAGGAGCGTTGCTATTCTTTTTTAGGGGGGCATTGTCATTCTTTTCGAGGCGGAGCGATGCCATTCCTCTTGAGAAGGAGCGTTGCCTTGCCTCTTGAGGAGGAGCGTTGCTATTCATTTTTTAGGGGGCATTGTCATTCTTCTTGAGGAAGAGCGTTGCCATTTTTTTTAGAACGAGTGTTGCTATTCTTCTTGAGAAGGAGCGTTGTCATTCTTCTTGAGGAGGAGGGTTGCCATTCCTCTTGAGGAGAAGCTTTGCCATTCTTCTTGAAGAGGGAAGTTCCCATTCCTCTTGAGGAGGAGTGTTGCGATTCCTCTTTCCATTAAAGAAAGGGGAATGAATGTAGCGGATTCGATTCCCATGGAAATTTGCTTTACCTTGGAATAATATTTTATGCGGGCGTAACAACAAAGGCAATCTTAATCAATTTCAGGTCCGAAAGACTTGTCACCAATAAATGTGTAGGAAAACAAGTTATGTTAAACGGTTTCGTATACATCCACCGGTGAGTCTTCGATTTATGGATGAGTCTGAAATCGATTTGGATTGCTACTTTTTTATTGCTAAGGTAAGCCTAGAAATAATATAACTAAATAAATCAGAGGCTGCAGATGATATGATGGCAATTATATCTAGAGGCGGTTATCAAAGACATTATTTATATTCTGAACAATTAAAGTTGTATTTTAGAAAATACTAGAACACAAATTCTATATTCAATAATCTACTGTTATTTTGAAGATTACTGCTGTTTCTTCCAATTCATATTTACTTCCGTCAGGAATGATGATGTGAAAATGTACTCAAATTTACTTCCCATATTGTTCTAGCGGGCAGAGAAGTGAGGTAGGCTCATTGTCTTATCCAAACCATTACGCGGCATCATAAATAATGAAATAAATAAGCAATGTTATCCATATTTAATTAATATCAGCTGTTGTTTTACACAACCTAACTAACAGCGTTGCCTGACGCATTGCCTCAAATTAAAAGTACAATTTATTAAAACGTAAAAATAAAATGTTATGTTCTATTCCACGCAAAACTAACTACAATCAATGGGAAAGATCAAGGTTTGCTGGATACCCAAAAATCTAAAGGTTCTTTCATAATATTATTAAAGTTAAAATATAAAGCTTACTACTCATTATCTGGAAGCCAAGGTTTCGATGAATATATTTTGTCAAACGACTTCAAGTAGCTTCAACGGCAATGAATTGAAATTGTGTGGCACCTCAGTGGCAATTAAGTGAAATATTTCTCTTTCACTTCTTACGCATCTTAGACACAAAGACCTCTTGCACCAATTGAGCAATTGACTATCAAACAGTTTGAGTCAATCTTGTCTTCGTGTTGAACGCTCAATTGACACATCGAATTAGAGATGCTTTTGTATACTTCAAAAGTCAATATTGTAATAACACTCAGTTTTAACTAAATTATTATTGATGTGACAATTGGTTTAATGACTTTTTCTATGAAAATAGTTTTTATTGAAAATGAATTCATAAATCCTAATTTTAGGAAAACTAACCTAAAGTAGTATAGTTGATTGCATAGTATTGTTATTTTTATTTATAATTATTCTTTCTATAAATAATTCAAATATTCAGATCAAATTTACAATTACCAACCAAATATTATACATAAAAATAGAGGGATTGTATTTGTTATTTACATTTTCAAATTACTTAATATTTGTTAATGGAAGCTTGAACCAATTTATGTTTTTGTTGTCGTAATCAACTTAGCTATGAATATTTTACTATTGTGCTAAATATTTGTTTTTAGTTACGTGAATCTATAGTAGATACGTATTTTTCGTTTCTTGCCTGTAACCTTACCTGCCCCCCTATCATAGAATATGCCCACAAAATAGCACTATTTTACTAAATTTAACTAAACAATACCCCAATTTCTCAGAAAAGCCTGAACATGCTGAAAAATCTCTGAAAACTAAAACATGTTATTATAACTGTAACTTTATTATTATAAACTGCAAAAAACACCCCCACCAACATAACTTTATTATTCCTCGCCTCTATCTTCTTTACCTCACTCCCAATAACACTACTTGTGCATTTCCCGCCCCCTACCTTCTTATCCCCACTCCCAACAACTCGACTTGTGTATCTCCCGCCCCCTACCTTATAATCCCCACTCCCAACAACACAACTTGTGTATTTCCCGCCCCCTACCTTCTTATCCCCACTCCCAACAACTCGACTTGTGTATCTCCCGCCCCCTACCTTATAATCCCCACTCCCAACAACACAACTTGTGTATTTCCCACCCCCTACCTTCTTATCCCCACTTCCAACAACACGACTTGTGTATCTATCGCCCCTACCTTCTTCTCCTTACCCCCACCAACACAAATTGTGCATTTCTCGCCCCTAACCTCTTCTCCCCACCCTCGGCCTTTCAGATATTATTCACCCTTGGCTTACAGGCACGAATTTATGGCCTAATATTGCTGCTTTTATGCCCACCACATCACGATACTAGCAAGTCCACAATCACGAGAGTGGACGCGTATTAAGAACCTTATAACATTAACCTTGAGGATATAGTTTTTTATTTTTTTTTTCAATCCTTATGTTTTCTCAGTTTACATAATGTAGGGTAATTTATTTTTTTGGTAAAGAATTTCCCTTGGAAATTGATTGTCATAATCACAATATCACAACCAATAACTCAACAACCATTATTAATAATAATTTAAACATTACTTACGTATTCTTTTTAATTGTTATTAAATATGGATAGTGAATATACCAATTTTCATACTAATTACATACAAATTATTTTTGTATTATGTCTTTTTATTTACGTCTGTGCGCGAAGTACAAATCTTTGGTAAAGATAAAGATTTATTTGTAAAATATTTACCTTTACTACTGTTAAACTATTTCACCAAATATTTGTGTCAAATATAAGTGGTTAAAACTGATTTTCAATAGTTCAATTGTGATACCAAAATAAATTAAGTATTGGGTAGTTTACAACCGGATATAATGTCTTCTTTCGCTCCAAAAACATTGAAAAATATAAAAATATTTGGTCCGTGTAAAATTAAATATTTTTTAACATAAAATACAACGAACGTTTAAACCGTCCTAAAATTAATTTTAATATCCTTATCTTCCTATATAAAAATACAATTTAAAAGAAGTATTAAATTTGCTATCTGAAACGTTCACAGTGGTGGTACAAAACTTTATTTAATCCTTGGGGAAATTTAACTTTCAAGTGTACCTTTCACAATACATGAAATGCTGTAATAAACCTAACATTCGTTCTGGTACTCATACCCATACAAAATGGGAATGTTGTTACAATAAAACAAATTCATCGGCCGCCTGAGAGCAGTTATGAGATATGGAACCACACCTGTGGGTTTATGCGGCGATAAACATCGCATAAAGCCTCTGAGAGCAGTTTTGGAAATTACTTATTTTGACTATCGATACTGTAAGGTATAACATATTATATTGACTGTAAAATGAGACACTTTGAGAATGTTATTTGTAAACTTAACGCATTGGTCCATTCGCTCTCACAGAAATCAGCTTGAAATAAAATTATGTATATTGTTGGCATACATTAATCTTACGCTGAGAAAATATAGGTTTATAATATTTAATATTATGCAAAATTCCAAAAATCAATTCCCATCACTCTTAGAAAAAAGCTAAATTTACAACTGGTTTCAAAGCGTCATCATCTTCCAGTTAGAAACACTTATGCCACAACTAAGTTAAATTCTTCTAACTCAGGAAACCTGTGTCAATAATTATAGCTTCATTACAAATGTATTAAATAGTTTTCATGAAATGCTCTATAATTCATTTTATAAGATGAGTTTAATTATATTATTGTTCGAGTGGATACATTTTAAGAACAAGTTTATAAAAATGGATTTGTACCTACATACTACCAAGTTTTATTAAAATCAGCCCATTAGTGTCTAGTTCTGTACGGAGACAGATAGACAGAAATCACCTCATAAAACACTTTTTGGGTTCTGGGAGCACAAAAACGAATATTTCCACCGATAACTCAAATTCAAAAATGTTGACGAAAAAAATACTTTCTCTATATATACTGTAATATGCTTAGGGGAGAAAGTAAAAAATGCAGATTGTAAATGTTCTTTTCAAACATCAAAAAACTCTCTTTTGATTGGGGGAGCAACAAGTCCTCGTATTACCTTCCCTACGGTGAAACTTTGTCACTTAGTAAATGTTTGTTCTCATGCACCTCCTTACTAAATTTCAAATTGAAAAATAACATTTACCTCATCGTCAACTTATAAAATAAATTAACTAACAGATGAGTGAAAGCAAATGAATTTGAGGTTAAAATCGTAAACTCAGCCACACTCATTATTTCTTATGACAGTGACAGTGACATATTTAATAGCAAGATGATTGGAAAAGCCAATCGGCACTCTTAACGCCAGTGTTGGTAATCAAGTTGCCCAAAGCTATTAGAGGGGAGAATCAATTCTGTCCTCCCCTGCCCCCTCCAATCCCCCTCCACCACAGGGTGCAACGTCTTGTAGATCGGCAATGGCTGTTGACATTATCCTACGTATTTAATTTTAGCATTGACTATTTATCAATAGTCAATGGTTTTAGTCTACCAATAATCTACTTCCCACATAGCACAGGGATGTCCGTTGGACATCGACCGTATGTCCATGCCGGATATTACGGACGTCCTATGGGCATCCGTCAATAACCAAAAGACGATCTATGACGTTCTCTGAACATTCACATGCCAGTAAAGTTGGAGACTGAGTTTTTGGACCCAATTCAGATTTTTTCACCTATTAGTATACTTTCGTCAAGAAGATTATTTTTTCATTTAAATGTCTTCATTAACCAATAATATATGTTTTTCGATAGATTTGAATTCCAGTACGATTTTGGCCTGACCCATGAGTCTCAACTTTCTGTGTACACGCCTTAGCGCTCTTAGGTGATTTATTTTTGACTCATAAGAGTTGTATATTTCGGGCTAGAATTTAAAAATTAACAATTTTAGTCTTACTAAGTTCTAAGTCCTACAGTCCTGTCACTGAAAATATAAACATATATGAAGTAAGAGAATTGAAATAAACATAATTTAAATCATAATATTCAGTAAACTATCAGAAAAATAACTTTTATTGTATGGTCAATTATGTAAAAAACCTTTTTATACGATTTAACTATGATATAAAATATTTATAAGGATTTTCACTAACCGTTGCATATTGTATATAAGGTAACATAGGACGGAAATACAATACTTTATAAACAAATGTGCTTTATGAAGAAGAAGATATCGTGGATGTCCAGAGGATATCGTGGGTGTCCAGAGGATATTTTGGGTGTCCAGAGGAAAGCGTGGGTATACAGAGGATAGCATGGGTGTCCAGAGGATAGTGTGGGTATCCAGAGGATAGCGTGGGTGTGCAGAGGATAGCTTAGGAACCAGAGGATAGCGTGGGTGACCAGAAGATAGCGTGGGTGTCCAGAGGATTGTGTGGGTATCCAGAGGATAGCGTGGGTGACCGGAGGATAGCGTGGGTGTCCAGAGGATAGCGTGAGTGTCCAGAGGATAGCGTAGGTGTCCAGAGGATATCGTGGATGTCCAGAGGATATACACAAATTCTGTTAAACGTCTGAGAGACGATATTCTCTGGACACCCACTGGATATTCTGTATGTCCTGAGAAAAAGGGATGTTCAGGATGATATATTTGGATTTCCGTATGACGTCTCAAACCTTGCGGATATCCTTGGACATATTGGACCTTAAACGGACTTCCGTATGACGTATGCTATGTCAGTAAACAGTAGAGGGGGAATGTTTCCTCTCAACCCTTTGTTCACTAGCTGGCAATCAAGTCATCTCCGTCCAGTAACCAGCCAGAACACGTTCATAATAATTAAATCCATATGATGCTACCAGAAATAATATTAGAAAAATAAGGTTGTGTTTTCAAAACCGAAGTTTAATTGATGATAGGAACAAAAGGTGCAATACCTGGATATCTGTATTTTTACCAAACTAGAGGTAGATAAAAGATATTTAATTTTATCAGATATTTTTGGAAACAGTTATGTATTTGAATGAATGCTCTAAAAGAAATCTTATTGGTTACATTGCCGAGGTACTTTGTAATCGATAAATAACGTATTTATTTTAACTAAATATAAAACAACAAACGAACATATTATGATTCAAAACTATATATGTATGTGTATACTGAAATACTCTTAGTTACAGAAATTGAAGTAAGATGGTTTATTTATTTAGGAATGTGTATAAATAAACCATTTCTAAATATGCTTATAAGACATTTATAAATGTATATGTATATGACTACAAAAACATGGTATTGTGAAAGTAGAAAGTTCTCTAAGTTGCAATATCTATTGCTAAAACATCATCGTTTTAGGCATTTATGTCACAGTAAAACAGTGCAAACACATGTGGAATAACAATATAATTGTCTGGATACATAAGAATTAGGTATTACTTTTGACACAGCTCTTTGTGGCTATCTTATATGTAAATTCATTAGACTTTACTTTTATAAAGTACTAGCTGTTACCCGCAGCTTCGCTCGCGACAAATTAAAACACATTACAAATACTAACCTGACCAGAACTATGAAATCTTTGTTTAGTTTTACCATATGATTTCCTTTGTCCTAACTAACAAACAACTACAGCTGGTAATTTTATAAATGATATCCTCCCATAAGATTTGCATTGGAGCTTACAGGATCCGTGGGGAGGAGCCCTGAGGTTGGATGTGGTAATTATTAGGTCTATATGTTCAAAATTTTAGCTTGATCGGTTCAGTAGTTTATCCGTGATGGAACTCCAAATATCCATACAAACATCCAAACTTTCACATTTATAACATTAGTAGGATAAATTAACTGATAAAAGTTCCTGATTTATTCAATTTTCCTTCGACAACTTGCAAAACTAGCTTTTCATATTATCAAACTTAAAATCGATGTTTCAGACGTGGTTTGTCATAAGCCAATTTAGTTTCCACGTATTGCATTCCCGTTACAAAAAAAGTACCGTACATGACTGCATACTACGTACGTTTTATTTGGGGTTTAGTCACACTTACTCTATCAGAGTTGACAGTCTATGCTTTTAAAATAGTTCAAAAGCATGTATTTGTAGCAAATATTCTGAGGTAGGTGGCATTTATCCATCCCACTAAAGTACAGCTTAGAAATCAATGTAGTCTACTATATAAAAATAGAATAGCTCTGGTAGATAGAAAAAATATAGAAAAAAACATAGATAGAAAAAATATAGAAAAAAAACAATCTAATAAAGAAACTACACAAAAGTAGAAAAATATATTTCATATAATATTGTATTTTCAAACCATTAATATTGTAATAACAAAATTAATCGAGACTAAAAATGTACAAGTGAGAATATTGTTTTAACTCAAGAGTAGGTTTTGGAATCGGAATCTTGAATCTGCTGTGAAGGAAAGTTATACTAAGTGGCACAGGATTTGATCTGTTTCGCGTCGACTCTCAGAGGGCCTTCGTCGGGTCCAAATTGATTTAGGCCTCGCAACAGCTTGGCTAAAGTGAGTGAATACACTTCAAGACCCTTCTGGCTGGAACGATATTGTAAGTCACTAGCGTTAATTTGCCATTTATCCCGAATACTAGGGTCATTAAGAAATAACACGTTATGAATTGTGATCACCTTCTACTGAAAAAAGTGAGTATTTGTTATTTAACATTGGAAGACTTTCTTGACACTATAACTGTCAATTAACAGAACAGTTAATTATGTTTTGTTTTTTATTTTAGCGAATTTCCTCTATAGGGAAGAAGCTATTACCGTAGTCGGCATGGTAAGACCTATGCCCAGGACCATGATAATTTTTCGTTTTGAGGTCCCCAGACCCCAAAAACACCATTCGTTTGAAACTGTAAGTATATATATTTATGTGTCCGTGGGTGCGATAACTCTCGTAAAAATGGTCCGATTTTGACGAAATTTGGTGCAAATGTGTAAAGCATTATTTACGACTTTAAGTTCGAAAATCAGACAGATAAACCCATCCAAAGTGGTATTTTGGGGGGGGTTTTGTACCCCAAAAATGGGGTTTTTGAAGTTTTTACATGTAACATTTTAAAAAGTCAAATTTTATTTTTCACCATTGGATTCAGCTTAAAAAAACACACAATTTGGTATTTTGATCATTTCTTTACCTCAATTGGTTACAGAGATATTGAAAGTGCTAAACACAGTATGTTGTCCAAAGCTATACTTATGGAGTATAAGAAAAAAATATAGCTCGCTTATTTATGAACGTATACTAACGAAACTTGGTATACGGCTTCATCTGGTTGGAGTCTATTGTTATTTGCAAAAAAAACACAATTTTTACCGATAATTTCCGTAGCAGCAAACCTGCGTCCTCAGCCCCCATGTTATTCTTATGGAGAATAATTAAAATGTAATGTATCCCTTAATTAAGAACATAAAATACTAAAACTTGGTATATTGGTTCACCTAGTTGAGTTTTATTGATATTTGCATAAAAACCCATTTTTTGTGTTCCTTGTTGCAGCAAACCTGCGTACTCATACCCCATGTTATTCTTATAGAGAATAATCAAAATGGTATATATCGCTTATTTATGAATTTATATTGATGAAACTTGGTATGTGGCTTCTCCTAGTTGAGTAATATTGATATTTACATGAAACCCCATATTTGTTGTTCCTTGTTGCAGCAAACCTGCGTACTCATCCACAATGTTATTCTTATAGAGAATAATTTAAATTTGATATATCGTTTATTTGTGAATATATTTGTATGAAACTTTGAATGCGGCTTTATGTTGTACGAGTATTAAGACATGTATTTTGCATTGAAAATTCGCTGAGTACGCAGGTTTGCTGCGATGGGGTATTTTATTTGTGATTTAAAAATTAAAGAGAAATATAAATATGGTCATAGTCCTAAATCTCTTCGCATCGTATTTTAAGTGATTACCATCCTCTAAAATTATGTTTGGTACTGTATCAATCAAAAGCACGTAACCTCTATGTGCCTTTTGGGGGTTTTAAAACACTCACCTTTAAGGCTCCAACCCATGGGCTTCCAAAGTTCCAATGGGAATCTCATGAAATGTAATATCAATCAGTTGAATTTATTATTTTAACAACTTGTTTTGTGTGTACACACCAATGGAATTTGTAACATTTAATAGAGAACAGTCCAGAATGTATGGTGGTTTTGTAACAGTCTTAAGTCGATATTTCCTTAGAAATCATCAATAATAACCAATGCCTAATGACAAATGACAGCTGGGTCCAATATTGAACCATCACCAAATTTTCAGATTTTGCGCAGGATCGATCTTGCGAACTTTATATTACCAGGCAAGCTTTCTATCCACTACGTTACCCCTCAGCTATGTGATGACACATTACCAACGTTTTAAGCATGATGTTTGAGAGAATACCTATTGGAATATCAACATTAGGTATAAACTAATTGGTCTTAAATCGAGCTAGGTAATCCCGCAAGAAAAATATTATCTCAAACTCTAGCAACTGTATTGGCTTGTAATTATTAATAAAACCCATTCCTATTCTCTGACATTTCAGCATATTAGTGAATTTCCTTTGGAAAGTGAACTATTAGCACGACCCGCACGGTGAAACTAAGCCCGGGACCACCATAGAAGTTCCTAACGTGATCCCCTGAACACGTTTTGGGGGGTCGTTCAAAATTTTATATCTATATATATATGTGTGTGTATATATATATATATATATATATATATATATATATATATATATATAGAGAGAGAGAGAGAGAGAGAGAGAGAGAGAGACATATATGTGTTTGCACTCTAGCGGTCGCATTTTTTGTCCGATTTACTTCAAATTTGGTAGGGACGTTCCTTTCTGTAATCAGTTGGACAAGTTCGTTGGGCAAAACAATCGGACAACTCTAAACCCCTTTTTTGGGGATGAATCTTTTAAATTTCGAGTTTTTGGGCCCAAAAAGGGTCAGAAAATCCCCAGATGTAAAATTAATGCATGTGAAAAGATGGGAATTAGTGAGGCAAAAGTTTTAAGTCCTCTCTCGTCATTCTAGCATAAATATTTACCGAGTTATTAAAGAAAATGTGTTTCGACTAAACACAGTACGTTGTCTTATGGGGGTTTTACACTAGAAAAGCCTGTCATTCCTTTGATAGAGTCCTTTTATCATCCCCAGCAACCCACGCCTACTTTCAAGCCTGTATGGATCTTCTCCTAACATTATAATGCGCAAAATGTTATTCTCAGCTTTGCAGGTAAATGAAACCAGGAGCATCAGAACAGCCAAAAATCAATGTTTTCAGATTTCAAGAAAAATTGGAATAAATGTTTGTTTTTACACAGATTTTGAGTTTTAAAAGTTTTTATGTGGAAATTCACTTCCCTCACGTCAGCATGCTGTGTGCGAACTCGTTTTAATTTATATTGCAGAACTTAACATGTCATTAGAACATTGGCTACGTACGTTCAGGGAGATACCAGCAATAAACAAAATCAACTGACACTTTTGCATCACAGCACAAACCAACGTTAATGAGCTAAGAGAAAAATGTTCCTTTCCGTTTCCCTTTGTACTTTTGTCGGGCGGATTTACTCCTCATTAGTCTTTGAGATGTTTTCCGCCAACCAGGCTTGCTGTTAAAAATATAAATAAACTAGAAAATTTGTCAAGACATAAAAGTAAATAACCAGGAATTGCTGTAATCTATGGTGAATCTGACTTCCTCAGCTAAGGCAACAATAGTGCTTTTTTCAATAAACAACTGCATTCAGCTTGCATCACACTTTTCAATGCCCTGCCGCTTAGTTTGACGGTTCAACCAAAGTTACAACTGTTTAAGCAAGATTTTAAGGCCTTTTTAAGACCAAGGAGTACTACGATGTAAAGAATATTTAGCTGATAAGACATAATTATCTCCTGTTTTACCGTTTTTTTTATAATATATATGTAAGAAGTGTGTTTGATAATTTTGTGTTAAACCAATTCGTATGACTATTTCTATTGAGTGAACACTTTTTACTGCAATAAAGAATTTTATTTGATTTGATTTTATATCATTATTGGCATAAGTGTTTAAATATTAGTTTTCCAATTAAAATCTTCAGCATCCACAGGTGCATCCATGTTACGTTTGTCGCCAAGTCCAACAAACAACACAATAATATGTTTCCATTTAGATCAACAAATCAGAATACGGCAAAGTAAAATCTTATTTTTCAAAATAGTCTTAATAATTTTATTATGCCAATATCTGCTTGATTGCATCACTGGACACCAAAAACTTAGTTTTAGAAATGTCTGAAAAGTGAAGAATGGGCGTTAAAACGAAATTCTAAATCTTGTCGTTTTGATTTCTCTAACAGGCAGATTATTCTTTATTTTTTCCAACAAGGCTAGAGACTGCTTATAAGTTAGCTATTACATATTTTTAGAATACTAAACTAGTACTTCCCAAAAACACTATAGAATACTAGCAGTTACCCTGCGCGCGTTGCTGCGCCTAAAACTTTGAATTTTTTTAATTATAGCTGTTAATTTTGTAAACACTAAATTTCTAAAACCTGACACTGCACCCTTGTATGCCCTCTGGGTCGGAGCCCTTTGGACAGATTTGCACCAAACTTCACACAAACCATCCTTGAATAATGCTTAATAATGCCTGAAAGTTTCATTACAATCTGTCGAGCGGTTTCGGAGTCCATAGGCTACATACATATATATATACATACTTCCTCTTTTATAGATATAGATATATAAATAACAAATAACAGAATATAGAAATAACAAATTTTAAAACTGCTGGCCAGGAAAAAGTTGGTTTTAGCGAATTTCCCCTATAGGGAAGAAGCTATTACCGTAGGTGGCATGGTAAGACTTAAGCCCGAGACCATGATAACTTTTCGAACTTTTCGTTCTGAGGTCCCCAGATGCCAAAAACACTATTCGTTCAAATTTATATGTATGTATATATATGTGTGTGTCCGTTACCGCGATAACTTTTGAAAGAAACACCTGATTTTGATAAAATTTGGCACAAATGTGGAGAGTAGCATTTATGGCTTTAAGTTCGAAAACCAGATCGATCGCACTATGGGAAGGGGGTTTTATGGGAGTTTACAATTTTCCAAAAATCGGTTTTTTGCAAATTTGACCCAAAAATGTTAAAAACACTCAATTTTGGTTATAGCCATTTTATAGAGCTTAAAAAACAAATAATTTAGAACTTTGAATCATTAACCTAGGTTAAGTGGTTGCGGTGAAAATCCAAAAAAACGTGTGCCATGTTAATCTTATAGGAAAAAGGTTTTTAGATTTTTCTCAGATATTTTTACTAAAGATTTTTCTCAGATATTTTTACTAAAAACTTCACATTTCTGTTTATTAATGTGTTTAGATCAACAAAACAAACATTTTGGTGTTTTAATCGTTGTTCTACGTCCAACTGTTGCAGAGATATTCAAAGTGCTAAACACAGTACGTTGTCCAATGTTATTCTTTTATAATAGGTATTAATATCAAAGGAATAATTTGTTGCAGAAAATATATTCAACCACGAAGGTTCACTGCAATAGTAACTTCATGTAGTCTCCTTTGATTTAGAATAAATTTTGATATCAAAACTTTTTGAAGAACTTAGCGGCTCATCAATACTTTGTTTTTTGGAATAATAATAAACAGACAATAAGACAACATGGAAACTTTGAAGGAATATAGAAGAGAAGATGTCTGATAATGTCTAAATCTCTTCACATCTATATGATATTTCTGGTTCGCAAAATACACAGTCATATTGTTCAATAAACCATATGACATCTAATTCAGATGTTTTGTACATAGCATGTATGCAAAAAGCATCTTGAAGTATAAAGATAAGTTTCATTTAAAAATGTTTAAAAAAACACTTAAAAAAGCGCATACAGCACTTGTGTAGTCTACATAACAGTAGATAAAATGTAATATATTCTTATTATAAATTGCATATCATATTTTTTTATGTTTTTTTGTTTGTTTCTTTGCAATAGAAAAATTGGCTATTGAGTACTTTGAATTAAATTAACTGAATCCTACACTCCTGACTGATACGACCCGTGTCTGTCTGTCTATCAGTCTGTTTGCGTGTAAAATTTATCTCGGAATCCAGCGGAACGATTTTGTTAAAACTTTGAAATTAGGGGCTTTTGGACTTAAAGAATCAAGTGGTAAAAACCTCAACCCCAGGAATTGTATTTTATTAAAAATCTCATTTAAAAATTAGGAAGTTTAACATTGGGCTTATGGAGTTTCAAACCAAAACAAAAGAATCATAACAGCTGTGAATAAATTAACCAGTGAACTGTCCATGTAGCAATTACACAACGTAAAGTATCAACAAATGATTACTTGAAAACAGTAAAAATATAACCATTGAATACAAATTGCATATAGAGTAGACATCTTTTTCACCCATGAAACGATTCAAGTATCACCGAGTAGGGTTCAGTCTCCCTGGTACTGTTAGGTGAAAACACTGTGTAACATGAAAACTGAAAAGTAATTACGCTAAATGTTCAGCAATTAATTAGGTTAATTTATATAGTGCTATTGCCACCACTATGTCATTAGTAGAAATGTTTAGATTTAAACTCCATTGATAAAGGTGACAAAAACCCTTAAAACTTCCAAACACCTTTCATTAATGTGTAAAGGGGAAGATAAGGTCCCCTTCAAAACTCTCCCACGCAACACTCCTGCCTTGAAGAGGGAGAGTTTATAATTAATTGACTTTCAAACTGTTCACCTTCTGCCATGACTAACTAATACCTGCTATAATTGTCCAACTGCTACCTTTGACATTGTGTTTGCACTACCAGTCAATTATTGCCTACCGTTTTATCTTACAGCGTATTGAGTAATGTGTATTATATAGAGTACCTGGGGGCCGAGCTTTGCTCGGGGGAAGGCCAGTCAGTTTATATGACTTGGAGTAATATTTCACCACTTCCCCCTACTGATAATCAGGTTTGTATAACTCATTTGCCTCTTTTCTACATTTTTAAGGTCACTCCAGTTGTTATTTATAGCTCAATGTCCTTTTGATTTATTTTACTACTCTATTTATGTAATAGTCACTCAAATCTTTTAATCTCTGCTCTCAGGAAACCACATGTTAATCATAATATGCAACATGAGTATTACTTTGACAGTTCCCTGGTTGATTATGAATAGCTGTTAAAATTCTTTTGTTTTGATTTGAAACTCCATAAGCCCAATGTTAATTTTTTTAACTTTTCATTTTAGTTTTTTTACATTATTTGATTTTTCCTGGGGATGAGGCCTGTCTAGACCTTATTTTTATCCCAGAAATTAGTTATTTCAAACATTTGAAGGAAACAGTTGGAGCCGTTTTTGAGATCCATGTCGCAAGCAAGCAAGCAAGCAAGCAAGCATGCAAGCAAGCAAACCTTACTCATATTAGAGTATAGGATTAAAAAAGTATACCAAAATCACAGAAAACTAAAACATCTAGATATATATAACTAGCTGTTCCCGCAGGCGTCGCCCCGCAAATAATCTTAATATATATAGACTGACAGTTGTGTGTGCTGCATTCTATGTTTATCCCGTGGAACAACTACGAATCAAGATCAGCTGTTTGTATTTTCATCAGCTCAAACTTAAAGTGAATGTCCACAAGAATAACACAGGTTTGGAACTTTGACTCCCCGTAGGGCGGAACCCTATGGGAATTTGTTTAAACCCTTTCTCTTTGTGAGCACTTAAGATTCAAGAGGAAGGTATGTTCCAAATTTCACTGCAATCCGTGCTTCTGTGGTTTTTAAGATTTCGTGATGAGTGAGTGAGTGAGTCAGTCAGTGGTATTTGGATTTTATTTATTAAAATCCCATAGGCCCAAATTTTACAATGAAATTGTTGGCGAACGGGAAGTCCTAGAAAGCTGGGAGAGGTCTCATTTTAAAAATCTGGGCAAGACATTTGGGGAAATTATTCATTTTTCCTAATTATTTACTGAAAATTTGTTACTCAATAAAATAATTCCCATTTAAATAGCATGGGGATTTAAAAGTGTCTGCTTCGTTTACATAAACATATGATTAAGTGTCTCTACTTTATTTGTAAACTGTCATGTGTTCCTACGTAGCATGTAAAGAGTAAAAAAACCAGATGATGCAGAGTATTGGAGCAAGGTTAGGGGCTTGTACTCTTAAAGCCATTAGTTACATCTAAATACATAAAACAAAGTCAGGTTAGTATGTTAGTTACTTAGTCAGTTACACCAAACAGCTGTTATAAAGATTATATTTAACCCACTTGAAAGGAATAAACAAATATTCATTATGGAAATACCAAATTGACTTAAATGACAACTCAAACTATTTTTGCAATGTCAAAGTCAGCTCTATATAAAAATAGGCAAGTGAGCGTAGCGAACGAGCTCATCACTAGAGGGGAGTGAGAAAAGCGAACGAGTTCATCTTGAAAATGAACGAGCATTTTTGACATCAATTAATGAAATTAAGACAGGACCAGGACAACGTCTGTCGGGCCAGCTAGTAGGAAGATAAAATGGACCACACATTTTATAGCATTGAGGTTAGTTAGTTGGGAAAATAGTTATCATCATACATTAAAAGAATAAGGCGATTTATGTACAGAAGATTATGGCCAAACTACTGGGTCAATTTTGATGATTTACGTGTCGTTTGAAAGCCCTTAATGTCTAGATGTGCCTTTTGGGGGTCTCAAGTCAGTGCGTGGAACCAGAAACCCTTGGGAAGCCCTCGAAGTACGATTTTGGCCCATTTAAGTAACATTGGGCAGATAATCAAAACAAAAGAAGCAGGACAGCTGGGATTAAAGATACAAACATATGGTTTGCTAGTCCTATTTATTTTGATATTTTGAATCAAGAGGGTGGCGATTGGATGAAGTATTTTCATTACACAGTTAACCCTTTGAGTGCCACGCAACGATATATCGTTGTGCACGGAACATCCGAAAAATACTTCACAACGATATATCGTCGTCGGTGGTCTTACTGAAAAATACATTGCAACAATATATCGTTGTTATAGAAAATTTTGCTTACGTCATTACTTTTTATTATTTCTTTCAGGACATTTCCAGGATATTTTCTAGCTCTATAAATCTAGTAGTTATTTGGTGAAAATCTTATATTTGAACAATGTTTATTTATCTGAAAAAATATATAAAAAATTTCCCGCATGTATAATATGTAGCTATTCAAATTTTTTATTTTTTATTTTTTAGATATTATATATGTGCATAATATTATAGCTAAACTTTAAACTTACAAAACAAAAAAAGTTTCATAATAATATCTTACCAAATAAAAAGATTATTGATTTTATGTACAAAACCCTTGCAAAATGTTGATTTTGTGTATCGTTGTTATAGAAATTTTTCTTACGTCATTACTTTTTATTATTTCTTCCAGGACATTTCCAGGATATGTTCAGGTAAACATATACTCCATAAATATACGAGGCCTAGTTAGTTTGCTTTATGAAATAATATTGTAATAAAACTTAAACCTTTGAATAAAGTTAGGCTACTGTCTTGTGTACTAATTTACCGTTTTTATATTTTTTTACATTTATTGAAATAACTCGTCCGCCTACAGCCCAAATTTGATGAAACTTTCAGGAAATATTTTGGGAAACATGTCCTCTATAAATCTAGTAGTTATTTGGTGAAAATCTTATATTTGAACAATGTTTATTTACCTGAAAAATATATAAAAAAATAAAATAAATTTCCCACATGCATATATGTATTCATATTTTTTATTTTATATTTTTTAAATATTTTATATTTGCATAATATTATAGCTAAACTTTAAACTTACGAAATAAAAAAGTTTCATAATAATATCTTACCAAATAAAAAAGTTATTAATTTTTTTGCAAACCCTTGCAAAATGTTGATTTTGTGCCTGGCACTTTTTGGATATACTCTGTTAAAAACTCTGGCACTCTAAGGATATGACGACCGAAAAACTCTGGCACTCAAAGGGTTAAGTAACATTGGACAGGAAATCAAAACAAAAGAATCAGAACGGCTGGGATTAAAGATACAAACATATGGTTTGCTAGTCCTATTTATTTTGATATTTTGAATCAAGGGTGGTGATTGGATGAAGTATTTTCATTACACAGTTTAAGTCATCACTAATAAGTAAAGAGTTTTTTATGACTTTTTGAAGGAGTAAAAGCTTAAATCGTTTGAAGTATTAACCAGGACAAAGTGAGTACCCTTCCTCCAAGTAAAAAGATACTTTCTTTGATCTTAAACCTCTTATAAAAGAAAACCAACATTTTCCTTGCCAGAATTTATGTCAATAGATTGAATGATGGTGGTTTTATTTTTAATTATTTAAACTTATATTCAAGACTATACTAAGAAGTGTTCTTAGCCATCTCCTACCATCAGTATATAGAAGTGTAATTTTAATACAATTCAAGACTAGTTTTCAAAAAAAGAATGTCGACATGTGTAGGGCCTAACTAAAGCTGTACTACAGAAGTATCATACTGCCAATTATTTTTTTTATTTTCAAGGCAGATTCACAAGTCATTTATGGTCATAATACCAATCCATTAGAAATATTTATGAGAATTAGTATAGTGTGTGTGATTTTGATACAAAACAAGACTTTCACATTAAACGAGTTCGCATGCAGTACGCTGGCGTTAGGAAGTGAATTTCCCCAATAAAAACTTTCAAAAATTAAAGTAACGGGTTTAAACAAAGATTTGTGACATTTTTAGCAAAATGGAAAATATTCAGTTTTTTTTGCTGTTCTGATGCATCTGGTTCTATTTAAATGCAGTATTGGGATGACAATGTTGTGCATTGTAAGCTTAGGAGGATGTGTCATCATGATCAAAAATCGGTAGGGGGGTGTTAGGAGTGATAAAACTACATCAAGACATGAAAAACAGCCTTTTCAAATGTAAAATCCCCACAAGACAACGTACTGTGTTTACTCAATTTTCATTTTCTTTAATAACTCAGTAAATATTAGTGCTAGATTGATGAGAGAGGGCTTAAAATGTTCGCCTTTTTACCCTCTATAATCATTAATCTTACATTTAGGGCTTATCTGACCCTTTTTGGGCCCAAAAACTCAAATTTCAAAATTTAAAATCCCCAAAAAAGGGGGTTAGAGTTTTCCGATTGTTTTGCCCAACAAACTGGTCCAACTGATTTCAAAAAGGAATGTCCCTACCAAATTTGAAGTAAATCGGACAAAAAATATGACCACTAAAGTGCAAACACACACACACACACACACACACACACACACACACACACACACACACACACACACACACACATATATATATATATATATATATATTTGTCCCTTAGCCATCTTACCTGTCTGTCCCTTAGCCATCTCATTGGCAATATAAAACGTGTTCAGGGGGTCAGTTAGGAACTTCTATGGTGGTCCCGGGCTTAAGTTTCACCGTGAGGGTCATACTAATAGTTCACTTTCCATAGGAAATTCACTAAAAAAACACAATATAAGTCTGAGACTTAATAATCATAAAGCAGAAAATGCTAATGAAAAAAGTAAAGAAACATTGTTGTTCTAATTAAATGTCTGCTATGGAGTTTACAATTATCATCCAATATCAACTCATCTACGTCTCATAAACTGGTTTCCATCAGGCCGACTACACACTACCAAACTCACAGGTGCAGCAGAGGTTTTATTAGCTCCCTGATGTTATGAAACATACAGTAACTAGTGGCTTGAAGGGGCCATAGCCCCTAATCTTGCTTCAATAGTCTGCCTTCTGATTTGTTTACTCTTTACATGCTAAGGAAAGTTAAACAATATTACACACGTTTTAATGTAAAGAAAACAGACGTTTTAAAATCCCCATGATTTCCTTATAGGGAATGTTTTACGTTGTTTCTCGTTTGCTGGTAATATTTTAGAAATAATGATATTTTTCCGAGTCCCTGGGATCAAAACCTTCAATTTGAGCCGTCTTCCATCACCATAAGAATTGCCAAACTCCCTCAATTTTGACTTAACAATTTTGCTTACAGAATAATATATGTAAAGAAGACTAGTGGCTTGAAGGGGCCATAGCCCCTAACCTTGCTCCAATGCACTGCCACTTCTGATTTGTTTACTATTTACATGCCAGTTCGCAAACAAAGTAGTCACAATGACATGTTTTAATGTAAACAAAGCAGACGTTTCTAAATTCCTATGCTTTTCTTATGGGGGACATTTTAGGTTATTTCTCATTTGGTAGTAACTTTTTAGAAATACTGCTATTTTTCCCGAGCCCCTTGGATCAAGACCTTAAATTTGGGCCGTCTCCCATCGTCCTGCAATATGCCAAACTCTCACAATTTTTAGTTAAAAATTTTGCTCACAATTTTACTTAAAAATTTTGCTTACAGAATTATATATAAAGATACCTAGGTGTTTATTTGTTGGTATTCCATTGCTATTTTTAATAAACGCGAGGCCTGACGATCCCAGTTTTACCGAAGGATTCATGGAGGGGGAAAACACATTCGTTTGTGATTCATTCTGTAGAGAAACTGATAAACTTTTACAATTAACAAACACATTTGTAAATAATCACCTGACCAAATAAAATTATTTTCTGCTATGATAAATATTGGAACTTAATAAGCCAATGGGGTAAAGGCTTGAAGGAATTTCAAACATTTTCTTAACTTTGAAACATGAACTTTGAATCCTAAACCTTTTGATAAGTGATATGTTAGGGGTTTGTTACAATAGCACCTTCAAACTTGGGACAGCAGACTTTCACGTAATAAAGGTAGAAGAAGGCAATTATGGCTTTAAGGGATGTTGTCTAATTGTTCACATTTCTCTTATCGTCAAGACAAATCGTTATCAGAAGAGGCAACGCTAGAAAGGTCGGAAGTGATGTGATGGATGCCACCTCAGCAAGTTACAACCGAACTTTAACTTTAACCAAGTTGTATCCACTTTAGTGCTACACTGGCAGAAAAATTTCCCAGGCTCCCCAAGCGACAAAAGTGTTTGTCGTTAATTTCAGTTTTAATCGTTTAACATACCTAACAAAATAGTTAGCCCTAACAACTTTTTTTTAATAAACAGCATTATTCTTATAACTTTTGGTTTTAAGAAATACCAAGCGATATGATTTTTAAGAGTAATATACCAAAATTTTTCTTATGCTGTATGATAAGTGAAAAGATTTATATAAATAACTGTGACAATTTATTTGATCAACTTAGTTTCCAAAATCAGAATTCATTAATTTTGTAAAATTAAACTACTTCACAGATTTTATTTTTTGGAATTTTATGATTTTATTGAGTTAAACAAAAAATTATCTTTATCAAAAATGTAAGATTTTCTTCATGATAGCTTCTTGAAATTACTATTGAGACTTATTTTATATTCTCCTACAGTCTTTTTGCTGACTACTTTATAATTATGAATGGGTTTAACAATCTAGCTATCTATAATTTAGAAAGATAAAAATATAATCTGTTGTTGCGGATTTTGACCCAGTATTCTGTTTCAGAATTACACAACATACATTTGAGCTGACATCTTGCTGAAGATAGTTAATATTATTGGTTATACATACTACCGTAACCAAACAGACTTATTTATATTTAAAATTATTCCTCGGATTAAGTCTCACGAGCCGCCAAAGTTTCAACGATACTCTTACTGACATTGTTTTAATATTTATGGTAACAGTAAATAATTTATAACATGTTACTATGCTTTTTATGAGTGCAAGGTCATTGTGCAAATGATGGGACATTATAGGTAGTTAGTGAATAAATAATTAAGGACTCCCTGAATGTATTTATTTTTTAGTATATATATCTTTTCCCTTTTGGTGGGGGGAGGTTTTAGATGAGGGTACAACATTTCAAGGGTGCTAGCTTTGAGGTGCAACACCCTAAGTTATAACATTAACTATTATACACTACATTTTTAATCAATAATATTGCTAAAGCTCCGAGTAAAACATAGCTTCCTTTATATCAGAGGAAGCTGGCAGCGATCGCCCATTAATGTGCCAGCCTCTACATCAAAGGTACAATTATAATTATTATTGATTTCTTAACTCAATTCGCCCTGTGGCTTTGAATAGAGCTTCTCTTTTACCTCATCATTTTAAAACTGTGTCTTTGATGAGTACAATACTGATTCAGGTACAGTTTTTTAAAAGGGAAATTAGTTTTAAGTTTACATCACTTCAAAAGTCACCAACTGAAAAACTAAATAATGTAAAAATCAGTAATAATTGCTATATTTTCATTATGGAAAGCTTTTAAAGGCTTAGATTTCATATAATAATATAACAAATTCACAATAATAATAATCACAAATACTTCCATTTTTCCTCCACCCCCCTGCCACAATCAAAATACTAAAATTACACTTTCGGCCTAAAATTTAAAAAAATTAAGAAACACAGTAAATTATCATTATGGAAAACACAATGGTAACTTAGGTTTTAAATAACTTACATATATTAAGCCAAAACATATTGTTATTTTCATATGATATACAACTAAAATACGATTTTCCATAATGCTGAAAAAGAGTTCCATTAAAATTCAAATCTCTTAAAGTATATAAAGAATAATATTTTTAGTTACATGATTTTGATTTGATACTTCACAGATAATATTTAACAGATTATATCAAATTAGGGTGGGAAAGTATGAAGATACTTGTTGGATGTGAAAGGTTTTTTGGATTTGCAGTTTTCTTTTCACCACCATCGAGTGAAGAGGCCACTTACTTTTTAGTAACGTTTCTTTTCAACTTTACTGAAAGGCTCGCACAACACAATCTGTTATCTTTTCACTGAAATTTCACTAACACATAAGTGCACGCAACTGAAATACGAAGCTGATTTTTATTTTTCAATTCTTTTGATTTAGAAACACTCTGGCCGTCTTTTACAAAGTAACTGCATTAAAATAATCCTAGGAATATTATGTAAAAAAGGAATATTATAATAAATCAAATAAATGCATGTATTACAACATCTAGAATTCTTTTAAAATAATACTAAGATATCAAATAACCTAATACTGAATACCCCTCAGGTCTTTATCAATCTCTGTCATTTAGTCGATCATCTGATAATATCTGTATATTTTTAAACCATTGTATTCTATTTATTCCATTTTAGCGAATTTACCCTATAGGGAATAAGCTATTACCGTAGTCGGCATGGTAAGACCTAGGCCCGGGACCATGATAACTTTTCATTTTGAGGTCCCCAGATGCCAAAAACACCATTCGTTCAAAACTGTATATATATGTGTCTGTGAGCACGATAACTCTCAAAAAATTAATCCGATTTTGACGAAATTTGGTATAAACGTGTAAAGCAGCATTTATGACTTTTAAGTTTGAAAACCAGACAGATCGACTTATCCGAAGGGGTATTTTGGGGGGTTTTGTACCCCAAAAATGGGTTTTTTGAGTTTTTTACATATAATTTTTGAAAAAGTCAAATTTAACTTTTTCCATTGGATTCAGCTTAAAAAGACGCGCAATTTGGTGTTTTGATCATTGCTCTACGTCAAATGGTTACAGAGATATTGAAAGTGCTAAACACAGTACGTTGTCCAATGTTATTCTTATGGAGAATAAGATAAATTGTATATTTCGCTTATTTATGAACTTCTCCTGATGAAACTTGGTGTATTGCTTCATATCGTTGTGGTCTATTGATATTTGCACTAAAAAACATTTTTCGGCCGATAGCTCCCGTAGCAGCAAACCTGCATACTCAGCCCAATGTTATTCTTATAGAGAATAAGTAACGTGTTATCTCACTTATGAACAGTACCTGGGGGCCGAGCTTTGCTCGGGAGAAGGCCAGTCAGTTTTTTTAGATGACTTGGAGTAATATCTCACCACTTCCCCTACTGATAATCAGATTTGTATAACTCATTTGCCTCTTTTCTACATTTTTAAGGTCACTCCAGTTGTTATTTACAGCTCAATTTCCCTTTGATTTAATTTACTACTCTATTTATGTAATCTTCACTCAAATCTTTTAATCTCTGCTCTCAGGAAACCACATGTTAATAATCATAAACAACATGAGTATTACTTTGACAGTTAGTTCCCTGGTTGATTATGAACAGCTGTTATAATTCTTTTGTTTTGATTTGAAACTCCATAAGCCCAATGTTAATTTTTTTAACTTTTCATTTTAGTTTTTTTACATTATTTGATTTTTCCTGGGGATGAGACCTGTCTAGAACTTATTTTTATCCCAGAAATTAGTTATTTCGAACATTTGAAGGAAATCGTTGGAGCCGTTTTTGAGATCCGTGTCGCAAGCAAGCAAGCAATTTCATATTAGAGTATAGGATAGGATAGGATAAATTAATAAAATTTGGTATGTGGCTTTACCTACTTGAGTTATATTGATATTTGAATAAAACCCCATTTTTTGTGTTTCTTGCTTCAGCAAACCTGCATACTCTTATTCTTAAGGAGAATAATTAAAATGTCATAAATCGTTTATTTATGAATGTATATTGATGAAACTTGGTATGTGGCTTTATGTGATATTAAGATACATATATATGCATGGGAAATTTGCTGAGTACGCAGGTTTGCTGCTACAGGGGTATTTATGTTTAATACTATGAAGATAAATTTTGTTAAACACATTTTTGATTTTTTGACAGACTTAACAGGTGTCAGAAAATGTTGCCTTGATTTGAATTTGTACCAGTTGTTTATATTTTCATTCTAAAGGGCAAGGGCCTTTTGTCATCCATGAGACTAACTAGGGAATATTTATTGTAAAATTGCAGTCTAAATTTCAATACTTCCAGTTTTCAGTACCGGGATGTCCTGAAAAATCAAGATAATTTAATCTTGGGACATTTACCCAATTTTTGAGGGCCATACGAGTTACACTTAAAAATTACCCACTTAGGGAGGGAGGAGATTTGGCGTAGCATTACACAACTTTTTTTGTAGGAGAGAGCAGTCCAGAATTACATAACTCAACACTTTTGACATATAATTGTAACGACAGTATTTGCGAAAAGAAAATTTTATTTTATCCCCAATTAGCTAATCTGTCTTACAAAGAAAATTCCGAGATCGCTCAGTCTACTATGAGTAGTCCAGGGTTCGTAAAATACTATTCAACCGGCAATCACTTGAATAATATTTTATTCGTATTTAATAAACGAGTTGTCTTGGCTCAGAATATCAAAACATAAAAGATGCCATAGCGATTCGCATTTATTTATTCATCCTCGCCACTCGTAAAAGGTTTTTTGGGGTTGAATTTAGAAAATAAATTTTACAAAAATAAAAACGCACTTAATGCCAATCGTGCGAGATTTTAATCTATTTAAAACCAATTTGAAAGTACCGATGAACTGCAATGATTTTTTATTTATTGGAATTTGGACCTAATTCCTTTCGCCAAGCAATAACATGAATACTGCTGGCTCCCAGGAGAGATTTATCGAACTAAATCTTAAGATTAAAAAAAATGTAAACGGTAGTAAAAACGTGAATTTAATTATACGGAGTTCAGACGACCAGCTAGACTTTGTTCACCACTGTAGCTACGATATTTAACACCTGCGTACTCTCGGTAGTGATAACGTGTTCCCTACGTGGATATTTACTACAGCGCGTCGCAGATTGATAACATCTTCGATAACTCTCTTTATACCATTAAAACAGGAGCAAATATCCTTTCGTATATGTAGACTTCCTGAAATCGTCGACACACAATACTCTTATCACTAAATTAAGTCAGCATAAAATACACCAGTACAGATTCCTACTTAAACTATTTTATGCAGTGTCGATCAGCAGCTCTTCACGTTCATTACACCAGGAATGACCCGAATTGGTATTCCGGTCCTCGTCTTCAGTGGGCGAATTCGCACCGTGGCTACTCGTTACGTTTAAAATGTGTTCGTGTCCGATCTACAAAAAAGGAATTAAATTTAGGAAAATAATAAAACTCGATTAATTAATTTGTTTCTTATTTTATTTTAAGCTCGTAACTTTTCTGTTAGTTAACTACTCAGACAAAGCGAATTAGCAAGTTAGCAAAAATCAAGCAAACAGACAAGACATAACGTGACAAAACGTGCAGGAAAGTTCAGGCGTCACGTGCCTCTGGCGTGAGCGTAACTTAATTTATGTAAATCTTATTGTTGAAGAAATTAGGGCAAAATTTACGTGGAAAAAGCGTGCTTCTAATAACTACCCTACTATAAATGAAGCAACTACATAAATGGCTACTAAGTTAGCGGGCGTTAATGAGCGGACCTGTCGCGGCGTGAGTCACGCAATCACGACGCTTAAATTTAATTTAAATAAAGCGGGCGGCAAGCTGAAAACAATCGTTATGAACAGCAAAACTACTTTTATTAGCGTAGATGAGTCGTCAACTTACCAAAACGAAGACAAAACGTGGACACTGGTTGTCACCAAGTGGGTGCAGGACGACGATGTGGGCAGATGAACCGAAACGGACAACGCGGCGGTCAGAGAGCGAATGTCCAGCCGCTCGTGCCTCCAGCGATCTCGAAGATTCTTCTGCAGCGCCCCTGACGGTGGTCGTCGGAAGCGATTTACTCCAGCACGCGATTATGCACGTCACTGCTTCCCTTGCTTTTGTTTTCGTGATAAGAACAAAGAAGGTTCCGAGCCAATTGTTGATGATGAATAAATCGTTTAACCGAATTTCGCCAAAATATAATTTAGAATTTAATATCGATTGCGTTTTAGAATTTAACATATCCCCTAATTTAAATTAATATTTCATTAGATTTTTGTAATATTTGTTTTCCAACAAAATATTACCCCCCCCTAAAAAAATGGACGTTACATCCCCCTCCGACTTGGGGAAAAGAAAAAAGAAAATCAAAAAAAAGAAAAAAGAATACCCTCACTCGGGGTATTAGGGATCTCCCTTAAAAAAATGGTGCTCGACTTGAGCATAACGAAAAACAGAGAATGGAAATAAAACAAAATCAAACGAAAATTCTTCGCTGCGAAACAAATCTAGTGGATTCAATAGATACGGTCGAGGTTCCGCAGCTTCTTGGTCCGCATCCGGAAAAAGGTCCCGTCCGGTCGGTACACCTTCCATCGCTGATCTTTTTTTTGTTTGGGAGTCAGCTGGGCGGGCATCCCAGTCAATCGCAGCCTAATGTCTTCTGGGACTGCGGCCGGGGACGGAGGAATGTAGGGCTCCTCGCGGGACGGTCCTGGAGCAGGCGAACCGGCCAGGGAAAACTCCACCGGCGCGGTCGCCGAAGCCGGCGTCGTCTTCGGAGGGGGCTCCTCGAACCCCTCGACCTCGATATCAGAAGTGTCGAGGTCCATAACGTCGTCATCTCGAGATGGATCCTCGCCTCCGTCGTCGTTGCTAATGTCGTGGTCTTCAAGGGTCGGCTCGGAAGTCGTCACGGGCGGCGTCGTTGAAGGTCCGGGAGTGGGCGGCTCGGAGACAGGGGCCGGTCCTCTCGGGCTGCTACTTTCCCCTGTGGTTCGCACCAACGGGGGGAAGAACGGTAGTCGTGAGCTCCAACTCGGGGCGTTTATGGCGGCCTCCAGCTCTAGTAGAAGTGGGTCGTTCCCCATGTACGGTCCTGGCAGAGCGTCATCCCTTGGTGGCGGAAGGGGGTATCGAGAGCGGTTGAACCGATGTTCAAGTTGCCAACTAGGAGGTTCTAGTAGAGTATAATCCTCCTCATCGAAACGCCCTCTCAACAGAACCCTATATACGGTCTTCCTGGCTACTAACGGGCAGAATGGGCGATCAAAGATCCGGTTACGGGCCATTCTTTCCGCGTATACGCAGACGTAAATCCCGCATGAAGAATCGTCAACTTGTTTGGGGATTTCCCTCGGTGTGTCGATCGTCCGCCAGGCCCTGGGCTCAAAACGAAGTCCCCGATCCTCCGCATGGCTCGCCAAGAATTGGAGGACCCATGCCATCTCCTCCGTGAGGTCGGTGAAAGACGAATCATACGCCCGGATCTCTTCTCCTGCTGGCCGCACGATAATCAGGGACCAATGTCCCACTTCGCTGACGTCGGGCAGGTGGAGGGGGAACACTAGCAAGTGTTTCGAAAATAAATTCTCCCCTTCAAACCTGCTACGGACCGCCGGGTATCCCCGCTCTAGCCAGTCATACCGGAAGTTTATGTCGAACGCGAAGACCGAGAGCATCCCCGGTTGAGTGCTCCGGCGCTCCACGATTCGGAGGAAGGCATCGATGATGTATTCACTAATAAGCCCCCCCGGCTTTAGCGTCTCCAAGTCCGTGAGATGGACTGGAAGGAGGGGCCGCAAACCAAACACTGACATTTTCTTCGAACGGGAGACGCTCGTGGGAACGTTTAACGAAACGGAGGCGTGCAAACAGGAAACAAAAGAAAGGTCGTGCAAAGCTGTGCTGAATGAGAAAAAATAATAAGCCAATAGGTAAACGTGCAAAAAAATTTGTAAGTAGAACGTGCGAAATAAAAATGCAAAGAAAAAAACTGTAAGCAAAGGAAGCAAGCAAGCAAGCAATTAAACAACGTGCACAACCTGCAAAAGAACAAAAACCCTCTAAGCATGACTACAAGTTACAAGCACTTATGACTAACAAGCACATCATAGCACAACTCAACGTGAGAAAAATAAATCTAGATCGTTACATGAATCACTGACCAAAATGCAAATTACCAAGGATAAAATTGTCGTAAAATAAAGCTACGTGCTACGTATGTAAGCAGCCGCCATGCGTGCGATGAGTATGCATGGGGAAAAGAATAACAACATTCAAAGTAGGTAACCCTTACGTCATTCCCCGCATGCAAGCTGCGCCTTTCCCGCAAATTACGATCGTGCGGCGAACGGTTTCAGGTCCTTCGCGTGAACCGTCACCAGGACGCCGTCTTCTGTATCCTCGACCTCGAGCATGTTAGGGCCCGAGCGGCCTAACACTTTGCACGGACCGCGAAACTTAGGGGCTAGCTTGCCAGCGATGGCGTCCGCCGCCGATGACAGAGTACGGACTCTCCGCATTACGACGTCTCCTATCGCAAAAATAGCCGGTCTCCGCCTTAAATTATAATACTTGGCTTGGCGGCAGTAAGCGGTTTTCAGATTTTTCTGGCACTTTTCATATATGCGTCGGAATCGCTCGCGTCGTTCGTCATGGACGGACTCCAATGACTTCTCGGTCGAAACGTCGGCTAGTCCGGTTCCCGGATTTGCGAGCGCCCTCGGGACCCTTAGCTGTCGACCAAACAATAAGGTAGCCGGGGAAAACCTGGTCGAATCGTGCACGGCCGAGTTTAGCGCAAACTGGAATTCTCCAAGATTGGCGTCCCACGTACGATGGTCCGTGCCGACATATTGGGATATCATAGTTTTGATAACCCTGTTTTGGCGCTCTACCGGGTTCGACTGGGGACTATACGGGGCAGTCTGCCGAAACTCAATGTCCCACTCGTTTGCTAAATCCTTAAAAATCTTCGATACAAATTGGGTCCCTGTTCGGGCGCCATCTTGTAACGACAGTATTTGCGAAAAGAAAATTTTATTTTATCCCCAATTAGCTAATCTGTCTTACAAAGAAAATTCCGAGATCGCTCAGTCTACTATGAGTAGTCCAGGGTTCGTAAAATACTATTCAACCGACAATCACTTGAATAATATTTTATTCGTATTTAATAAACGAGTTGTCTTGGCTCAGAATATCAAAACATAAAAGATGCCATAGCGATTCGCATTTATTCATTCATCCTCGCCACTCGTAAAAGGTTTTTTGGGGTTGAATTTAGAAAATAAATTTTACAAAAATAAAAACGCACTTAATGCCAATCGTGCGAGATTTTAATCTATTTAAAACCAATTTGAAAGTACCGATGAACTGCAATGATTTTTTATTTATTGGAATTTGGACCTAATTCCTTTCGCCAAGCAATAACATGAATACTGCTGGCTCCCAGGAGAGATTTATCGAACTAAATCTTAAGATTAAAAAAAATGTAAACGGTAGTAAAAACGTGAATTTAATTATACGGAGTTCAGACGACCAGCTAGACTTTGTTCACCACTGTAGCTACGATATTTAACACCTGCGTACTCTCGGTAGTGATAACGTGTTCCCTACGTGGATATTTACTACAGCGCGTCGCAGATTGATAACATCTTCGATAACTCTCTTTATACCATTAAAACAGGAGCAAATATCCTTTCGTATATGTAGACTTCCTGAAATCGTCGACACACAATACTCTTATCACTAAATTAAGTCAGCATAAAATACACCAGTACAGATTCCTACTTAAACTATTTTATGCAGTGTCGATCAGCAGCTCTTCACGTTCATTACACCAGGAATGACCCGAATTGGTATTCCGGTCCTCGTCTTCAGTGGGCGAATTCGCACCGTGGCTACTCGTTACGTTTAAAATGTGTTCGTGTCCGATCTACAAAAAAGGAATTAAATTTAGGAAAATAATAAAACTCGATTAATTAATTTGTTTCTTATTTTATTTTAAGCTCGTAACTTTTCTGTTAGTTAACTACTCAGACAAAGCGAATTAGCAAGTTAGCAAAAATCAAGCAAACAGACAAGACATAACGTGACAAAACGTGCAGGAAAGTTCAGGCGTCACGTGCCTCTGGCGTGAGCGTAACTTAATTTATGTAAATCTTATTGTTGAAGAAATTAGGGCAAAATTTACGTGGAAAAAGCGTGCTTCTAATAACTACCCTACTATAAATGAAGCAACTACATAAATGGCTACTAAGTTAGCGGGCGTTAATGAGCGGACCTGTCGCGGCGTGAGTCACGCAATCACGACGCTTAAATTTAATTTAAATAAAGCGGGCGGCAAGCTGAAAACAATCGTTATGAACAGCAAAACTACTTTTATTAGCGTAGATGAGTCGTCAACTTACCAAAACGAAGACAAAACGTGGACACTGGTTGTCACCAAGTGGGTGCAGGACGACGATGTGGGCAGATGAACCGAAACGGACAACGCGGCGGTCAGAGAGCGAATGTCCAGCCGCTCGTGCCTCCAGCGATCTCGAAGATTCTTCTGCAGCGCCCCTGACGGTGGTCGTCGGAGGCGATTTACTCCAGCACGCGATTATGCACGTCACTGCTTCCCTTGCTTTTGTTTTCGTGATAAGAACAAAGAAGGTTCCGAGCCAATTGTTGATGATGAATAAATCGTTTAACCGAATTTCGCCAAAATATAATTTAGAATTTAATATCGATTGCGTTTTAGAATTTAACATATCCCCTAATTTAAATTAATATTTCATTAGATTTTTGTAATATTTGTTTTCCAACAAAATATTACCCCCCCCTAAAAAAATGGACGTTACATCATGCTATAAAGAAATGTTTTAAAATTAAAAAATGACTTCAGTTTTATGATCTCATATTAGCCGCTAGGCAACTGGTCGTGATAGCCGAGTGATAACTGTGTATACACATTAGCTAGGTGTTCTTAAGAAGTTTGTGGGTTCGATTCCCGCTCACGACAAATCGACCAGTCGTGCAACTCTCAATGTGGCAACGTTGGTGGGAGGGCCCAAGTAAAATAAATAGTGGCAGGCTTGCTTGGAAGTTGACGGGATTAGTTAATTCTTTGCGAGTTGCACATGGTCAACACTGATTTTGCTAATTTGTACTTACGTTTACTGTGTTTGAACCACTGTGATTCTTTATACTGAAAGAATACAATATTTTAACTAAAATACACCATTAATCCATTTAAAACAAAAAATCTATTCCAATTCAATTGTTTGCAAAATCAGAAGTAAAGAACGGAACCAGCTTGTAGGTCTACGCGAATGAGTTGAAACGGTAAATTTGTATATGGGTGTTATATTCTCCTTTAACATTACCACATTTGTTTCAATGTCTTCTTGCACGAGCCTATAAAGAAAAATATCCTGCGGAGAAAAGTATTGTTTTCGTCAAAATTTTTGAATTTGAATTGTTAGTGGAAATATTCGTTTTGGTGCTCCCTGAACCCAAAAAAGTGATTTTTACGTGATGTCTGTGTGTCTGTCTGTATGGATGTGTACAGAGCTACAGCCTTAACCAATGGTCCGATTTCTATGAAATTTGGTATGTATGTACTAATCCACGATACCTCCAGGTGTTTTTCATTTTTTGGATTTTTTTATTTTGAAGGGTAATTATCCCCCAAAAAACATGAAAAATCAAGATTTCTCAAAAACGGCTCTAACGATTTTGATTAAACTTTAGTCGTTCGTAGAACTTTAGTTTTCCGATAAAATGACACCATCCGTATTTCTGTAAAAATTTGGATTCAGAAATTACAGGACTTCAATTGTCAAAAATTCAGTTTTTTTGATTTTTCATAAAAAAAAACATCAATTATAAAAAAAATTACTATTCACCATTAAAAAGACCTCAAAAAACTAAATAATTTAGTATCATGAATTACTATTCTACAATTGCTGGTTGCAGAGAAAACTTAAGTTTTCATTTTGCGGTAAATGCAGTACGTTATCCAATGTTATTCTTATAGGGAATCAAAAAATACTATTTCTCTCTTATTTACTGATCAATTTCGTTCAAACTTGATATGCTTGTCAAGTTAGCATTGACCAACAGAGGAAATTAGAAATATGTTACCCCTTAATAACCCTGGGGGGGAATAGGGGGCATTTCCCCTCTTAAAACCACGAGTGTAGCAATGGATTCTGTAGTGCTTCCAAAACAGGGATTTGGGTGGATATTTTTGAAAACAACTTGTTTACAAGAATTTCTGTACATTCGGACCGTGCTTTGTATTTTATATTTAGTAAATAAAAAGTAATCTATTCATTAAAGTTGGGCTAAAAGGGAGAAAGTATGTGTCAGTTTCCTGATACCGTTTATTTTAAGAAAATACTTATTTAGTGATTTGTTTAGGTTCTGAAAGGAAACATCACACACATTGTGCTTAGGTAATTTTATTACCTGTTCAAACATATCAGTTATAAGTAGACATTTTGCTATACAATTTTTATTTCCTGTAACAGTTGTTCCTGTTATGGTTCAATTTAACCATAACTAACTTTGTTGGTTCATGGGAAAAGGTACGACATACATTGGTCTACTATCACTAACATATTTCTATATTGCTATGCATTTGAGAATAACTGCTAAAATGTGAAACTGAATTTTTTAAACAAAGATAAAATATCTTTCAACAAAGTTATAATAAAAATTATCTTTTTTATCCTACACTAATTTACTGTTTAGTTTAATTGTTTCATGAATCTCACAAATATTTTAAATAATGAATGGATTTTCCAGTCTGATGAAAACTGTGGATACCGTTAACAGCAAGCTAGGCCAAGGTGTTACAACAACGGTCAATGTCTGAGGGTTAACTGTTTTGATAAACTTAAAAAGTCATTTACATTAAAAGTTTTCAAACTTAGACGTAAAAAATGCAAAGAAAAAATGTATCAAAGTTATAATTTTGAAAACCAAACACAGGACATTATCCTTGAAATATTGTTATTGATTCTTTTTCAATATAACTCCTAAAAAACTTGGTTAATGAGTACCATAGCCTAAAAACTAAAAATGGACACGAAGGTTGACAGCTTTCATTATAAACACAAAAACCATAACTATTCAAGTTGATCCCCGAAAGCATTACATCTAAAACATGACAATAACATTAGTGATATTTTACCTCCCTGTGGGTTTGACTGCTTCAAAAACTAATATATATTAACAAAAAGCTAAATCACAGACCAATTAACTAAGTAAAGCATCAATACAACGTAGTATTTTTAACCAGTATACTACTATTAAAACAAATTTGTATAAAATATTAATGAAAAAACTATCCTAAAACAATAATATAACAATAAAGTCGTCTAGGATATAACAAGTTTTACTATGTTTATATTGCCCAAAAAAAATTCTACATACAACCTGCTGTCAATAAATAGATAGTTAACAAGTAAAAAATTCTAAATATACCAATTATTTTAATTATATAACTATAGTATTTATCACTCAATTTTACCAACCATCACCTTGAACTTTATGAAATTCGACTTGGTAAAACTACAATTAAATTGTATTGGGAAGACGATGGTATAAAATGCATAATAAACTAGTTTGCACTTTTGAATTATTTAAACCATACAAAAAACAAATAAGGACATATAAAATCATAAATATACTAGTTGCTCAAAAAGAAGCGATGTTTTTTTTCATATTGTAACTTATAAAAAAGGTTATATATATACACATTGTGCTACCATTTCAGTAGGGCTTTTGTTATTCAGCTTACAGCATACATATTTTTTTATAATGAATTTACGTGGCCCAAAAAACCCTAACTTTAAAGAGATAAATTTTGCATATAAACTGGCATTGCTCATTTAAGAGTATACCATAGGGTTGGTCTTCATGTTACCTTTATTGGTAAAAACTAAATTTAAGGGCAACCTGTGTCCTAAAGGTTAGAAGTATCGAAAATTTAAAGCCACTTTGTATAACTACAGAACGAGTCCATATTTTTGATACCTCAAATATCATAATCGGTCCAGATTTAATGGAGGAGTTCTGATTACAAAAATCGTCTGACAAACCAATTTATAGTGGTCAAAACGATAGATAGAGAAAACCGTGCCTTTTCGCCTTTCATTTTTTGTCAAAACAAGAACTAAACCATTTGTTGTAGACTGGAATAAACAGCTTAAGAGACAAATTCACTGGCCAGGGCAGGACTGTGTAATTTAAGATGGAAAATGATGGTCTGTAATGTAATATTGGTGAAATACAAGTTGTCATAATATCTTGAAAAAAAAAAACAGGTAAGCTGTGAGTTTTAACCATCCCAGTGACATAAGATTATTCAAACAAAAAACAACAACAACTACACAACAGATAAAACTTGCTGAGAAAACTAACACTCAATTTTTTTAAACTAGACTCAAGTTGGCTAAAAAATAAATATTTTATGCCTCTAATATATTGGAAAAAATTAGTGTGTTTAAAAACTGGTTAAAATACTACCTCTGCAAGTCCAACTTTCAACTTTCCAACTTTGAGTTGGAAAATAGTAAATTAATCAAGCAGATAAAATTGATTTTTATTACATTAGATTAAATAAAAGTCAAGTAGTAAAATTATTTATTAAAATTGAAATTGACATTTTTGCTTGAGGGCAATGAATGACCATAAATAAGAAAGCATCCTTCAGTTGTGACCAGCTTTATTGTTTGCAAGAATAACCAAGCTTTGTCTATACTTGTTTTTAACACATTCAATGTGGTGGCTGGAATTCTAGTACCGCGACACTGGTGCACCCGGCGGACTACTGGAATTATAGTACCAGTGCAACTTCCAATTCAGTGGCTCACTGTGCCCACAGCAATTTACAGAGGACGATTACATTTCATCCACCAGTTGTGCCAACCTTATGGTTTATTTTGGTATCGTTCGTTTTCGTATCCCCAAATACAGTTGATCGCATCTTGAAGAATGAAAAACGGCTTGCTAATAGCTATAGAAGTTTGAAAAAATGCTGCGTATGTGCTAAAGCAGGAAGGAGGCATACCATCTACCTATGTGCTGTTTTCCCAGACGAACCCAGATTTTGAGATGTCAGGGATTTCAAAAAGTAGCACGAAAATGTCTGGTAAAAACTGATAAAAAGGAGGTGGGTGGGGATGTATCTAGTGTATATACATACTTTTTTTTAAATGTTGTACTATATTTTTACACCTCAAAAACATTTTGCGCGTCTTTAATATCATAAATATCAGGTTTTTTGCAATAAACAAAGAGTGTACGTTTGTGGACCGGCAATAGGAGCGGGGTACTGGAATTCTAATACCGGAAATGACATCAAGAATTTCGACCAAGAAAGCAAGACAAATACATAACAAAACAAGAAAACTAAGTAATTAACAAACACAATGTTACTCTTACACAAGAGTACTTAACCCTATGATTCCTTAATTGAGAGGTGACATAATAATCATTACAATCTTACTCATTATATATTACAATATCTAAGTAATAATACTACTAATACACTGAGTATTATATTTTATCTCTCTGGATATATATACTCTTGACGATAAAAATGTCTAAAACTACTTATAAAGCTATTATTGGTACATGGGAATATTGTTAAAACGTCATGTAATACTATAATATTAATAAATGCTTAACCAAGGTGATGTTTCAGGTGAAGTGTAAATATTTAGAAAACTCAAGTATAAATTTATTTAACAGTGAAGCATGGCAAGACTGTAACATACCGGTCTTTGAGCAATGGGTTACTCGATTTGCAGGTTGCAGCCGACTGGCGACTACCAAGATCTTGTAAAACCTTTCCAAAAATACGGCCCAGCCTTATAAGATTATCATGCCCAAAAACACATAAGCCTATTGTCATCTCCCTCTCATCTCAGGGCTTCACCCCACGGGCCTTTTAATTTCCAAACTTTTTTATACCGCCTACACACTCTGACGAAAATATTTGGGCGAGCGACTCGCGAAGTCTTTTGATAATGTAAATAATCAGCTGGAATAACACGAACGGAGGTGAACTACCCATCCATACTTCCGTGATTTGTCATTGCTTGCCTAGACTCGGCCAGTGTTTGGAGACGTCATGTAAAACTTTTAAAGTGAGATTTGTGTTGTGATTTATATATTATGAACGTTGTCATTGAGTTTTTTTTACATTTGTGGAAAAATGAAAGTTATACTGCTCGTTTGTTTAGAAATTTTTTTTTTTTATTCTGTTTTGAAAATCTTGAATCTTGAAATCGTGACTGCCTTCAAACTCCCCATGTCAATTTTAAGGTCCTTAGTACCTGAAGCGATTTAGCCTAAATTTGCAAGGAAGATAGGACCAGGCAAAAACCGCCCCCCTCCCCCTCGATCTTAAAAATAATCACCATCTCGCATCTACTACTTGACTGATGGAGCTGCAATTTGGTAATGCACTCAAAGCAGATATAGGCCTGTAAACATCCTGTGGATACTTCTTTTATCTTAACAGCCCATTTTTTCATCCCCGAAACACCACCTTACAACAATCGCCAAATATCTGTGCATGTCACGAGACAATAAACATCCAGCAACCACAGGCTTATTGGGCAATACAAATGTGGAACCATTCACTTGGGAATGGGCAAAAGGAGTTCCTCTTCAGTATTACAATCTGCCACATTTTTTTAATTCTTGGGAAAATTGACAAAATCTTCAATAAAGTCTTCATCAGCTGATTATTAGTTTCTGGAGAATATAACCATCAAGAAGTGCCAATACACACACATGCTTAAAAAAAAACAAAGAAAAATAGGAAAAAGAATTAATATTTGTACAGTCAAGCCTTGACGAAACGAACCTCAGTATAACAAATTCCTTGAAATAACAAATTTTTAAAAATCCCCTTAATCTAGCCATAACACACAATGCAAATTATACCTCTAAATTACACACCTCAATGTAATAAATTTATAATAACCCCAGCAAAAATTAATTTCCCTATGTGTAACAATTTTTTTCATGTATAATCCCTACATAGCGAATTTAACCTTTATATAACAAACTTTCCACTTCTCAACCCTGGTGTACAAACATAAACAAACATAAATTCCAGAAATCAATCGTGTCTCAACTTGAATCCTCAGTCAGTGCATTAGTTGCTGTGGGAAATGTGAACACAAAATAACGAGTTGGGTATTAAGCGTTGAGATAAAACGTAGATATTCCATACCATCAGAGAAACGAATCTATGAAAATCTATCTAAAATCCTTCGTCTGTGATGCTATGTACAGTAAATTTCAGTTGTCAAGGTTAAATTCAATTTACTTTGTTGATAAGAAGTTAATAAAGTTTGTGATCCTCTAAATAGTGAAATGTTAGCTAACCCGACCTCAATTTAACAAACCTTATTGTAACATATTCATTGATATAACAATTTGTTTATTCAGCCCTTCAGGTTCATTATGCCAAAGGTTTGACTGTACGTAAATCAGCGGATGTAGAATGTAGAGAGCAAACTTCTTTGGGCTCTTCACACAAAATGGGTACCGGTAACAGCTTCCTATAGCCTTTCAGAGCCTTGATCCGAGTTTGTCAGCCAATCATACCTCTGTTTCATAATTGTGTTGCCTATCAGAACTCTGCTTTGGAATTTTGTAGCCAATCAGAATTCTGCTTCAGAATTCTGTAGCCAATCAGAATTCTGCTTCAGAATTCTGTAGCCAATCAGAATTCTGCTTCAGAATTATGTAGCCAATCAAAATTCTGCTTCAAAATGATGTAGCCAATCAATCAGAACTCTGCAGCCAATCAGAATTCTGCTTCAGAATTCTGTAGCCAATCAGAACTCTGCTTCAGAATTCTGTAGCCAATCAGAATTCTGCTTCAGAATTATGTAGCCAATCAAAATTCTGCTTCAAAATGATGTAGCCAATCAATCAGAACTCTGCAGCCAATCAGAATTCTGCTTCAGAATTCTGTAGCCAATCAGAACTCTGCTTCAGAATTGCCTGCGTTCTGATCAGCTACAATGTTAGCTGCACCACTACCGTCCACTGTTGTCATTCCCGACCAAATGAATGGATCCCGTTTCCATACGACCGCGGGCCGCTCAGTGAGTGAGTGGTCGTCACTCGGTGGCACAGTGCTGCTCCCTAGTGTCAGCGTAGAGCCCCGCACTCCTCATCAGCTGTTGGTGCTGTCGATACACGTCCGGAGAGGGTTGCTGTTGCTGCGGTTGGGAGAACTGTAGCTGTCCGTACTGCAGTTGGTCGCACTGGGTACTGCTGTGGCTGTGACTGTGGCTGTGATACCTGAACGCAAAACACATCAATTGTAACGGTGAGGAGGTGGGCTTTAAATAAGCCGATTTTTAATAATTTGTGATTTTTAACAGTCAAGTTAAAATGTGTTTACTCACATAAATCTTATAGGGGGGGAGGCAAATTGGTACATAGGGTCTTAGGTTAATTTGACTAAAGTTGACTTTCAACTTTGTTTTTTGTCTGATGTTTGGTGGCAAGGGAGGGGGGATTTGCTACAGACATGAATAGCATCAAAGTATAGAATCATTATGTTAGTTAGGGGTGGTGTGTTTTTTAAAAATAAATTGCTTAAATGAAAATTTGCTCAACTTGTTTATATTTACAGACTTCAATATGAGTTCAATTGTAGTAATCTCGTAATTGCAATCGATTTTTCACACATAAGATATTTCTACGATTGAACTCGTTACTCTAAGAACAGTAGAGCCTCACAAAATAGACAACAAGTGGATTTGAAGGTTGTCGTAGAGTTTGTGGAATGCAGTTTCCAAAAACACAAAAAATGTAAATCTTAATATATAAAATCCAAACTGACAGACTGACTCACTCATCACGAAATCTCAAAAACCACAGAACTGATTGCAATAAAATTTGGAAAATACCTTCCTCTTGGGTCTTAGGCGCTCACTAAGAAAGGGTTTTAAGAAATTCCCATAGGGCTCCGCCATAGATTAAACATACTCCTAGATAATTCATCGGCAAGCTAACAGGTGAAGACGGCCAAAACGGGTGAACGGTGGTGCGCTCTATCGGGGTTTTCTAGTACTAGCGGCTCCGGCGGCATCAGTGCAGTGGCGCTACCTCGTGGCCACGTGAGGAACCAACGTTAAGCGGTGGAAAGGGAGAGACAGCATTCGTGTGCGAGAGAGAGCGGGAGTAATTGTGGGAGAGAGAGGGCGTGAGAGAGAACAGCCGGGGCCAACGTAGGCCCCGGAAAGGCACTGCCAACACCGCCGGAGTCGTTGCTCGCAGCGCGTCTGCCAGCCCAGCCTTGCCTTCCCATCGTCATCGTCAAATCAAAGCGGCTTCTCCCTTGTTACGTTTTCCACGAAAATGTTCTTACTGTTATATAAAAATTACCAAAGAAGCCCGCAGACAGAGTAGTTAAAAGGATGGTACTTATATTCGATAATTCATTACCAACGCATCAGTTAATAACAAACAATATTTCCTTATTGAAATCCTATTTCATACTTTTCCCAATTTATACTTTTTTTCTTTTAGCGAATTTTTCCTATCGGGAAGAAGCTATTACCGTAGGTCCCATGGTAAGACATAAGCCCGAGACCATGGTAACTTTTTGTTTTGAGGTCCCCAGATGCCATTTGTACAAATTGAAATATATACTAGCTGTTTCCCGCGGCTTCGCTCACAAAAAATTCTAACATATTATTTGAAATATTAACTTGAACAGCAGACCAGCACTATCAAATCTTTATTTATGTTTTACCATATTATTTCCTTTGCAGTAACTGACAAACATTTCAACATACAGCTGGTAACATTATAAATTATATCCTCCCAAAAGATTTGCATTGGATCTTACAGAGCCCATGGGGTGGAGCCCTAATGTTGGATGTAGACATTATATTCCGAGCTTCCGGTCATATGTGATGATTTCGGCACCATCAAGGAACGCCATCAACCCCTAACTGTTGCCCCTGCATAATTCCCCCATTATGTAAAATAAATTAACTACATAAATAAAATGTCTACGTTACAGAAAATATGCAAAGCTCGTTTATAAGCAAAGTAAATAAGCAAAGTTTGTTTATAAAAGTTAATTCTTTTTTTTTTATTTGGATAAATTCTTACTATAGTGAGTCAAAGAGCTATGATGTTTGTTGCAATGATGACCACAATACATGTATTACGCCATTCAGGAGCACAAATATAAAAACTAGGCATTATTGCCAAAATATGTCTACACAAAAAAGAGCAGAACCATGGTAACTTATATTCAGCATAATAGATGTCTACTGTTCTTATAAATAAAATAATGCTAAAGGCTAGGACTACTTGGTTTTAATTATCATTATCATCATATTCATGAATCGAATAGTACAGAGTAGCTAAAACGGGACACTTTAGGTAGAGTAAATGTTTGATCTCATTATTAAATTTGGAGACGTGTGTTAGTAGTAAGCAGGAAGGTAAGTTATAAAAACCATTTCACATTTCATATCTATTACGCGGTAAGTTCTCCCATATATATTTAGCGGCTGTCTGGCGAATTGTAGATCACAGTAAATCTATCTATCAAAGACACCACGCAAATTTAATTTTTTCTTTCTAAAATGTTGGAAATTTGACACTAATTATAGAAATGATAGTTTTTTTTTTCAGAAAAGTTGTTAAACCCCCGGAAAATCGGGAAATAATTGTTTTCTTATAATACTGTCATGTGGGTATTAATATTGTGCGTAATTTAACCCTTAACACGTACATGCAATTATTTTCCCGGTCACACTTTTTCTCCGCGGAAAAGTTGGGAAAACGTCGAAAATCGGAAGAGAACTTTGTTCTTATAATACTGTCATGTGGGTATTCAAAATGTGCGGAATTTCACCCTGAACACGTACATGCAATTATTTTCCCGGTCACTTTTTTCTCTGCGGAAAAGTTGGGAAAACGTTGAAAATCAGAAGAGAACTTTGTTCTTGTGCTTTGTCTTAGATAAGTAATACATCTATAAAACTACTCAAATCGCACATCAAGTTTCCCCGAGTGTCGAGTTATTGAGCAGTTTGTGAGACTGTACGAGACAATATGACTCTCTGACACTCGCTAGACTCACATGGGGGGCGAGCCCAGCACGGAGGGAGGGGGCGGGGCCATCCTGGAGGGTCCAGCCGAGCTGTTCATCTCCCCCACTCCCACCGTCGTCGGCTCCAGTGGGCTCACAACCTCCGTCAACGTCTGCACGCTCTGTACTGTCGGCACTGTCTGGACTGAAACTGTTCCCTCGTCTTCCGGCTTTTTCGTCTCGTCTTTCACCTGAACTTTTCGCTGTTTCGCTCCGTTTTCAACCTGTAAAATATAACATGTTTCATGCATCACCATATGATACACTAAACTAAGTAAAAGAGTAAGTTCGGTAAGTGGGCCTTTTTTACTAGACATGGGAGCTCAGAGGAAGGCCGCTGGCCTCGCAAGTCCACCGTGGTCGTACGTTCGATCCCAGGTGACAGCTATGATACTTTTTCATGAGCGGTCACCACTGGCTTACCCAAGTGACTAATGCCCATATGGTCCCTTAGATTACGGTGACTTTAGATCGCCGTACAGGCCTATGGTGACAGGCAGCTGAGGTTAAAAAAATATAAATAAATTGTTTAGTGATAAAAGCTGTTATTTACTTTTTTACACATTGGGAAAAAGTAGTGGCGAATACAAGTAACACTAAAGGCCTTGGCTACGAAATGTCATACAGTACGATGGTTAATTGGTTGCATGAAATAAGTGAGGTAGCGCCACGCGGACTGCCGTGAGGGGAGGCAGCAGGTATACCTGAATGCACCCCCTCTGAGCGTCCCAGTGCCACTAGCGTTCAAAGTGGCCATTGATTGAACTATCCGTTTTGAACGCAACTGCCACTTGACATGGTAGTCAGCCTTCTGCAGTGTTTCATAGTTGTACATGATTAAAGTATGGTAGTATTTTTTTCAGAGTGAAAGGATTTTTTTACTTTCAAAAGCTTAACAACCTCGTTTGATGTCACCTCTAGTTTTCTTCTATGTAGAATAACTAATGTTTATTGTTCAGAAACTTGCTCAAGGATTATTAGTGAATTTCCTATGGAAAATGAACTACAGTAGAACCTCGCTACAACGACCCTCGATAAGAAAAAAACCTCGATAATGAGTCTGATTTTCTAATCCCCGTAAATCTCCCATAACGCTCAATGTTATAAATACTTCTATAACACGACTCATTTTCAAATAAATACCTCGATAGCACGTCTTTTTGTAATTTTATATTACTGATAAAAAAACCTCTATAGCGCGTCTTTTCAAATAACTGAACCTCTATAGCACGACACCCACCTCAATAATACGCTTCTTTGGGTAAGTGAACCTTTATTACACGACTCTAACCTCAATAGCGCGCCGTTTTGCGTTACGGAACCTTTATAGCACGACTAAACCTTTCTCACGCATAGTACCCACGGTTAGAACGGATGTTTTTAAGTAAACAACAACGTCTTGGGCTCAGGTCTCAACAGGAAAACCCTTTCCCCACCCCCTTCCTAGTCCGGTCTTTCCTTGTCTTATAGTGTACAGTTTTGGTTTTATTACGTAAGTCCAGTTCTGCTAAGTTCAATTTTTTAATTTTTTAACATTACAGTATTTTATTCCGTATTTCACAATAGGTTAAGGTTTACTGAATTTCGAGCTTATTAACTCTATACTGTACTTTAGTGAACTGAGTCTGTTGATTTTTTTCTTACTGTCCCAATAATAAAGAAGTTTGTTTTACTTGTACGTTTGTTCTTTTATTTATGACTGATTTATACAGTAATTTTCTACTTAAAACACAACTTATTAGAAATGTTTCATAAAAAATGTGCTTGGTATAGCAAAAAGTCTGTGACCTCGATAACACGTCTTGTTGTGAAAACCACCTTGATAGCACGACCCTCAATTACAAGTGCACCTCGATAAGAAGACTATTTTAGAGATCCCCTTGAGAGTCGTGTTATCGAGGTTCTACTGTATTAGCATGACCCGCACGGTGAAACTTAAGCCCGGGACCACGATAGAAGTTCCTAATGTGACCCCCTGAACACGTTTTGGGAGTTCGTTCAAAATGTTATATATATATATGTATATATATATATATATAGACATACATATATAGTAGAAATGTTCTCTCCAGATTCAAATTTTAAAATCTTTATTAATTTTCGTTCATCTGGTGAACCTCATCAGATAAATATAAAAGAAGGTGTATAAATATGTACATAATTGTATAAAAAAACTAAAAAAAAAAAAAAAAAAATACAATATATATATGTGTATGCACTCTAGCGGTTGCATTTTTTGTCCGATTTACTTCAAATTTGGTAGGGACATTCCTTTTTGTAATCAGTTGGACAAGTTCGTTGGGCAAAACAATCGGAAAACTCTAACCCCCCTTTTTGGGGATTTTAAATTTAGAAATTTGAGTTTTTGGGCCCAAAAAGGGTCAGAAAAGCCCCGGATGTGAAATTAACGAATGAAAACCGGTGGGAATTAGTGTGGCGAAACTTTTAAGCCCTCTCTCGTCATTCTAGCATATATATTTACTGAGTTATTAAAGAAAATGTGTATTGACCAAACACAGTACGTTGTCTTATGGAGGTTTTACTTTAGAAAAGCCTGTTATTCATTTGTTGGTGTACTTTTATCATCCCCAACAACCTCACGCCTACTTTAAAGCCTGACTGGACCTTCTCCTAACCTTATAATGCGCAAAATTGTATTCCCAGCATTGCAGGTAAATAGAACCAGGAGCATCAAAACAGCCAAAAAAATCAATATTTTCAGATTTGAATAAAAATTGGAATACTTGTATGTTTTTAACTGATTTTGAGTTTTTATAGTTTTTTATGTGGAAATTCACTTCCCTCACGTCAGCGTGCTGCGTGCGAACTCGTTTATTAGATAGAACTGCCCATCCGCAGCTTGCACGTTGCAACACCTGTTTTGAGTTAGCAGATCTTATCGCTGTAAGATGGTTGACCAATTAACAAGTGAGAACCACCCATTAAATTATGGTTTTAAATTGATTGCTTGTCTGACACATATAGTGGTCAAATTAATATTTGTAACGATGGCTCAGTTATTATTTTGATAAAGTAGGGAGGGAGATATGACAAAAAACACCCTTGAGAAATAATATATAAAGATAGGAGAGAATTGTAAACATCTCTTCATCTAGAGGGTCTAGATCATGTATGGGTGGTGAAACTAGACGGTCAGAACCCCAATGTAAACAGACTGAAATCTGAAGTACTATCAACTCCCGATTATCCGGGGTAATGACCGGTTGGAGGGTCACGGATAACCCAAAACCACGGTTAAAACAAAGGGATTCAATAAATCGAATATTACGATTATAATAAAGGTTTATCAACATTTTTATACTACAATATTGTGTTTTAATGCCATTTAAGATATATTTATATAAATTAAATACTTTTGAAAATCTTTAGATTGTGATAACATCTACAATCAAGATAATAATAGTTAATACTAGCAATGGTTGACAGCAGTAAATACTATCCAAAACGCCGAATGATATTTAACAGGTTAAAATCTCTATACACCGAACTCTCTAAACTACACCGAACAGTATGCTAATTAATTCCACACTGGGGGGAAAACCCAATGAGGGTGAACAGCGACGGGAAGGGTGATTGTTGTGATATTTTTCTATTTTTAGACGTCCGCGTCCGACCGTCCATGCAGTGTCAAGGTCGCTCCCCATCATGAGCCCATGGCTCATTAGCGAAATGACAGACTCTCAGATTATGTTGTGTTTACTAAATTGTTTGTATTGTATTTATTCTGATAAACAAAGTAAATTAAATACGATTCTGGAGATAATTTAGCAAAATAAATTGTTATTATTGCTCTATTTATGTTTAGAAGGGGATAAATAAAAATAACCTTTCGTGACCCCGGTTAAACTGCAACCCGATTAACCCGCTCCCGGATAATCGGGAGTTGACTGTAGTAGTATGTGTTTGAATAGAGATTATACTTAGGTCCCTCGAAATTGCCAATAGTCACTGGGCTATTAGCAAAACTTGACATGGCCTATTTGGTTTAAAATACGCAAGTGTGCACTGCTACCACCTATCTTTAGGCACCGTCCAACAAAAATAAGAGTACAAATAAAGTTTGATACGAAACCATAAATATTATATACACTAGAGTGAGTACAAAATAATTTACTTTCCTACATGAGTGACAAACCTTAAGGTGTATAAGTTCCATGTGTCGCCTCAAGTTGCGCGACTGCCGCAGGGTCACTCCACAAACTGTACATTCAACTGGTAAGTCCGACACCAACTTCTTGCCTGATCCTAAACACAAATGTAACACACTCTTGATATTAACGTTTTATTTCAAGACTAACAGCAATACCTATCCTTCATACCTTAACCCTTTGAGTGCCAGAGTTTTTCGGTCGTCATATCCCTAGAGTGCCAGAGTTTTTAACACAGTATATCCCAAAAGTGCCAGAAAAAAAACATTTTGCAAGGGTTTGCAAAAAAATTAATAACTTTTTTATTTGGTAAGATATTATTATGAAACTTTTTTTGTTTTGTAAGTTTAAAGTTTAGCTATAATATTATGCACATATATAATATTTAAAAAATAAAAAATAAAAAATTTGAATAAATATATGTATGTGGGAAATTTCTTTTAATTTTTTTTATTTGTTTCAGGTAAATAAACATTGTTCAAATATAAGATTTTCACCAAATAACTACTAGATTTATAGAGGACATGTTTCCCAAAATATTTCCTGAAAGTTTCATTAAATTTGGGCTTTAGGCGGACAAGTTATTTCCATAAATGTAAAAAAATATAAAAACGGCAAATTAGTACACAAGACAGTAGCCTAACTTTATTCAAGGGTTTAAGTTTTATTACAATTTTATTTCATAAAGCAGACTAACTAGGCCTCGTATATTTATGGAGTATATGTTTACCTGAACATATCCTGGAAATGTCCTGGAAGAAATAATAAAAAGTAATGGCGTAAGACAAATTTTCTATAACAACGATTCACAAAATCAACATTTTGCAAGGGTTTTGTACATAAAATCAATAACTTTTTTATTTGGTAAGATATTATTATGAAACCTTTTTTGTTTTGTCAGTTTAAAGTTTAGCTATAATATTATGCACATATATAATATCTAAAAAATACAAAATAACAAATTTGAATAGGTACATAATATTATACATGCGGGAATTTTTTTATATTTTTTCAGATAAATAAACATTGTTCAAATATAAGATTTTCACCAAATAACTACTAGATTTATAGAGCTAGAAACTATCCTGGAAATCACCTGTAAGAAATAATAAAAAGTAATGACGTAAGAACAATTTTCTATAACAACGATATATCGTTGCAATGTATTTTTTCGGTAAGACCACCGACGACGATATATCGTTGTGAAGTATTTTTCGGATGTTCCGTGCACAACGATATATCGTTGCGTGGCACTCAAAGGGTTAAGAGATAAGGTTTTATATATATATATACCAAACACCGTACAGCCATATACACACTGATTGGCGACTGAAGGACCGGTACTTAGGATTGGGGTGTACTTGATATTCTGATTTAATTTTCATCCATGCTACTCAGTGGTGAGTTTTGTTTGAGATATTGGCAATAAGTTAAATTCTTCAGAACTTAACAGATAATTATTGAAAAATGGAGGTAATATAAGTGATGGAAATAATTTTGGGAGGAAAATGATTTAGCTCATGTTTGTTTTCAAAAACTCGTGCATAATCAACAGGTGTGCAAGGGATTTGTCAGCCACTCAGAGCTGTGTGCAAAAGTTTGACAGCCTGCAATGGGTTAATGTTACCACTTTTTTCCTTTTACCTTAATTTATTTTCACTAACAGTAACAAATCCTTCACACAATACGTTAAGTTGCACAGAAAACAACATTATCATACTGAAATTTCAATTTGAAATAACTTAGTACACAAAATATAACATTGCCATTTTCATCAGTAGGTCAGTGACAACTAATGTAATTCACGGAAAGTGTGCAAAAGGCCAAGTGGTACAGTAGCGCTCCTTGTGGATCATGAGAGGAAATTAAAATAGAATTGTAACTTGCTACAATTTCTATGATACTACCTCAATATAACAAATTTGTAATAACCCCAGAAAAATTAAATTTACCTCTGTATACCAAATGAGAACCTACATTCTGTTCAGAATTTAGAACCTACAAAGCGAATTTCACCTCCATATATAAACTGTCCACGTATCAGCCCTGGTGTAACAAACATAAACATACATAAATTCCTGATATCAATCTAATCTTAACTTGAATCCTCATTCAGTGCGTCAGTTGCCATAGGATGTGTCTACACAAAATAACCGAGCTGTGCAGTGCTGATGGCGGACAAACAAAAACGGTGTGGGTCAAGCATCGAGATAAAACGTAGATATTCCATACTAAGAACAATGTATCACAGGGTTTTAACAAGGTTAAATTCAATTCAGTTTATAAGAGGTTAATAAATCAGAATGTAAATCTCTATATAGCGAAATTTTAGCTAACCTAACCTCATTTAAATTTCAATATAGAGTACTTAAATTCCATATAAATGTTTTTGGGAGATGAACTCACTAAAACTTTTCAACAGGCTTCTGAACATGACATCTAGTGCACTCCATCAAAACATGGATGGTGATTATTGCAGAGGCTTTTATAAAGCAAATATATCCATGGTGTAGAATGTACCCATATATTCATGAACAAATAGTTACACTTCATATCCTGAATATAGTATACTCCGCCAAATTACTCTATAATTCAAGTCTGAATAAAAGGATGATACAAATTTCAACAATAAGACTATTTGTGCTCTGTTCAATCAAACCTCTGGAAAAACTGACGTGACAAAGTCCCTGGAAAATAAAATATAAAAATGAGTTTGCACGCAGCACGCTGACGCGAGGGAAGTGAATTTCCACATAACAAACTTTTAAAACTCAAAATCAGTGTAAAAACATGCATTAATTCCAATTTTATTGAAATCTGAAAAACATTGATTTTTTGGCTGTTCTGATGCTCCTGGTTTCATTTACCTGCAAATAGGAATACAATTTTGCGCATTACAAGGTTATGAGAAGGTCCAGTCAAGCTTGAAAGTAGGCACGAGGTTGCTGGGGCGATACAAATACACCAACAAATGAATAACATGCTTTTCTAATGTAAAAACCCCATAAGGCAACGTACTGTGTTTAGCCGATATAATTTTCTTTAATAACTCTGTAAATATTTATGCTAGAATGACGAGAGAGGGCTTAAACTTTCACTTCACTAATTTCCATCTTAATACATGCATTAATTTTACGTCCAGGGATTTTCTGACCCTTTTTGGGCCCAAAAACTCAAAATTTGAAAGATTAATCCTCAAAAAAGGGAGTTAAGAGTTTTGTGATTGTTTTGCCCAACGAACTTATCCAACTGATTATAGAAAGGAACGTCCCTACCAAATTTGAAGTAAATCGGACAAAAAATGTGACCGCTAGAGTGCAAACACACACATATATATATATAAAATTTTGAACGAACTCCCAAAACGTGTTCAGGGGGTCAAGTTAGGAACTTCTATGGTGGCCCTGGGCTTAAGTTTCACCGTGCGGGTCATGCTAATAGTTCACTTTCCATAGGAAATTCACTAATAAAGCTCTTAAAATCAGGGCAGTCACGGTTATTTTAAGCAATGTTTACACGTGGTTTGCTATGGAAGATTGAGTAGTTGATGTCTGTACTGGCTTTTGCAAGTACGAAGATGAACAACAATTATTACACAGCATTTCTAAAAAGTACCAGTTTCACTCATCCACCTTCAAACTGTATCGGATTCGCTCATTCATCTGTGGTCCCACTAAAAGTGGTTAGGTTTATTGTACGACATTTCTTACAGTAAAATTATGAACCAATTTTGCAAATTTGTAACTAGTTGTTTGGTTAATTTAAACCCGACAGCAGTTCACCTTCGTATTAACAGAGTTTTTCCTTATCCGAGGTAGTCTCGGTCCCAATTAACTCTTCAGATAATCGAGATTCTACTACAATTCCTCAAATTTTGAATACTGTTCTAATAGACACACTAAGAAAATAACATTATTACCAATACCTTCAAGATAAACCTTTCTTGAAACGTGATAGTTTTTTTTTACTTTTTACTGGTACTGAATTTAAATTCAAATCTGGTATTTTTTCAAAATACCAGATTATCTCAGGTGATAATGCTATTATGTAATAAATTAAAATGTTGTAAAATTTGTTGTTTGTGTCACCTCTGAAATTGACTACAGCATTTTTTTATAGTAGGTAGGTAAATGGATAAATAACTGTGATAAATGCTGAATACATTATTTATTAAGTAACCATTTTACAGTGCTATAATTCTAAATACATTTCATAATAAATAATTTCATAAGTACAAAAACCATTTATGTATAGGCCTACATAAATAGTCTACATTTTCAACAAATAAAAAATAAATATCTTAACTATATACAGTTTTATACAAGTAATAAACATGAAATAAAAACATATATCTCTAGTTTTGTTTACTTATATTTATTATTTTAAACACCCCAATGAAAAAAGTTCACTACTATATATATATTAGTGATCCAATATCTCATTTTCTGCAAGATGAATGGCGCAGTTCTTATATCTGTCTTTTATTTATGAAATATTACAATGTCTAATATTCATCTAAACTACAACTGGGGTAATCATTAATGATGCTTTATTACATAAGGTCAATGATTGTGTAAAAACATCACTTTCCGTTTTCCCATATGAAATGCTTGTTAATTGTGCTTAACACATTAAATGAAAGAGACCTACAGAATGCATGGAAGGGCTTTAAAATTACATGGAGCACGATGTATACATTTACAATTTAAAATTCAGAGAATCACACTAGTGACCTCAGTTTTTGAAAACCCGCTATTTAAAAAAAAATTGAAAATATTGTACATTATTCTTTGGGGTCTGTACGTTATTCTTTGGGGTCGATTAGAGAGACAATCTGTTTCATCCTTGGTCAAGTAGTTTGTCTGCAATCTGTTTGAGACACCCTGTATATAAATACCCCCGTCGCAGCAAACCTGCGTACTCAGCGAATTTCCAATGCATATTATATGTATAGTAATACCACATAAAGCTACATACCAAATTTCATCAATATACATTCATAAATAAACGATTTATGACATTTTAATTATTCTCCATAAGAATAACATGGCGGCTGAGTATGCAGGTTTGCTGAAGCAAGGAACACAAAAAAATGGTGTTTTATACAAATATCAATATAACTCATGTAGGTAAAGCCACATACCAAATTTCATTAATTTATTTTCATAATGAAGGCAGATAACACGTTACTTATTCTCCATAAGAATAACATGGGGCTGAGTACGCAGGTTTGCTGCTACGGGAGCCTTGGGTAAAAAATTGTCTTTTTGAGCAAATATCAATGGTCCACAACCAGATGAAGCCGTATACCAAGTTTCGTCAGTATACGTTCATAAATAAGCGAGATATAAAATTTTTATTTTTCTCCATAAGAATAACATTAGACAACGTACTGTGTTTAGCACTTTCAATATCTCGGTAACCAATTGACGTAGAGAAATGATCAAAATACCAAATTGTGTGTCTTTTTAAGCTGAATCCAATGGGGAAAAATAAAATTTGACTATTTCCAAAATTATATGTAAAAAATTCGAAAAACCCATTTTTGGGGTACAAAACCCCCCCAAAATACCCCTTCGGATGGAGCGATGTGTCTGGTTTTCGAACTTAAAGTCATAAATGTTGCTTTACACGTTTATACCAAATTTCATCAAAATCGGATAATTTTTACGAGAGTTATCGTGCTCACGGACACATATATATATATATATATATATAGATATATATATATATATATATATATATATATATATATATATATATATATATATATACAGTTTCGAACGAATGGTGTTTTTGGGGTCTGGGGACCTCAAAACGAAAAGTTATCATGGTCCCGGGCCTAGGTCTTACCATGCCGACTACGGTAATAGCTTCTTCCCTATAGGGGAAATTCGCTAAAATACCCCCCGTCGCAGCTAACCTGCGTACTCAGCGAATTTCCAATGCATTGATATGTTTCTCACTAGTACATAAAGCCACTCACCAAGTTTGACAAAAATACATTCATAAATAAGTGATTTATTACATTTTATTTATTCCCCATAAGAATAACATTAGGACTGAGTACGCAGGTTTGCTGCAACGAGGAAGATAAGAAATGAGTTTTTATGCAATTATCAATATAACTGAACCAGGTGAAGCTACTTACCATGTTTTATTAATTTATGTTCATAATTAAGGGAGATATAAAACGTTACTTATTCTCCATAAGAATAACATTAGGGCTGAGTATGCAGGTTAGCTGCTACGGGGACAATCAACAAAACATTTATTTTTTGTGCAATTATCAATATACCAGTACAACATTAAGCCATATACCAAATTTCATCAATATACATTCATAAATAATCAAGATATCAAATTTTATTTATTCTCCATAAGGATAACATTGGACAACGTACTGTGTTTAGCACTTTGAATATCTCTGCAACGGTTTGACGTAGAATCACAATTTAAACACCAAAATGATTGTTTTGTGGAGCTGAAGTGATTGGTAAAAGAAAATGTAAAGTTTAAAGTAAAATTAACTGAGGAAAAGCCAAAAACCTTTTTCCCATAAGATTAACATGGGAGATTTTATGAGCATGTTTTTTGGATTTTTTCCGCAACCACTTAACCTAGGTTAATAATTCAAAATACCATATTATTTGTTTTTTTAAGCTCTATAACATGGTCTAAACCTAAATTAAGTGTTTTAAAAATTTTAGGGTAAAAAATGCAAAAAACTGATTTTTGGAAAATTTAAAACCCCCATAAACCCCCCTTCCCATAGTCCGATTTTTCTGGTTTTCGAACTTAAAGTCATAAATGTCAGTTTACACATTTGAGCCAAATTTCATCGAAATCGGACGTTTTTTACTCAAGTTATCGCATTCACGGACACATATATAGATATATATATATATATATATATAGATATATATATATATAGATATATATATATATATATATATAGATATATATATACATATATATAAATTTGAACGAATAGTGTTTTGGATATCTGGGGACCTCAAAACAAAAAGTTATCATGGTCTCGGGCTTAAGTCTTACCATGAGACCTACGGTAATAGCTTCTTCCCTATAGGGGAAATTCGCTAAAATTGAAAATATTGTACATTATTCTTTGGGGTCTGTACGTTATTCTTTGGAGTCGATTAGAGAGACAACCTGTTTCATCCTTGGTCAAGTAGTTTGCAATCTGAATCTGTTTGAGACACCCTGTATATAAGTACCCCCGTAGCAGCAAACCTGCGTACTCAGCGAATTTCCAATGCATATTATATGTATAGTAATACCACATAAAGCTACATACCAAGTTTCATCAATATACATTCATAAATAAACGATTTATGACATTTTAATTATTCTCCATAAGAATAACATGGCGGCTGAGTATGCAGGTTTGCTGAAGCAAGGAGCACAACAAATGGGGGTTTATAGAAATATCAATATAACTCATGGAGGTAAAGACATATACCAAATTTCATTAATTTATTTTCATAATGAAGGGAGATAACACGTTACTTATTCTCCATAAGAATAACATGGGGCTGAGTACGCAGGTTTGCTGCTACGGGAGCCATTGGTAAAAAATTGTTTTTTTGGGCAAATATCAATGGTCCACAACCAGATGAAGTCGTATACCAAGTTTCGTCAGTATACGTTCATAAATAAGCGAGATATAAAATTTTTATTTTCCTCCATAAGAATAACATTAGACAACGTACTGTGTTTAGCACTTTCAATATCTCGGTAACCAGTTGACGTAGAGAAATGATCAAAATACCAAATTGTTTGTTTTTTTAAGCTCAATCCAATGGTAAAAACTAAAATTTGACTATTTCCAAAATTATATGTAAAAAATTCGAAAAACCCATTTTTGGGGTACAAAACCCCCCCAAAATACCCCTTCGGATAGAGCGATTTGGCTGGTTTTCGAACTTAAAGTCATAAATGTTGCTTTACACCTTTACACCAAATTTCATCAAAATCGGATAATTTTTACGAGAGTTATCGTGCTCACGGACACATATATATATACAGTTTCGAACGAATGGTGTTTTTGGGGTCTGGGGACCTCAAAACGAAAAGTTATCATGGTCCCGGGCCTAGGTCTTACCATGCTGACTACGGTAATAGCTTCTTCCCTATAGGGGAAATTCGCTAAAAAGGTAAAATGAACCAGAAAGTTACAGGCCAGTCTCCCTTTTACCTTCGTTCTCCAAAATATGTAAAAAATTATAAATAATGAAATACTATTTACATTTTTAGAATAAAATTAATTATTAGATAAAGGGCAACAAGGTTACAGGAAAGACAACTAGTATTGCAACTTTAGATTATGCTGAACAAATATTTGAAGATATTAGTAATAAAAAGAGCTGATTGGAGTAGTTATAGATTTGTCAAGTGCTTTTGTCAGCACACAGTAAACTAACTAATTAATGTTATAACCCATTTAGGAATTCAAGAAAAGAATTAAAATAGTGTGTTGGGATCTATGCAATTGGCTAATTTGGCAATGGGGCAACTATGATGAATGAAAACCTTGTTAGCCAATGAAAACGTTCGGTTTCGTTAAATTCAAACGCTATTAGCCAGTGGCAAATTCATTCAATGTCTACTCAGACTAGCACAACGTAAAATATGTATTATAAAACAACAAATTTAAAGTAACTTTTCTAGACTAACTATTATTAAATACCCCCGTTGCAGCAAACCTGCATACTCAGCGAATTTCCAATGGAGATATAAATTTCTTAATACTACATAAAGCCACTTACCAAGTTTCATAAAAATATATTCACAAATAAGCGATATATACAATTTTAATTATTCTCCATAAGAATAACATGGGGCTGAGTACGCAGGTTTGCTGCTACGGGAGCCATTGGTAAAAAATTGTTTTTTTGGGCAAATATCAATGGTCCACAACCAGATGAAGTCGTATACCAAGTTTCGTCAGTATACGTTCATAAATAAGCGAGATATAAAATTTTTATTTTCCTCCATAAGAATAACATTAGACAACGTACTGTGTTTAGCACTTTCAATATCTCGGTAACCAGTTGACGTAGAGAAATGATCAAAATACCAAATTGTTTGTTTTTTTAAGCTCAATCCAATGGTAAAAACTAAAATTTGACTATTTCCAAAATTATATGTAAAAAATTCGAAAAACCCATTTTTGGGGTACAAAACCCCCCCAAAATACCCTTTCGGATAGAGCGATTTGGCTGGTTTTCGAACTTAAAGTCATAAATGTTGCTTTACACCTTTACACCAAATTTCATCAAAATCGGATAATTTTTACGAGAGTTATCGTGCTCACGGACACATATATATATATATACAGTTTCGAACGAATGGTGTTTTTGGGGTCTGGGGACCTCAAAACGAAAAGTTATCATGGTCCCGGGCCTAGGTCTTACCATGCTGACTACGGTAATAGCTTCTTCCCTATAGGGGAAATTCGCTAAAAAGGTAAAATGAACCAGAAAGTTACAGGCCAGTCTCCCTTTTACCTTCGTTCTCCAAAATATGTAAAAAATTATAAATAATGAAATACTATTTACATTTTTAGAATAAAATTAATTATTAGATAAAGGGCAACAAGGTTACAGGAAAGACAACTAGTATTGCAACTTTAGATTATGCTGAACAAATATTTGAAGATATTAGTAATAAAAAGAGCTGATTGGAGTAGTTATAGATTTGTCAAGTGCTTTTGTCAGCACACAGTAAACTAACTAATTAATGTTATAACCCATTTAGGAATTCAAAAAAAGAATTAAAATAGTGTGTTGGGATCTATGCAATTGGCTAATTTGGCAATGGGGCAACTATGATGAATGAAAACCTTGTTAGCCAATGAAAACGTTCGGTTTCGTTAAATTCAAACGCTATTAGCCAGTGGCAAATTCATTCAATGTCTACTCAGACTAGCACAACGTAAAATATGTATTATAAAACAACAAATTTAAAGTAACTTTTCTAGACTAACTATTATTAAATACCCCCGTTGCAGCAAACCTGCATACTCAGCGAATTTCCAATGGAGATATAAATTTCTTAATACTACATAAAGCCACTTACCAAGTTTCATAAAAATATATTCACAAATAAGCGATATATACAATTTTAATTATTCTCCATAAGAATAACATTGTGGCTGAGTACGCAGGTTTGCTGCAACAAGGAACACAAAAAATGGGTTTTTAAGCTAATATCAATATAACTCAACTAGGTGAAGTCGTATACCAGTTTTTATTCATTTATGTTCATAATTCAGGGAGACAGAGCATTTAATTATTATCTATAAGAATAACATGGGGGCTGAGTACGCAGGTTTGCTGCTACGGGAGAATTATGCAAAAACAATTTTTTGGAGCAAATATCAATAGACCTCAACGAGATGAAGCTGTATACCAAGTTTCGTCAGTATACGTTCATAAATAAGCGAGATAAAAAATTTTCTTTTCCTCCATAAGAATAACATTAGACAACGTACTGTGTTTAGCACTTTCAATATCTCGGTAACCAATTGAAGTAGAGGAATGATCGAAATACCAAATTGTGTGTTTTTTTAAGCTGAATCGAATGGTCAAAACTAACATTTGACTTTTTCAAAAATTATATGTAAAAAATTCAAAAAACCCATTTTTGGGGTAAAAAACCCCCCCAAAATACCCCTTCGGATAGGTCGATCTGCCTGGTTTTCGAACTTAAAGTCATAAATGCTGCTTTACATGTTTATACCAAATTTCGTCAAAATCGGATAATTTTTACGAGAGTTATCGTGCTCACGGACACACATATATATATATATATATATATATATATATATATACAGTATCGAACGAATGGTGTTTTTGGGGTCTAGGGACCTCAAAACGAAAAGTTATCATGGTCCCGGGCCTAGGTCTTACCATGCCGACTACGGTAATAGCTTCTTCCCTATAGGGGAAATTTGCTAAAAGTTGTCACGTAAAATCAATTTACAACATAATATAATTACTCGTCCTCATAACGATGTATAAAATAGGTTATATTTGTTATTACAATTTTATTATTATTATTTAAACTTTTTAATTATCTTAATGTTTGTTCTACCGTAGTGTTCGTTCAATGCACAATCGTTTTAAAATAATAAAATAAACCTCCTCTTGCCGAACTAGTTACAAGATATTTGTCCCCACTATTAATGTTAACATCACAGAACTGAGTGTCAAAATGGGATACAAATGGGAAGGTAGTAAAGCCTCGGCTGACAAGTGCTTCAGCGAGCTAACAGTTGATTGGCTATGATCGTTGCAGTAAACTCGCGTTTGATTTTGACTCGGCCAGAGACTACCGTTGCCCCATTGCTGAATTGACCCCGTTGTATTTGACAAATCATTTACTAAATGTTGAATTGAAATACAATAAAACAGGGATTACAAATTTCTTGTGTCACCATTGGATTAAATAAATAAACCAAAACCTAACTAGTTTTTAGTATACCCGTATATGATTAATAAACAAAATAATAACATTGCTTATTTGTTTTTTTATGATTTTAGCGAATTTCCCCTATAGGGAAGAAGCTATTACCGTAGGTCTCATGGTAAGACTTAAGCCCGAGACCATGATAACTTTTCGTTTTGAGGTCCCCAGATACCAAAACCACCATTCGTTCACATTTTTATATATGTATATATATATATATATATATATATTTATATATATATATATTTATATATATATATGTGTCCGTAAGCACGATAACTCTCGTAAAAGAGGTCCGATCTTAATGAAATTTGGTACAAACGTGTAAAGTACCATTTATTTGAACGAGTTCGAAAACCAGACAAATCGCACCATCCGAAGGGGGGTTTTGGGGGGGTTTTGTACCCCAAAAATGGGTTTTTTGGAGTTTTCACATGTAATAATCATTTAAATCAAATTTTAATTGATACCATTGGATTCAGCTTAAAAAAACAAACAATTTGGTATTTTGATCATTGCTCTACGTCAATTGGTTACTGAGATATTGAAAGTGCTAAACACAGTACGTTGTCCAATGTTATTCTTATGGAGAAAAAGAAAAATTTTATATCTCGGTTGTTTATGAACATAAACTGACGAAACTTGGTATATCGCTTCATCTGGTTGTGGTTTGTTGTTGTTTAAACAAAAAACTACTTTTTCGTCTATGGTTCCCGTAGCAGCAAACCTAGGTATTCGGTCCCCATATTATTCTTATGGAGAATAATAAATATGTTATATATCGCTTATTTATGAATGTATATGGATGAAACTTGGTATGTGACTTCACTTAGATGAGTTCTATTGATATTTGCATAAAAACCCATTATTTTGTGTTCCTTGTTGCAGCAAACCTGCGTACTCATCCCTAATGTTATTCTAATGAGAATAATGAATATTTTAAATATGGCTTATTTATGAATATATTTCTTATGAATTCTGGTAAGAGGCATAATGTGTTATTAAGACATATATATTCATTGGAAATTCGCTGAGTACGCAGGTTTGCTGCGACGGGGGTATTATATTTTTTACAGAAAAATATTTTAACAGTGTTATTTTTAGGGGTGGGCGAGTACTCGAGTTTTGAGTATTTGTTTGAATACTAAAGACTACTCGAAGGCCGAATCGAGTAGTAAAAATACTCTAAACTATCGAGTCGAGTAGTTGACTTCTCCCGCCGTTTACTCCAGATAGTTGAAAATAGCGTAGATACCCCGCCGTTTACCCACGTTTACGGCGCTAACCAATGTTTAACAAAATAAGTGGCTGAAATCAAGAAAAATAAGCTTAAAAACTATATTTAGCTCGTATGAGACATTGACAGGTGGCTTATTTATGGATACCTGTGAGTTAAGATAAGTAAGAGAGGGGCACACAGGGAGTGTTTGGGTCGGGGTCAAAAAATCACTTTCTTGTTAAAATGATCTGGTTTTGATAAACCAACCCAAAATCTTTGTATGGATATACATTTGTAATAGGCCTACTTGCCTTTTGTTTGTTACGGTTGTTGTAAACAGTATAGCCTATATGTATATATATTTTTCATTTAAATCATTTTTCATCCATCGTAAAATAAAGGTTAAAATAATATAAATAATAACATTAATAATTCAATACCCCCGTAGCAGCAAACCTGCATACTCAGCAAATTTCCAATGCATATTAATTTATCTTAATACCACATAAAGCCACATACCAAGTTTCATCAATATACATTCATAAATAAACTATTTATGACATTTTAATTATTCTCCATAAGAATAACATGGCGGCTGAGTATGCAGGTTTGCTGAAATAAGGAACACTAAAAATGGGCTTTTATACAAATATCATTATAACTCAACTAGGTAAAGCCAAATACCAAGTTCTATTAATTTATGTTCATAATTAAATGAGATAACACGTTAATTAGTCTCCATAAGAATAACATGGGGCTGAGTATGCAGGTTTGCTGCTACGGGAACTATCGGGCAAAAAATGGATTTTTGTGCAAATATCAATAGACCACCATGAAATGAAGCAATATACCAAGTTTCGTCAGGATAAGTTGATAAATAAGCGAGATATGCAATTTGTCTTATCCTCCATAAGAATAACATTGGACAACGTACTGTGTTTAGCACTTTCAATATCTCAGTAACCAATTGACGTAGAGCAATGATTAAAACATCAAATTGTGCGTATTTTTAAGCTGATTCCAATGGGAAAAAATAAAATTTTACTTTTTCAAAAATTGCATGTAAAAAACTCAAAAATAACCATTTTTGGGGTACAAAACCCCCCCAAAATACCCTTTCGGATAAGTCGATCCATCTGGTTTTCGAACTTAAAGTCATAAATGCTGCTTTACACGTTTGTACCAAATTTCATCAAAATCGGACCTTTTTTACGAGAGTTATTGCACCCACGGACACATATATATATATATATATATATATATATATATATATATATATATACAGTTTTGAACGAATGGTGTTTTTGGGGTCTGGGGACCTCAAAACGAAAAGTTATCATGGTCCCGGGCCTAGGTCTTACCATACCGACTACGGTAATAGCTTCTTCCCTATAGGGGAAATTCGCTAATAAAATATTATTTTTATAATTAAAGTTTAATAAGTAAAAAACATAAATTAGTTTTTTTAATCTTTAAAGAACTACTAAATTCGACTCGATACTCGAGTAGTTTGGTTCAATACTCGACTCGAGTCGATTTAAAAAAGACTACTCGCCCACCCCTGTTATTTTATTACAGTTTTCAACCTAACATATCAGCACCTTTTCTATATATTACTTCTATATAGTAGACTACAGTATAACACCAAACAACACAAGCCTACCAGTGTTGTGTTCTCAAACAGATTTTAAAATTGAGTAAACCTAAACCACACACACTTTGTAGATATGCACTACTAGGTTTTCTTAACTTTGTCTGTTCTGGGATGGCGCAAAAGGTGGAAAGTGTAACTGGATTCCCAGTACTATTCGCTATTGTAAGACTAATCTTTTAATAAAAAAAATTCTACAACACAAAATCCATCACTAATTAATAAGCGAAGGATTTTCGTTATGTTAGTCAACTATATACAGTAATATTGTAATTCATCATTCATATTTTTTAGGAGTCTGTGTTGTCATGTTGAGTTTAATCCATGATATTTATTCTGAAAAGAGTTTGTACGGTTTCTCATCTCACTTAGGCAGATGCTGGAATGGTTCGCAAAAAAGGGCCTTACCCTGCCAGGAAGGGAAAGAAAAGACTCAGGCCTGATTTACCTGGTTAAAAGATTCCTCTATAAATGAACTAGGTAATTTGTTGGAAACGCCAATACATTTTTAATCTTTGTAACGGAATAAATATTACTGATAAAAGTAGCCTAAGCATATTTTTTGTAATTTCATGTAAATAAACAATGATTATGAGAATATCCTGTAGCAAAATTGTCAACCTTCATTCGGGAACTAAATATCGGTTACTGCACAAAACTTATATTTTTTCCACATGAACCTCCTTAGCTACGGTTTAACATTCTCCAGCTGGCTATACTCCAGCTCGTTTTCTTCCTGCCCCTGACTCGGCGCACTGACCCCCTGGCCGAACTGTCCCGCGTAACCCATCTCCCCGCACCTCACTCCCTGCCCCGGCACCGGCATGGCGGTCGGCGCGTACTGTGGCGAGATGCGACCCCTCTCGTCCTGGTCCTGCGCCGTCGACACCTGGCACTCTAGGTAGTCCACGTGGTCCGGCGTCGGTCGGCTGGCGCACGCCGTCAGCAGGTGTCTCCGCAGGTTGCGCGCCTGACGGATCAGCAGCCCGCACAGTGGACAGCTCCTGGGCTGCTCGGACGCACACCGCGACTTCCCCTCGGAGGGTGGGGCTAAACAAACAACACTTGTCACTCCCCACCCCCAACACTGCACTGCACTGCACTTCACTGGTCACAGTGTGTCCTAACCACGTTGTTTGATAGCCCAACATACTCAATTTACCAATGATATAAAACATTTATCCAAGTGTCTTATAGTTGCCCAACGGTAGAATAAGCCTCTTCTCATACTGCTGGCAGGAGGAAACTGATAAGACTTTGGATATAAAATGATTTTTAAAACTACACTAAAGTGGACGCTCTTTTAATTGGCATGTTCGGGACTACGGCCATGCCGGATAATAGAACATACATAGATTTTAAAGGGAATACTGAAGATTTAACTCCGTACTGTACTCAAATGAACTAAAAAAATATTTTACATGATAGATTGTGAAGAAAAACACAGAGTACAAAACACTGCAAAGTTTAAACACTGTAAATGGTGTGCACAGTCCAGTGCACTAGAGGCTAATGTCGGTGGGGGCCTGTGAGCGCACAAACATAACCAGAAAAAGCCAATCGTGAGTGGCTTGGCTTATGCCGGTTAGTAGAACGTGCAGGTTTTTAGAATGCCGGATAAAAAAGCGTCTACTTTATTAAAAGATTCAAACTTAAATACAATGTAAGAATCAAAACATTTAACACTAACAATTTAAATTATACTCTTAAATAGTAAAACTTTGATTAACCGTCACTGTCGAAACCGGGACTGTGACGGATAATAGAAATGTTACTAATGAAACTCGAGATCACTAGCCATGCTGCTGCGGAGTGGGGAGTTCAGTCGCTCCCCAGCATAGTACAGTAGTTAGACGCTTCCGTTTGGCGGCACTGGCAGGAATACCAGTGCTTAGTTAAAATTACGTAAAAGATTTTCAAAATGCAAATTTTTTACAATGAAGGGCAGCAGAGAGTGATGGTTAAAAGAGTGTCGGTTAATTGAAGTTTTAATTCAAAGTTATAAAGGTTAAAAACAAGTAAATTACATAAAATGTAAATGTTTTGTTATTTTTTTTTACACTTAAAAAATGTATAAAAATAGTACCTATTAGTAATGAAGAGTGTTTCCTTACTCTTCATCTGAAGAAGTCTCCAATGGAGATTTAGTGTGTAACTATATATCTTTCTTGTAGCTGTGTTCATCTGAACCTGTTGCTTCAGATGAGCAGCTGTGTTTCAGTCTCAGGATCCAGAATCCCGGAATTAACGGGATTGTAAAAACTATCATTTTTCAACTCTTGCTGTTTAGTCCATATTAATTTATAGTTTTTAATTAGTTTCTTACATATAATTATAATTGTTTTATTAAAATAACCTCAACTGCCCGACGCCTTAGGCCAATAGGCTTGTGCGGCGATCCAATTACAGCAAGGAACCTTAATGGCAAATAGTCACATGGGCAAGCCAGTGGTGACAGCTCGTGAAAAAGTCTCATATCAGTCAGCTGGGATCAAACTAGGCTTGATCAAGGCTGACTTGCAAGGCCAGCGCTCTACTTTTGAGCTACCACGTCCGGTAATTACTTTACACTTGGTTTACTAATGTTTTTTGTAGGGGTGTGCGAGTACTCGAAACTTTGAGTTTTCGGCCGAGTATTTTAATACTCGAACTCGACTCGAAACTTTGAAAACTACTCGAAAGTTCGAGCGAGTATTTCCCGCCGATTTTCGGACGATCGCGATCGGCCAAAACGCGAAGTAACGGCCGCAAAAGACAATCGCATCACGTAAAATCGGCTGAAAATGACAACCGCGAACGATTGCGACCGGCCAAAACGCGTAGTAACGGCCGCAAAAGGCGATCACATCACGTAAAATCGGCCGAAAATGACGACCGCGAACAATTGCGACCAGCCAAAACGCGTAGTAACGGCCGCAAAGGCATCGTTTCACGTAAAATCGGCCAAAAATGATGACCGCAAACGATTGCGACCGGCCAAAACGCGTAGTAACGACCGCAAAAGGCCATCGCATTGCGTAAAATCGGCTGAAAATGACGATCGGAGCGCGTGATTTCGGCCGTAACTAACGATTTCGTTATTTAATATTGATTGTAAGCGATGTCTGGACCAGGGGAAATTGGCAAAATGACAACCGGGCCCTGTTTTATCGGCTGAAAATTAATGTCATACCGTGTTTTGTTTGTCAGTTTGATTATACTGGCCAAAACTTTGTATTGCTACTCATATATTAGTTAGAAACCATGTTTAGATTATCAAATCTAGGATGGTATCCAAATCCCATTACACTATTTTAAACTACCAAATGATGGCAACTACTCGCTCGAAAATACTCGAAACTCGAAAATAATTGGCACTACTCGACTCTACTCGATTTAAAAAATCACTACTCGCACACCCCTAGTTTTTTGTAAAGAGAATGTGACCATCAATGATTCATTTTTGTCTATTGTAGATTTATGATGATTGTGTGTGTACGTAAGTGACTGGCGTGGCACGGTGAGGTCCGACGCACTGCTGTGCCATGCCCCCTTATTACAAGATATTTTGGAGCATTGCACTCGAGCATAAGATTTTCGTTTGGTTACACACTCCATGATAATATTATAAATCTTTATTTTGTCTTTCCCCAATCAGCTTCATTGTTTACTTTAAAATGCTCTCATTATAAATCATCAATTCTAAATTTTAACATACTTATTTTCCATTGCTCATTGAGTCAACAACATGGAGTTTGATTCAATGGTTTTTTTCATGTAGGTAGTTGCAATTTTTTCTTATTCTTTTTAAATTTAGTAATTTGAATTAAGTTTTCGAGTTTTGTAATGATGGGTAACTTTGTTTTTACCTAACACAAAAAAAAAAAAAAAAAAAAAACTTTGCACATCAGTTTGGCCCAACTACCTTACGTCTATGAATGCTAAACATGCATGGTGCAAAGTTCGTACAGCAGTAGGCCTATATAGTGTTTCAAAAACATGTTATGAGTGACTATAAAAGTTTAGTTAGGCTATGTAAGACTGAATTTCTATAATCGCCAGACCAGGAATCCCGGAATAGTCCTAAAGCAGTCCCAAAATCCCAGGACTGTAAATCAGGTACCGGATTCAAACCCCTAATCCCATCTTTCCCAATGAAGTTCCCTTCCTTTCGTTATCACTAACATACTATTCATAACCAACTTTCTAACATTCTAATGAGTTATAACATATATATACATTTTTTGTTGTTGCTTTCCTTGTTGCTTTCCATGCAATCTGAAGCATCGATTTTGCAGGCGCTGGTGTCCCGATCGATATTTATGCGATATTAGTAGCTTCAGATTATCCGGATTTTTCGCTGTCTGGATCTATGTTTCGCCATTTGATTTCCGGATTATCCGAGGTTTACTGTAAGTTACTGTTTGTAACGTTCACAAATGCTTATGTACAACTAAGTACTTATGACTAGGGATGAGTCGATTCTCGATACCACCAATTCTTGGACATTGGTATCGGTATCGAGATTCATTCGTTCAATGTCGATACTGATACCATCGATACCCCCGCCGATAACCCACGCTACGAAGTGCACGGGAAGCGATGCTCCCGCCGCTTACCCACGCTCCAAAAGGCACGGGGAGTGTTTGGGTCTTAACCAAGTTTTTTCCCATTATGAATTTATAATAAATAGTTTTATTTTTCTATATTACCATAGCAGACTAGTGAAATTAACTTTAAATTATGTAAAAAAAATGCATTAAACAATTTGTTTGATAATTAACTACAAAATACTACAAAATAATTTTAAATGGTAACGTACATTTGTAACGGTTTTTAACAATAGTTTTAACAACTATAGGTTCTGAAAAATCGTAGGTATCGATGGTATCGGTATCGAGAATCCACCAGAATAGATTTTTCTGGTATCGATATCGAGAATCAATAAATTTTGGTATCGACTCATCCCTACTTATGACATATAATGAATGTTCGCCGCAGCCCACCTGGATCTCCGTTACAGTGCTGCTCCTCCATCTCATCCTTCATCGAGTCATCCCCCGAGGCTGACAGAGGGTCCTGCATCGCCGAGGCTGACAGAGGGTCCTGCATCGCCGAGGCTTCCATCGTCTGAGACTCCACCGCAACTCCGCAGCTCCCGCCCACACCCACATTCTGTTGGCAGTGGAGGCAAACTCTGATTGGATGGTTTTGGAAAAAGAAATGCTTCTGTAAGTTAGTTTTATTTTCATCTCAGCTCCGGACAATATCTATGATTCCCCTAGATGTGGAACAACTTGCTAAATGAGGTTAGAAAGTTATTTCCAACATTTGAAGGAAATCGTTGTACCCGTTTTGAGTTCAGAGTTGCAACCAAGTCAGCAAACCTTATTCATAATAGGGTATAATAGAGCATTTGCAATACGATGTACTAGTGGCTTGAAGGGGCCACAGCCCCTAAACCTTTCTCTGTATACAGTAGACACTTAATCACATGGTTTAATGAAAACGAAGCAGATGTTTTTAAATTCCCATACTTTTCTTATGGGGGGTGTTTTACATTATTTCTCGTTTGCTGGTAAGATTCTAGAAATACGTTATTTTTCCCGAGTCCCTGGGATTAAGACCTTTAATCTGAGCCATCTCCCATCATCCTGCAATTTACCAAACTCTCACAAATTTGACTTAAAAATTTCGCTTACAGAATTATATGGAAAGATACGATGTAAGACAGCAATACGCAATTGCTCGCCCAGTATCTAAGAAAGGCCTCAACTCAGGATTTTCTTTTCTATTTTCAGACTCGTTTTTATTTTCAGAGGAAGCTTACGCATGTTTAAATGTGATAAGAAACGACAATCGTTCATGTTTAATTTGCATTTTTGTTAAAATCGATGAATGCAATAATCTTTCAAATAGGCCTACATACAAATTACTTATTAGTTTTAACCCATTGGCATAGACTTACGAGCTGGTCCCATTCCTTGCTTGTAATTTTTTAACCTACGAATTGGAATATAAAATTGGTTTTTAATTGGATTAGTGGCGTATTTTAACTAGGCCTAAAACATTGTTTTCTTTCAGTTTAAAGTCACATTGGCACACACACAGTAGACACAAGAAAAAAGTAGCAAAATCAGTGTTGAACATTTGCAACTCACAAAGAATTAACCGATCCCGTCAACTTCCAAACAAGCCTGCCAGCCTGCCACCATTTACTTTACTTGGGCCCTCCTACCAACGTTGCCACAGACCGGTTAACTCATTGAGTTGCACGACTGACCAGTTTTGGTCGTGTGGGGGAATCGAACCCACGAAGTTCGTACACCTGGCCAAGGTGTTTTCACGACTTAGCTAACTCAGCTACTACAACCAGTGGGCCTAGCGGCGAAATTTATAATCAGTCCGTGCCCCTGGAGGAGAGATCTGTGCTATAGTTGCCTGCAGCCATTAGTTACAGATTTTTATACTAGATCGCAGCACCAATCAAATCCCGTTATCAGCCAGTGCGAATAGAATAGAATTACTACCTTAATGGGTTAAGGAAATCACCTGGTTTTAGTTTGAATCGTAATGGTTACAGTGACTTGTTAATTATTATTCATTTTCAGCCCGTATCTTTTATTTTTCACTGTATTTTGCATTTTACAACTTGCTGTAGTTATTAAACGGAATTAAAAATGTGTACCTATTATTTTATATTGGGATTAATGTAGGGTGAACGTATCTGAATGTGTACAGTAGACGCTCAATAATCGATCACTTTCGGGACTTTGGCAGTAATGGATTACCGAAAATGTCCGATTATTGAGCGCCGTCTAAAAATAGCTGTTATTGCGAGAAAAACAGAAGTACTGCTAAAAACAGAGAGTCAATCATTGGTTAGAAAGCCATTATTCCATGTTTTATTGTGCTTTCTCTGATTTTGGCAGTGATGGAAAATGTTCAAAACAAAACAACATTTCAACCAGAAAATAGATTTGCAGTATTTATTTTAATACATAATACATACATCGGCAGTTACTTCTGCCAATTACCTGCAAACTCTACCGATCATGCCCGAAATCTGCCAAACGCGCCCGAAAGGCTTATACAATTTACAGCAAATTCTTTTAGAACCCTTAGACCGATACCGGATTGTTGAAAGTGCTGGACCATCGGATGCCGGGTTACAGGCTTATACTGTATTTGGGTTTCTACAAGAAAAACATATTTTCGATAGTCTAAATTTATTATGTATTGTATATTATCATCTATTTTATTTAAAGAAAATATTAATTATTCTATAAACAAATGATTGTGCATTCCTAGGGATTGTGTGATGTAAATAAAAATGTATCATAAAACAGTTGTGTATTGCTTTTTTTGGAAATGAACATTATTCGGTACTTTAGTATTATACGGATGCCACTATTTTTGGAGGTTAAATTTTTACCGGATACAAAGGATAACTACATAATTCGAAAAAACGTACTTTTATTGACTTACTGTACAAATTTTACATCATTCAGATGAGCGGTCTTTGAGTTGTGCCTCCCAAAAGGCAGCGATGTCCGCTAGGATCGTGTTGAATGCGTCGCCGCCGCTAGCAGCCAGACCCGATCGCCAGAGGTACTCCGCCAAATATACAGGGCGCTGCGGCAGTTATGTTAGGATGGGTTATCATAAAAATACGTACGGTTTCCTCTTCATTTCGAGGTAAATCCCACACCAAAAGAACGTCACTCATTATGAAAACAAATGTAACGTAGTGCACGGCAATAAATCACTCATGACACTGACCCAGATACAGGCGGTGACAGGTGATGCGCGCCCTCCGGTCAACGACCTGACCTTGGCCTATTTGGAGGGGGTTTGGCGGCCGGAAGTATGACTCATCAGGTATCATTCGATTCGTAACGAAACAAGGAAATTCCTACAATCATTTTTATGATAACCCATCCTAACATAACTGCCGCAGCGCGCTGCATAAGGGTGGCATCCGTATAATACCAAAGTACCCATTATTCTTATTAATTGTTCTAGGCCCCTACTCCGCCCGGGGGCCAGGCCTCCACTGGGTTGCCACTGACTCACCGTCCACTGCGCCTCCCGCTCCGTCTCGCTGCTCCGGTGCTGCTTGCGCTTCCGCTTGCGGTGCGGCAGCAGCGGGCTGGTCATCGGCTGCTCGCGGGACATCGGCGGCAGCGTTGTGTTCATGGCTCCGTCCGCCATCACCACCGGCACCGAGATCTGGGCCATGGTTTTCTGCACAATTCCAAAAGTAAATATATGAACCCATCAGTACAACTTGAAGTTGAAAACATGTAAAAAATTGGTTTAATGGCTTATACCATTGACATATATACTGAAGGAGACACCCCAACTATATGGCCTAGCTGTCCCTCTTTTAGTGTTAGCCAGAATTTGAAATAGACGTAGCTATTAAATTACCCACAGCGTGTGCTGCTATCAACTATTTATTTTAGCTATTTACATTCGCTCGTCAAAATCTCCACCCCAGAAAGCCACTGATTGTTTGTTTGCAGGACTTATGTTTGTTTTCTGACACACCAACTGTTGTATTATCTAGGGGTGTGCGAGTAGTGAATTTTTTAATCGAGTCGAGTTGAGTAGTGCCAATTATTTTCGAGTTTCGAGTATTTTCGAGCGAGTATTTCCCATCAGTTGTAGTTTAAAATAGTGTAATGGGATTTGGATACTACCCTAGATTTGATAACGTAAACATGGTTTCTAACTTATACATAAGTAACAATGCAATGTTTGGCCCGTATAAACTGGAATACTTATTGACAAACAAAACGCGGTTTGTAATTTGTTCCCGGCCGATAAAACACGGTCAGGTTGTCATTTGACCAATATCACCTGGTCCAGACATCGCTTATAATCATTATTAGAGGACAAAATCGTTAGTTATGGCCAAAATTACGCAGTCCGATCGTCATTTGCAGCCGATTTTACGTGATGAGATCGCCTTTTGCGGCCGTTACTACGAGTTTTGGACGGTCGAAATCGTTAGTGATCGTCTGGAATTTGGCGGGAAATACTCGCTCGAACTTTCGAGTATTTTTCAAAACTTTGAGTCTGAGTTCGAGTATTAAAATACTCGGCCGAAAACTCGAAGTTTCGAGTACTCGCACACCCCTAGTATTATCCCATCCTGAGAGGATCAGTAGTAGTTGACAGAATACTCTGTTGGTGATTAGTGTAACTATGTCCTCTTTGAATCCTGCCTTGCACAAAAATAGGGACAGATTTTACAATGGCAATGGGAAGTCTCCTCCAGCATAAATAGTCAATGGTTTTATAACAAGACTTCCTTTGTACTCACTGACAAACTACTACAGCAGTTGGTAGTTTTATAAATGATATCCTCCCATAAGATTTGCATTGGAACTTACAGGACCCGTGGGATGGAGCCCTAAGGTTGGATGTAAACATTATCAGGTCTAAATGATAATGTGATATGTAAGCTATGTTCATGCAACATTTTAGCTTAATCGGTCCAGTAGTATATGCGTGATGGAACTACAAAAATTTATACATCCAAACTTTTACATTTATAATCATCTCACTACAAGGCTCCAAAATACCTTATCTAAACGTACTCAACCTAACCACCCCTAATCATAAAGCCAAACCATCCCCAAATACGTACAAAAATCATAGTAGGTAACACTTTTCCTAAATTAAAAGTGGATTAATGCCTAAGATAAATGGTAGAGGTGAAGAGTCCATACTGAGACACAGGATAGTGCTGTGGGGATCCCCAAAAAAAGGAGAAAGAGTATTTACTGTCTAGAAACGTATCACTATAACATTAGCCCAAAAAACTGTGATGAACTTTCTGGGGGGTCGAAAATGTTTCGGACCGCCAGGCAAATCCGAAATCCCAGGAAATTCGTCACGGTCTGTCGAAGTCCCAGGAAACGCTCAGCTCGGCTGCTGGGATATTTCCAGGGGGCGAAGTTCGAATGTAACAGTGGTTATACGATTTATAAAATCAGAGAGCTCAGTTATGTCAACTCGGTTGCCGGTCAACTCAGAGTTGCCTCATCCTTGCCCACAGAAAAATTGGTTGGGGCCTAGAATTTTGAATCAACCTCCCCGGGGGTTTACTTAAAATTCAAACTCCTCAAGATGAGATTAGGTAATTTAATTTTAAAAAAATGGAAAGAATTTAGAATTTAGAAAAAAGGAAATTTACAAGCAATCAATAAAAATTAATTTAAGTTTAGACAGTAACCTCTCGGGATCGACTCGCTGCCGCTATCGCTGGACTGGGCGCTCTACTAGGGCTTAGTACGGGCCTAGCAGAGAATTCCAAAGAAACCCCAGTACCAGAAATACTTCTCACAGGAGTAGGGTTACCCTACGCTCCGGTTAGACTTGCAGGTTACAACCAGTGTTCACCTGTCTATACTTGGATTAGACTCGCAGGTTACAACCGGTGGTCACCTGTCTAACTGCAGGAAAACGAGGTTACTCTCAAAGAAATAAAAAGTTATAAAAATGCCTCGCAGGCTGATTTTAATTTGTTTACTACTAAAATGAAGTTAATAGATAAAAGTTGACACCGGGATAATAATCTTTATTACCCAGTTACTATCAACGTGTCGGGACGCTAGGCTATCTTATGTTAAATTACCACTTTACTGGCAAAAGTTAATAATCGAGCCTAAATATACTAATCGTAAGAATCGTAGACGTACCTTTATACCAAAAAGCAGTCGTTAGAACGAACTTTAAAACTTGTCACGCACTTTAGAAAACTTCGTTGAGAAAAATCGTAGTCAGAACGCACAAGCTATCACTAGGACGGTCTCTTCGAGAGTGACGCTATTTCTCCACGAGGAGCAATCCTTCCGCCTCGATGAATCACCACAGCTGATCGGCCAAGGGTCAGTTAAACTCAAAAATCAAGGGCATATCCGGCAACCTTCTTCTTCACCAGCCAAAAGTAATTCCGAGAGAGAAAGAAGAACCCACCTCGTCATCTGTCAACTGTCAAACTAAATCACGGTCGATGAGGGGCGAGGTTATGTCGGATTGTTGTGGTTCGGTCAACGAGTAAATAATCGTTTATTTTCATCGAAGTGGTGAATCTTATTAAAAGTGTTGTCGTTTATTTATCCCTGGTTACATGCTTAACATGTAATTCCGTCACCTTAGAGAGTCCATAGGCTACTCACAGTTGAAAGTTTGTTTACCAAATCTAGGCTAAGATAGGCCTAGGCTAAGGTTATTGGGATGCGGTCAAACGACACTGCAGGTAGGCCTCACAATGTGCTAAACTTTACCCCTCTACACATTTAGCACATTACACCCCTTTCGCACTTCGGAGCAAAAAAAAAAATAAAAAGAGTCTCTTCCTCGGGGAAAAACAAAAATAAAAACATCTGTCGACCGCCTCAACTGCAGAAAGGCAGTTTGCAAAATGCGGTATCAAAGAAAAATCGGGTGTCGCTTCAACTGCAAACAGGCAGTTTACAAAAAATAGTGCTGAAAGCAAAACTGTCGTCGCTTCAACTGCAGACGGGGCAGTTTACTGAAAGCGGTCTAACTCCGGATCAACTGCTTGGCAGTTTATCGCTGCTGGCGGCGCGGACGGTTGCGTTGTGACTGCTGGTGGCGCTGCCACTGCTGGCGGCGGAGTTCTAGGAGTCGCAATATCTGATTGGGCCGCACTCTGATGAAATCGTTGCCACCAACGAAGATCCGCCACCGTTTGTTCTTCCGCTGCTCCGTCGTCATCCGGTCGTAGGTGGCCGCAATCCTCCACACCATGCTGTCTGGGATGGCGAGCAGCTCACCAGGGATGTAGGCCGTAACGTTCCGATCCGGTTCGTCTTGCAGCTGCCTATCTGGCCCCGGTTGGTTAGGCACTTCCACCCGGACGTGGACGAGGTCTTCGAGAGGTTGACGGGCAGCTCCCTCATTCACCTCCACTCGTCTCTCGGCAACGGGTTGAGCCACTTCTACCGGAACAGCCTCCTCCCGTGGCTCGGCTGCCGGTCGCACCACCTCCTGACGGACGACGCGCACTGGCACGTACCCCTCGGGGAGTCGTCGGCGGTCGGGAGATCTACGACGGTCGGCGTGGTCGTTCGGCTGTCGCTCGTCCCGTCTCGGCCGCGGGTCTCGTGATCGCTCCTCCCGTGCCGGTCGTTGGTCCCGTCGTCGGTCTTCCTGCGCTGGACGCTGGTCTCGCCGTTGGCCCTCAAATGCCGGTCGTCGATCTCGGTGTCGGTCCTCCGGTGCCGGTCGCCAGTCTCGTCGCCGGTCCTCACGCACAGGTCGCTGGTCCCGTCGCCTCTCGTCTCGCACAGGCTGGCGGCCTCGTCGGCGATCCGGTTGAACGTCTCGCCGCGGTTCTGGCTGTCCAGGGCGCTGGTAGCGGCCCCGCCGATCATAGCCCCGTCGCCGTCGGTGGTCAACAACTCCGTCGGGTCGATCTGCAGGTCGTTGTGGCTGTTGCTGCCTCACCGCCCTAGGCAGCGGTTGACGGTCCACAGCCCTCACTGCAGCGGAAGCATCCCGACTCCTAGCCGGCGGTTGTGCATCCACAGTCCTAGGAGGGTTTCGTACGAGCACCACCCTGTTCGGTGGTTGAGCATTCACCACCCTTCTTGGCGGTTGTGTGTCTACTGCTCTGGCCTGTTGAGGTTGAGGTTGCGCAACGGGGACCGGCGCCACCTGCGGAGGGGTTATCCGAACGTCCTCGTCGTCCGAGCAACTCAATGCCAGGCAGGGCGAATCTGCGGTGTGGACACTCAAACCGAGAGGGTCGTTCTCCGTGGCACCAGCAATCTTCGGGACGAAGCTGGTGTCGGAGTCTCGTCGGCTGGAGCTAGATGGAGTAGGGCCGGCGATGTTCACCGTTGCCATCCTGGAGTTTATCTCGTCGTCCAACTCCATGTCCGAAAGGGTGACGTCTTCGGCGGGCGGTTGCATCAGGGAACCTGCACCGGAGAAGGCAGGGCTGGCGGCAGGGGTCCCGCTGGCGACGTTGAGCTGCGAGAAATCTTCTCGCTCAAACCGACCGCTCAGTAGCACGCGGTGGATGGTTGTGCACGCCTCCCTGGGCCCGATGTCGAAACCGGTTAGGCCGGCGTCTCGGGACAGCTTGTCTCCAAAGACACAGACAAAGATCGCAGTCGCCGACTCGTCTGGAGCTCGAGGACATCCTTCGGGGGTCTCGGCGGTTGTCCAGGCGTCTGGGGCGAAAGGCTTGCCTTCCATCACGGCCACCGCCTCGAAGAAATCCCGGATTTTCCCCATCTCAACGGAACGGGGCCGGGCGAGGGGGTCGAAGGCGACGATCTCTCGCCGTCGAGGTCTCGCCGCGATGAGCGTCCAGCTCGGCAGAGCAGCTGGGAAGAGGACCAGGTCCCTCTCGAGGAGTCCGTGCCCCCTCGCATACTGGTGCGGGACGTTCGCCGGTTCTCGGTCCCAACGGACTAGGAAGCGAGGGTCCATCGACCAGGTCTTCAGCAGCGATGGGAAAAAAACACTGCGCCGGTCAACCAAACGGAAGAAAGCCTTCACCACCGTTCCGTTTATCTCCCCAGCATCAAGTTGGTTAAAGTCCAGAGCGGACACACCAACCAAAGGTCGTAGATAGGCCATCGCTACACTCACCTAAGACTACCGAAGGAAGAAACTACTCTACCAGGGTATGCACTAAGTCAAACGGTTAGTAAAGGTTAGAAGCGATGGACACTGGCGTGCGGGAACTAGTAACAAGCAGGAGCAAGCAGGAAGCAGCTACGTGCAAGGAACAGCCACGGGCCGCAAACAGCTACGGACAGCAATCAGCTAACCTGAAAGCGACAAAACAAAAGCATCAAACTTTCGGTCTTCGCACTGCACCCCGCCACCAAACCATACACTCCACCACCAAGTGTCCCAGAACTATACGGTTGCTAATCTTAACAGCTGCAAAGGCCTTACAACCGCGGACAAAATGGTTTCAAGTCCTTGACGTGGACCACGTGGGTTTGGTTAGAATTCGCATCTTTCACCTCGTAAAGGTTACCGCCCTTTCGACCCATCACCGCGCAGGGTCCGTGATATTTTGGCGCGAGTTTGCCTACGATGGCATCGGCCGCAGAGGACAAGGTGTGGAGCCTTCTCATGACCTGATCCCCCGGTCGATAGGCCACCTCCCGTCGTCGGAAGTTATAATATTTCGCCTGCCTCTGGTAGGCCGCCTTCAGGTTCTCGCGTGTGGCCTCAATCAACCGTTTGAACTCTGCCTCTCGTTTTTGCTTGATCTCAACCAACGGGAGGTCATCGGGGGTGTCTGAAACCTCAACGGTTGGACCACGGAGGGCGCAAGGTGGTTTCAGTTCGCGACCAAAACATAGCCTCGCAGGGGTAAATCCGGTGGAGTCATGTACTGCCGAGTTGAGGGCGTACTGGAACTCACACAGGTGGTTGTCCCACGTTTTGTGATTGTTTTTCACAAACTGGGCGATCATCGTCTTCACCACCCGGTTTTGCCTCTCGACAGGGTTCGATTGCGGGCTGTAGGGAGCGGTCGTCTGGAGATTGACTCCCCATTCAGCAGCTAGATTACGAACTATGTTCGATACGAACTGAGTACCGTTGTCGGTGATCAGCACGTCGGGGGCTCCATGCCGTAGAAGGAGCGACTTCAGCCTCAACACCACGTTATTCGCGGTTGCAGAGGGGAGGGGTGCCAGCTCAGTCCATTTACTGAACGTATCCTGCACGACTAGCAGAAAACGTTGACCGCGCTGAGATCGGGGCAACGGACCTACAAGGTCAGCTGACACCACGTACCATGGGCCTTGGGGTTGCCGGAAATACATAATCCCCGCAGGTTTGGCTTGAGGAACTTTGTAGGCCTGGCACTGAGCGCAGGACCGTACGTAGGCCTTCACATCACGCCGCCAATTTGGCCAAAAGTAATCTGCGCCAACTCGAGCAAGAGTCTTTTTCACCCCAAGGTGACCGGCTGTTGCTACGTCGTGGTTCTCGTTCAACACCTTAGAGATGTTTACTCTCGGAACACACACTCTCCAAGTAGTCGGTTCGTTCTTCCTTGAGAACGCACGGTGTAGGGTCTCGCCCCGTACCCGGTACCGTGGGTACCTCCCGGGGTGCTTACCGACCAACTCCCGAAGTCGAGCGTACCAAGGATCGTGGGCCTCAAGCGGTTTGCCTTCTTCGTTCTCGTCAACCGCTTGACCGTGCTCACCGTTACGAGTTTCAGGGGTCGTCCCTTCGGCAACGGTGTCGCTTTGAAGTCGTCGCTGTTCCCTTGCACCTTGTCTCGTTAGTACTCCAACCTCAAAAGTGTTAAGGTTTACAGGAGTCTCAGGCAGGTCGTGCAAGTCTGGAACAGGTTGTCGAGAGAGGGCATCGGCCACTCGGTTCAAGGTTCCCTTCCGATACCTAATCTCAAAGTCAAATTGCTGCAGTTCCATGACCCACCGTGCCAAACGTCCGCTGGGCTCGTTGAGTTTAAGGAGCCACTTCAGGGCGACGTGGTCGGTTATTGCAACGAAATGATACCCCTCGAGGTAGGCCTTGAACTTACGAATCGCCCACACGAGAGCGAGACACTCCTTCTCGGTTGTCGTGTAGTTCTGCTCGGCATCAGAAAGTAACCGACTGGCATATGCAACGACTACCTCTCTGTCGTTTTGTCGCTGGGTGAGGGCCGCTCCCAGGCCAGCATTTGATGCGTCGACTTGGAGAACGAACGTCTCGGCAAAATCTGGGCAAGCAAGGATCGGGGCAGTACTCAAGGTACGCTTTAGTTCGTCAAACGCCTGGGTCTGCTCGTCACCCCAGATCCATTTGGCGTTTTTCTTGAGCAGCCCACGTAGTGGGCCGAGACGGAGGCGAACTTCTCCACGAATCGACGATACCAGGAGGCAAGGCCGAGAAAGCTGCGAAGCGCCTTGACGTTCGTAGGAGCAGGAAATTCCTGGATCGCTCGTACCTTCTCCGGGTCCGTCGAGATTCCCTCGCTACTGACTACATGGCCCAGATACTTGAGTTCTCTCCGGGCGAAGTGACACTTCTCGGGGTTTAAGCGGAGACCGGCATCTCGGAGGCGCTGGAAAACAACGCCGAGAAGTTCAAGGTGCTCCTCAAAAGCAGAGGATACAATCACCAAATCGTCAAGGTAAGCGAACGCTTTCGGTTCCAACTCAGGCCCAATGACTCGGTCTAGCAGTCGCTGAAAGGTGGCTCCAGCAGAATGCAGGCCAAACGGCATGACCTTGAACTGAAAGAGTCCAAGCCCGGGGACTGTGAAAGCCGTGATGGGGCGGCTGTCTTCGGCCAGTGGCACTTGCCAGTAACCTTGTTTGAGGTCCAAGGTACTGATGTACTTGGCTTGCCTGAGTTTTTCGAGGATGGCGTTTATTCTCGGCAAGGGATACGCATCCTTGATCGACGAGTCATTCACCCTGCGCATGTCAATACAAAAACGATACTTTCCGGTCGATTTCTTTATCAGCACGATCGGCGAGCTCCATGGGCTGCCTGATGGTTCGATCACACCATCCCGCAGCATGGCAGCCACCTCTTCGTTGATGATCGTTTGCATGGCAGGGTTACGTGGGTAGTGTCGCTGCTTTATCGGGACTACGTTTTCCTTGAGACGTATCACGTGCTCAACCAACGTAGTTCGCCCGACCACAGAATTGAACAGGGGAAGCTCCTCATCAAGAAAAGCTTGAAGATGGCGATCCTCCTCGTCGGTCAGGGGCTTCAGAGTGCCAGAAGCACACGAGAAAGGTCCCGACATCTCGGTCTCTGCAGCGTCAGCGACGTTTAATTGTATGAGGTTCAAGTCGTAAACACACTTCATACCTAAAACAACGTCCGTTGTAAGTCCGGGAACAAAGTAAACTCCCAGAGTAAGGGGTTCACCCAGGATTGAAGCGGGCAGGTGGTACTTCCCTCGAATTCGGCAGCGAGTGCCATCGACCATCCTAAGTTCCGCGTTCGACTCCTCGGATTTAACACCACACTCTACTAGGTATCGCGCCACCTCGTCCCCAATGAGGTTTACTACGGCCCCCGTGTCCAACAAGGCTCTGAAATTGCGGTCGAGTAGTCTGACGTCGATGAAGGGTCGAATGTCGGGCAGGTCAGACTCCTCGCTTGCTCCACTGACGAAGGTGCTCACGCGTCGGAGCCACTCCGACCACTCTTTGGAGGTTGTGCGGCACTGGGACGCTGGGGGCTCAGGTGACCTCCGGACACCTGAGTCCGGTTGGCGTTTCCCGAACGGCAGTCACAACGAGTGGTTGCTACACCTTCCCGTTTGCAATTGAAACACCTCATCACCTTCGGGAGCCGGCAATGGCGATAAAGGTGTCCCTCCGCATTGCAGTTCCAGCATATCATCGTCTTGGCCCGAGAAGACCGGGCTTCAGGTGAAGCAGAGCGCCGTGTTGGATTGCGAGGACTGGGAAATCGGTCCTGCCTCTGCGGTTGATTGGCCCAACGATCAAAAGTGACTCGTTTGTCATGGCCTCGCTCGTTCAGTTTCGGCCTAGAGTGGTTGGTTTGGGTCGGTTGAGGGACCGGCCTTGGTTGCGGTTGCCCAGTCTCCGGCAACAAACTGTCCAGCACTGCAATGTCCATTGAGCGGTCGTTGCGCCTCCTGGCGACATACGCTGTCTCAGGCACTAACGCTTGAGATGCAGGGGGGGGGAGGGCGAAAAGTTTTCCGTTCACGCACCAACTCTTCGAACTCCTCGGCTCGCTCGATGAGTTCAGGCAGCGAAAAGAAGTCCTGTCTCCGGATCATGAATTTGTACTCCGGTCTCATGTTGGCGTACACCAGATTAAGTTTCTGCTGGTTACTATATTCGCCACTTCTCCGGATCAGGGTTGTCAGCGCAATGACAAAGTCGCGGAACGACTCTGTGTCACCCTGAGTTCGCTTACGGATTTCTTCGTCCAGGTTGCAACGATAGCCTGGCGGGAAGAACTGAGACTCGAACATCCGACGAAACTCCGAAAAATTGGTCCATATATCTCTGTTATTGCGGTACCAGAGTAGGGCCTGGCCATGAAGGAGCTCTGGCATAGCCTTGAGAACTTCTTCAGGCGACAACGAATATGCTTCGAGAAGTTCCTCCAATCGCTCGAGGAAGGAGACGGCATCGCGTCGGCCATCAAACCGTAAATTCCACTTCCGGACTAAGTCACAAAGAGTGGAAGACGTTTTAACAACGGTCCTACTCCGATCCTCCTCTTGTTCTGCACGCCGAGACAGGTCCGAGGAGTTGACACCTCCGTACGTGCCAGGCACCTGGGGCCAGGACACATGGTGGGGGGTTACCTCCGGGGCACGCCGGTCGGTTGCTCGCCCATCGCCTTCGTACGAGCTAGGCTTGTAGACAGGCTCAGGTTGAGGGCGGCGCTGGTTATCGTCCAACCTCGCTAAGGTCTGCACCAGCGAAGCCAGAGTTCGTTGAACATACTCCGAATCCGCATTCGGAGATATGCCCAATATACCCCGGATCCTCTCTGACTCACCCACATAAGGGTTAACTGCTAGGAAATCGGTCGGCCGTGGTGCTGGTTGAGCCGCAAATGTCCCTTGAGTGGTGTACTGGGACAAGTCGAAACCCGCAGTCAAGGGCACTCCGATGGTCGTTGGCCGGAAATAATTTCCATCGGTCGGTCTGCGAGAGCCGTCCGGCACGTGGTACGTCGCGCTGACGGATTGGCAAGCGGAATCCGGCGGGTAGGCCGAGATAGAGTGCGGCCAGGCACCGGATGTTGGCCGGTTGATCACAATCCTGGGCGGTTGCGAAGTAGTCGTGCGCTGATGCGTGTCACCAAAACCCAATGAGGTCATCGGTTGATATTGTGGTTGGCCTATAGCCCAGGAAGAGAGCGGACGATGAGAATATTCGCCAGAAGTCACAGCGCCCAATAATTGGCCTGCAGAGGAGGTGGTATTGCTCGTATCCAGAAAAGCGAGGGGTTGAGCTCGAGACGCCACCTCACTTTGAGAGGTTACAACTGGTGGGCCGCTAAACATCTCCCCCGTAACAGGCACAGGCACGGTTTTCCAGAAATCGCAAAATCGTTTGCGCAAGTCCGCTACGTTCCCTTCGGTCGGTAGGCCATGGTGTGCCATCTCCGCGATCAGCTGGTGCTTTTGAAGCTCATGAATCCAACCGACTCGAGGATCCTCCACTGGGGACCTAGGAGTGGTCACCGCTGACGAAGTCATAGCAGTTGTGAACACCACGGTCGTCGTCGTGGTTGTGGACGCGCTCGAGCATGTCACACTAGGCGAGGGAGCTGTATTGGCTGCTCCTGATGACGTCGTCGTCAACACGTGTTGCGAAACCGCCACCGTTACAGGAGGGTTCTTGGTCATTGCCGCTCTTACTTGCACGTTCAATCAGAGGGGGACGCAAGACAAAAACAAACTCGCACTGAAAATAAAACCAATGACCCAAAACAAAATCTAGATAAATTATCTAATAGCAATCAGTGCTAAAAACCAAATTTACCCTGATAAAAGCGTCTTATTGGCTCACCAGTACTAAACCAGTTACAAATATCGCTGAAAATACAAGTATACAACTTCACCAATATTAAAATTAGTTATGATACTCCTCACTGAGCTCTCTCCGACAAGTTACGCACCACTGTTACACATTCACTAGTCCATCTGTACGGGCGCCATTTTGTGATGAACTTTCTGGGGGGTCGAAAATGTTTCGGACCGCCAGGCAAATCCGAAATCCCAGGAAATTCGTCACGGTCTGTCGAAGTCCCAGGAAACGCTCAGCTCGGCTGCTGGGATATTTCCAGGGGGCGAAGTTCGAATGTAACAGTGGTTATACGATTTATAAAATCAGAGAGCTCAGTTATGTCAACTCGGTTGCCGGTCAACTCAGAGTTGCCTCATCCTTGCCCACAGAAAAATTGGTTGGGGCCTAGAATTTTGAATCAACCTCCCCGGGGGTTTACTTAAAATTCAAACTCCTCAAGATGAGATTAGGTAATTTAATTTTTAAAAAATGGAAAGAATTTAGAATTTAGAAAAAAGGAAATTTACAAGCAATCAATAAAAATTAATTTAAGTTTAGACAGTAACCTCTCGGGATCGACTCGCTGCCGCTATCGCTGGACTGGGCGCTCTACTAGGGCTTAGTACGGGCCTAGCAGAGAATTCCAAAGAAACCCCAGTACCAGAAATACTTCTCACAGGAGTAGGGTTACCCTACGCTCCGGTTAGACTTGCAGGTTACAACCAGTGTTCACCTGTCTATACTTGGATTAGACTCGCAGGTTACAACCGGTGGTCACCTGTCTAACTGCAGGAAAACGAGGTTACTCTCAAAGAAATAAAAAGTTATAAAAATGCCTCGCAGGCTGATTTTAATTTGTTTACTACTAAAATGAAGTTAATAGATAAAAGTTGACACCGGGATAATAATCTTTATTACCCAGTTACTATCAACGTGTCGGGACGCTAGGCTATCTTATGTTAAATTACCACTTTACTGGCAAAAGTTAATAATCGAGCCTAAATATACTAATCGTAAGAATCGTAGACGTACCTTTATACCAAAAAGCAGTCGTTAGAACGAACTTTAAAACTTGTCACGCACTTTAGAAAACTTCGTTGAGAAAAATCGTAGTCAGAACGCACAAGCTATCACTAGGACGGTCTCTTCGAGAGTGACGCTATTTCTCCACGAGGAGCAATCCTTCCGCCTCGATGAATCACCACAGCTGATCGGCCAAGGGTCAGTTAAACTCAAAAATCAAGGGCATATCCGGCAACCTTCTTCTTCACCAGCCAAAAGTAATTCCGAGAGAGAAAGAAGAACCCACCTCGTCATCTGTCAACTGTCAAACTAAATCACGGTCGATGAGGGGCGAGGTTATGTCGGATTGTTGTGGTTCGGTCAACGAGTAAATAATCGTTTATTTTCATCGAAGTGGTGAATCTTATTAAAAGTGTTGTCGTTTATTTATCCCTGGTTACATGCTTAACATGTAATTCCGTCACCTTAGAGAGTCCATAGGCTACTCACAGTTGAAAGTTTGTTTACCAAATCTAGGCTAAGATAGGCCTAGGCTAAGGTTATTGGGATGCGGTCAAACGACACTGCAGGTAGGCCTCACAATGTGCTAAACTTTACCCCTCTACACATTTAGCACATTACAAAACAAACAAAGGATTTGTAGATTTTTTACTTTCTCCCCCTATACATAGTATATGGAGAAAGTATTGTTTTCGTCAAATTTTCGAATTTGAGTTTTAGTTTCTAACAAAATGACCACCAGCATTTCTGGAAAAATTCGGGTTCAGAAATTACAGGACTTCAAATATCCAAAATTCAGTTTTTTGGATTTTTCATAAAAAATTATAAATGCTAAAAAAAATTATTATTCACCTTTAAAAACAGCTAAAAAAACTAAATAAATTATAATTTGAATTACTATTCTACGATTGCTAGTTGCGGAGAAAATGCGGTAAACGCAATACGTTGTCCAATGTTATTCTTATGGGGAATACAAAAATAACTATTTCTCTCTTATTTACTGATCGATTTCATTAAATCTTGATATGCAGGTCAAGTTAGCATTGACCAGCAGAGGACGTTCGAAATATGTTGCCATTTAATCCTGGAGGGGACAAGGGGGCATTTTCCCTCTCAAAATCTCAATCTCTGTGTGTAGCAACGGACTTGCCTCCCAAAAAGGGATTTGGGTGAATATTTCTGAAAACAACTATTTTAGACAATTTTCTGTACATTTATCTGTACTTCATATTCTATATTTAGTAAATAAAAAAATCATTTTTTTACTAAAGTTTGCCTAAAAGGGAAAAAGTATGTGTCAGTTTCCTGATACCGTTTATTTTCCAACAGTTTAAAATCCTCAGTTATCAGTTTTTATATATTAGACATATTAAAAAATGATAAATGAAAGAAGAGATAACTATACTTGATAAATTAAAAGAGTAATCATAGCTACAACCAACTAATTAATTAAAACTAATTAATTTACTTTTCCTCAACACAAATTAAAATTATTTGAAAACATACTAGTGTATGGCTTTAAGAATTTTTAACTAACTACCTGTCAGTGTTTCTGTCTTGATAAAAAGCTATTTCTTTGCAAGGTTAAACTCATATTACTGAAGAAGCATAGGAAAACATAGAAGAATTCTTTACAGATAATTGGGAAACAAATTGTGTAAACTTAGATTTGCAGTACGGTATTAAACACTTTAATTTACCTACGGATAAGGTATAATATTAGAAAGTTCAATGAACCTGTAATGCATAAAGGCCAGTTTACACGCTACGATAACACATAACATTTGTCTGAGTTGGAGTAAGGTTAGAAAGTGGGTGCAAATTTCCACCAATTTCTGTAGATCGTAGCGACAAGTCGTTGCATGTAAACGGTGACTCAGTCATTGTTGCAACCTGTAGACCTCACTTGCTGATGTCGCAACGTTTGTTGCAGTGCAGTTTTACTGTATTTGTGTTTTTTTACTATTGATGGTATTGTTTGACTGGTGTGGTGTAGTTTTAGTGTTAGCAGTGTTCGCTGTTTAACTCTTTTAACAACTCCACATGAGATAATTTTTTTCAGAAGCCAATGCTGACACCACTTCTAGGTTTACTTTTCTTCTTGACAAATAACGTACACAGACCACAACAGTAACTCATCTATTGCATGAAATATACAGTTAGAATATTCATCCTCACAACACTTGATGTAAAATGGCAGGGTTTTGAGGCAAAGTTGGAGGAAAAGACAGGACGTGTGAATAGCGCTCCCAACCTCCGACAAAACATAGTGATTTGTCGTTGCAGACAAGTCCCTATGTTTTATCTTACTGTGGTAAACCCGCCTTATTATACTGTCTAAGTTTTGTGCAGTCAAGTTTTAATTTATGATTTAAGTAGGGATGTGCGAGTAGTGATTTTTTTAATCAAGTCAATTATTTTCGAGTTTCGAGTATTTTCGAGCGAGTATATGCCATCAGTTGGTAGTTTAAAATAGAGTAATGGGATTTGTACACCACCCTAGGTTTGATAATCTAAACATGGTTTCTAACTAATATATGAGTAGCAATACTAAGTTTTAGCCAGTACAACCAAACTGGACTACGTATTGTCAAACAAAACGTGGTTTGACATTCGTTTCCGGCAATAAATCATGGTCCGGTTGTCATTTGGCCAATATCACCTGGCCCAAACATAGCCTATAATCAATATTAGATAACAAAATCGTTAGTTACAGCCGATATTAAGTGGCCCGGTCACCACTTTTGCTGATATTATATTTTCCGTCATCATTTACGGCCGAAGTTACGCGGTCCGATCGTCATTTTCGGCCGATTTTACGTGATGCGATTGCCTTCTGTGGCCGTTACTATGCGTTTTGGCCTGTCGCAATAGATAGCGATTGTCCGGAAATCGACGGGAAATATTTGCTCGAACTATCGAGTACTTTTGAAAACTTCGAGTCGAGTTTGAGTATTAAAATAAGTTTTGAGTACTCACACACCCCTAGATTTAAGAGGATCAGTTGCTCAGTTATAAATCGACAAATATAAACTCCGACTAACCTCGGTGGTGAGCGTCTGAGGAGAGAGCGCCTGGATGTCCAGACAGTGAGCGGCCTGTAGGAGCGACGGCAGCTGGCTCGGGTCCACACTCACCTGTCGAGCCAAACACGCTCACTGATTACATCACAAACGTGGTACAGAGCAAGCCGCAATAAAAACTCGATAACTTGAAATATTCAAATTGTCTACCAGTTACATTCTTTAGTTCAATTTTAAGTCAGCAAACACCATTTTAATCTAAACACTTTCAGTATTATCATTACGTTTTTAATTATCATTCAAATCAAATAAAAATATACTTTATTTGTCAATGAACAAAACATAGCCTACATAATACAAAGTCTAACACAATATTCATTCATAATATTAAAACGTATAATGTAAACTTTTACACAGACTTTTAGTAATTTAAATACAATAAGCAAAATTATAAGATTTTTTTTCTACAATGTAAAAAAGACAGTTTTACAAATAGCATAAAAATTATAATTTGTTTCTTGATTTAATGTAAAAAGTAAAACATTGTTTTATTTAGCATTATTTATCCAAAATTCCCAAAATTCATCAATAGATTATAAAGATAAGAATACAAGATAATCCTTCAGAAGTTTTTGAAAACTTTATAGAACTCTGTTCATTGTAAATATTTTTAGGCAAACTAAATACAAATTTGGTGTCCATAAAACTAGTTTTTTTGTCAAAGCATTTTAATTTGTGTTTTTCGTCATACTTATTGTTCCTGGTGTTATAACCATGAATATTTGATTTTGAGTTGAGAAATGTTTGATCTTTTGACATGCAATACGGTCTCGAATATGTACGGATCATACTTATACAGTAAAAATTCCTAGTTGAGAAAAGTATGGTTTTACAGTCAGTCTATTCTTAATATGGAAATTCCAGTTACAATAATTAATAAGTAAAGATTTGCAAAAAAAGTGCATTGAAATCTCAAAAGACAGTTCATGTCAGATAATACCAAAAAAGTAGCCTAGCGCTTTACAAAATTAAAAACTACAATCGTAAAACATGGGAAATAATCTACCGAGTAACAAACAAACAACCTCTGCCTTGCCGAGAGCTCGCTACCCACTGATCTCATTTGAAAACAATGAATGAGCGGTAACAACAGTTACCGCACACTCTTGGTGCAGCCTACCGGCGGTAATAGTTCCCGCCCTCTTGGAATGTGTTAACTGTATCATACGATTGCAACATATATGTTATCAACCCTAGTAGGCCCTATTGATATTTTATTAGATTATCAAACCGCTATGTGGTTGACATGCAGACATATTTCATAGCTCACGTCTTTCAAAATAATTTTATTTTCTAAGATAAACATGTCTCGGTCACTGACCTCTCCCTGGTACACAAACTGCAAAAGGGCCTCAAGATCAGGAGCTGTGATTCCCGCGAGCATGACAACAGGGTGGTGGCAATGGGTGCTCTGAAAAAAAGTTGTTTTTAACTATAACCTACATTTCTTAAAATTAAATTTACTACATATTATTTTAAGGTACTCAGATATTGAGCCTAAAAATATATGGATGTAATTCAGGCTAAATAATTTTAATACAATTAGTGATAAAGTCTATCAGTTTAACTTATTTAGTCTCCATGTTAGATATTGCTTAAAAATTGTATACAGGGATTTAATATGATCCAAACTGATTTTATTTACCTACCGTTACAAAATAAAAATAATAAAAAAACAAAGTTTTTATGTTTTTATCATAATCGGAATTTAATTGCTCGATTTCGAAGAACGGGTTTACTAGTTATATTAAATAGGTTATTTGCTTCACAATGTTTGGAGATGACTTCAAAAATGGGCAGAGTTTAAGCTGCGGTCGCATTTATCGCAAAATGTGACATGCACCACGAAAATGTGACAATATTTGGGCAGGCTGTCGCTTTTTTGCTACAACGAAAAGTGTAAAGAAATTTTTTAATGTTATTGCAGAAAATCTGGTTTTAATAATACAAGTTGTATTAAAAGTCCGTGATCACGATCCACAACCAAAAAGATTAGAAGAGTAGTTGGGATGTTGTAGAGGCTTAATGTTGCGTTGGTTGCACTACGTCACTTTACCGATCGCCTCTGAGCGAGTGGTAGAGGAGGCGAGCCTATATTATGTAAACATTTGCTGTCGATTTCAACTGCGTACCGTGTAAACGGAATGGGCGAGTTTCTGATATGACAGTTGTAGTGACAGTAGCTAATCCCCTACCAGACGACATGCGCTGTGACTCGGTTTGGCATGCACTCTGTAATAGCCAAGTCTAGCCGAGCGATGGTGAATATTTTTGCTACAAGTCTTTAAGAGCTTGGAGCAATTTTGCTCAAAGAATTTTTTTCCCAGCTTAAACCCTGGTGTGATCTGACTCACACGAACAACAATGTTAAGCTGTTACCCTGACTTTTTAAACACACTGTATTTATGTTGGGGGTGTGTATATGTGCAATGCAGGGACGAGGTTTTACCTTCAGCAGCTCCATCAGGAGTGGGCTTGCAGCACTCAGCACCAGCTTATGAGCAGGGAATATCCGCCCGCCTGCAGCCAAAGTCACGTCAACCATTTCTCCATGACCCCGCAGCACCTGTACCGTTGAGGTCAGCGATGTTCCAAACTCACCCCAAGAGAGGCTGTACAGTTGTTGACTTCCCATCGCCCTAAAAAAGTTTTAATTAAGTTTTTAATAGGGATTATTTTTAAAAAAATGTAGTAATCAACACAAGCAGCATGCTAAAACTCAACTGACAATCATAGCCTATGTTTAGAGCTAGAGTTTATCACGAAAATAATCTATAGGTAAAAAATAGAGAAACTTAGGCCTAATTTACCACAAAGAAGGTGGGGTGGAAAAAGAGGGTGCAGTACAATTATTAGAAGGCTTAGAAGGGTCTATTTACTTAAGGTGACCAGACGTCCCGATTTCGATGGGACAGTCCCGCTTTAGCGAGGTCTCACCCGGCGTCCCCGCAATTCCTCTGGGGACAGCCTAATGTCCCGCTTTAGCAGTTTGACATGAAAATATACTCATTGATTCGTAAAAACCAATAGGCTATATTTTTTTAATAGGCTATGTCGAATGCAAGACTCTTGGTGACCAGTATTGTGTTGAATTGTTCAAACACTTTGAAACAAAGCAAAAGTACCGGGTCCTGACATTTTTTCTAAGCTTTCAATTGAGCTAGTGCACTATCTACGCTTGGTATCTATGCACCAGTGGAGAAAGTTGACAATGCCATGAACAATTTATGGACCGAGAACAAGTCATACTAGTTAAAACTAGAAAAATATGCATGTTGTTGCTAACAAGCGGTGTGCATTTAAGCTAAGTTCAGTTTTAATTAAAATTCAAGTTAATGAAGGTTATTCACTCCTCTGACAATAATCAGTATTTTTGGTCAGTATTCTCTTTTATCAGTTAAATGTTGCATATCACAGTGGTGTTTCTGTATTGTACAATGATTTTATGAATATTATTACAAAACCTGTTGTTACAATACTAACTTAAGTCATGTTTGGGCAAAAACTGCACAAAATTAAAAATTTCTTCCCCGGTATTTAATTTTCCCCGCCACCGGACCCCCCACTTTTGTAGGGGGTATTCTGTACCCCCTCCCCAAAACACGGTATTTCCAGTTATTAAACCAGCCAATGTCCCGCTTTATGCTTCTACAGATCTGGTCACATCATACTTACTGTAAATGACTGGTTGGCCACCTGATGATGATAAGTTACCTTAACAAAATTCTATTGCCATTGGACAATGCACAATTTTATCACAGATGATTGTTTTACATTATAGTTTGATTGACAGTTTCTTCTACTCCCCTGTTTAATGGCTAACCATTGTCTCTATTCGGTAAGGCCTAAATAAGGGTAGGCCTAGACTTTCATAGGCAGAACGATATAAAAAAATGAATAAAATAGTTTGATACGGTATAGGTAACGATTATTTAGGTTTTTCCATTATGGTTTCAGTTAAGTTATGTTTCATTTTAAGTGTCTTGAAATTTGTCCAGATAATAAACGTTGATTCCAATATTAACTTAATCCTAGCCGTGGCCGTCCGAACAATTTGGTCGGATTTTTATGTCGCCTGGAGTGGCCACCGACCAAATTGGTCGGATATGACTGAAGATTTTGCAACGTTAAAAACCAGTGATAATAAACTCAAAAGTGATCAATATATATATATATATATATATATATTTATTATTTTAAACATTTTAAACACAGTACCCTGGTTTAAATTATTTTATTTCAAGACCGACATGTTTCGGACCTTAAGGCCATAGTCATGGTCGTAAACAAAACATAACCTCACAATTATTAAAAAGAAATATAAATGTAAACCATAAATTGTTGACAATATAATCATATGACTTTTTCCACAGTTCTTTTAACATTCTTCTCAACTATTGTGGCTTAATAGATCTTAGTTTCAATATTTTTTCATATATTGGGTTTTGCATATGAATTTGCATGGTGTTAATAATATTTTGTGGATCTTTTTTGTAGCTGGAGTAAATGTTGAATTCTTCTTTAACGTCGAGTTTGTCTCCTTTTGACCCATATTCTATTATTTGCAAATCATCTTCTATGTTTTTGAATTTATGATTGTACTTTATCATGTGCTCTGCAACATTTGATTTCATGCTTGTCTTGTTTTTTGATTTAAATGCTTGCACATGTTCTTTATATCTGCAGTTGAACGTCCTGCCGGTTTGTCCAATGTAATATTTTTGGCATTCTGAGCAATTGATCTTATAGATACCTGATCTATTGTATTCTTTTTTATTTTTATTGTTTTCTTTAATAACTTTGTTATTGATAATTTTCATAGCATTGTTTTTGGTTCTGTAGCTTATTTTAAATTTTGAATGTCGAAATGTTTTTCTTATTGCTCTGTTGAATTTAGTGCTGTATGGTAAACATATATATTCTTCTTTGATCTTTTCTGTTTGTGTTTTGTTTTGATTTATCTTTTTTTGTTTCTTTTTGATCATATTTTCAATTATTTTTGGGTTGTATCCATTTCTGAAGGCTAAGTATTTAATAACATTTTTTTCTTTTACAAAACTTGAATTTTTCATGGGGATGTTAATCAACCGATTGATCATATTTTAATGTTTACGACCATGACTATGGCCTTAAGGTCCGAAACATGTCGGTCTTGAAATAAAATAATTTAAACCAGGGTACTGTGTTTAAAATGTTTAAAATAATAATTATATTAGTAGCCCTTTTTACTGAAAATTACATAATAATGACTAACAATCAGAAGGTTCATGAATACAAATACCTCGCATTAAAAGCTGAACGATTCCAAGAAGACATCAAGTTTAATAAGTTATGCCTGTATGAAAATGTAACGCCAAATTATGTACAGTTACATACCAAAGCCAAAACACCAGCTGCGATAAAAACTATCGAAACATCAAGGAAAATTTGGATCAAGGAAGAAATAAAGTATCTTTATGGAAAACTAAATACCACAAAAACCAAGATGAAAATAGTTTATGTTGAAATATGTGCACAATATCACAATGAAAGTATTGAAGAAATACTAGAATACATATCAAATTGGATCAAACCTATTATAGATCAAAAGAAAGAAACTCACACCAGGAAAATCAAACATTTGATTGAAACCCAAAAGAAACAATTAATGAAGTCATTCAATATAACAGATATGAAGTTTAATCCTGGAGTTAACAACCTAACTGATATTGAGTTTACTGAAAATGAAAAAACTCTACTTGGTAAGTCCATAAAATATAACTTAAATCTAGATGATAAGCTAAACGTTATTGAGAATGATCTATTTGATGTAGAAGTAGCGATAAGACACAAAGAGAAAGATATTCAAGATCAGATTAGATTCAGTTTTATTCACGAGTTGGATAAATATGATATAACAACAACAACAAATAAAAGTGAAAGAACACAGAAAACCAAAGAAGATTTAAAAGTAATTCATTCTATAACAACTAAGTTAAAAGAAAACCAAGCAATAGTTACAAAAGCTGACAAGAGTAACACGGCTGTTGTTATAAATAAAGCAGATTATGATGAGAAGGTAAAAGACTTCTTAAATTGTGATCAATTTGAAATACTAAATTCTGACCCAACTGTTGAGTTTGCTAAAAGTACTAACTTAGCTATCACTAAATGCAAGAGTATTCCTAAAATTATAAAGAACCAACTTAAGATAATTAAACCACAATCACCAACATTACGTGGACAACCCAAGATCCACAAGGAAGACATCCCCATAAGACCTGTGGTAAACTACATAAATGCACCTACATATAAACTGTGTGGCTATTTACAACGAAAGATAAAGATAAATATCAGTAATAATAACAGGTATAATGTCATTAACACATTAGATTTAGTAAACAAGGTAAAAGATATAAAGATCCCTCAAAACTCCTTATTTCTGTCATTTGATGTTAAAAACATGTATTCCAACGTCCCAGTTGTATCTTCTCTAAGCATTCTTCAAGAAGAATTGAATAGAAATAATTCCTTACCTAAGAAAGAAATAGAAGATATAATGAAACTTACAAAAATTGCTTTACATCAAAACTACTTCAGTTATGAGTCATCCTTTTACATCCAAAAAGACGGACTAGCAATGGGGTCTCCCCTTTCTGGTCTCTTAGCTGACATTTATATGCATAGCCTAGAATCTAAGAAAATTTTAAATAACATAAATCCTTTCCGAAATAAAATTAAATATTGGTATAGGTATGTCGACGACATAATATGTCTCTTTGAAGGATCAGAAGAAGAAGCAACAAACCTTTTAGAATATGTAAACTCTTTATCAGTTTCGATAAAATTTTCCCAAGAGGTCCAAAAATCAAAAATAAACTTTTTAGATGTTTCAATATCAAATGAAGATGGGAAACATATTTTTGAAATTTTCAGGAAACCATCTACCAGTGATTGTATAATTCCATTAGATTCAAACCATCCATGGGAACAAAAAATGTCAACATTCCATTCTCTGATCAATCGGTTGATTAACATCCCCATGAAAAATTCAAGTTTTGTAAAAGAAAAAAATGTTATTAAATACTTAGCCTTCAGAAATGGATACAACCCAAAAATAATTGAAAATATGATCAAAAAGAAACAAAAAAAGATAAATCAAAACAAAACACAAACAGAAAAGATCAAAGAAGAATATATATGTTTACCATACAGCACTAAATTCAACAGAGCAATAAGAAAAACATTTCGACATTCAAAATTTAAAATAAGCTACAGAACCAAAAACAATGCTATGAAAATTATCAATAACAAAGTTATTAAAGAAAACAATAAAAATAAAAAAGAATACAATAGATCAGGTATCTATAAGATCAATTGCTCAGAATGCCAAAAATATTACATTGGACAAACCGGCAGGACGTTCAACTGCAGATATAAAGAACATGTGCAAGCATTTAAATCAAAAAACAAGACAAGCATGAAATCAAATGTTGCAGAGCACATGATAAAGTACAATCATAAATTCAAAAACATAGAAGATGATTTGCAAATAATAGAATATGGGTCAAAAGGAGACAAACTCGACGTTAAAGAAGAATTCAACATTTACTCCAGCTACAAAAAAGATCCACAAAATATTATTAACACCATGCAAATTCATATGCAAAACCCAATATATGAAAAAATATTGAAACTAAGATCTATTAAGCCACAATAGTTGAGAAGAATGTTAAAAGAACTGTGGAAAAAGTCATATGATTATATTGTCAACAATTTATGGTTTACATTTATATTTCTTTTTAATAATTGTGAGGTTATGTTTTGTTTACGACCATGACTATGGCCTTAAGGTCCGAAACATGTCGGTCTTGAAATAAAATAATTTAAACCAGGGTACTGTGTTTAAAATGTTTAAAATAATAATTATATTAGTAGCCCTTTTTACTGAAAATTATATATATATATATATATATATATATATATATATATATATATATATATATATCATTCGAAAGATCACATTCTGAACTTTCATTTTATTACACAAATGTACCGTGTAGCAGCTGTATAACAATGTTACGACGATTAGAAATCTAATGAATTATTGGCGCAACGCAATTGCTGCAGCCGACGCTCTGGCAATGGCAAAACACAATATTTTTGAAATTACCCAGCTCAGGTAATATTTCTCGCAGGAAAATGCGGTTGGTACCAATGCACAGCTAAAGAGTAGCGCATTATATTGGTATTGATTTTTAGAATGAAATATTGATTGGACAGGTTATATGATTTTCTGAAAACAGGTGTTTTTGGTTTTTATTGTATAATGGCCTATCCCATAAGAAAATTGGTCGGAAAATTGCGTTTATTTGCAGTGTGTGTTATAGTTACTAGTCAAATAATATGTTATTTTGAAGAGGAAGAAATATAGAATAATTTAGTTTTACCGTTGGCAGCACTGTTTACGAAATCTCATTCAGTCTTATTTGGTATCACTGTAAACAGCAGATTTTCGGCTTTTGGCTTTATTCCTATGTCTGCCTTGATGTGTTAAGTTTTTGTTGACAATATGACATGACATCTGAAATATGCAATATCCAGTCCCAGTCCAAAATGTCACTCTATGTTATTGTTTGACCGCTGTCAGTTGTGTAAGAGTGTTTAAGGATTTATATAGCCGAATTTAGGCAAAAATGGATTGTAGTGACATTCGGGGTGCTCTTGAAGAAAGTATTAGTGACACTGATGACGATTTAGAGGCTTATAGGCAGTTATATTGAGGTGAACGACTTTCCTGATAATGTGTCATAGGCTAATTGGATTATTTATCTGGTAGGCCTAACTTAGTGGTGAGTTATTATATTTATATGTATTCTATGTATAACATGTTATATATTTCTATGTAGGGAATTAGATTGTTTACAAAATGTATATAATGAATTTTCCGTAAAAAAATTAGAAACAATTTTACCAAAGCTGTTTTTGAAATTTCTAAAACAAAAATCTATTACTTTATTTTTTCACTTTAGCGAAAAAATATTTTTCTAGATCTTTTTTATTTTAATATTTCTAGATTCTCCTGTTCTTTCCGATCAAAATGAATATGAGATTGGCTAGGTTTACTTCTACAGCTGAATTTATACAAATTTTCAAAAAAAGGTCTGCAAAATCGCCAAATCTGCTTGGCCATTTCCCACTTCAACATAAGGCCACTGCTAGGGTTAACAAACATGTATTGTCAGAAAAAATATTATCATGTCCGTGTCATTACATGTTTATTTGGCCTTTTTATTTTCAGTTTGAGTTTAAATGAAAAACAAACTAAACAAAATAAACATGACGTAATAACTAATATTATAGCCTACAAACGAGAAAATATGTTGCAAAATATGTTGCAATCGATTAACATATTGACCTTATCAATATATTTTATCGAACAATATCATTCGGGTTTTTACATCTTTCGGCATGAAAGTCTACCCCTAAATAACTTAGGCTAGGCCTTAATAATCTAGCTAGGTAAATAAGTTTAGCCTAGATTGAAACAAAATAATGATGTGACCATCAATGTTTGTCCAAAACCTACACAATACAATCAGCGATTAAATATCACTGAACACATGCATACAAACTATATATAGGACCTAATCTACAATATTTGTTAGCTGATTAGATTAGAAGAACAAGCCAGGTAAACTAGGTACTTACGGTGAACCTTGGCGAGTCTAGAGAGAGATAAAATTAGTAAGTATCAATAACTTGAAAACCGCAAACAAGTCAAAGATGTCACAATTAAATCACCAACTTCTACAATACTTTATAACCGTTAACTCGTTAACTGTCAGTGACTGAGAGTGGGCTTGCAGAAAATAATAACGTGAACGTGATTGCCTTTATGGTTGATAAAACCGGGGAGAATGGAAGACGGAAAACGAAACTTAACACTTAACGAAACGAAAGAGACATAACAAAACAAAAACAACAGGTGAAAAGAGTATGCTGGGCATTCATTTAGGAAAATAACAGTCGCATTAATATAACATATAATATCATTGATTATACATCCTTCCGTATGGTCTATATGCTTAAAAATCAATGTTTATATATAGCATGACAGAGCGTATTTTAATGTGTTAACTGGGCGACATAAATGTCTGTAAGTTGCCATCTCACGTCGCCAAAAATGCTAAGCAGACGTTTGGGACGCCAGACAGGCGTTGATAGCAACAGAGCAATTCACTGTTCAAATAAAAATTGTTTATTGTTACACCACACACGGAATCAAAAAACACTTCCGAAAAATATTAGATCGATTATCCAAAAATACTAGTTTTCAATAAATCGAATTATGCAGTACGGGTTAAATACTAGTCAAAAGTCGAAATTCCCACATAGCGCCGAATATTTATTTGACAACAATTTAACGTTTAAACGACAATAAATTCAATTAATATTCAAATTTTATATTGTATAAATGTTAAAAAGATCAAATTGTTGTCATAATACAAATATTTAAAAAGTTATATAATAGGTATAGTTTGTTTATATATAAAAAAACACGAAAACCAATACTCTCCAAAGTAAAATTAAATTAATTAAAATCTAAATTAGAACAAATAAACTCGTTTTGGGCGGTAATATACTTCACGTCAATGTGCAGTGAGCAATGACGGCAATAAACCCCATGCCTATTTTTACTTGCCCAGTATTTTTGTCTTTAATAATTTGATTTAACTTGACATATATTTTGAACGATGAGTAAATATTCTGTACGTTATAATCTATATAAATAAAGCAGAGTTATTGTCTGTGAGTGGATCGCTGTAAGACTAAACAAGGAGTTAAGGCATGACATTTTCAGTGTAGGTTCCTTTAGGTTACAGCTGTTGTGCCTGACTCTGTTTCCTCTAAATCCTCTAGGGCTACTCCCCGTGGGATATCCAAAATTCCAATGTTAATCAAATGACCATACGGTTACAGTTTTCTGCTATTTATTTAATGTTATTCAAATAAACAGCTGATATTAATAATTTCTAACTGCATTTTATACCCGTGTGAAACCGGTATAATCAGCTATAGTTATAAATATAACATTACATCCTGAGATAGATGCTAATCGCTGTTAGAGCTAACAAAAACTAAATAAATCTGAATGACAAATCCAAGATTGTGGATCGTTTCAGTCTCTACCAAATTTAATTATTTATTTATTTACTAAAACCCCTAAATAACGTACAATAAACATATGCTACCTTTAACTTCTGTAGAGGTGGGTAATATATGGTGTAAATTTTGGAACGGTAAGTACCCTAGGGCACTCAAATTTTTAATTCCAACCGCAAACGCACCTCAATATAAAACAGTGTATACCATAAAATTACTACAAAGGGCTTCTAATTGCATCATAGAATGTGCAATTTTGTAGGCACCATGATTTTGGCATTTTGAACCATTGCGACCATTCTAGAAAGATGCGTCACCGAAAGCTGCAAGTCACATGACCACTCTCTGAGCGGCTTTATAAAAGAGTCTCAGCTGATTTCATCCTCAGTTCGTTAGTTCCAGTTGACGCAGTTGTACTGAGTGTTTTTGTTGTCTTGTTTGTGTATTGCGTAGAAGTTGGTTGAACTATTCGTTCTTTGTGACTACAAATTGGTGTGAATTATATTTGGTTTGATATTTTGGTATGTATATAAGTATTGATATTTACAGATTAAGCTTAACACCTAAATATTTCAGTTTTAGTTTCCCTAGTTATTTGCTGGTTTATAACGTTTTTACTTCGTTTATTTTTACTATTGCACAACACATTGAATCTCTTCCTAGGAAATGTTTTTTCGTGATTAGGAACAGTGTTTTCGTTTCCTCATTAGGTAATTATGAAATTCTATTAGTAAAATTACAAGGCTATTTATGTACAAGATTAAGTGTTAGTCCTCCATGAGAAGTAAGTTAGTAAAAACATTTGGAGCCTATAGCCGTGATCAGTTTTGAAATGATGTAGTTGAAGTACGATACTCATCACACACGCAATTATATGTTCCAGTATTATTAAAGTAGGCCTTGCCCATTTATTTATTTATCAATGGTTACACCATTTTACACTTAACTTAGGCCTATGTTGAATCGACAAGCTCTGTATGCCTATATCTTGATGAGGGAAACCTTGAATCCTAGAACTTACCTACCTGTTGTAGGAAGGAACTCATATTTCCATACACTTGCATAATTTCATATAGGGGATAAAGCTTTGGCCTAAATGTATAATAAGATAATTTTAGCCTACTTATTACAATCATTATAATGGTGTAAGCCCCTTAGCTGTCAGTAGATATTATGTAAGACTAAATTACTGACATATGGTCAGTTAGCTAAAATTGGAGAAACCATGATTATGGCTTAAGTTTACTACGGGTCATAATGCAGTTGCATCATCAGCAGCTTGATTGGTCTGAAGTTGATGACGTTGCTATTGTATGGAAACATGTACTAATCATGATTTCTCAAGTTTGAGCTGACTAATGGGTAAGTAATAGACAATGGTGCAATATAATTGGCACTAAAGCATTGTGTATGGCAATTTTAGATTGGTAATTTTTTTGCGATAACATAATCAGTTTGACCCTCCTGAACAAGATAAGCATAAGTTATTTGTTTTTGTCAGAAAGTCGGAAACAACGATAAAGAGGGAAAAAAAAGTTTAGTTTACAAATGTAGATGACTCCCAAGTTAGATCTGTGGAACTAATTGACATACAGTAGAAGTCCGATTTTCCGAGCTAAATGGGACCGAGACTACCTCGGATAATCAAAAACTCAGATAACACGGCGTTGAAAATTATAGGTTATAATTAAACAAAAATCGTATTGAAACTGGAGAGTACAGTTTATTAATACAGTCCTAGCAACAACCAATAGGAGTAGCTTGTAATACTCGACCTAGCAACAGCCAGTAGAGGTGCTCATCGCGACCTAGCACACAACAGTTACATTTTTCAATCGATTCACGATTATTTATTTACGATTTATTTCCGAGGCTATATACAGTACTGTATTTGCCTCGGTTAACCCAGCGGCTCGGAGACCTCGGATAATCGGACTTCTGCTGTATTGAAAACAAGGTGTCTTTCATAAAGGTAAAACTTATATGTTATATATTTTCTGAAAGATTGTTTAGTGTAGAGTTTGTAAATAAGATTAACTTAATTTTTGACGCAAACTGATTTCTCCGATTCCGGTACCTAATTTTAAAGTTTCTATGGCGTTTGTTGAAACGGTCTCTGAAAACTGGGATTAAGAGAGATGATGTAAGTTACATATATATTTGAATGAAACATTTAACAAGTAACAAACAAATGAAAACTAAAATTTAAAAATACAACAAATAATTAAGGAACGCATAAGCAAGCAAACACTTATATTTGCTTAAGCCTAACTTAGTTATTAGTTTATGCAATCTATGAAAGCAGCCCATAAAGTTTACCCTGGCAAAGATAACTTAAGTTTTAGCTGAGTTTCTTTATTTTTTATATTTTTGGTTAGTTGTAGTTTTTGTTTGTTAATTGTTAAATGTTTCATTAAAATATATTTCTAACTGGCATCGCATATTATTATTGACGATATACAATTTGTTGATTTTATATTATAACATGAATATTAGTGATGGGCAGTTCGATTCTTATAAGCAAACCGATTCATTTTGTTCGTTTTGATTCATTATCTGTCCTCGCCGTATAATGTAAACGAATCGGTTGTTATAGATTATTTGGCCATCCTGTTATGTTACGACTCCAATATGCGATATGCGAACCGATAGTCCAAGTGCATCAATGAAGACTATTGAACATCACAAATTATTATTGCGCAGCCGCTAAGTCCTCAAAGAACCAATACGCAAGCGTTTAGATGGATCAGCTGATACTCTAAGCTAGCTGAGTGCCATAACAACAATCGGTTCGCAAACCAATAGTCCAATTGAATCAGCACCAGCAGATAAAATATTTTAAAGAGCTCAAAACAAAATAGATTTGCATGTAATTGTGGGATTTCGTGAAACGTTTGCCGCGCATATTGCAAACCAATGAAATTGTGTTTAGTGATCTCTCCTCTTGTCCGTCTCCCTCTCATTATTTCCGCTTCAACTTCCCCCCCCCCCAACCATTTCTCAGCGGAAACGCAATTGAATCGCGAACCACGATGGCCAAAACTGATTCGCGAACGAAACCAAGCAACATAACATTTGGCATATTTAGGCTACGAGAGTTGATTCGCGCCACGAATCGGTTCTTTTAAAAGTTGAATCATGATTAGTTTGATTCACTCGATAATTCCTTCGATTTGAACGATTCATTCGCGAATCGCCCTTCACCAATGAATATAAATTTTTTGAGTATTGGTACCGGTAAATAATTTTATATTTTTAAGGTACGGTACTGTTAAGTTGTAATTCAAAATATCGAGGGTTCCAATTCGATGTATCGAATGCTTAATCTCGATATATCGCTTCCGTTTAGTTGGTGGCCGCTTATGAAACTGTACCCCCTGTTTATTTTTGCCTCTTACCCCTAATTAGGTTAGGTTTGGTTGGTTATCATAGCTAAAATAAATTATAATTTTCTTTATTAAATCAGAAAACTAAGTTAACTTAATCCTTTTATTATTTTGTTCGAGTTCTGCTTATTTTGTTAATTCGTTGCGTTCTAAATCTAAACACCAATAGCTGTTTTATGTCGTCATATCCTACTCTTTAATTTCATCAGTGATGCGATTTCAATACAGCGATGCAAATAAGAAGGTAGCGATGCGATTAATTGCATCACACATCACATCAATAGGTGTTGTCGATGCTCATTCAACATCGTACGTTTGGTACGGTACTCCTGAGATATTACAAATATCTCCACATGTTGTGTTTTGCGAAAGTAATTTGTGCAAGTAACATCATTACTTCATTTAAAACTGCAGTATTTTTATTGCAAGTCTACCCTTCCTCCTCTCCAACTGTTAGTTGCCAGCAAGAAATGGAATCGTCCACTTGTAGCTGCCACGGAGCATTGTAATCTTTCACTTCGTGAATAGAACATTTTTAAAGTTTGATTTTCCTGTGAAACCAATGTTTCCGACGAAAATGCATTGGCCTATGTTTATCTTGTTCAGGAGCGTTAAAATGATAAGTTATAAAAAAAAAGAATCAATCTAATATTGCCATAGTACACAATGCATTTTTACTTTCTCCCCCTTTACCCTACATACCGAAGTACGGTATATGGAGAAAGCACCTAGGCCTATTGTTTTTGTCAAAATTTTTGAATTTGAGTTGTTGGTGGAAATATTCATTTTTGTTCTCCCTGATTCCAAAGACGACAGAGCTAAAGACGACACCAGTTGTCCGATTTTGATGATATTTAGTATGTAGGCCTAGGTACTAATCCACGATATACCTAGGTGTTTTTTTTTTAATTTTTGATTTTTAAGGGTAGTTATCCCCCAAAACCGCCAACAACATAAAAAATTAAAATTTTACAATAACGGCTCTAACGCTTTTTTTTAATTTAGTGGTTTTTAGAACTTTTTCTGTAAAAATTTGGGTTTAGAAATTATATGACTTAACATCCTAGATTCTGTTCTTTTGAATGTTTATTAAAAACCATAATGTTAAAACAATTAGGCTTACTTATATTCAAATGAGCTTACAAAGGTAAATAATTTAGTACTTTCAATAATTAATCTATGATTACTGGTTCCAGAGGAAAGTGGAAGTTTTCATTTTGTGGTATACGCAGTACGTTGTCCAATGTTATTCTTACAGGGAATACAAAAATTACCATTCCTCTCTTATATATTTATCAATTTCGTTATAACTTGATTTGCAGGTCAAGTTAGCATTGACCAACAGAGGATATTCAAAATATGTAACAACTTAAACCTGGGGAGGATGAGGGGGCATTTTCCCTCATAAATCATTGTCTGTAGTAAGTTAAAGGACTATGGCTGAATCTCACAAAATGTTGAATTTTCAGGAAAGAAAAATAATTATTTTCAAACTCTTAAAATCCATGTATGAGTAGCCTAAGCGCTGAATTTCCCTTAATTTTTTGGATACAAATATTTTTAGCTTGGCGGTCGCACACAAAATGCCAGTCGGTCACACTAATGAATATGCAAAAATGAAGTAGTATAAATGATATTTATTTACAATTTTCATCATAAAAGTTAGTTAAATCTTTCGAAAATCAAAAACAGAATTAAAAATTTCAGATTCCTACAATTTTAAGAAATATTAAAAATTTGAGCTAACCTAAAATGAATCGGCTGTACATTGCAGATGACACTTTAGTTTGAAATGCAAATAAAGCTATAGAAATAGTTTTTTGTACTAAATTGTAATTGCCAGTATGGCATGCATAAGAAAACATCATATAATATATCTAATACAGATAATGAAATATCTGTGTTTTGGTAAGCGTGAACTACTGGCATTGATGGCATGAACAACGTATAATTGGAATGGGCTACTGAAAAAACCCATTCATTGAGTAATGGATATTGTTTACGTAAAAATAAACCCAAATGTAATATTTCAACAATTATTTTATGTGTTTCTCATCATCTGTTTATCAATGTATTTCTCAAAAACTTCCTAATATTTCACAAATATAAAAACTGTGCCTAGTACTCAACACATATTACAAGCACTGGGTTGAGTTTTGGCGCCAGTTTTTACATTGCCTCTTTCGCCTCGCACAATTTTAACTTCAGATGCCTTTGACCTTGGGGAAGGCCTTTAGACTGTTAAAAAATAGGTATTTAGCAATCTCGATTCAGGAGGCTCATCATGAATAAAAAAATAGGTCTCCGATGTACGGTATTTCATATTTTTTTCTGCTGTTTTTTATTGAGAGCAGACGAACTCCCGTTGTTTATAGTTCCATTATTTATATGAAATTATGAGGTTATGAAGTATTTATTTTCGAGTGAACAATTACAACAACAGGCTGAGGACTGGCAAATTAAGATAGAATATGCTATTTTTCTTATTGAGTAAAATTATGATTAATGATCTAAAACAATGTTTGGTGGAGAGGCAAGGGGTTGGATGATAAAAAAAAACACCTTATTAATTACAAAAGTCTTTTTATTTCACCTTCCTGCCCAAAAGACTCAAAATCTCACATTTTGTGATATTCACCCTTATATGGTGCCTCCAACAAAGGGATTTGGTAGATATTTCTGAAAACAAGTTTTTAGAAGAATTTCTGAACATTCGACCGTACTTTAAGTATATCCTATATATTTAGTACCGTAATTACATCAAAAGGCTGATATGTTAGATAATAGGCTTAGGCCAAGTAACTCTGACTATGCTTTAATGATAGGAAAATTGGCTTAGTTTTTCCATATTTGCTTTCAGGGCTGTAGTAGACTTCTGGTTCAAGAAGACATTACCATTATTTAGTCAGAGCCCAAGTGTGCATTTAACACGTTGGGTGCAGAGGACGTTTAATTAACGTCTTCTAATTAATATTGAAAAATATGTGATTTTCACGTTAAAACATGTTTGTTAGCATTGAACGTGTTAAGCTGTCTTTTCATTTTCAAGGAACCCTAAGAAAAGTACACCATGTCAATTTCATTTCAAACAATATAATTCAACTAGGCCATGTCAAACAACTGACTGTTTCATAATTGTATTGTACTATGAAACAATATTAAGCCTAGATCTCTAAAAGGCTAACCAAATAGCCTTAGTTAAATTTTAGTTTCTTGGAGAAAATATTGACAGGATTTAAAACTTGTTTACTGCAACTTATTTTAAACATGCATTGCTTATAAATTGTTGAACTCTTGTTTCAGACTTGATACTACATCACATTCCAGACATGACTGAATCAGTGTCATTCAAGGCCTACTTGAAGCGAGATGGTCAGGAGGTGGAGGTGAGGAGGTTCGGAGTCGATGGAGCAGCGGCCACCAGCTACATGTACCTCCGCAGCAAGATTCAAGCAATGTTCCCCTCCATTCAGAACGATCAATTTCAAATTTTTTGGCAAGGTGAGGCTAAAGTGAATGGTACCTATTCTTCACGGTATTCGTTATTTGTGATAGTCTTGAAATTATCTGGGAATACAAAAATTAAGTTACGGTAGGCCTACTAGGAGTTTGATTGGAACGGTATCAGAAGCCGAAATATAGAACTTAAATGAAACTCCTAAATAGCCTATTCTAGTGATGAATAGCAGCCAGATATTCTCAGATAGGCCTAATAAATTGTTTCTGCTTTTTTGTGGGATATTAACTTTATTGCTTGTATTTTGTTCAATCAGCCATTTAAACTGCAATAGGGAAAGTGAAATTGGTGTTATTTTTTTAATAACTGTGACTTTAGATTAAAAGATAGGGAGGAACCTTATGCAATAATTTTTTTTAATAACTGTGACTTTAGATTAAAAGATAGGGAGGACACCTTATGAAATAATTTTTTTAATAACTGTGACTTTAGATTAAAAGATAGGGGGGACACCTTATGCAATAATTTTTTTAATAACTGTGACTTTAGATTAAAAGATAGGGAGGACACCTTATGCAATAATTTTTTTAATAACTGTAACTTTAGATTAAAAGATAGGGAGGACACCTTATGCAATAATTTTTTTTAGTAACTGTGACTTTAGATTAAAAGATAGGGAGGACACCTTATGCAATAATTTTTATAGCACTTAAATGAAACTCCTTCTAAATAGCCTATTCTAGTGATGAATAGCAGCCAGATATTCTCAGATAGGCCGCCAGATATTCTCAGATAGGCCTAATAAATTGTTTCTGCTTTTTTGTGGGATAGTAACTTTATTGCTTGTATTTTGTTCAATCAGCCATTGAAACTGCAATAGGGAAAGTGAAATTGGTGTTATTTTTTTAATAACTGTGACTTTAGATTAAAAGATAGGGAGGACACCTTATGCAATAAGTGTAAGGGGTTTTAAACTTGCTGTATCCAACAATTATGTTTTACCAGCATTTCATATGTGTATTTTATCCAAGTGGTAAATGACACTTGTATCCGAGTGGTAAATGACACTGTAGGCCTATATTTTCCTCTCACTTCCATTATTGGGGATTGATGATTACTTAGAACGTCATTATGACTTCTCGTCCCTATAAAGAGGCAGAGGTTTACTCAGACCTTCTCACATGCATGCTGGTGATTCCATCTGTGTTCCAGAGTCAGGGAAACGGACCGTTAAAAGTAAATTCTCTCTGCTAAGAAACCATATAACGTGTAATAACAGATGTTCCTAGTTCTTTATGCTATTGTTATCTTCCACACTTATGTTAAGTATCTCGACTCTCATTAAATCATTATCATTGCATCTATATCTTTTTAATTATCAAATCTTTATTACATGGACCGATAGCCCAAGAATTAAATTAAATTACAGTTACAGAAATTGTTAAAATTGTAGACTTTGTTTCACTGAGAAAGGTTATAGCTGATGTTTGCATTTTGAAATGTTTAGAAGCTTTGCTGGCAGTAACAGAAAAACTTATCTTGCATATTTTGGTTTGTTCTAATTTTGAAAGGTTGTGCTCTGTGTAAAGATAATTTTTCCTTGACTCACACTTGTGTTCTCTGAACGTCTGTCATACTTGATTTAACATAAACTATAACATGTAGAAGCTAAGGGCTGTAAACAGCACTAACTTGTGAGTCGTGGTCAAGGCAACAGACTCCGGAGCCATGGCAGCAGCCGTGTCGTGGGTTTGAATCCCAGTACTGGCACGTGAATTGTATCAGTACTGTACAACTTGTACTGTAACGGCTCACCCCTTGCTTTGCCGCTCGCAGATCTACAGTCTATGTGGACGGGCAAAGTAAGGCTGCCAACCTCTTTAAACAACAATTATTCTCTACTGCTGGCTTAAGAGGGGAGTTTGAGTATTCTATGAACTGTTCTCTTTTGCCTCACAACACCCTATCTATATGTGTTATAATTAATTCCCATAACTTAATGGAGTAAGGTTAACTGATGGTTGTAGCTGTAAAAGTTGTAAGATAATGATTTAAAAGCTTATTACGCTAATACCTGTTCCATTTAGCCTACATGCGGTTTTATCGTGTTACTTTTGTCCCCAAATGATGTTTTTATGGTACTATAGCTTAGCTGTAGGCTAAGGTACTTTTTAAAGTCTTTTGGAAAGGTAACACAAATTTAATTCAGTTTGCTTAAGATTCAGCTTTTTAAAATCTGTTTGTATTTATTTGGAAAATTACTGAAACGACACCATTTTTTGTTCTAGATTCTGACAAAGATTACGTCAGAGTGGATTCAGATGAGGAGTTACTAGAAGCATTGACTTCGGCTAACCAGCAACCTCTCAAGGTTTACGTTCAAGTTTCGAACAGCAATTCTCAAGGTAAGGTATCAGTCTTCAGTCATTACTTCAGTGTTTTTTTTACGTTAATTTGTTTATCATTCTACAATAAATACAATTTGTAGTCCTAGTTTAAATTTGGTTCTTTTATTATTTAAGGAAATTTCAAAATTAATCGTTTTAATTGATAGGGTTTATTATACGAAACGACTGTGGTGTATAACCAATGCCAATGTAACCTGTACTTCTACACGTTAACATCGGTCTGGAGAAAGTTGAGTGGGAAAATTTTTTTTCCTATTGACAAGTAATGTCTCCGAATGTCCGTGGTTCAAGGATGCGTAAAACTAACGGAGTGTCCAGAAAAAGGTGCGGCGGTAAAAAGAGCGGGAATCATCTGACCTATACTTCTAACGTTTCATAGTTTGTTTGATGAGTGAAGTTTTTTTCAGAAAAAGTTATAGATTTTCTGAAATATCTACAAAACCAGGGAACAATTATATCGTACCTCAATTCACAAACAGTACGGTCACACTTATAAATCATAACATGTTATTCTTTTAAGCTAAATATATCATAACAAGTTAACAAGAACTAAACTCAGCCTAAAAAAGTGGTTAGCCTACAATGCTTAACTGAACTACTATTAAAAATAATGTCTCGAATATACAGATCGGTCACGAACAGTCTCTCACGTGAACGATATGTATATTCGAGACATTATGTTTAATAGTCATTCAGTTAAGCTTTGTAGGCTAACCACGTTTTGAGGCTGTGTTTAGTTCTTGTTAACTTGTTACGATATATTTGGCTTTTTCATAAAACACTAACATGTTATGATTTATAAGTGTGACCGTGCTGTTTGTGAATTGAGGTACAATATAATTCTTTCCTGGTTTTGTAGATATTTCAGGAAATCTATAACTTTAATAGTAAGTTTCATATTTTATAGTAATGAATAAGTTTTATTGTCTTTTAGATGTATAAGTCACGTGAGTTTACCAAAAGGACCCTGTTGTTACCCGCCGGTCACGTCTGCTAGAGGCCGGCATGGGGTTAAAATACTAACCAAATGTCGATATTCATATATATATATATATATATATATATATATATCTACTTAAAAAAGATGAAAAAATTTATTCACATCTCACAATAGTAAAATCATTATTTTAAAATGTTTTCAAATGAATAAATTGTAGGTATTCGGTACCAAATTATGATACACATCCAACTTCAATAACATTTTCTAATTTTTAAAAGTTAAAATGATGGAATCAGGAAATAAATACACGTTTTTTTTGTTATTGTTTATTTAATGAAACATTCTGTTAGTTGTTTGTATAAAATGTCTTAAACTCGTTTTTTGTGGGAGGTTAAGTGAGTGTGACTGATCACTGAAAATGTTTGTTTTTTCATATAAAAAATGGAAATTGTGCTCTGCTGCAGCATTGGAGTGTTCCCAAAAATGTATGAGACTAAACAATCAATAGTAGAAGACAATTTGACAATTTGAATTTTAAAAATTGTCCTTAACCTAAATTATCCCATTTGGTGGTAATAACCCCTATAGGAGTTCCACAACTTTAATATGCCTATATGTTACTCAGGACTATCAAGTACCTCTCTGCAAAATTTCAGCTCAATCGGTTCAGTAGTTTTCACGTGATGGAACTTCAGAGTTACGCACAATCATCCGTACTCTCACATTCACAATATTAGTATGATTATTATAGTTGAGTGTCTTACAGCAATCATAAACAAATTCCTGTAAATTATAAAACGTGTATAGTTTTTACGGTATATTCCAGAAAGTAAACTTATACAACAAATTTTATAAACTTAAATACCCCCGTCGCAGCAAACCTGCGTACTCAGCGAATTTCCTATGAATGAATATATTTCTTACTACCACATAAAGCCACTTACCAAGTTTCATAAAAATACTTAAATAAATAAGTGATATATAGCATTTTATTTATTCTCTATAAGAATAACATTAGGGATGAGAATGCAGGTTTGCTGCTAAGAGGATAATCAACAAAAAAATAAATTTTTTGTGGAAATATATATATACCAGTACTAGGTGAAGCCACCTACCAAGTTTCATCAATATACTCGAGATAAATAATAATAATAATAATAAATAATCGAGATCAAATTTTAAATATTCTCCATAAGGATAACTTTGGACAACATACTGTGTTTAGCACTTTGAATATCACGGCAACGGTTGGACGTCGAATCACAATTTAAACACCAAAATGATTGTTTTGTAGAGCTAAACTGATTGGTAAAAGCAAATGTGAAGTTTACATAGAAATGAACTGAGGAAAAGCCAAAAACCTTTTTCCCATAAGATTAACATGGAAGATTTTATGAGCAGATTTTTTTGGATTTTCTCCGCAACCACTTAACCTAGGTTAATAATTCAAAATACCTTATTATTTGTTTTTTAAGCTCTATAACATGGTCAAAACCAAAATTAAGTTTTTTAAAAATTTTAGGGTGAAAAATGCAAAAAACTTATTTTTGGAAAATTTAAAACCCCCATAAACCCCCCTTCCCGTGGTCCGATATTTCTGGTTTTCGAACTTAAAGTCATGAATGTCACTTTACACATTTGAGCCAAATTTCATCGAAATCGGACGTTTTTTACTCAAGTTATCGCGGTAACAGACACATATATATATATATATATACATATATATAAATTTGAACGAATAGTGTTTTTGGCATCTGGGGACCTCAAAACAAAAAGTTGTCATGGTCTCGGGCTTAAGTCTTACCATGAGACCTACGGTAATAGCTTCTTCCCTATAGGGGAAATTCGCTAAAAATCAAGGAATTAAAAATATAAGCTATTCAGGTTATGAATATTTAAGCTGGGGCACTGTTCTTAAGTACTTTTGGATATTTAAAGCCCAAGATATGTATAAATACCGCTATGAGAAAAAATGTAAAGTTACTAACAAATACGGTAATCTGTAGTAAGTATTTTTTATAGAAGCTTGAAATTTTCTGATCAATAGATAACCGATGTTGACGTGCTTTTTAAACATAGTAGGCTATTCATAATCTTGGAGAGTATAGAACTAAACCCTAGAGTTTATAGAACTATATATTTTAAGGGAATGTTTAACATTGTGACCATTTTAGTAATCGCTGCTTTTCCTCCACAGGAGGAGCCACCAGCTCGGGTGCTGGCACGGGCACCCGGCAGACGCACCCGGGGGTGGTGTGTGACGGGTGCGATGGTGCCGTCGTCGGGTTCAGGTACAAATGCGGCACTTGCCCCGACTTTGACTTGTGCAGTCGCTGCGAGAACAAAGGCCTCCATCCGGAACACTTCATGCTGCGGATGCCAATGCCCATGGATAGCTATTTGGTACGTATAACGTTAGCTTAGCTGCTTACAGCAATACTGTGTAATACTATTACTGAACTTGCATTACGCAGGCGCCATGGGGTGTTGACTTGCGGACAATTGAGTCCCTTGTCCTAGTCCTATGACGACTTGTGTTATGCCAGTGATTACGTGGGTTACATCTGACCCTAGTCAGTTATTTGAGTTTTTACGAATAAAAAGTAAATTAGTAGATCTGAACAGGATCAAACAATTAATTAATTATTTATTTTGGTTAGGCCTTTCAAATAAAGTAGCCTGACACCAATGTTACTCTTATGGAGAATAATTAAAATTGTATATATCGCTTATATGTGAATATATTTTTATGAAACTTGGTATGTGGCTTTATACGGTATTAAGATTAAAACATATATTATGCATTGGAAATTCGCTGAGTACGCAGGTTTGCTACGACGGGGGTGTTATACATTGAGTAATCTATTCAATCTATTTTTGACCCAACCAAATAATTAATATGCATAGTGGAGTTGGACTTCACTCTTGGTAGCCACTCATAATATTGAAATGTATTAGGAACCATTGTTCAAGGGGTATATTTTTAAATTTCAAGTAAACTCAATAAAGACGTTTTGCTTTTATGCAATAGGCCATACATTTTTCAACCAAACCAAACACTGTTTAGACGCTGCAAACTTCCATGTAAGTGTCTAGACTAGGGATGAAACGATTCTCAATACCACCGATTCTTGGACATCGGTATCGAGATTCATTCGTTTAATGCCGATACCGATACCCCCGCTGTTTACCCGCGCTATGAAGTGCACGGGAAGGGATATTTCCGCCGTTTACCCATGCTACAAAAGGCAAGGGGAGTGTTTAGGTTACCTTGGAGATGAGGAAGAGGGATGGGAGGGGAGGGGTGGGGTCTGGTTCAAAGCAATATATTAGTCGGCTGACCAACATTATTTCTTTGAGTCATTATCTTACAACCAAGATTTTCCCCATTATGAATTTATAATAAATAGTTTTTGTTTTTCTATATTACTATAGGACGCTAGTGAAATTAACACTAAATTATGTAAAAAATTGCATTAACAAATTGTATTAATAATTAATTACAAAATACTACTAAATCATTTTAAATGGTTACAAAAATTTGTAATTGTTTTTAACAATAGGTTTAAGAACTATAGGTATTGAAAAATCATAGGTTTCAATGGTATCGGTATCGAGAATCGATTTTTCTGGTATCGGCATCGGTATCGAGAATCGATAAATGTTGGTATCGACTCATCCCTAGTCTAGATAAAATGTAATAACTCCACATAAAGCTATCAGTAATAATTTACTTATTCATGTCTCATAGGCGCAGAACCACCCGAAGTTCCTTCGCAAGTGGTTTTCCCACCCGTACAAGTTCCACAAGCGCCACGGCTGGACCCGCCCCGCCTCGACCCGAGGGTGTGGGGACTCGCAGAACGGGGCCGGGCGGTGCCCCTACTCCCGGCGGGGGGAGGGCCCAGGCCCAGCTGCTGCGTTCGCAGGTGTCACCGACATGTTTGACTTTGGCCCACTCATGGAGTTCATCGAGGGTCTGGGAGTAGCCGCTGGCGAGGAGAAGGCCAACCCTCAGGCTAGTAGAGAGACAGCAGCTCCCAGCGCAGAGCAGAACTCCAGCCAAGCCCCGAGCGCCGCGCAGGAGCCGCCGCGGCCGCAGAGCGAGAGACGGGAGAGCAGCCCCGCAGCCGAGTACTTGAACAACATTGGACAGATGGTCGCTTCCATCCTGGATCCTCTGGGTGAGTAGGAGACTTGATAACGGAAATATACTGAAAGAAATTACGTTTCAGCCGATTACTTTATGAAAAGTGTTCAACATTTTGATTTAAATAAATTTAAATTGGCGCGAGTTTAAGTTAACAATAAGTAAACAGTAAATTGGCTTAAATTTGCTAGCGATGAAGCCTTCTACGAGACTAGTGCTTGTAAATAGGACTCTTCATCAGTTAAGTTTGTAGTTTTGTTTTATTGATGCATTTTTATCAACCAAGCTGCCAAATCCGTTATTTACATAAATTGTAACTTTGTGATACCTATGACATATTTTGTACGATTTTTTAATTTGATATTTAATAGTTGTCTCACATAATATCCATTTAAAACAATACGTTTACTGGGTTTAGTTGCCAACAACAACAAAAAAATACCAGGATCATTTATAATTTACCATTTTAATTTTGTTTGTCAATATTTACTATCGTTGAGTACTGAAACTACAGCAGAACACTTTTTTCATAGAGTAACCGTTTGAAGAAACATAGGTTTTTAGTAAGTAATAGAATATACTACCTACCTCGTCTTATTTATGCTGTTTCCAAGGGTAAATTGTGAAAATTTTAAATTAAGTTTAGTTTTGAATTTACCAGAGTCAACCAACTCGGTGCTTGTTTTCCAACTATAAAAAAATTATTAGAGAATTGGAGATAAACTCGTTAACTTAAGTAATTGTTTGCTTGTTTAAGCTTTATGAATAGGTAGCTTTTTTCCTAGACACAAAATGTTCATGTAATTATTTGAATTTTCATAAAAGTGAATTGGCAGTGTTCAAAAATATTACTTTGCATATTTTTCTTACATGGCCTAATAAGTTTGTTGACTCGCTACTTAGTACTATTACTGTTCCTCAATATCGGATTCAGTGAGCGATGCAGGTCATTTGTGTTACATTTAATTACTGTTATGTATTTGCTGTTTTAGAATTTTTTGCAGACTTGTAATGTGCAATGTGTATTGCTAATAAGTTTTACTGCTGTTATTTTAAATATTGGCTAGAATTTTACAAAGAAAATGGAAATCTGCAGCTTTATTGGAACGAAACTGTTCTAGCCAATTTAGTTAATTCTATGACAATTGTAAAGTAAAATTATTTTATGAATCGATTGAAGACAAAGCTGTTTAGCGTTGGTAAGTTTTAGTAATATAATAACTTGTTTGATTGCATGTATTTAAATGGTGATTTGGCTATTATTATGTTTTTAATAATGTTATCATACAGTTGATTGCCCAAATAGGGATGCAATTTTATTTGCATGTTTATTGTGTAAGTTGCCCCTGAGCGTTCTCGTAATAGGCTGGATTCAATATTTATTTTTACATTTACTTCATTTTTTCTGGGCAAGCAAAATGCAGTTTGTACTACTTTTAGTCAAATACTTTATACCAATTATTATTTTCACTTTTACTAGAGTAGAATCTCATAAATCCAGATCGGCCTAGTCCAGACCAATGATTTTGAATTTTTTGTTATTTTGTTGTTGCAGATTAAAACCAAAAACTAAACTTCCCGTGTTAGCGCCTTTAGTGTTTGCGTGATTAGCCCGCATTACACAATTTACACAAATGTAATATATTTTGCATCATCAGGCGCTACGTGTTTCAGTAAAGTTGATGTCTCTCATGATTTACAAGGCAATGAAAATTGTTGCGTGGGGAGAGGAGGGGGGAGTCTCTGTTAGTGTAGACGTCACTTACCTTGTTTGTGTCCCGTATAACTTATGCCCCTCTGGGAAATCTAGATTTTTCAAAATTCGGATTGGCTGTTACCACATTAGTCTGGATTTCTGAGAGTCTACTGTCATATTCTATAACACTATATAATATTCAGTAAACAAATATTTTCAGAATTCCAACTCAGAAGGATTTTTCTTATAGAAATAATAATCCTTTAAAAATGGTTGCAGACAGATTTTAATTGAAGGTTAAGAATATTTAATAGGACTTAATCATAAATTGGTATTTGGTGTGTTAAAAAATTAGATACACAGCTTAATGTGTAACTTTAATTTCTTAATAATTATTTGAACACTTGAGCAACTTCAGAGTTAAGATAAGTACTGATGGGAGGGATAAAGTTGAATATTTCTGTGTTATAAGTTGTAAGGAAACTCTAAATTTATTATTGTTTGCTCAATGGAAATTTTATGGAAATTGTAATTGTAAACATTATTATTTCTTTTACAATCAACTTAAGCAGGGATAAGCTTATTTTTTGCTAAGTTATTTCTATAACGTAAGGTTCAGCCTGTCAGCCTGTTTAGCCTGTGTGGTTAGTTAGCGTTTGCACTTAAGCAATTATCACTAATATAATCAATCACAATTATTTTTTTAGCTCCACATGCCCATTAAAAAGCCTAGGTATATGCAATATGCTAGGAAAAAAATCATATTTTCCATAGTCAGTAGTCAATATTCTTTATTGAAATTTATATTAGAAATGCAATTAATTGTGTTGGTGTATACTTGTTTTTTAAGTAACTATTAGCATTTGTTTTTGTAAATTTCAAAATTGTAACCAAATATTTTCTTTATTCCAGGTATGCCTCCAAAGAAGAAAGAGCAAGCCAAGGCAAAATTTGTGAAACGGGTGCATAAACTTCAGAAATGTGGTTCGAAACACGGTTGGAAGCACGGCAAAGGTTTGATGCATGGGTCTGGAAAACATCATCATCATCATTGGCATAAACATCACGGTCACGGAAAACCTTTGAAACATGGTTTAGGCCATACTGTTAGCCCAAAACACGGTCACAGCCATAGTAATGGGCATAGCTTCATCCATACCCCAGAACATAGTCGTGGAGGATTAAGGTTGGGAGCCAGATTCGGTCATAATCAAAGAGAGCGTGAGAATTTCCCAAGATCTGGCCATGAGGTTGGTCTCAAGTCACCTGAGCTTGGACTGAAACATAAACACGGTTTTGCTCATGGGCCAAAACATGGTCGTAGAGGCCCTAGGTTGGGATCCATACTCTGTTTTGGTCCCAGTGAACGAGAGGGTTTCCAAAGATGCAATCGTAACCAAGTCCAGTCATCCGAGATTGTGAGCATTGATGACAATAGCGACATTGAGATTGTCTTTGAAGATGTCGGTGAGTAATTTTCCATCTTTAATATTGTATGCTTAATCTATGTTCAATTATTTATTTTGATCTGAAGAAAGGTCCAAGATCTATGATAAAAGTTCTAGGACATTTCGTGTTTGCTTGGATTTTATATTTGCTGAAATGTTTTCATTTTAACTTCAAACAGAAAGGGAAACAAGGAAATAATCGTATAAGAATATTTATGCACAAAATTTAAAATTTTAAGTCATAGATAAAAACTGTTGGTAAAAAATAAAACAAAACCAGTAAAGATGCCCACAATGTTTTGGGATAAATTAATCTAAGTAAGCATAACTTATTGCCTAATTCTTAATATTTATCGATTTTAGAAATTAAAATAACTATACCTATCTTCAGGGGTGCAGAATATGTCTGATCCGGCGAGCCAGGCTCGGGGAAATTTTGGCTGCCGGGGGAAATTTTGGGCCAACAAACAAAATAAATTTGCCGCAAATTAATTTCCCGGAAGATTAGATAAAACAACAACGGCCTAAGCAATTTACAATAAATTATAATTCCGTTGCTGAAGTAAAATAATAGACTACAGCTTATTTATTATCCAAATTCAGTGTTGAATATCCAAATAAGTTTGAAGGTCTCGCGTTTACATTAGAGAACTAACTGTGTTTTGTTTGTTTACCTCAAAATTTAGTCGAGCAATCCTATTTTTTTGTCTCATTCTTAATGGCTGTCTATTGTTTGGCATCCGGTCGCAGTAATTTATTCAAGAGTTAAGGTGTCCTACCGTGATACAAAATGCTAAACCCTAAACTAACTGTTGTACAAAGACAAATGATGGCTCTTTTTTTATCTAATTATCACAAATTCAATAAAATGCCAATCAAAGTTGTTAGACATTCCATTCAAGAGATATAAATAGTAATAGATTAACTGTTATCAATTTTCCCAACTAATTCAAAGTTTTCCAAGTTGATTTCCTCCTTTGCCGACATTCTATTAATTTGTATTGATGTTTGTGTAATAATTCTGACTACATTCCTCCATTCTATAAGAAATTGTATGGAAAATAAACATGCAATTCAACATAGATTTTTTCAGGCCTAATTCTGATTTCTTTTTGTAAATTTATTTTACTGTCTTTTATTAGTAACATTATTCTATTACAATGTTAGAGGTAATTTCATAAGTTGGTGAAACTTAAATGGCAAAATGTTTTTATGGAATTTAACCTTAATAAATTAAAGTACCTACAAACATTTAATTCAACTTGAATTTTTTGTTATTGATTCTTATTTGTAAGTTAACATAATTTGATCACGATGTTAGAGGTAAGTGGCAAAATGTTTGTGTGGAATTTAACCTTGATAAATTGAAGCAAAAACATTTACCCGTACTTGATTATTATTAATTTGCTTTATAAAAAGCTGGTAAATTGTTATGTAAAGCTATATATTATCGCAAATTTTTGTTCGTAATAGTAGGATTGGGGGAAATTTTATTGGTCTAAACATTTTCTGCACCCCTACCTATCTTCTGTTTTTGGAAATTATGGTCGACATTTTGTTACAAAGGTGTCAACCTTGAGTATTAATTAATTCGGGGTCTAACACATAATTGTTTGTATGTGAGTAAAAATGTGTCAGATTAAACCTATTAACTGAAATTGAAGTAACTGCCCTTTGTTTCTTCTGGGTGAGAAAAGATCATCTTTGGAGATTGAACGTGGGATTAATAAGCATTACAAACACCAGGCTAAACTGGATGTAAAATAAAGATTTTAACCCATCTTGGATTTTTAATCTGATTTTTTTTTATAGGTACCAAATAACATATTGTTTTGTTCTTTTTCAGCTGCCAAGTGGTCCGGTTATTACGAGTCGGTCAGGGAAATCTCTACTATTAATTACATATAAAATAAATTCCTAAACAATGAGAGAGTCTGTAGAAGAAGACAACAAAACATTGAACATTGAAAGCAAAATGTTGACCACTGATACACTACTGACGACGATATTTTGAAGTTGAAATAGGAATAAAAAAATGTTATATTTTCACTGTTATGCAATGTTGCATATCATCACAATGTTTTCTCTTAACGCTAAGTATTATTTACTTTAAAAAATTGAATGAAAATATTTCTGTTCCCTCATTCTCTTAAGCCTGATTCTGTTCATAAACAAACGTTTATTTTGTATGTGATTTTTTCAACTTGAAAGCAGTAAAATAAAAGTAAATTTGGCGTACATGATGTATACCATTGCTAATATTATTGTTTTATTGAAAATAGGTACATTGGGAAGGATTTAACCCTCTTTTTTATTTCAGAAAATATAGGTACTGCTGAATTGTTAATGCTAAAAAAACACAAGATTGTGTTGTTGCGCACTATGCATAACTTAATGACGACTTATCATAATGTAGACAACTTGGAAACAGCATAAGTAATTTTAGCTCGGAAGGTATTTACATTTTAGGTATTCTAGAGTGTAATTTTATATTGTTTTGAGACCAGAGAGAAAAATGTTTCATGATAACAATATTAATTTATCAAAGGTTTTTTGTCCTGCAAATTCATCTGTTTACTTAGGCAATTCTTCAAAAGAGGAGTTAGGCAGGAAGCATAGTTAAGCCTTTTATGCTTATTTTATTGATTATGTAAATCGATATTTGTGGTATTGAACATAATTTGAAATTAAAGGAGACTAATCACTCGATATTTTCACAGGAGTCGATGTAACGTTTGATGTGCGCACTAAAACGTCACAACCTCAGCAACAGCAGGCTGCCAGTACCACTCCCGCAGGCCACGCCCAGGCTACTGCTACACCCACCCCTCCACCCGCCCAGGCTACTGCTACACCCACCCCTCCCCCCGCCCAGGCTAACACAATCACCACTTTTGCTGCTGCCCCCGCTCAGGCTCCTACTATCCCCACTCCTTTCCTTGCCCCCGCCCAGCATACAACTACCACTCTCACTGCTCCCCCTGTGTCTGCCCAGGCTGCCCCCGCTACCACACCCATCCCAGCCCCAGAATTAGTTGTCCCCTCCGCCAGCTCTCAGACGGAGGTTACCCCCGCCGCCACCATCGAAACACAGACGGAACCGGTCAGGGAGCGTCGTAATTCTGACGACTGGACTCTGATCAACCGTGAGTCTCCAAGTAAGTTATCGAGACTGAGAATCGTAATATATATTTTATCACTAAAACCGAAAGTGGTCGCTTTCCATGCGAGGTGGTAGCCAAGCGCGGAAATTTAGTCAAGTACCGGAATAACACTAGGTACGAGTTAGCAGAACGATAATTTTCATCTCACTGTAAATAATAAAATGATAATTTTCATTTCACTGTAAATAATAATAAAACATATTTGTCTTCATTTTGCTTAACCCTTCTGTATTCGTTACTGAATGCAGTTTCCAACTAACAACACATTTTAGTTTAGTTTGCTTTGTTTATTTTGTTCCGAGCGTGAGGCATGGAGTGTTTGTTAGGTGTGGCGGTTGTTGATCAGCGAGAGATTACTGTCGAGGAAGAGCAAACGATTTTTGCTCCAGACAATAATGGCTTCCAAGAAGTGCACAGTAAGAAAAATATAAAGGAGGCGAACCGCCAACAGAAAGAGGAGCCGCAGAAGGGGCCGTACAATGAGCGGCCCCGCTATAGCAAGTTCCCCCCGCGCTTTGCCAAGCTCCGCGAGTTAGCTCGCCTGCAGAAGATGGCCCAGCAACAGCAAACTCATGACATTAATGAACTAAACAAAATCGATCAAGCAGGCGTCGCTGTTTTCCCTGTCAAAGGCAAGTTTTAAAATAATTCTTATAAATTTTCAATGAAAAGGTGATAACTTGAATACACATTTTTCATTTACAGTTTTTTGTGTTGAAATGGTTCGAAAAAATATCTTGCGAAATTAACTCCTTTCAAGAACATTGATTCCTTTTAGTTGACCTTTATCAAAACCATTATTTTCTTTTAATTCTATTTTTTTAATCTTTTTTGTGGTTACTGATGTTATATATTGGGATGGACACGTTTTATTTATTTTGGATGGGACTGGAATACAATTATTTTTTTCATAACCAACTGAAACATGTTCAAACTCAGCTTAACCAAAATGTCTGGCATCTCCTATTATACCATTCAAATTAATCTGCTCGATAATGCAGTATACCGTAAAATGGGGTGAATAGCAAGAATTTTTTTAATTTGAGCTTAATACCAACAAGTACAATGTATGGAATTGAAATCTACCTTGGTTTATGGATTCTTGCAGTACTCTACAAGATTACAGATTTGGGGTTCATTTTAAGTACAAGATAACAAAAATTATAAATATACTTTATCTGTTCACCCCATCGAGTGGTGTCAATAGAAACAGACACTGTTTTCCGTGTCCGTTTCTATTAAAGAATGAGACTGGGCGATAGAAACGGTCTGTAATCGTTTACCTGCTAACTAGATTAGTAAGAACAGCTGATTTTGAATGCATCACTACCATTGATGCATTACAAATTGTCAAATTGTTGCAACAGGCTACTAGTATCGTTAGTGTCCGAACGCATAGCTAATATTACTGTAGGAAAATCTTGAGCTGTTGTTCGGGTACAGAGCGGGAAAGTATCACTCGGTATTCATATCTGATACTGAAAATAGCTACTTGTGGTGCAGTCCGATGAAGAGGTAGTTTATTTTGTAATTGACCATATCATTAATAATTTAATTTTTGTATGTTTTTACCTTTTTAAAACTCAAAATTGGGAGATAGGTAGGGCTGTCTTTCCTTAAGGGGTTTTTTACAAAAAAAAATTGTGGATGATTTTTTTAACCTTACAGACGCTGAGCATTACACACATGAATTAGTGCCTCCGTGTCACTACAACAGCGGACAAAAAAACTGCCGGTTGAGAGCGTGTTTTGCTGGGCTATCAAGCAAGATCAGTCAATAGTAGACTTGCTCCATTGCAAAAACCCCACATCAGCTAGTCGGAATAACATTCGAGTGATATTTTTCTATTGCAAAACGGCAACAGTGTACGACTATGCTATTGGCTAAAGCCCAACTGTCAATTTAACTGTCCGCTATTATAGAGATGTATAGTATTCAATAATGTTAATTTTAAATAGGTCTTGTTTTCTTCTTTGTTTTGCTTTTTAGTACAAATTTTGAAAACAATTGTTCTGCTAACTTGTTAAAATTGGTATAACAGTGCTGCCAAAAAAACCTCAAGATTAAAATGATAACATCATGTATAAGATTAGTATAGTATTCAGTTTTAATGGTGGTTACTATGCAATTCACGGGTTGATTACTACACAATTTATGGGGTGCTGCTGCATTAAGGCAATGATTATTCATTGACAACATATTTTTCAGCCCGGAGTGAAGCCATGGAGGTAGACGAGAGCCGGGGAGCCAAACCCAAGACCCCGCCCCCCTCCACAGCCCAGGACACCCCTTCCCCCTCCGCTCCGCCGCACAGCGACGACTTGTCTGATGCTGAGCGTGAGTAGTCTTCACACTTTTTTTTATTCCGACGCCAATGTCATTTTTGTTAATCCACAAACACTTTTTAGGGAAAGCGGTCGAAACCCCTCAAATTTTTGTGGACACCTCGGGATTTGAACCCGTGACTCCTTGAACCGAAGTTCAAGACGCTAACCGTTAATCTAGCGAGATGCTCTTTAGGGCTTCAATCAATAGATGTTAATTGCTCAACTAACATTAGTATTTATAGTAGGGGTCTGCGGTACCAGAAATTTAAGGTTGGTACGGTACAGTACGGTAAATATTTTTGTAGTTTGGTTCTCGGTACAAAATCGGTACGGTAGGTGGTAATAAAATAGCTGTAATTTATCATAGCCTAAGTTTATTCAGAAACCAAACAGAACAAATACAGAAAAAATATTGTTAAAGAAAAACATACTAGCAGACATAAAAAAGTATTTAGGCAAGCTTTTGATTATAATTTGTAATAGTTCACAAATATTTATATAGGCCTAATAACAATAATAATGTGTTAAACCACGTAAATAAATAAATATATATATATATATATATATATATATATATATATAAAACCCCAACAGTAATAATTACCTCTATGTTAAATAATTATATTAATTTAGTTATGTAGGCTTATTTCATCTATAAGATTTTGTTGTTTGTATTTGTAATAATTTCACATAGATATCATTTATTCAATTTCCCCCGTATTCACTAGTTATGTTAGGTAACTTCCTAGTTAATTTAAATTGTAAAGCTATCTCAAATACATTTCATGTATATAGATAATCAAAATTGATCTCATACAAGATAATACAAATTACAGTCACATACAGTAGAACTCCAATTATCCGAATTAATTGGGGATCGGGCCGATTCGGATATGCAGAAATTGGGATAATCAGATATCCCTTGGTAATAAATTAAAAAACATCACCATACATAAAAAAATCAGAATTTTATTGACAAAGTTATTATAAATGTAATGAACAGAAAGTGAGCGAAATGTATCAAGAATATACGTCATAAAACTTAAATTACAGGAGTTAAATTTAATACAGTAGATACAGTTGCTCTTTTCAATACATACTGTACGTATTTCACTGTTCAATGTTGGTTATTTCACTTGAATATCTCGAGTAAAGTGAGTTTATCACTTAGCGAAAGGACAACATGTTTACGTTTTGTACTCATTTCGAACGATAATTTTGGTAAAAGAACAGTAGCGACTGATGATGAGCAGAGCGAGAAGGGGGTATGACTCATTGTTCCCCGCGAAAATATCGTCCGGAAGGTAACAGTGCGGGCTTTTATTTTAGCGCTCACGACGCATTATCGCTACACAGGCTCGTGCTGTTATTTTCATGATTTTTATATTTCTATTATTTCACTCAAAATCGATTCGGATAATTGGATATTCGGATAATTGGGGTTCGGATAATTGGATTTCTACTGTAATACACAAATAAGACAAATATATTTCTTTATAAATTTTAATTCACAAGTAAGGCGATAAAATAATAATAAAAGAAAGGAAGGTATGTGTGTGTATTTTCAAATTAAATACAGGTTGTATGAATTATAAATTATAGCCTCCAACAAATTTTAAATCCTATAACCAAGTAACGCAACAGAATAAGAATTTGTATTGCAATCAGATGACACATATTCAGCAGACGTCAAAGTTGTAGCCTACTCGTAACAGAAGTCGACAGCGATGGCGGTTCATCAAGAATCAAGAATCCATCACAATCACTCATTGGTTGTTTTAAATAGTCTAACTATAAAGGCTATCACAAAACTTGTTATCAAGGCTTGTTCAAAACATTTTATCTTATCAACAAAGACGCACGATCAGTGGAAGTGATGATTACGTCCAAACGTCATCGTCACACAAAGAGTATAACTAGAAAGTGAATATCAGAGAGAAAGAAATACGCAGTTTCCAAAATTATTATATACACCATAACATTATGAACCAATGTAGGCTAACCATTTTTATTTGTTACAACAGAAGTGTGTGTACAACTTTTTTTTACTAAACGACGTTTTAGCAATGAAACTAATATCTAACCTAAACACTCTTCTAAACCGTTCTCGGCATATTTAATATTGAATTAAAACAGTTCCTTTCGGTTGGTTTAATTTCTATCCACAAAACGTTTGGAAGTGTCATAATGCCTATTAGGAAAATGTTATCACAAGCCCGGTTTGTGTTTTTAAATTGATGTGCATATTATCACGTTTGCATATCAAAATAAGTGTTAACCTTCTGCATGTTATTACTCTCTGTACCACACAATCGTAGATCAGAATGGGTTTGCCAAATGTTTGGCGATTTTAAGTAGTATCAAGTACTCATTTGAGGTTAGGGGGTTTATACAATCTGCAATGTATAACACAAAACGGTGTTATAATTTCGTTGATATAAAAAACAAACAGATATTTATGTGTTTATCCCCTCAGTTTGATTTAAAAATGATTAAATGTCATGCAAATTCGGTTGTAGGTTTTTGTTCACGTTTATACCGCCTCCATACACTGGCCAAGTCTAGGCGAGCAAAGACGAGCGTGACAGTGTAAATGCGTAGTAGTTTGTTATTAACCTCTGTTACTCTCGATGTTTATGTACATTATTTCATTACTCGCCGAGTCTTACGTAACTTGACGAAACATTCGGCCAGTCTGTGGAGGCGGCTTTATCAATGCTGTAAAGACATCTTGTCATCATTCGTGATCCGATTGTGAACCTATAAACTCGCGAATGACGGTCAAAGTTGAAAGTTGCTGTCGTGAGCAAAAGCCTGTCAATAAAATGTCAACGGACGAAAAAGATGTTATGAATAAAACTGAAGGAAAAATTAGGTTGATAAACAGTGAATACTGATTTTTTATAGTTCTAGGCTGTACCGTACCGACTTAGTACCGGCGCCGTTAGTGGTACCGAACCGAATTCAGTTTTTTTTTTGTACCGAACCGTTTCCGATTTTTCGGTGCACCGCAGACCCCTAATAATTTATAGTAGTATTTAATTAATATATTCTAGCTGATGTCTCATTCTCCGCACAGTGCTTTGAATCTTTTACATTATAATATAGGCTATTTGACTAAATAAAATATAACACAATAAAATTAACATTGGAGCCCTGAAGGTGTATGTTTTCAAACCCCCAAAGGCAAATCTTGAGCGTGTGAGCTTTTGATTGATACCTAGCATTATAATTACAATGAACATTTACGATTTTATAAATCATAGGTCAATGTAATTGATTTAAACATCCAAATCAACTCATTTTCCTTATTATTTCAAGTGAAATGAATAATATTACCATGTTAAGATAATGGGGCTAAAGTAAAATCATAAGTTTTATAAGTAACAATTTATACCTCTGGGCACCATCCGCCTCCAGGTTTATAAGCTCTGTCCAACGGCAAAGACAGGTAACAATCCTCTTTTTAAAAATTAAAATTAAAACAAACCAGAATATGTACTAAATTCATAGATGCATAAGCAGTGTTACTTAACATCAACCTAAATTCCCATCTCAGAAGACATAAAATATTCTATATTTATAGTGGAAAACTTTGCTACAAAAATTCAGAGTGCTTTATTATTCATCATTAAATCACACTGGATGTGGTAGCTCATGAGGTAGAGCGCTGGCCTCGTAAGTTAGCCGCAGTCAAGCATAGGTTCGATCCTGGCTGACTGCTGTGATAATCTTTCATGAGTGGTCACCACTGGCTTGCCCATGGGACTCCATGGTTTCCGTTAACGGCACCTCGCTAATTTTAGATCGCATTATAGGTCTATTGGCCTATGGCATCAGGCTTTTTTTAAGTTTTAGGGGTGGGCGAGTAGTGTTTTTTAACCAAACTACTCGAGTATCGAGTCGAGTAGTTCTTTAAAAAGTGAAACAAGAAACATTTTAACAAGAAAGTGATTTTTTTACCCCGACCCAAACACTCCCTGGGCTCTTTCTTACTTAACTCATAGGGATCCATAAATAAGCCACCTGTTAATGTCTCCTTTCATATGAGCTAAAAATAATTATTGAATGATTATTGAATCTTCTTTCAATAAAAGATAATTCTAAGTTTAGGAAGCACTTAAAAAATTACTTAACAGAAAAAGCAATATATTCATTTAACGAGTTTACTGAGGTTTTTTAAGTTATTTTGTTGTTTGTTGTAATAGATTTAAGATTTACGTAGTAGATATCATAAATCCTACGTATTATGACGCCATTCTACATTTGTATGACTTGTACTTGACAATTTGTACAAATTTTATGAATAAAGTGAATTTGAATTTGAATTTGAATTTGAAATATATTTTAAGCTTATTTTTCTTTATTTCAGTCTCTTATTTTGTTAAACATTGGTTAGCGCCGTAAACGTGGGTAAACGGGGGGGTAACTACGCTATTTCCAACGATCTGGGGTAAATGGCGGGAGTAGTCAACTACTCGACTCGATAGTTTTGAGTATTTTTACTACTCGACTCGGCCTTCGAGTAGTCTTTAGTACTCGATACTGTAAACCCGAGTACTCGCCCACCCCTAAATAGTTTGGAAGCAAGTAGTGTTGTAATCTTCACTTAGAAATTGTGGCCATCACAACACCTCTGTGACCTGTACTGACTGTTGGTCAGTCAAACTGTATTAAAATATTACCTTTATATAACCTTTGGATATTAATTTATGGTACAGTAGAACTCCAATTATCCGAATTAATTGGGGATCGGGCCAATTCGGATATGCAGAAATTCGGATAATCAGGTATACCTCGGGAATTAAGCAAAAAACATCACCATACATAAAAAATCAGAATTTTATCGACAAAGTTATTATAAATGTAGTGAACAGAAAGTGAGCGAACTGTATCAAGAATATACGTCATAAAAATTAAATTACAGGAGTTAAATTGAATACAGTATATACAGTTGCTCTTTTCAATAGGCCTACATACTGTACGTATTTCACTGTTCAATGTTGGTTATTTCACTTGAACATCCAACGAGCAAAGTGAGTTTATCACTTAGCGAAAGGACAACACGTTTACGTTTTGTACTCATTTCGAACGATAATCTCGGTGAAAGAACAGTAGCGACTGATGATGAGCAGGGCGGGAAGGGGGTATGACTCATTGTTCCCTGCGAAAATATCGTCCGGAAGGTAACAGCGCAGGCTTTTATTTTAGCGCTCACGGCGCATTATCGCTACACGCGCTCCCGCTGTTATTTTCTTGATTTTTATATTTCTATTATTTCACTCAAAACGGATTTGGATAATTGGATATTCGGATAATTGGGGTTCGGATAATTGGATTTCTACTGTACCATCTTAATTTTGGAAACTGTTTGCCAAAGTTAGTCCACTTTTTATCACTCGAGAGCTTATGTTTGAGTTGACAAACTGTTTGCCAAAGTTAGTCCACTTTTTATCACTCGAGAGCTCATGTTTGAGTTGACGAGTTGTATTTTAGAAAAATTTAAACATGATTATTCCTTTTCCATGAAATAATAAATAACAGCGTACAAAATCTACAATTTTTCCTGATGAAAACTGTTGTTCATATGCAAATTTTTGAAAATCTTAACTGACACTAAGGACTTTTTATCAATACTTTAATTGAATTTATTTTATATAAGTTGTCTTCAAATTAATAATGCTGTGAATGAACTGTTTCAGGTCGAAGGATCCAGGAGGCCATCGAAACATTCCGTGCGATGGGCTTCAACTTCAACACCAACATTCTCGGCGACTTGCTGAAGCGGGAGAATTGCAACATACTGTCAGTCTTGGAGATGATGCTTGGCGAGAAAAAATGAGCTTTTTCAGTTTTTTTAAAACCACAGATATAACAATTATAGTTATTTTTATTTTTACTTAGGGTAGGTATATTACAAATGGTCAAATGGTCAGTGGTATTATTTTTGAGGATTTCTTTGTATTAGCTAGACACGGTCAGTGGAAGATAATTAATATTAGCCTCAAGTTTTTTTTATGGTCTATGTAACGTGATTCCTTTTTATGGTCTATGTAACGTGATTCCTATCGTGATTAATAGGAGAATATATGTAACTGATATATGTATGATTTAGTAACTGATATACGATTCTTTTTTGTGTAGTGTTAGGTCTATATAAGTTTGTCAAACACCATCAATATATATACTTGAGTGATTATTTTTGTGTTTTATTTTATCCTTGACTATTTGGGCACCTTGTTTTCAGAAAATAAAAACAGACTATAAAACAATGCAATAACTTATGTAAATAGGCCTCCTTTTTAAAAATTGTATTTAATGGCCATTGCAAACTCAAAATATCAATAGTAGGAGAGTTGGAAACTTATTTCTAGTACATGACAAGAAAGGCATCTTCTATTTAGGGCACTACTTGTTGCAAAATAGAAAATGTAGTTCGCTCACACAAATTATGGAAGAAACTTAAAATACTCCTAGTTAAGTTCACAAAATAAAAAAAAATTGCTTACAAATTACATTTGATTTATATGTAATACAAAATAAATTAAGTTCATAATTGGATCACAAAGGAGTTACTACTCCTTAAATGTTTCCAAATTAGTAGAGTGAGGGCAAGAAATTTGGATACAGTATAATATACAGTAAAACCCTGCTTAACCGAAATAATGGGGGCGAGACCGTTCCGGATAATCAACTGTTGGTATTTCAAAGTTAGTTTCGGAAAAATACATTTACATTGTTTACATCTTGGAGTTTTCAGCAGATATGAGAGTTCACGGTGCACTGATTCTTAAGTGCGATATGGGAATTCGGCAAATGCAGTATGGGTCAACCCCCCATCCTCTTGCGGGTGGATCTAGTGATGGGACAAACGACTGATTTTAACCATCCGATGGTTTTTCCATTCATCCAATCCTTTCAGATGGATGATTCATCGGATGGTTTCTTATTGGTAGTGGGGGAGCTGCCTGCGCTGCTGTGTGGAGGATTCATCTGTTTAATGGATGGATAGGTGAAACATCCGTGCACGGGTGTTTTAGATGTTTCGCGTGAATGAATTATTATTTGTTTGATTGTTGGCTTCATCTTATTTATGTAATATACTCCGATTAAACTGCTTTAATTCCTCTAACATTTAATTTATTTTTTTAAAATATCCGCTTCATATGTTTAACAGATCAATAGATGAATCGCCCATATGCGGGTTTTAGATATTTCACCTGAATGAATAATTGGACGATTATTTGGTTGTTTCAGCCTATAAAATCTACTTCACACCGAACTGTTTTAATTCATCCAACTTTTAATTGAACATTTTCTTGTCAACAATAATTATTAATTGACATCAAATCGCCCAATATTTATTGTAACTGATATTTAATTGAAAGTTTGTAAAAAACAACATTTTAATTACGATCGTAATCCTGCGATTTTTAAAAGTGCATGAATTGTTTTAACAACAAAACCACCGCATAGATTATTATAATAAGTGTTTAGTCAACAAATAAACCTTTGATGAGTAATCAGATTAAGTAATCCTATACATAACATCTAAAGTTTAACCTACTACTGCCGTGCTGTCAGGAATAAAATTAAAAACTACTCAACACACGCAGAAGGCAGGTAGATGAATAAATATTATCAGATGTTTCTAACGCAAGGTAATGAATTGTCCGAACGGATGGTTTTTGAATGGATGAAACTACTGGAACAGATGGTTCATCCGTAAATGAATGGATGAATCATCCAGACGAAAACTAGAGTCTCCATCGGATGAATGAATTGCCGCTCAACAACCGGATGAATCGTTTGTTTTCATCCGATGGTTCCCATCACTAGGTGGATCAGGTATGTGTCAAAACTCGTAAAAACAACCCCTAAGTTCAGTGACCACTGTGGCGAGCGGTCTCTCGTACCGCCATGAGTCACACGCCGGACTGAACCTTTCTATGATTGAATATCTGTTTTTAAGGCTGTTCCGGTTAACCCGGGTTTCGGTACAACGAGGTCCGGTTAAACGGGGTTTTACTGTTGATAAAATGTAATATATTTCTGAATCAACTGGTTCTTTAAGTATATACCATGAGATTAGAACCAGATGATGTAGCTTACCACGTTTTATACAAAATATTCAGTGTTAAAGTGAGGAATCTTAAGTGTATCTACTCTCAATGTAAAAACACACATGCTGCTCTACATATGCGAAATTACATTGAAAAACACGTCCAAATAGAATAGACAAAGGTTGCTGTACAAGCTCTTTCACACGATAAATTTCCAAATTATAAAAGCATTTGGGTTGGAAATAGGAAAATAAGTTAACAGATTAAAATTTTTACGACTGTATATTGCTCATTGACTTTTCCAAAGATGTAATCAATGTTTTCAATTCTTGGTTATTCATTTCCAACTTCAATGTTTCTGTGACGTTTCCAGTTTTTTCATCGAATTTTGAACTAGTACAAAGATGAAAATCAACTTCGACCAGAGGAGGAGGGGGGTGGGCAACAGCTGAACTCGTCCCAAAGATACCCTGAAACAACAAAAATATGTAACTGTTAGCATTATCAAAATTAAGCTCAGGAATTTATTCATTCTATAGAAAGTCTTTCTTTTGCAATAAAAAATACCCCCGTCGCAGCAAACCTGCATACGGTACTCAGCGAATTTAGATATAAATGTCTTAATACTACATAAAGCCACTTACCAAGTTTCATAAAAATATATTCACAAATAAGCGATATATACAATTTTAATTATTCTCCATAAGAATAACATTGGGGCTGAGTACGCAGGTTTGCTGTAACAAGGAACACAAAAAATGGGTTTTACGCTAATATCAATATAACTAACTAGGTGAAGTCGTATACCGGTTTTTAATCATTTATGATCATAAGTAAGGGAGACAGAGCATTTAATTGTTCTCCATAAGAATAACATGGGGGCTGAGTACGCAGGTTTGCTGCTACGGGAGTCTTTGGCAAAAAATTGTTTTTTTAGAGCAAATATCAATAGACCACAACGAGATGAAGCCGTATACCAAGTTTCGTCAGTATACTTTCATAAATAAACGAGATATACAATTTTTCTTTTCTCCCATAAGAATAACATTAGACAACGTAGGCCTACTGTGTTTAGCATTTTCAATATCTCGGTAACCAACTGACGTAGAGGAATGATCAAAATACCAAATTGTGTGTTTATTTAAGATGAATCCAATGGTAAAATCTAAAATTTTACTATTTCAAACATTATATGTAAAAAATTAAAAAAACATTTTTTGGGTACAAACCCCCCCCCCCAAATACCCCTTGGGATGGAGCCATCTGGCTGGTTTTCAAACTTAGTCATAAATGTTGTTTTACAAGTTTATACCAAGTTTCATCAAAATCGGATCATTTTTACGAGGGTTATCGTGCTCACGGACACACACACACACATAATAGGTCTGGGGACCTCAAAACGAAAAGTTATCATGGTCCTGGGCCTAGGTCTTAACATGCTGACTACGGTAATAGCTAACCCGGGGGAAATTCGCCAATAGCCTATAGGGGAAATTCGCTAAAACATCAAGAAACATTTATTTTGCAAATTTCATTTCATTTATTGATAGAAAAATGCTACAAAACAGGTTCTTAACCCAATTACAAAGTAGAATTATTACTAACATTTATTTTTAGGGATTTTTCCTTCAAGTCCAGTTTTATGAAGCATTACTCAATGTCTTCCAAGATACTAATATAATACCATGCACATGACACATGCAATCTACTATACATGCATAAATTAAAAGTTTTAAACTACACACTACAATTAAATAAATACATTAAATTTAATTACTCCATACTAAACATATTGAGTTAGAGGTAATGTTCAGACTAAATGCAAAAACTGAATTAATATATATTATACAACAAGACAAACCTAATCTAATAAATGTTGTACAATTTGTTTTCTAAATTTGCTGAGTGTGTCTCCAAATATAGCAACAATATTTGGTAATGAATTATCAATTCTTCCCATAACATTTAGCGGGGAGTTAAATCCTAAATTGGTTTGAGAGTAGTGGGGGGAGAACACAGACGACAACGGGAATTGTGCTGCGGCACATTGAACTGTAGTCAAGATAAGAGAGTTATGTCATCAAGCACACCACCCACCAGCTGATGCAGGTAAACCAACATAGCGACCCGCCGCCGCTTGTGTAGAGAGTCCAGTTCAAATATAGATAAGAGCTCAGAATAGGGAATGACTGTTGAGTAATGACCAGACTTTTCTCGCTTATCGTGGCAATGTCACACTCCGTTCTTTTCAACACGCCGCAGCGGTAGCCAGCCTCGTGCGCACACTGATTTATTACTTAATAAACACTCTGAATAAACCGTTTCAAAGTAGATTTGGTTTAAGTACTTTCAAAATTAGACTATAAAAATCACGAGCTTCATAACAAGCCATTAAACAAGTTTTTAGCTCTTTTGAGTGCTGAGAAAACATCACTTTACGAAATGGATAACAGCTTTTATAAAATTAAGTTTAAAAATTTAAATTATACAAATAGACTAAAAACATGTCTATCTATGACGTATCAAAATTTGAAATCGATAAGTTGATCCGTTTCGGAAATATGAATTTTTTAAGTCTGTAGTTGCTAGAAAAACGACAAAAACCGTGTACTTTTTAGATTCTACCTGCAATAAAAATAAAAATTTTTAAAAAACTCAAAAATTTAAAGTTTTTGTTTACACCGAAACACGAAGAATAAGACAAGGACAATTTTGACGTAACCGCCGTTGTTGTAGCTCAATCGGTTAATTTTTGGTGGCAAGTCAAACTCGAGTATCCATAATTTTTAATCCGACAGTAAGCACCCCATTAATTTTGACACATTGTTATCACCTTGTTAAGTAGTTTTTGAACCATTTGTGTGTGACTCCTCTTATTCCACAGTTGAACATTTTAACAAGGAGTATTTCATGATCAAAAGTACCAAAAGCTTTTTTAATATCTAAAAATAAACCGGTGACATTCTTTCCTGAATTTAGACCATCATATAATTTTGACGTAAAATCATTCAAAGCATGTTCTATACTTAAACCTTCCCTAAACCCAAATTGATTCCAACAAAATGAATGGATGCTTCTCGTACTGTACCCAAATTGTTCCTACCGGGTTACTTCACATAGGTTCCGTTCCTCCCAGGTTACTTCGAATGTCGGACTCAAGACTGTATAGGCCTACAGTGCTTCTAATGGTAGGCCTATGATTGATTATACCCTAACTAACCATGTTTAAAGGTATTGGATTCAAATGTCAATATACCGGCACTTGAAACTCTTTAAAAGTCCATTGGCACTTGAGTATTGAGAGTTAAGTAATAAGGCAAACTATCCTTCTTTGGCCAAATTTGGAGCTAGGTTCTAATACTAAAATCTGGGTAGCTTTAATATGTTTTTTTATTTACTTATGTTACCTTAAATTAATACTTTTATACTAGAATATAGTAGGCTGTGTACCTAAACAAAGAAGGGTTTGATCTGTATTCAAACTAACCTTAATACTCCAATCAAAATCGACCAACTGATGATTTGATATCTCTAATGCAGCATCAATTGACTCCATCTCAAAGGAGTTAACTATCACAATTGTATAAAATGTATAATATAAATAAATCTTGTTGGTTTGCCTAATTAAAGAGTGGAAAGCGCATTATTTCAAGATTAGACTGGAGGAAAGGTCAGGTTAACACGACTTAAACAAAAGCTTCAGACTAGTTTTTTGTTTTGATTTGACGTTTCTTTATTCATTCGTTTGAGACTTGCTGTTGCTGAACGTCATTCTATCGTCTGAGTGTTTTTTTGTTTGTTTTTATGCGCTGCGCCACTGTTATATCATGGTGGAAGCAATGAGTTCTATGTATAATCTGGATCCCATACATAGGCCAAGGGAATTATGATAACATTTTGAATAAATACCCCGTAGCAGCAAACCTGCGTACTCAGCGAATTTCCAATGCATATATATGTATCTTAACACCACATAAAGCCACATACCAAGTTTTATCATTATACATTCATAAATAAACGATTTATGACATTTTAATTATTCTCCATAAGAATAACATGGCGGCTGAGTATGCAGGTTTGCTGAAGGAAGGAACACAAAAAATGGGGTTTTATACAAATATCAATATAACTCATTTAGGTAAAGCCACATACCAAATTTCATTAATTTATTTTCATAATTAAGGGAGATAACACGTTACTTATTCTCCATAAGAATAACATGGGGCTGAGTACGCTGGTTTGCTGCTAAGGGAGCCTTTGGTAAAAAAATGTTTTTTTGAGCAAATATCAATGGTCCACAACCAGATGAAGCCGTATACCAAGTTTCGTCAGTATACGTTCATAAATAAGCGAGATATAAAATTTTTCTTTTCCTCCATAAGAATAACATTAGACAACGTACTGTGTTTAGCACTTTCAATATCTCGGTAACCAACTGACGTAGAGAAATGATCAAAATACCAAATTGTGTATTTTTTTAAGCTGAATCCAATGGTAAAAACTAAAATTTGACTATTTCCAAAATTATATATAACAAATTCAAAAAACCCATTTTTGGGGTACAAAACCCCCCCAAAATACCCCTTCGGATAGAGCGATTTGGCTGGTTTTCGAACTTAAAGTCATAAATGTTGCTTTACACGTGTATACCAAATTTCATCAAAATCGGATAATTTTTACAAGAGTTATCGTGCTCACGGACACATATATATATATATATATATATATATATATATATACAGTATCGAACGAATGGTGTTTTTGGGGTCTGGGGACCTCAAAACGAAAAGTTATCATGGTCCCGGGCCTAGGTCTTACCATGCCGACTACGGTAATAGCTTCTTCCCTATAGGGGAAATTCGCTAAAATGAAAAAAAAAACTTGTGAGCAGAAATATTTTTGACAAAAAAAATACGTGAGGTATTTTTATTAAAATATCAAGTTTTCTACTTCGAGTGTTACCATATTGAATGTTCCTGAATTTTATACAGAAATAAATGTATGCTACTATTTATGAAATTAATTGCTCATAAAGAGTACAGTTTTTATCGAATTCCCACCAAATTTGTACAGTATGTGTTGATCTTTATTACCTTGCCATAAATAAAAAAAAAATTGATTATAAAGTAAAGAAATGTTGAATTATTACCCAAACATGCAGATCTTTAATTCTATCCTTTTATTTGTTACAATTTACCTAAACGTAACGTTTTCACTAAAACTAGCATTACAAATTTTGTTTTTTTAATCATCATTATCATTATACGATAACGGGTTCCAGAGAAAAGTAAAAAAAAATACATATATTCGACAATATTGTCTTGATATTCCCCCAACTAACCGGTTTAAAAATAACTAAACTCTAAATTGCTTTGTAAAAATATATATATATATATATATATATATATATAAATGGCCCTCGAAATACTGAAGGTATTGATGAAGCATATAGTCAATGTATTCATAAACATAACCCTAGGGCAGAGTTATGTATACATTGGTATAGTCGATACCATAGACTAACTACGTTAGTCTATGTCGATACTATCGCTTTTACAATCGATAATTGGCCATTCCTCCTACCTCCCTTTCCCTATACGAAGACGAAGACGAAACTGACGAAACACCGAACACCAAACCAAACCAAAATCCAACCAGAAGCAGAAACAAAATGGCGGTGCGTGTGACTTGTCGCTAAGTTGTTTGGAGGATGTTACATAAAATCTGAGCCTTCTTAGAAACCCTGAGTTTAAGGTAAAGTTGAGATCGGTTTGTTATTTTATTAATTTATTATTCTTATAAGACGAATTTGTAATGATGTATGCCGTTTTTATCCTGATTTTCTCTATTTTTCTGAGGTGTAGCACATTGATCTGGTAGGTGACTTGCGGCTTGCGGCCTTGCTTGAGGCATTTACTTTTGAACAAATTATTTCCGCAAGTTTTTTACGGAAAAACATTACAGTTGCACCCAAGGCGAACAATTTATTCAATGAGAGTGAAAGTTTTAGCCAAATTAATCAAAAGCCAAGGTCTACAAAAGATGCCATTTCCAAGAATAGGAATAGCCTAGGTTTAGTCAAAATAAATATTTTTTATGGTTTATGTGGTCTTTACTAGTATAAAGTTTACTAATCATTTTAAGCATTTCATAGACCTAGATCTATCAAGAAAACTTGCCCATTCTTAATTTAGGGGAGCATAGGCCCCTTCAAGGACATGCCCAAATGTGAAATGCCTACCCCTCTAATCAATTAAAATGCACCAACTACCGGGCAAACAGCACAATGGACTGGATTTATCTTGTGAATTTGTTTTATCTTCTGTAGATTTAGCTGCCGCTTCGACTTAAAAAATGGATTAACCCTAGCCATGGCCAACTGATCAATTTGGTCGGATTTTTATGTCGCCTAGAGTGGCCACCGACCAAATCAGTACGATATGACTGAACATTTTGTAACATTAAAAACCAATAATAATAAACTCAAAAGTGATCAATATATATATATATATATATATATATATATATATGATATATATATATATAGGTATCTTTCAAAAGATCACATTCTGAACTTTCATTTAATTACATAAATGAACTTTTTGCGCAACACAATTGCTGCAACCGACGCTCAGACAATGGCAAAACACAATATTTTTGAAATTACCCAGCTCGGAGGAAGATGCGGTTGGTACCAATGCACAGCTAAAGAGTAACTATAGTGTTTTATCTTTGATATTGATTTTTAGAATGGAATATTGATTGGACAGGTTATATGATTTTATGAAAACGGGGGTTTTTTTTGATGGAATGGCCAATCCGAGCAAATTGGTCGGATCAGAAAATCACGTTCATATGCAGTGTATGTTATAGTTTAGTTACTAGACAAATAATATGTTATTTTGAAGAGGAAGAAATGTAGAGTAATTTAGTTTTGCCGTTTGCAGCACTGTTTGCCCTTGGCTTCATCACTAAGGCAATGTTTCATTACGTCACACTTTTGCCTAATAATAAACTGCGCAGCTGTTTACAAAGTCTTAGTCAGTTTGTTTGGCTCGCTCCAAATGGTATTGTACTTGGTATCACTGTAAACAGCAGATTTCAGGCTTTCTTCCTAAATCTGTCTTGATGTTTTGTGTTTTTGTTGACAATATGACGTGACATCTGAAATATGCAATGTCCAGTCAGTCCAAATTGCGTGCTATGTTATTGTTTTCAGACCGTTGTCAGTTGTGTAAGAGTGTTTTAGTTAAGTATTTAGTTAGCCGAATTTACGCAAAAATGGATTGTAGTGACATTCGGGATGCTCTTGAAGAAAGTATTAGTGACATTGATGACGATTTAGAGGGTGATATAGGCAGTGATACTGAGGTGAATGACTTTCCTGATGATGGCTAATTAGTCATATAAGTTAGGCTAATTAGCTTATTTATCTGGTAGGCCTAGTGGTGAGTTATATATTTATATGTATATTTCTACGTATTCTATGTATAACATGTTATATATTTATATGTAGGGAATTGAATGTACTACAACATGGTTATAGGCTATTGATTTGGGGAAAATATTTGGCAAAAAAGTTTTATACTAAATACTGTCAAATTTTTTTATTTCAAATACGCCAAAATAGCAAAACATTCTTTTATTTACATTTATTTATAAGTGATAAAAATTGTTTACCATCAACTTCATGACTTTTTTGGATTCCTTAACTTACTTCATTAGCTTTACAAATATGTATATTATTAGTATATACATATATTACATGACTTATTTACAACACAAACTAACACTGCACAGTTTACACATATTTCGGGTTTCCGTTTATTATTATATTACGCCCCTAAAACTTAAAAAAAAAAATTAGTTCTACATGTTATATATTTCTATGTAGGGAATTAGATTGTTTACAAAATGTATATAACTTAATGAATTTTCCAACAAAATTCTATAGAGAAAATTTCACCGAGAATGTTTTTGAAATCTAAAAAAAATCTAGGCTATTTTTTATTTTTTTCACTTTACCGAAAAATATTTTCCTAGGCCTAGATCTTTTTTATTTTAGTATTTCTAGATTCTCTTGTTCTTTCCGATCAAAATAAATATGAGGTTGACTAGGTTTACTTCTACTGTTGAATTTATATGAATTTTCAAAAAAAAGGTCTGCAAAATCGCCAAATCTGCTTGGCCATTTCCCACTTCAACATTAGGCCACTGCTAGGGTTAATGAATGACTTCCATAATAAAAAATGGTATCTTTATTTCTGTTGTTTCCTTTATAACCCTAGGACATTGTCCGAGTACTCGGCCATTGCATTTGTGGCCAGATGGCCTATGGCCGGTACTCGGACAATTGGGTATTTTTTTCAACTGCTTGTATAATGCATTAAAAATGATCGAGAAACGTAATTATATTGATACTATTTTAAAGAGCAGATTCTAAACTTTAATTTCCATATATAAACGAACCTCGTAGCAGTATCAGATCAATATAATTGCTATTATAATTTAAACAGATTTTAGCGCGCAAAACATTTTCGACTCGCAAGTGGCGAAATCTTGTGAAACACACGTTCTTTAATAAAATCTTAGTGTCTGTATTTTAGCCCAAACAGGAAGCGGCTGGTACCATAGGAAACAGCATTAGTTGTTCTTTCTTTTCGAAAAAAGAAATTTGTCACACGACACCATTAAGTCTGAGAAATAATTTTTGAAATCAGCTGTTATGCTAAGCCTGTCATTTGCGCCATTGTCCGACATTTGGACAATAATAAATCACCAAATAAATAGATCGATAATTTATTTAGCGTGACGTAAATCATACCTCTTTGAAGCCAGGAAAAGTTCTTCCCTTTGTAGAGCCTTCCTCTATGGAGCGTCACGTGTCTCGTAGAAATACGTAAATTGTATTTATAGTAAATATTCATGATCCCTTCTGCTAGGTTATAATCCGTAGGCCTATTGCATTTTCGAATCTTAGTATTTTAGTGTTAAGTTAATCAAGTGTACCGTATTGTCGTGTAGTGTGCTAGTTATTAGTAATGTGGTACTTTGGTATTATACGGATGCCACCCTTATACAGCGCGCTGCGGCAGTTATGTTAGGATGGGTTATCATAAAAGTGAGTGTAGGACTTTCCTTGTTTCGTTACGAATCTAACGATACCTGATGAGTCATACTTCCGGCCGCCAAACCCCCTCCAAATAGGCCAAGGTCAGGTCGTTGACCGGAGCGCGCGCATCACCTGTCACCGCCTGTATCTGGGTCAGTGTCATGAGTGATTTATTGCCGTGCACTACGTTACATTTGTTTTCATAATGAGTGACGTTCATTTGGTGTGGGATTTACCTCGAAATGACAAGGAAAGTCCTACAATCATTTTTATGATAACCCATCCTAACATAACTGCCGCAGCGCGCTGTATAAGGGTGATCGGGTGCGGCTGCTAGCGGCGGCGACGCATTCAACACGATCCTAGCGGACATCGCTGCCTTTAGGGAGGCACAACACAAAGACCGCTCATCAAAATGATGTAAAATTTGTACAGTAAGTCAATAAAAGTACGTTTTTTCGAATTATGTAGTTATCCTTTGTATCCGGTAAAAATTTAACCTCCAAAAATAGTGGCATCCGTATAATACCAAAGTACCAGTAATGTTTATCCATATTAATCACGGGTAAATATTATTATTTATGTTCAAATGTGCGTTATTGAAAATGTTATGTGTTTAGTGAATTTCCCCTATAGGGAAGAAGCTATTACCGTAGTCGGAATGGTAAGAACTAGGCCCGGGACCATGATAACTTTTCGTTTTGAGGTCCCCAGACCCCAAAAACACCATTCGTTCGAAACTGTATATATATATATATATTATATATGATATATTATGTGTGTGTCCCGTGAGCACGATAACTCTCGTAAAAAGATCCGATTTTGATGAAATTCGGTTTAAACGTGTAAAGCAACATTTATGACTTTAAGTTCGGAAATCAGCCAGATCGCTCCATTCGAAGGGGCATTTTGGGGGGGGTTTTGTACCCCAAAAATGGGTTTTTTGAACTTTTGCATATAATTTTTGAAATAGTCAAATATTAGTTTTTACCATTGGATTCAGCTTAAAAAACCACACAGTTTGGTATTTTGATCATTCCTCTACGTCAATTGGTTACCGAGATATCGAAAGTGCTAAACACAGTACGTTGTCTAATGTTATTCTTATGGAGGAAAAGATAAATTTTATATCTCGCTTATTTATGAACATGGGGCGGAAAGGAAAAAGGGACCTCTTCGCGGCAATTTTCGATTTTGAGTTATTCAAATTTTTGAATTCCTCATTTAATTCCTAACAATTTGGCGCAAGTCCCATGAGTCTACGATTTTTTTTGTTAAGTTATAGGACTTTGAAATTACGTGAAAGAAAAAGGCCATTTTTGAGAAAAATCAGTTTGAAAATTTCAAATAAGCATAAAACATTTTTCATATATTCAAGCAACGATTTTGGTATCAAAAGAAAGCCCTAAATGTCGTCTGTAATGTGAATGTCTATTTTTGTCTTAACTCACAGTAGTTTTCAAGAAAATAATGTTTATATTGAAGTATGTCATGAAAAGTGATATTTCAGAAAAGGGACCTCTTCGCGGCCCTATGTTATTTCTCCACAACGAATCGCAAAACTCCCGAAAGTTGTTTAACATCTTTATTACTTTGACTTCAGTCATGGTTACTTACAACAACAGCAATGAGTTATGGACAAGACAGTCACAACGATAAGACTGCTTGATATCACATACAAAACGTAAACAACATCAAATCGTCTGCATCGCCGTGGTTTAACCGAGAGCGGTTTACAGAGCTGCCAACTGTCCTCCCTACTGTGGCACAAAACTCCCGTAATTTATTGTTTTGACAATTCATAAACTTATCAAAAATAGATTGTATTACTTAATAATAATATCAATAGTTAATAATACAATAATCAAAGCTTAACATGCAGTTTTAGGTGTGTTAGTACAACTACTAAATGTATTTGGATTGTAAACCTGTAAAGAAAAGGTAGTTGGGATCGAGGAAGGGATTTTTATTAACAGAAGACGTTCTAGATTTACAATAAACTCGTAGTAGTTCACCTCGTCACCGCTAGAATTCGTCAGAGTGTAGTTTTCAAAGTGTTGCATAGCTATCTGATTTGTTTTAAAAAGGGACCTGTTCGCGGCAATGTTATTTCTCCATAAGCGCGAAGAGGTACCTTTTCTCAAGCTAGACATCGACTACTTTAATCATTATTTTGAATGTTTTATTTGATTACAACAGTTTTGTAATAGATTTCAGCCGGTAAAGGACGAAATGGAGCATATTAAAATGCAAACAACCGAAAATCAATATTTTTGACCTCAATCGAGAAAACTGCCCGTACTAAAATTTTTACTTTGCCGTGAAGAGGTCCCTTTTCCTTTCCGCCTCACTTATACTGACGAAACTTGGTATACGGCTTCATCTGGTTGTGGTCTATTGATATTCGCTCAAAAAAGCAATTTTTTGCAAAGGCTCCCGTAGCAGCAAACCTGTGTACTCACCCCCATGTCATTTTTATGGAGAATAATTAAATGCTATGTCTCTCTGAATTCATATTTGGTTTTTTTCTTTTTGCCCCTCCAAAACTTTGCTGGGTCAAAAATTTCACCTCTCTCAAGAAGTTTTGCCTGAATAGTCTCCCTTCTTTGGGCAGTGGTGAGGTTCTGTCTCTTCACCCGCAGACTGCTCAGTTGCTCTATGGCATCATCGAGCATACCCGTAGATTTTGGTGTTCCTGGACTTCTGAGAAGTTCATCCTCCCCCTCCAGTGGGGCTGATGTTGTCCATGTTGAAATCTGTTGAAGCCTTCTCATTGTTGATAGCCTCCTCAAGAGAATGCATCGGAACCTCCTGTGTTCCTGATGCACTCATTTCAGGTTGAGGAACCTGCCCTGATGGGGCAGATCCTGATGGAATTGGGGGCAAGGCAACTTCTGGAGTTGCCTCGAGGTTTGGTTCTGATTGGTTATTTTGCCCTTGGCAGTCCATGTGGTCCCCACGAGTAGCTAGGGAAGTGAAGTCGACCCGGACAGAGCCCCACATGCCCGGGCAAGGCTGTTTACTGCAGGAGGGCACCTGGTATCCTGCAGGTACGTTCTTGACACCATACAAAAGGCCTGGTGCCATCCACCCATCAGTACGGTCCACGTCACACCTTGGGTTGGCCAGTAACAGAGATAGAGGAAGGGGGAGGGAAGAATTGGGGTGAAGAGCAGGTTGGAGATAGCAAGATGAAGAAAGCTGATCCGTGTGTACATAGATGGAAAGAACATGGATCAATAGGAAAGTCTCTGACACAGATGAAGAGTAGGGAGCCAGAGAGGCTAGCTGCAATGGACAAGCCACTGGGCGGTGGGGTCGCCACATCCCTACGCCAATGGCCTATGTTATAATTTAACTTCCAAGTAGTGCTTGAGCTTAAAACAATTTTTATGACATTTTAACTATATTTTACATGGAGTACGGTTCAGATAAATTGTCTCATTGCCCACTGTTGATGTAAAGGTATTTTTATTTAGGCTAGAGTATGAAGTAAATATTACATAAGTTTATTGCATAGTTAAATTTGATTTTAACAAATTTTTACAATCTATCAAAATAGAGATAAAAATATGGGTGTGGGCGACGAGACGCTGCTGCGATAAATGGGACGTAGCTGTGGTAATTGTGATGCTGTAACGTGGGATATGAACCGCGTCCCCGCACTCTCACCCAAGCGAACCTTGAGCTAGAAGCGTGCTCTCATGGAGATGGGGCGAGGGGCGGCTCACATCCCTACCTAACAATAAGGAAGGCCGTGGAACTCCAAAATCAGTTTAAATGTTTTCAGTCACAACTCCCACCTTTCCCATGGTTTACAATTTCTTTTAAATTAAAATACAAACTAATCACAATTCAATGTTTTTTTTGTTTTTTTTTTTGTTTTTTTTGTTGACAAAAGCTCTAAATCAAAATTCAAAATTTAAAGTTGAGTTTAAAAAAAAGTAAGATTAGCAGTGGCCCTCCTTTTGTTTCAATGTAAATTTTTCAAATTCGTGGATAAATAAATATAAATAAATAGCAACAAGATAAGAAATACAATAACAATTAAACTTTACTTTAACAATTAATTTAACTTTGTAGGGGCCCCAAATAAATTATAGAGACTGTGACTTAAAACTAAATAACAAAAATAAAATTTTAAAATTCAACAGTTCATTCAATATACAGGGTGTTTCAAAAAGAATCATCCGATTTAGAAAAATCATAGCTATTCATCTGTGAATCCGATGTGCTCGAACAATGTACTGTTAGAAAGAAGAAGCTCTGGAGTTTAACGTCGTTTCTGCCAGGTAGCAGTAGCGCGCTTCTGTCAACGCCCAGCTCAGTAGTTGTCAAAATGGCGTCTGCACAACAGAAAGCGTTTTGTGTTATACGGTTTGCTAGATGCGAGTCTGTGATTTCCGTGCAACGTGAATTTCGTACCACATATGGTGTTGATCCTCCTACAGCCCAGAGCATAAGAAGATGGTATAAACAATTTAGTGATACAGGCTGTCTCTGTAAAGGCAAATCATCAGGTCGTCCCCGTGTGTCCAATGAAGACGTGGAGCGCATCCGCCAGAGTTTCACCCGTAGCCCGCAAAAATCCACTCGCCTTGCTGGTAGGGAACTTAACATTCCTTCGACATCTGTATGGCGTGTTTTGCGCCGCTGTTTGCGTTTTAAACCGTACAGGATTCAATTACTACAAGCTTTGCATGAAGGTGACAAAGTACGACGTGTTCAGTTTTGTGAGTTTATCCAAAGCCAGATGGCAGTAGATGATGAGGAAAATGATGATCGAGATTTGGTATCACGCATAGTGTTTAGTGACGAGGCAACTTTCCATTTGAGTGGAAAAGTTAACTGCCACAATGTGAGAATATGGGGGACCGAGTAACCACACCAAATTGTACAGCATGAGCGAGATTCCCCAAAAGTTAATGTTTTTTGTGCAATCTCACGGAATAAAGTGTATGGTCCCTTTTTCTTTGCTGAGACACTGTTACGGGAATAACATATCTCGATATGTTAGAAAACTATCTCTTCCCTCAATTGGAAACAGATTCTGATGACTTCATATACCAACAGGACGGTGCCCCACCACACTAGAATCTTCATGTGAGAGAGTTTTTAAATGGTAGGCTTCCTCAAAGATGGATCGGCCGTACTGGACCTAATGATTCCGCGTTAAGTCACTGGCCTCCAAGGTCACCGGACCTTACTGTTTGTGATTTCTTTTTGTGGGGGTTTGTAAAAGACAATGTTTATATCCCTCCCCTTCCAACAACATTGGTTGAACTGAAGAACCGCATTAGAGCAGCCATCGAATCCATCACTCAAGATATGCTAGCTAAGGTGTGGGGCGAATTTGAATATCGTATAGACATATGCTGTGCATCTAAAGGGGGCCATATTGAGCACCTGTAAATGGTATGTAAAAAAACTTTATTAGTTGTCCTTTAATATGAAATTAACCTCATGTCCATATGATCATTAGTTTTGAAATTATAAACCTTTAAAATCAGATGATTCTTTTTGAAACACCCTGTATAACAAAATTAAAAGGGACTTGTGGCAGACGGCATATCAGGGCGGGTCAGACGTGTGGCGACCACCGGAGGGCGCTGAGGCGGCAGGAGAGGGGCCCAGGTCCGATGTGGCAGGCAGCAGTGGGGTAGGAACCCCAGTGCAGCCCTCCGCCAAAGCCCCAGCTCAGTCGGTGGCTCTCCTCCGGGACCCCATCAGACTTGAGCGGCGTATTTAGAAAGCCATAACGTAGACACAAAACACAATGATGAACAAATTAAACAATTATATGAGTACAAAACTTCAACAGGCACAACACAACAGGTTTTCGGTTTGACGGTCATGCAGTCTAAGCCGTCAGAGAGCACATTGCACGGAAAAGACGCCCACGGGGATTACGCCCACGAACGCAAGGACTCCTCATTGCACGGAAGCCGTGCAATATACGGCGCCAGACCCTCGTCACAACAAACTAGCACTATAACACAATACAGAGAGATGTGACATTCGCACGGCGAACGTAGTCACGGCTCAGATAGGATATTATCTTGGACTTATTGAAGGTGCTGAGACATTCTTGAAACACGTTTTATGTTGCCCATGTTCTTCTTGTCGCTCACGTTAATAATTAGACCGTTGGGCGATGAGAAAATCCGTACTCTATAGATCTTCACGGTCGATCGTGATGCTTAAATGAACTGAAACACTTTGATGTTATATATGCCGTGAATCTTTTCAATTAAAATTATTGTTTAATTTTGAGAACTATTATGAATTACCTGTATGAGTATACATGTGGGCGATGGATCATAACTTATTATGCTTTTCACACCTTTCATATCTGCTATTGGGTCAATCCATATGAAGTGGTCTAGAGCTGGTGGTGGTTCGACCATTTTTGAGAAAAATTATAATTTACTTGTTCTACTGTAAGCTATTTGAGGAGTTAAAAACCATTTTTATTTTTTTTTTTATCTTAACTCTGCTTTAAAGAAAATTGTATCGTTTAGTAAAAGGTGATACAACTAAGTTTAAATTTATGGTAAACAAAGTAATGCTAATAGGTTTTTTATACTTATTTCCATATATTGCATCTATTGGGAAACCTCAAAACAATAGAATCATACATCTTATTTGTAGTTTTATAAAAGTTGTTCACACAAACAAAATCTTTGATTGAAGATGGTTTGTAAAAATATAGAGTGAACATTAGAGCTAGAGAAAATGTGTTTGTTCGGAGCAGTGTGAAATGTAAGTTGGTGCTGTGATGTAACAGATGTACTCATAGCACGATAGTCAAAAATCCTTGTGTCCTAGCACATATTTGCCATCAATACAATACAAAAGTCATGGAAAACTCAACATTAATTGTTAATCATAATCATCTTCACTCAATGTTAAATTTGAATGCATCTCTGTGTGTTTTAGGTTGTCACTTGTGCAATCATGAATGAGATGGAGCCAGGATCTAACATGAACTCGGATCTGGTTTCAAAGACCATCAACTTTCATGGCCAGTTGCTGCAGAAAACCTGGGAAGCCGAGCATGGCGAAGGAAATCTGCAAAAACTCGGCGTCACCAATCTGGACTTTGCAATTTACTCTCAACGCCAAAAACATCTCAGGTCAGTTGGATAGTATTTTAACATCAGCTTATGATGATTATAATAATAATAACTAACTTGCTAATGATTTGCAATTGGGGAACAATTATGGTTCAGGGTGTAACTTGAATATCGCCTTATCATATAGTATACATTATCCTGAAAACTGATAAGTTGCTGAAAAATGATGTAAATTATATTAATGTTAGTATAAAAGCGAGATTATAATAAGTGTTTATCATTATATAGGCCTACTAATCTTAAGTTGTCCAAGACCTTTCCGGGTTTGACATGGGTATTAACCTAATGACACTTTCTGCCCTTAATTACAATTAAAATTGTATATGGATTTCACAATATGCTTGATGATTGCCTATATAAAATGCATACTGGCTGTCTTTTGACAAATTATATGTGGTCCGTATGTTGTTTTCAGATGATAGAACAAGGTGAGATGGCTATTTTCTGCGGCTCGGTTGTTGTTTTTAACTGAGCCTGTAACAAACTTTACAGTCTTCATATTTTTAGTTTAAAAGCGCGGTTAAATCATTATTTTTGACATAAAGAAAATCGTTATTTTCGGACCATAAAATGAAGTTTAATTACCGTACTAATCTTGCCTGATAAAGCAGTTAAATAACTGATTAATATTAGTAACTTGTATTCCTGTCTTCGTTTTAGAAAGATACCTGTCGTCCCTTTAGGCTATAAAATAAGTTTGGCTGTCTTTTTTCACCAATTAACTTGTGTCCATACACTGATTTTGGACTTAAAATTTCCCTTAAGTTTTATAATTTTCAGTCAATGTAACACGGGCAATAAAGTTATCACTTTTGGCTGACAGATCAGGTTCTAATCATCATATACGGCTGATAAAACGTTTTTAAAAGTTAAAATAATTGTAAAAATTGTGGAACATAATGAGGTGCAATCATAGCAGGAAAATGTTAATTAATGGCAAGAATAAATTTACCGGATGTTTTTGGGAATTTGTTAAAATTATTTTTATGGACACCCTGTATTTTTTGTTCAGCATAAAAGTCAAACCCTGAATGAATTGTTATTTCCTTCTATATGATAAATAGCATAGGTACTAAGATTGCCATAGGCGCTTACACATTAATAACTCATATAAGGCCTAGTGTAGTTTTTATGAAATGGATTTATAATGATAGAGTTGCTGCTGTTGACTTATCTGCTTTATGTGTTTAATTTTAAAAGTTGCTTTTTTCTTTCAGTTTTCAAGACCGTGGTAAGCGACTTAAGCTGCATCAGTTCATCTCAAAACAAGCGAATGTTTTGTTTGACACCTCGCTCGTTGAGAGAGAAGATCCCAAGTCCCGAACTGTTGAGCCAGGTCATTTTGCCGTAATGCCTCCCTTTGAGAATTTCCTCAACCTGGACAAAACCAGCAGAGCTCAGCACTTCTTGCAAGTAAGCCACTAGAAATTGATGAGAATTTTTTATATTTATTAGTTTTACCGGTACAGGATTGAAGCAAGGCACAGTTGTTTTTAAAATACAGGAAAAGATTTGGTTATTCAATACTGTGGTGGGTGTAGTGATGTGGGCCGGGTAAACACCCATCGGGTAGGTAAATAAAGATTGGGTATTTACCCTGGTACTTACCCCAAGCCCCGGGTAAATACCCAAAACATGGGTATTTATGATTTTTATAACATTTAGGGGATTTTTACTAGGTTCATCGATTCCCATGCTGTAAAGATTATAAAATTATTATAAGTCTGTTTAGAAGAGTATAACAAGGTTACCACAAGCATTTAACTTCTGAACAAGATCGAGATAAATGCCCAGAACTGGGTATTTATTACTTTGATGGTCTTTTTATTTGGAGTGTTTAATAAATTTAAAATTTTGGAGGAAAAGAATTTTAATTAAATTACATTGTGATTTTGTTCTGTATTTGTCAAATTATAAAATTACATATTTATAAATTTGTATAGAATAGGCATATTTTGTTTTCTGTAGATATTTCCCATTCATAATATAAGGAAAGTGAGCAAAATGAAGTGAATAAGATTCTGGCACATTCTAATGCACAGAAGAGAGATTTGTTCCAAATATGTCATCAGTTTTTTATTCACTTTTGAAATTGTTTGAAAAAAAAATTGAATTTAGTAACTAAAGCTGGTGAATTGTTAATGCTTTCAGTTTTTATTTACCCCTGTAAATAATAAACAAATTTACATAACCGAAACTTATAACTGGTCTCTGCTTTAACTCACGTGTTGGTCGAAAATTATGTCGCTCCTAATCCCACGATAGATATGATTCATTGACCTCTCGTGAAGTTCATCCAAACATGTGCAGTAGGCGAGAGTATTCTTTATAGCTAATTTGTTAACTACTGTTTACCTTCTTAATTTCAGTGTTTGGCTGTGGGAGAAGTCGTCATCGGCCAAATAACCAACAAAGCCAATTCTGGACTATTCCTCAAGATATTGTGTCTCGATGGTGAAAATGCACGCAATATTACTGACCTCGGCATTAAGGTAAGAATTGTCAGTTGTTAAATAATTAGCCTATAAAAGATCTAGACCCTACTGCATAATCTAATCAGAATTTCTTAACTTTTTTTAAGAGGTTGGCCCCGTCCCTCTTTTCCTATATTTTACCCGTCCATATTGCCAATAAGTTTATGAATGAGATTTTGAAAGAGTAGATGTGTGGGTGATGTTTGAGTTTTATGATGGAAACCATAATTGTGACAGTTGAACATTGAATGAGATTGAAGACACTACCTTTTGGTTATTGGTTTTAACACTTTCGCTGCTGCAAACATGTTTAAACATTAAATTTCCATAAGTTTCCATGTTGAGAGAAAAAAAATCGATCGGGTCCGCAGCAGCCAACATGTTAACCAAAAACCTTCATATGAAATCTCAATATTGAATTGGGTTTAATGTGCAAGTTTTGCATACATCATCTAGTTAATTATGGGCCTTACTCATAAAATACCCCCGTTGCAGCAAACCTGCATACTCAGCGAATTTCCAATGAATTATAACATAACACACTAAGCCACTTAACAGGATTCATAAGAAATATATTCACAAACAAGCGATATTTAAAATATTAATTATTCTCCATAAGAATAACATTGGGGATGAGTACGCAGGTTTGCTGCAACAAGGAACACAAAATAATGGGGTTTTATGCAAAATATCAATAGAACTCAGCTAAGTGAAGTCACATACCAAGTTTCATTCATATACATTCATAAATAAGCGATATATAACACTTAAATTATTTTCCATAAGAGTAACATGGGGACCGAATACCTAGGTTTGCTGCTATGGGAACCATAGGTGAAAAATTGTTTTTTTGTGCAAACAACAATAAACCACAACCAGATGAAGCTATATACCAAATTTCGTCAGTTTATGTTCATAAATAAGCGAGATATACAATTTTTCTTTTTCTCCATAAGAATAACATTAGACAACGTACTGTGTTTAGCACTTTCAATATCTCAGTAACCAATTGACGTAGAGCAATGATCAAGATACCAAATTTTTTGTTTTTTTATGCTGAATTCAATGGTGAAAATTAAAATTTGATTTTAATAAAAATTACATGTGGAAACCCCAAAAAACCCATTTTTGGGGTACAAAACCCCCCCAAAACCCCCCTTCGGATGGTGCGATTCGTCTGGTTTTCGAACTCGTTCAAATAAATGGTACTTTACACGTTTGTACCAAATTTCATTAAGATCGGACCTTTTTTACGAGAGTTATCGTGCTTACGGACACATATATATATATATATAAATATATATATATATATATATATATACATATATAAAAATTTGAACGAATGGTGTTTTTGGCATCTGGGGACCTCAAAATGAAAAGTTATCATGGTCTCGGGCTTAAGTCTTACCATGAGACCTACGGTAATAGCTTCTTCCCTATAGGGGAAATTCGCTAAAACATTATTCATTCATGTCAGTGAAAAATATTTACTTAAGGCCTCAATATCAGGTAAATGTATAAAAAATAAGTATTTAAAAATTAATTTTGTCACCCCAGTCAATAAGTTATTACATGTATTACTTATAATGCCCCTTGGAAAAGTGTTTACATGTGAGCAGTGAGCTCAGATTTTGTGGTATTTCCTTTGATGTCTTGTTGCGGTTTGTGTTGTTGGTAAAAGGACAGGCCATCTGTATTTCATAGTAGGTATATTAGTAATATTTCAGTTTGAGTATTCAGATTTATATATCATATTGTCTAATCAGTTAAAATTATTAAATTTGCTGACATGTAAGATTGTTGTGACCTACATAATTTTATTAAATTAAGTAACAAAATCTCAAAGCTCTGAGAGAATTTTCGACTTGGACTTTGCACATGATTTATGGATAGATTCCTTTTTTTGTTAAATACTACACCACCCATTAATATTTGTGTACCTATATAAAAATCTTGGATGGGAAAAGTGCAGTTATTTGATGTGATGTAGCCTAACTGTAGCATTCTCCTCAGTTACGGTGGATAGTAGGCTATTGGAACAGAACACATATTTGTTTCAGTGGTTTCTCTAGTAAACAACTTTTTATTATTTATTTTATTTTTTTATATATTTTTTCTCTAGCATATATCAGCATCGGTGGTGACTGCTGTTAACGTAAAAGTCTGATTAACATTGTTTTACAGGGATTCTGTCCAACGTCGAATCTGATTTCGGCAGTTGACAAGAAGGGCGTGCCTCGTAGCTTCTTGATGAATGATCTTGTGGCATGTGAGGTGTTGGAAGTGATGCCCGATATGGAGAAGATAGTGTGTGGCATGAAGGGAGTTCACGTGACCGAGGAGCAAAAGGCTCGTCTCGGTCTTTTCCATTCCGACGATTTTCCGGAGGCTTACAAGTAAGCATCGACTGAATTGTGTTGAATTTTCGTTAGCAGCGCTTTGCATGATTGGCGACACTCGAACCGATAAAATTGATTTTGGTTACACGTACGATGTATTATGTTTAATGTATAGCCTGGGAAAAAATTGAAAAGCTGTTACAGTTTAATTTATGTATCCGTAAAGCGAGCTGTGCAACAAGCAAAATTTAACGGATTTATTAATGGATATTTTACTTATTAAAGCTTATTTGAGTGATTTTTTTAGTGTGAGCGAGGGAGATTCATTTCAACAAATTATCATGGGACACGCTTTCTTTTTTGATTGTTAGACACCATGAATCTTGGGTATTTTTCATTTGATCACCTTCTGTTATATAATTATTGACATGGAAAGGTAGCCTACAAAGCCAACATTTTTTATGTAGATGAGTCATAAAAAGTTAATCTTTAATATTCCTAGTAATCTGCAGTTTGCCAATCTCAAACTTGCCTAGTGAAAACAAATTTGTAATTGTTGTCAGTTGAGGGAATACAAGAAACATTGCAAATCAACTATTAATTTAATTTTATCACTAAAATTACTCAGGGTGTCCACAAACGGGAATCCCGGGAACATAGGGAATTTTATGGGATTTTTGTACAGCCAGATTTGATGTGACACTATTCTAGGTTATAACTTCCTGGGGGGATAGTTGCAGGGGCTTAAAGTTAATTAACAGGCCTGCATTCATATTTGGTCATGTGACACTATTCTAGGTTATAACTTCCTGGGGGGATTTTTTTTTTTTTTTTTTTTTTTTTTTTTTGGGATTTTTGAAGTTGTGAAAATGTGCCAGAATTCCAGTAAATACTAGGAATTTGTGTAAAAAATGCCCATTTAGCTAGCCAGACTTGTTCAAAATTTTATTTTTTATCAATAAAATATATTATGATCATTGATTCCAGCGTATAAAATCTGGTAAAATTACTGTTTTTGTCGATAGAATATACTGTCGAATTCACTGTTTCAGTTTCGTTAGATGCAGTAAGATAGTAATATTCCAAATAAAATAAGTGGATCCGTCATCTTTTTCTGCCTATTTAATGCTGTGAATCGATCATTTTTGGCCCATTTTTTAGTCAAATTGCCTTTAGCCAACTAAATCCGGTCAAATCTCTCTTTGTAGCCAACAAAATGGGGTCAAATGGCCAATTAGTCCGATAAACACATTCCAGTGGTCTTTTTTAGGGCCAATAACACATGTTGCATCAGCATTTCTGGCCTGTAAATGGGAGTTCAATTTTAAATACTGTTATTAAATCTGTGACAATGTAGAACAGTATTTTCTGCTAGGATGAATCTGGGGAAAAGAGTGAAATATGCAGTAATTTTGAAAAACAATTTTGTGTACACCCTGATAAGGTTACGGTACTACAGATATATTTAACTTAATGTAAGGCAAAAAATTGCTACAAAATTACCAGGTATATAAACATTGGTAAAATTTAAATTAACAAAACAAACCAACCTTTCTTATTATTTTTCAGTAAAAAAATCTGTACAAATTTATATCTACTAGAGCTCTTTTGTTTGCGTTACTTTAAATCCTAAAATTGGGTTCAAACAAAAAATATGACAATTATTAATTGTTGCCTTCAGCAAGTAAGAATTTTCCCCATTTTTTTGGTAATTACCTTTTTTATAAAAATCTTAGGCATTTCTAGTTAGAACTATTGCTACAGGTTCATATGATGGCTGTAAAATGATTAAACTGTTTTATTCATGAGGTATGGTTATTTGATAATACAAAATCTCTGTAGTGGAGATACTTTCATAAAGGTTGAATTTTAAAGTAACCGCAAAGATCAAGGAATTTCCTTTCGATTTGAAAAATATTTCATTCACTATCCTGCTATTAAATATATCTAGACCTATAAAAAACAATTCCCAAATTGTAAAATGAAATCATATACTTTGAAAAGCCTAACAGAATAGTACTGTAATAGTTTCCTAGTGTAATAGTGCTGCAGTGTTTGAAACTGTGTTACTGTTTTAACAACTCTTTTGTAGTGAATATCATTTTTCAATACAGCACTTCACATGTGTCTAGGCTACTCTTTGTCTCCATGTCTCATATGTCTTACTCACATTTTTGGTAATCATTAAGCACATTTCTTTCTATGGTATTTGTACACGTGTGATTTGGGAGATTCGATGAAAGGTAAGAATTGTGTTTTAAGATGTTGTGTGACGCAAACAATCTTATTTGTACTTTCTTGTTTAGCCAATTCACCAAGTTAAAATGTATTACTGGAGAGGATATATTGATTACTGTGGATAATTTTAATAAAGAATGGTTCGCAATAATGTTGCCGAGATGATTGTATGGTTTTATGAACACAATATGTTTTTGGAGTACCTAAGCATTCTTTGAAGTAATGCCCTTTGAAAATAAGCCATACACTTAAGCCTTTTAGAAGAGCCGACGCTTTTGTTTGCCATGTTAGCCGGAACCGAGATATCGAGAAAGGTAATGTAGCTAGTAAATATATTTAATTGCAGTTTTCAGGTGTACTAGGGTGTGTTGGTTTTATTATTTGCCAATTGTTCTTTGCAAAAGGTATTTTCCCCTAAAAAAATACAAATTTGCTGTTTTAAATGCAACTTAACTTTGAGACTAATTTTTTCCGAATCCATTTTTAAATGCTGAATTTTTTATGTTTCGAGTCAATCAAATAAAATAAATATCCTGATTCACGAAATGAATGTGGAAAGTGTCTAAGGGGAGAGGACAATATGATGGAAAAGTGTGCAATAACTACAATTGATAATGCTATAGTTGGAAGTAAGAGGACGCTATAAACATGTAAATGGAAAAATGTGTGCGAGTCAGAGTGATTACACAAGTGCAGTGATGTCAGCCGCACACACATGACAGTGGCTGTGATGTAACTCTATAGCCTGAGTGAGCAAATCATAGAGAAGAATACCATAAACATTTAAATAACAAAAAACTTTCAGCATTTAAAAATAGTTTTTTTTAATCTATAACCTTTTAACACTCTCTTTTCGAAGATATCTTAGAACTGTTGAAAGCCCTGGAGAGTGCAAGTCTTTTGAATTAATGCGCATGCGTCAATTTCCTACTTCTTACAATCACCACAGGCGTTAGGCAGTCTTATCTAATTTTAAATTTAGGTAATTTGAAATCACGACTGTGATGATTTAGGTTCGTAAAATGAGGAGGATCACCCTTATGAAGAATTAAGTCCACTTCAATCATATGTTGTGTTTCTATTTGGTGAAGTGGACTTAATTCTTTAATAGGCAATCCCATTTCATCTTATAACCTTATATTTAGTAGGGCCTAACAAGACTAAATTAGGAGAACCCCCAACATTTTTGTTTCAAATTTGTATATATCTTTTGAACTAGTGTGAAACTTGAGTGGTGATTGAAAGAACTAATTGAGTTGTACTTTTCCAAAATGCACCAAGGCTTTAATTTTTTGTTGACATGTTGACAATTTAAAATTTTTCATTTATAAATAAAGCACTTAATTTATAGATCATTTCCCAACTTTTCTTCGAAGTATACGGTCTAATTTAATTTACTTTTTAAAACCAGAACTGTATATTCTAGCATTTCAATTTATAAAATTTATTTGTTCAAAATAATTAATTTAACCTAATTAATTGGTCCCCTTTTAAAACTAAAATAATGTTTGGTTAGTGTAATTGCCTTAATTAGAATTTTTAGTGTGGAGGTCTTTTATTTATAAAGACCACAAGCCAGGCAATTTTATTTATATGGTGGTTGAATAGATTAAATTTATTCCTGACTAGTTTAGACTAGGTTATAACTTCCTAGGGGGATAGTTGCAGAGGCTTAAAGTTAATTAACAGGCCTGCATTCATATTTGGTCATGTGACACTATTCTAGGTTATAACTTCCTGGGGGGATAGTTGCAGGGGCTTAAAGTTAATTAACAGGCCTGCATTCATATTTGGTCATGTGACACTATTCTAGGTTATAACTTCCTGGGGGGATAGTTGCAGGGGCTTAAAGTTAATTAACAGGCCTGCATTCATATTTGGTCATGTGACACTATTCTAGGTTATAACTTCCTGGGGGGATAGTTGCAGGGGCTTAAAGTTAATTAACAGGCCTGCATTCATATTTGGTCATGTGACACTATTCTAGGTTATAACTTCCTGGGGGGATAGTTGCAGGGGCTTAAAGTTAATTAACAGGCCTGCATTCATATTTGGTCATGTGACACTATTCTAGGTTATAACTTCCTGGGGGGATAGTTGCAGGGGCCTAAAGTTAATTAACAGGCCTGCATTCATGTTTGGTCATGTGACACTATTCTAGGTTATAAATTCCTGGGGGGATAGTTGCAGGGGCCTAAAGTTAATTAACAGGCCTGCATTCATGTTTGGTCATGTGACACTAGTCTAGGTTATAACTTCCTGGGGGGATAGTTGCAGGGGCCTAAAGTTAATTAACAGGCCTGCATTCATATTTGGTCATGTGACACTATTCTAGGTTATAACTTCCTGGGGGGATAGTTGCAGGGGCTTAAAGTTAATTAACAGGCCTGCATTCATATTTGGTCATGTGACACTATTCTAGGTTATAACTTCCTGGGGGGATAGTTGCAGGGGCTTAAAGTTAATTAACAGGCCTGCATTCATATTTGGTCATGTGACACTATTCTAGGTTATAACTTCCTGGGGGGATAGTTGCAGGGGCTTAAAGTTAATTAACAGGCCTGCATTCATATTTGGTCATGTGACACTATTCTAGGTTATAACTTCCTGGGGGGATAGTTGCAGGGGCTTAAAGTTAATTAACAGGCCTGCATTCATATTTGGTCATGTGACACTATTCTAGGTTATAACTTCCTGGGGGGATAGTTGCAGGGGCTTAAAGTTAATTAACAGGCCTGCATTCATATTTGGTCATGGGACACTATTCTAGGTTATAACTTCCTGGGGGGATAGTTGCAGGGGCTTAAAGTTAATTAACAGGCCTGCATTCATATTTGGTCATGTGACACTATTCTAGGTTATAACTTCCTGGGGGGATAGTTGCAGGGGCTTAAAGTTAATTAACAGGCCTGCATTCATATTTGGTCATGTGACACTATTCTAGGTTATAACTTCCTGGGGGGATAGTTGCAGGGGCTTAAAGTTAATTAACAGGCCTGCATTCATATTTGGTCATGTGACACTATTCTAGGTTATAACTTCCTGGGGGGATAGTTGCAGGGGCTTAAAGTTAATTAACAGGCCTGCATTCATATTTGGTCATGTGACACTATTCTAGGTTATAACTTCCTGGGGGGATAGTTGCAGGGGCTTAAAGTTAATTAACAGGCCTGCATTCATATTTGGTCATGTGACACTATTCTAGGTTATAACTTCCTGGGGGGATAGTTGCAGGGGCCTAAAGTTAATTAACAGGCCTGCATTCATGTTTGGTCATGTGACACTATTCTACGTTATAACTTCCTGGGGGGATAGTTGCAGGGGCCTAAAGTTAATTAACAGGCCTGCATTCATGTTTGGTCATGTGACACTATTCTAGGTTATAACTTCCTGGGGGGATAGTTGCAGGGGCCTAAAGTTAATTAACAGGCCTGCGTTCATATTTGGTCATGTGACACTATTCTAGGTTATAACTTCCTGGGGGGATAGTTGCAGGGGCTTAAAGTTAATTAACAGGCCTGCATTCATATTTGGTCATGTGACACTATTCTAGGTTATAACTTCCTGGGGGGATAGTTGCAGGGGCCTAAAGTTAATTAACAGGCCTGCATTCATATTTGGTCATGTGACACTATTCTAGGTTATAACTTCCTGGGGGGATAGTTGCAGGGGCCTAATGTTAATTAACAGGCCTGCATTCATATTTGGTCATGTGACACTATTCTAGGTTATAACTTCCTGGGAGGATAGTTGCAGGGGCCTAAAGTTAATTAACAGGCCTGCACTCATATTTGGTCATGTGACACTATTCTAGGTTATAACTTCCTGGGAGGATAGTTGCAGGGGCTTAAAGTTAATTAACAGGCCTGCACTCATATTTGGTCATGTGACACTATTCTAGGTTATAACTTCCTGGGGGGATAGTTGCAGGGGCCTAAAGTTAATTAACAGGCCTGCACTCATATTTGGTCATGTGACACTATTCTGCCAACTTAACGTTAGTTCCGATAAAAGCATTGAAGTGGGACTCTCACCTGAGTTTTCCAACTCTTCACAATGAAATAACCAAATATAAATGGTTTGTATATCATTCTAATCTGCATGAAAATGCAAAGGCAAACAAATCCAATACATCCTTCTTTTCTAAATGAAAAATATATTTTGTTGTTTACCGAAAACTTGTCCTTTTATAGTAATACTAAGCGAGTTTGGGAACGGAATTCATTCATTTCCGAACCGATTTTGCTATTGAGGTGTAAACAAATTGTCACAATCGAGTTATGCTTTCAATATTAAATTCTTTTATCCTGAAGGACAAGCCACCCTGAAGTTTTTATTCGACCCATGGAACTTTATTTTAATTCAGTATAATTCTAAAACAGCTTTTAACACGTTCAGCCCGATGTGTCCCACCGGTGGCACATGTCAGAACTTTTGGAATGATTAAAAATACGATACAGCAAAAAGTAATCTGAACAAAAAGACGAAGCATTATTTTTCAAGAACGTAATTCCGACAAAATAATGACACGTGCGCCACCGGTGGCCACGGTGTGTCTATATAAACCTAAACCACGAATACATAGTTTAAATAACCCAGAAAAGCTCTGAATTCACTTTAAAAAGTATCAAATCAAATGGAAACAGTGCGCCCCGGGTGGTACACGTCGAAGTTTTAGAAAGTTTGCCGTGCGCCACCGGTGTCGCACGTCGGGATTTTAGGGAAGTTCAAAAACTGACTTATTATTTTCCATGAGGCTGAACCTCTTAATGCAATAAATAACAGCTAAAGATAACATTAAAATAGTTTAATTTGAATTTTTGTTATATAGAAAAATATTAAACAAATCAAATCTTTGTTGACAATTGGTCATGATGAATACATTTTGTCAAATTTAAAGCTTAAAACTAATTGTAACTTGTTCAAAATGACAATTTAAAGAAGTGGTAAATTACTCTAACTCTAGGGGTGTGCTATGCAGCGATTTTATTTTGATTCGATGTATCGATGCGATTCAAAGAATTTTGATTTGAATCGATGCAATTCAATTTGATGCAGTGCAACATGTTTCAGTGATTAAAGCTAAGCCAATAGACCAATTTTTATGACCAACATGTGGATGATTACCACCTTGGTCTAGTTATAATATTCTGATTTGATCAATTAATTCTTCTTCCATCCTATCTTGATCCATCATTTCAAAAACTTTTGCAATAAAAACTCATAACCTAAACTTAATTGTATTTACTTAAGTTTCAAAGGACGGACGAATACAAATGAGTGCCAAAGTTAAATAACGAGTGACGATGTAGACAGTTTTGCTAGATTCTAAAATACCGCCATCGTACCATGCCAGTAAAACTACCCTATTTTTTACAAAATATTATTTTCCTACCCACCCTAGGAATAGTTTTGTGGAGGTATAACGTTATTCAAATAACTCACTGTTTATTATAAATTCATAATGGGGAAAACATGGTTGTAAGATAATGACTCAAAGAAGTAATGTTGGTCAGCCGACTGATTTATTGTTTCAACCGGATCCCACCCCTCCCCACTTGTCCCTCTTATCCCTTATCTCCAAGGTAAGATTTTTTGCCGCCGATCCTGGTAGCGCGGGTAACTGGTGGGAGCATAGGAAGGCATCAAACACTTTCGATGCATCGCTATTTCGATTACTACAGCATCAAATTGAAATTTCGATGCTTTTTGATGCATGGCACACCCTTAAATAAATCAACTTGCTCTAAACTGAAACAAATATTAATCACATAATTTAAAGAGGGATGGTAGTGGAAATTTCAATTTGTTGTTTTAAACAGATTCTTATCACAAACGTCTTCTAGATTGTTTTGTTATTTAATGCCAAAGAGTTTGAGTAGAAGTGGGAAAGTATGTTGTCTTGTGAATTTTATGAACACATTGGGCGAGTGACCCAGAATCGGGTTGTGGCTTAGCATTGAATCATGAGATTTTTGTGTTTAATGATGAACACAGCAGAAGTGTTGTTGTATTTGGTTGACGATTGGCTGTATAGAGTCACATGACTTGAGTGGAAGGGGGAAATGTTTAGGCCCGATAATTATCATGGGCCATGCTAGAACCTACTCAGTTATTCAGGCAGATTTTGACATTTATGAATAGCTATTCTTATTGAATTGATTTGAAGGATATAGGATTAATGAAGGGGTTTTAGGTTATAAACATTTCATATTTTGGAATAATATTTTGAAGTTTTTTTATGTGTGATAAATTAATTTATAATTTAACTTTGGGTAGATATTTTAAAATAGGCTTTACAAACAAATAATTTTCTACCTTTGCTGTAGTATTTGTATGTTTAACTTCAAATTTAAAAAATGAGTAAAAAGAAGCCAAGGATATTAAGTGCATGCCATGTTTTCTGGTGCAAATTTTGACTTGAAGATTACTTTGATTGTTTTATTGCAGCATATCTAGTCGAGATAGCAACTGCCAGACAGTTTAATGTAGTGAGACTAGTAAATATTGCGAGATTCCATGCAGTTTGAAGGAATCTGTTTATTTTCTGCACTTGTATGTTAGTCTGAACAAATACACAAGGTCAAGGAAGACGACTTTGCCTTGTGTGGATAAGTGCCTCATATATAGTTTAAAATCTCTATAAAGGTTTTCTTGACTGGTAAGTATGGTATAAGATTTGGTTCAGATGAAGAATGGTGTTTTAATGCTGGTAAACAAAAATACGGCAATTATAAATATGACCAGTTACAAGCATTTTAGAGGATATCCCAAAATTGACCTTAAGCCCTCTGTACACTTTGATTTTGGCGTCATTATTATAAAGATTGGCCTCATTCACATCAGTCTTGCAAGACTAAGGGATTATCCAGTCACAAAAATTCTATTCTGGGGTTCATTTTAATTGGAAATCTCGTTAATAATAATATATCATTTAATAGAAATTGTTAGGTATGCTTGTCAACATCCTTTTACTAACTTGCTACTTTATCAAAACAGTTTCTTTGATTGTATCCCCTAAAGATTTCTCTACCATAATTTTTATTTGGACTATTGAAATATCTTAATATTTACCATATTGTGTAATGTCAAGTTTTTGATCTCAAAGATATGGATATATAACCAATAAATGTCAATTTTTGGGTTTATTTTCATTTGACTTTTTTAATTGTTTTATGGACGTTTGTGCATATAGGAGAATATTTATTACAGGTGATCTGACATACTTGAATGTTGACATAACTCATGAAATTGTGGTTGTAAATGGCTTATAATTTCAGGAAATGTTAGTTAAAATTAAATACTTACCACTGTACTTCTCAAGACAAAGAGGCCAATATTTACAGAGTGCAGCTAAGAAATATCGGAAGAAAAACTAATTATGGGAAGAAAAACACTGTAGCACTTCATTATTTGCCCCAGCCTGTTGAAGAACGTCTTTCGAAACTAAAAATAATGGCTTACTTCATCGACATAATAATGGAAACAGCGTTTACAATATTTTGGAAGGTTCATTGGAAGTTGAGTGTCAAGATGATTAAATGTTTTGGTCTCGAGATTTAAATCCCTCCATGAGACAGGAATTGTACTTGTCAATTTCAAACTGTCAAATTAAAAAAAAAACATCACAAACAACAAGAAAACAAGAAAAATGGAAATTACAAGAAAAGCAAGTCTGTTACAAAAATTTTGAGCCAAACCATCTTTACTGTTTGGAGCTTTTCAGAAGAAATACACAGAAGAGGAAAAGTCTTATGAGTTTTTATTGTATGCTGACATGATATCTTGGATTTCCCCACAAATGTAGACTCTATGAACGCCTGAGGAATCATCGACTTCAAATAGTTGCTTAAGAAAATTGGAGATGTTATGCCCTATGTGTGATGGCTGTTATTTATTAATGCCAGATTCCTGAATCTCATGGTAAATAATAATGCATTTAAACCCTTTAACTTTCATTTTAGTGTAGCGAGATCCTTTTTAACATGTACCTTATTTTCCAGGCTTAAAGGCTCTTACGAGAGAGTGGGATCCTAGGTTTGATTGTTGAACTTGTGATACAACAATGTTAAAAGTTTCAGTAGAAACTGCTTTCTCTTGATATATTTTCATCTGGAATCCTTTTCCGATTGCAATTATCATAACGTCACTAGCAAAATTAAGTTTCAATGTCTTTACAATTCACAACTTGCAGCAGTTAATAACTGATAGTTAATTGAATTTTCAGATTCAATATCATTATTTACTTTAGTTTACAGTTATTATTATATTGGAGTTAGAAGGAAAGTGTTGCCTTTTAATAGTCAGATTGTAATTCATAAAAAGAAGAGAAAGCAGTTTATAAATAAGAAAACAGTTAAGGGCTGTTTTGAATAAATTTGTGTTTAATTAAATGCGTTTGTTGTTTAGGTTACCCCAGGAAGGTAAGAATGAGCCGTATGAAGAAATGCTTGAGAAGTCGGTCGGATTTCACAACCCCAGCAACGTCAGTTGCCTGGCCAGTGTCATGGGATTGGGAAATCTCCACCACACGAACATCGTGGCACTCAAGTGAGTTGAAAAAAACGCCACTTTCTAATCCAACCTTGGTTTGAATGTAGAAGCTATTTGTTTTTACTAACCTTGTTTTAAGTAAATATTGTAAAAATCATTACATTTTTATTCATGTAAGACATTTTTGTCCCGTCAGCTATATTTTAATTCTAAACTGACGTTGACGATTGAGCTGCCAAATTAAAGAGATTTTCTTGCAGATGATTCATAATAGATTAACCCTCGTTCCTAAGGGATGAAGGGCTCCACTAGTCCTCGAGAGTTCCCAAGTTCTTATCGAAGAAATATTTTATTGAGTTAATGTCAATAAAATATTGTTGAGTTGTCACACCTGCTATTCATCCGAGAAGGAGTAATTTTGAGTATTTTAGCCCAATTAAATGAGTTTTTTTTGTGTATCTACGTCAGTGGCTTTTTTTACATTTCGATAGGGAACGGTCCAAACCCTGGTCTTGTTACTATCTAAGGTGGTCTTAGAAAGCAACATTAATTAATAGCCCAATGACAAATGATTTGTGTATAAAGTCTTGGATGTTTTATGAAAGCACCTTATGAAAGCACCTTTGGCCCTAGTACCAGATGTTTGTAACGGCCGATTTATATAATGTTCATCTTTGCAGTTTTTATTTGGTTAACAAACTACAGTAGTTGAGCATGATTTAATCTTGTGTTAACTGATAGTTCGCTTCGCTCACTTGCTTCAAAATGGGGGTTTGGGGGTGAAGCCTCCAACGGCGATCAGCCTAGTTTTAACCAAGCATGGTTTCGCAGAGTCCGTTTCCCCGAGGCAGAGTACGCCACCGAGCTGCGCAGCGTGCAGGCGGCCAAGTGGGCGTTCCGCAGCGTGGCCGATGGCATCGAGCACTTCAAGGCTGGCCGCACCACCGAGGCGTTCCAGTGCCTCAACAAGGCGCTGAGCATTGACGCCAGCAACATCGAGGGCCTTGTCGCCCGCGGGGCGCTGTGAGTAGTCGATACAACTCAATAGTCATCACCTTTAGCCATCGAGAGCAGGAAAATGTGGATACGACAAAGGCAATCTTACCTTGAAAAGTACAAGCATCCAGTGTGCTATCATTACGATGCCTCTATTTGCCAAGGTAGCTTCCTTGTCCTATCCATATTTTCTTGTTAATTTTCCAAAAATCCCTATCCAAAACTAAGCATTATTCATAAAGAAATGGAAAAGACACGTTAGTTGGAACAAATGGAAATAAACAATCTTGAGAAATTTTGAATTTGTGGGTGATTTATTGGATTAAAGTTAGGTAAATTATCAAGATTAAGTTTAGCCTATTATTTATCCTGTCTATTTAATAAACAGTAGCTGTGTAAATGCCACTAAGATCAAGCGTGAATCTGAAAATTATGTCTGTCAGATAGTCCTGGTAAAGATTTCTTTTAGTCTTTTCTGCAAAAACTAAACTACTTTTAATCTAACTAATACTGATTTTTGTGTTTTTAATCTAACTAATACTGGTTTTTGTGTCAAGATAAATTCAATGCTTGGCAAGTTAAACATTTCTTCTTGTTTTGCCAATGTTGCCAGATCCTTATCTTCTTTTTGATTTATTTGATCACTTACTATTTTCTTTATTCCTTAACTTTTTTTATAATTATTGATTCAAATTGTAGACAACTGCTTCCAGGGTTCAAAAATAATTCTTGCTTATAATCATGATGATAAAGACTTTATTATAAAATTTACGTCTCGTAGATATAATTTGTAAATTGATAGTTAACTAGGAGGTTCACATATGTAATTGTTGAATTGTTTGGTGATTCTTTTGCAGGTATGCGAATGGTGGAAGTTTTAAAAAAGCAATTGATGATTTTGAGTGTGCTCTGAAGTTGAACCCAAGCCACGTGAATGCAAGGAAGTACATGGGGGAGACTTTGGTGGCATACGGAAGAAGGTAATTAACGGTTATTTGATTGTAGACGTTTTTATTTAAATGGCTAAGCCTATTTTTGGCACACTATTGCAACATTAGAAAAAACTATTTTTAGTCAATTTTACCAGTTAAACAAAAATAAAATTGCAATTGATTGAGTGATATTAGTGTTCTGATATAACAACCCAAGGTTTGAACTATATTTGATACTAATAACAACAATCAAAATAAATAGGCATAAATGACATAATATGGCATTGAAATAGAAAATTTAGCCTCTGTATATAAGTAAAAAATTGCCCTGAAATTGTGGCTGTTATGTTTATGTTTATATGGCTGTTAATTAGGGGTGTGCGAGTAGTGATTTTTTAGATGAGTCGAGTAGTGCCAAGTATTTTCGAGCGAGTATTTTCCATCAGAAAGTAGTTTAAAATAGTGTAATGGAATTTGGATACCACCCTAGATTTGATAATCTAAACATGGTTTCTAACTAATACATGAGTAGCAATACAAAGTTTTGGCCAGTGAAATCAAACTGGTTATGTATTGACAAACAAAACACGGTTTATAACAGTATTAGATGACGAAATCGTTAATTAAGGCCGATATTAAGTGGCCCGGTCGCCACTTTGGGCGATATTATGTATGCCGTTGTCATTTTCAGCCTCCATTACAAAGATCCAGTCATCATTTTTGGCCCATAATATCGGCCGAAAATAACGATGGTATGAATAATATCGGCAAAAGTGCCCGAAAATGACGATCGGACCGCATAATGTCGGCCGCTAATGATGACAGAAAACATAATATCGGCCGAAAATGACGACGGTATAGGTGAATTTTGGCCTTAATTACATATCCAGTCGTAATTTTTGGCCGACATTATGTTTTCCGTCTTCACTTACGGCCGAAATTATGCAGTACGATTTTCATTTTCGGCCGATTTTACGTGATACGATCGCCTTTTGCGGCCGTTACTACGCGTTTTGACTGGTCACAATCGCTAGCGATCGTCATTTTCGACCGAGTTTACGTGATGCGATCGCCTTTTGTGGCCGTTACTACACATTTCGGCTGGTCGCTCGAAATCGGCAGGAAATACTCGCTCGAACTTTCTCGAGTATTTTTCAAAACTTTGAGTCGAGTTTGAGTATTAAAATACTCGGCCGAAAACTCTAAGTTTTGAGTACTCGCACACCCCTACTGTTAATAAATTAAATAACTTAATTAATTATTATGTGTTGTTATAACAGTGTTCATTTTTGCTTGCATATGTGACTGGTCCTTTGTTTCTACATATGTATAGATGTGATGTTAACAAATAAATTTATGGTTATTGCAGTGACTTTTGAACTAGTAGCCGTATTTGATTGATTTTAATTTAAACAAAAAAAGTTGTTTGGCTGAGCAATGGTACATTGTAAAGAATACAAAAAAAATCTAAACTCATCAGAGGTACAACATACAGCTAACAACCTGTATCCAGCAAACTCTTTACCTTGTGCGATAAACGATTATTATGTATAAACGTTTATTGTGTGTAAACAATTGAAATAATATAGCTGCTGAGTAGATAACTGTAGAAATGAATAGTCATAAATCATAACTTTATTGCAGAAAACGAAAACAGTATGTACAAATTACAGGTGTGTTGTCATTATTAATATTATACATTATACTGTAGGTAAATTAAACAGTTGTTAGTCTAATGCTTAAAATTTAAGTTTACATGATTGGTTTCCCAATTATCTGTAAAGAACTCTTCCATGTTATAATATGCTTTTTCAGTCAGTATAAGTTTAACTTTACAACGAAGTTGCTTTTTATCAAGATTGGATATACTGACAGGTAGTTTGTTAAAAATTCTTAAAGCCTTACACGTTGGACTATTTTCACATAATTTCAATTAGTGATGAGGAAAATAAAATTAATTATTTTGTGTGTTGTAGTGGTGATGATTAATTCATCAAATATATCTGTTCTTTCATAAATCATTTTTAACATTTCTAAAATATATATATACTGATAACTGTGAAGATTTTAAGCGGTTAGAAAAAAGTCTACAAGTTGTTCTTCTATTTTTGTTTGGGGTAACGTTCTAATAATACCTTTCAGGGCAGTAAAAACTCGTTCTGCTTTTGTCTGGGATCCCCAAACTACTATCCCATACGGTACCTAACTATGGAAGCTGTATGTGCATGGTACACCGGAGTCCTCTGTGTCATAAACTTGTTCTTACACAAAATGAGTTTGATTTCTTTCTCTAAGCTATCATAATCTAGATAACTCCTAACGTTGAGTTGAATCTTTCCCAGTTTCGAAGACCTCGGTCAGACGGACGACGCACTCAAGATGTATGAGAAGTGTCTGGAGATTGTTCCGTACCACGAGGAGGCACAAAACTCCATTGAGTATATCCGAGTGAAGATGGCCAACGGGACGGCGTCGCTGACCGACGGACTGGTGCCATCTCTGACGTCTGTGTCTGCCACCAAGGCGCAGGGGGTCAAGGACACCTTAAAACAGCTGTTGGGCAATGAACCGGCGGCGAAGGAGGAGGTCGCCGGCTCTGCCAAGAAGAAAAAGAAGGAGAAGAAGTACGTGGAACATTGCTTTAGGATTTTATGGTTTCAACTAACTAGAGAGGGAGAGTAAGGGAAAGATGTAAAATGAAGACAATTTGGTTTAGGCCTACTGTAAATTCTTCACATTTGCTAGATGTAATTTCAACTAAATTTACTGTAAGATTTTTTATTTTTCACTCTTTATGTAACATACTTGACTTGGTGTCAGTTTGTAAATTCGCGTTTGTCAGTTGTACTACCGGACAGTTTTTCATAATTTTCCATACAAACACACATGCAAAATATTATAAATGGGGTCAGTGCTCAAATTTCTCGTGTCTTTTAGCGAATTTCCCCTATAGGGAAGAAGCTATTACCGTAGTCGGCATGGTAAGACCTAGGTACGGGACCATGATAACTTTTCGTTTTGTGGTCCCCAGACCCCAAAAACACCATTCGTTCGAAACTGTATATATATATATATATATATATATATATATATATATATATATATATATATATGTGTGTGTGTGTGTGTCCGTGGGTGTGATAACTCTCGTAAAAAAGGTCCGATTTTGATGAAATTTGGTACAAACGTGTAAAGCAGCATTTATGACTTTAAGATCGAAAACCAGACAGATCGCCCTATCCAAAGGGGTATTTTGGGGGGTTTTGTACCCCAACAATGGGTTTTTTGAGTTTTTTAAATACAATTTTTGAAAAAGTAAAATTTTATTTTTTCCCATTGAAATCACCTTAGAAAGACGCACAATTTGATGTTTTAATCATTGCTCTACATCAATTGGTTACTGAGATATTGAAAGTGCTAAACACAGTACGTTGTCCAATGTTATTCTTATGGAGGATACGAAAAATTGTATATCTCGCTTATTTATCAACTTATCCTGACGAAACTTGGTATATTGCTTCATTTCATTGTGGTCTATTGATATTTGCACAAAAACCCATTTTTTGCCCGATAGTTCCCGTAGCAGCAAACCTGCATACTCAGCCCCATGTTATTCATATGGAGAATAATTAAAATGTCATAAATCGTTTATTTATGAATGTATATTGATGAAACTTGGTACGTGGCTTTATGTGGTATTAAGATAAATTAATATGCATTGGAAATTCGCTGAGTATGCAGGTTTGCTGCTACGGGGTATTTTGTGTAGAAAAACAAAACTACTAGTAGTGAAAAAAGCTACTTAACTTATACCTTCTTGTTAGTCATTAAAAACCTAGCCATCCACTTCCTATGGGGGAAAACATTTAAAACCTGAAATTGGTGTTCATTTTCAGTGTTTTTGCACCAAATCTCAACCAGTTTACCATCATCATAACAACTTTACCAGGATTTATTTTCATTTGCAGTACTCGATACAAGAATATATAATTAAATTCTTTAATATGAAACTACAGGGGCATCCCTTGTAGATTTGTTCAAAACTCTGGCAAAATTCCAAACTCTGTATTAAATGACTGCAATATTGATAAGATAAACAAATGGCTAATAAATAATTGGAAAAGTCAAACATGTTTAACGCATTTGGAAAATGAATGAAAGTTAGCCCAAAATGTTAGCTGGTAACTCTGAACTGGTCAAGATATTTATTAGTGAATTTCCTTTGGAAAGTGAACTATTAGCATGACCCGCACGGTGAAACTTAAGCCCGGGACCACCATAGAAGTTCCTAACGCAACCCCCTGAACACGTTTTGGGGGGTCATTCAAAATTTTATATATAATTATTTTATATATAATTTTATATATATATATATGTGTGTGTGTGTGTTTGCACTCTAGCGGTCACATTTTTTGTCCGATTTACTTCAAATTTGGTAGGGACGTTCCTTTCTGTAATCAGTTGGACAAGTTCTATGGACAGAACAATCGGAAAACTCTAAACCCCTTTTTTGGGGAATTAATCTTTCAAATTTCGTGTTTTTGGGCCCAAAAAGGGTCAGAAAGGCCCCAGATGTAAAATCAATGCATGTTAAAAGATGAGAATTAGTGAGGCTAAAGTTTTAAGCCCTCTCTCGTCATTCTAGTATAAATATTTACCGAGTTATTAAAGAAAATGTGTATCGACCAAACACAGTACGTTGTCTTACGGGGGTTTTATACTAGAAAAGCCTGTTATTCCTTTGTTAGAGTACTTTTATCATCCCCAGCAACCTCACGCCTACTTTTAAGCCTGTCTGGACCTTCTCTTACCTTATAATGCGCAAAATTGTATTCCCAGCTTTGCAATTAAATGAAACCAGGAGTATCAGAACAGCCAAAAATCAATGTTTTCAGATTTCAATAAGAATTGGACTAATGTATGTTTTTACACTGATTTTGAGTTTTAAAAGTTTGTATGTGGAAATTCACTTCCCTCACGTCAGCGTGCTGCGTGCGAACTCGTTTAAAATTTGCCCTGAGTATCTTTTAAGCTGGATCCCTGAAAACAACATCCTGATAATTTCCTTAACCTGAATTCCATTTAATCCCTTAGTGGCAATGAAGATGTCATTGTTGACACTTATTTTCAGAGCTAAGAAACACAAGCGCCACTCGTCATCTAGCAGCAGCTCTTCTTCCGGAAGCTCAAGCTCATCTTCTACGACTTCATCTTCTTCTGATACAAGCTCTGCATCTTCTAATGATTCCCACCGCAAGAAAAAACATAAGAGGTAGGCCTATGGGTGAAAGTTAACTTTTCTCGTTTTAGAAGTCTAGGCCTGAAAGTAAAGGTTTGAACAAGTTTCTTTAAATCTGTTTTGTGTATGGCTTCCGTCCGTGTTTGTCTAAATTAAGATTTGGTAATGCAGCATTGTTTAAGAACTTAAAAGGAATTTGATTTCATTAAAAAGGTTTAAATCAAAAAAGGGTTAAGAAAAGTTGCTCTTAAATTAATTAGACAGCCACCCGTAAAAACTGTTGTACGTTTCAGACCACTGCTTGTAGGATGATGATAGCATAATTAATTGTAAAACCTAGTAATAGGTACAAGTTATAAGTTGTTATTGAATAGTTACCTGTCATGAAGATACATTAGGTCTACCTCCCTATGATTGTGTTTAAATAATTAGTATAAAGCTAAAATGTTGGTAGTATGTTTGTTTGAAAAAAGCCTATCACGTGCCAACAATTCTACATTGGAGCGAAGATTTGGTTGGAAGATAGCTAAAACACTCGAGGTGACTTGGCCCTACCCCTTTTGAATATCCTTTAGGGCTCCGCTAGGTGAAGTGAATTATTCGAGGTTAATCAAATAAAACACAAAATAGGAAAAATTCCAACAGTTCAGCGAGTGTTTTTTAATAGAGATATTTTTAAATTTTTAGCAGGAAGAGCGAGCCAAAGGAAAAATCGTTGTCCCCACTCAGCAAGAGAATGGCCATCATGGACTCATCTGCTGCGTCTGAAACTGATGGTGAGCTGTGTTCAGTAGTTTTACGTTAATAAAGTAATAGGGTTGGGCGAGTAGTGTTTTTTTAAATCAAGTCGAGTCGAGTATTGAACCAAACTACTCGAGTATGGAGTCGAGTAGTTCTTTAAAAATAATAAAAAAAATTATTTGTTGTATTGAAAACAATATTTTTTTACATATTAAACTTTAATTATAAACATACCATTTTTTTGAATTATTAATGTTATTTATATTATTTTAACCTTTATTTTACAATGGATGAATAATGATTTAAATGAGAAAAAAAAATTATATATAGGCTATATTGTTTTTAACAACCATAACAAACAAAAGACAAGTATTACAAATATATATCCATACAAAGATTTTGGGTTGGTTTAACAAAACCAGAACATTTGAACAAGAAAGTGGTTTTTTGACCCCGACCCAAACACTTCCTGTGCCCCCCTCTTACTTATCTTAACTCACGGTGTCCATAAACAACCCACCTGTCAATGTATCCTTTCATATGAGCTAAAGAGAGATTTTAAGCTTATTTTTCTTTATTTCAGCCACTTATTTTGTTAAACATTGGTTAGCGCCGTAAACGTGGGTAAACGGTGGGGGCAACTACGCTATTTACAACTATCTGAGGTAAATAATGGGAGTAGGCAACTTCTCGACTCGAAAGTTTCGAGTATTTTTACTACTCGACTCGGCCTTCGAGTAGTCTTTAGTACTCAAACAAATACTCGAAACTCGAGTACTCGCCCACCCCTACAAAGTAATGGTGATTAGAAACGTCGATAAAAAGGTACTTTTCTATATGGTTAAGCTTAAGTTGAAATATTTCAAAGCTGTGTTTTTTCAAATATTTGTCAACAATTCATGACATTTTCAGGTCAGAGAGGATCTCACTACAACCCTCCAGCCTTGCCATACTCTTTCTCGTGTAAGTATTTTTTAAATATTTTGTTGCTTGTTATTTTTGTTTTTAATAATATAACTAGAGTACCCCCGTGCAGCGCAAAGCGCCGCTTGCTTGCTTTGCTCATAATAAGGAGGACTTCATATTGAATTTTTTAGTTTTTAATAAATCTGAAGATTATGAAAGATAGTGAAAGGAGATTGGGATAGAAATATTGTTTGGTATGGCTAAATTATCAGCTGGTATTTAAAAGTATGCTACTATAGTAACCTTCAAAACAAATAATTATCAGCTGATAACAATTATCAGGCGGTTTAAGTATAAGTACCTGGGGGCCGAGCTTTGCTCGGGGAAGACCATTCAGTTTGTTTAGATGAGTTGGGAGTAATATTTCACCACTTCCCCCTACTGATAATCAGATTTGTATAACTCATTTGCCTATTTTATACATTTTTAAGGTTACTCAAGTTGTTATTTATAGCTCAATGTCCCTTTGATTTATTTTACTACTCTATATATGCAATCTTCACTCAAATATTTTAATCTCTGCTCTCAGGAAACCATATGTTAATATCATAAACAACATGAGTATTAATTTGACAGTTCCCTGGTTGATTATGAACAGCTGTTACAATTCTTTTATTTTGATTTGAAACTCTATAAGCCCAATGTTAATTTTTTTAACTTTTCATTTTGGTTTTTTTAAATTATTTGATTTTTCCTGGGGATGAGGCCTGTCTAGAACCTATGAAATGAGTTATTTCAAACATTTGAAGGAAATCGTTGGAGCCGTTTTTGGGATCAGTGTCGCAAGCAAGCAAACCTTACTCATATTAGAGTATAGGATTTTATGAAAAAATTACGTTAATTTCTATAATTTGAATATATTATAGTATCATCTGATAATAATTATCAGGCAGTTTAAATATAATTTTATTAAAACACTTATGTTAATTTCTATGATTTGAATACACTATACAAAATAAAAATTGTAATGATAGTATTTCTAATGTTTTAGAATTTAATCGAAAAGAGAAAATCAGATATTAAATTTTGTTTCGATGTCTGATGACACATATAGATGTAGTTACAAATCAAACGAGTTCGCACGCAGCACGCTGACGTGAGGGAAGTGAATTTCCACATAAAAACTTTTAAAACTCAAAATCAGTGTAAAAACATACATTTGTCCAATTTTTATTGAAATCTGAAAACATTGATTTTTTGGCTGTTCTGATACTCCTGGTTTCATTTACTTGCAAAGCTGGGAATACAATTTTGCTCAATATAAGGTTAGGAGAAGGTCCAGACATGCTTGAAAGTAGGTGTGAGGTTGCTGGGGATGATAAAAGTACTCTAACAAAGGAATAACAGGTTTTTCTCGTGTAAAACCCCCATAAGACAACATACTGTGTGTAGTCAATACACATTTTCTTTAATAACTCGGTAAATATTTATGCTAGAATGACGAGAGAGGGCTTAAAACTTTCGCCTCTCTTATTCCCATCTTTTTACATGAATTTATTTTACATCTGGGGCTTTTATGGCCATTTTTGGGCCCAAAAACTCAAAATTTGAAAGATTAATCCCCCAAAAAAGGGGTTTAGAGTTTCCCGACTGTTTTACCCAACGAACTTGTCCAACTGATTACAGAAAGGAACATCCCTACCAAATTTGAAGTAAATCGGACAAAAATTGCGACCGTTAGAGTGCAAACACATATATATATATATATATATATATAAAATTTTGAACGACCCCCCAAAACGTGTTCAGGGGGTCACGTTAGGAACTTCTATGGTGGTCCCGGGCTTAAGTTTCACCGTGCGGGTCATGCTAATAGTTCACTTTCCATAGGAAATTCACTAATAAGACATAAGCTAAATCGGTCCATTAGTATGGTCAGGCTCGCTGTTAAAACTTTTGGCCCGTGTGTACTTAGGTCATTGTAGTAAGTATATCTCTTAGTCACCTCCAAAGAAGTTACCCATAATTGCCTCAAAATGAATCTACACATATTTCTGAACAAAATGAGCCATGTGGGAGTAAAATCAATTGGATAAATCGGCCAGAATGACTGTTTTTGTTCTCTTTCTAAAAAATTGGCAAAAATAATAAAATAAGCGTAATGAAAAGCCAAGTGAACAAGTCTTATTTCAATGTCTGATGACACATCTAGAGGTACTAGTTACAAAAAAATGAGACATATAGCAGTCGGTCCCATAGAACGGTCAGGGTCGCTGATGATTCAAGGCACATTTTTTCCCGGTTGCAATGTTGAAGGCTTTAATCTGTTTGTTATTGATGTATTAAGAATTTTGTTTAGCTTGCAGAACTTACAATTTGTTTTCTCAGCCGAGCTAGCTGAATACTATATCTTTCCTACATTCAATCCAACTCAGCCTAAGGCTTTTCCTTAAATCAATACCTTATCAGTACTCATCATTCCTTTTATCAGACAAGTTAATATGCCCTATTTTCCCTTTATTGAGAGAAAAATTCTAAATTCCTTTCATCCTGCAGATTATTCGAACCTGTTATCGGGTTAGGTTTCATCCCAGGCCGGCCATTCTGAGGAGTTTGTACGGTTTCTCATCTCATTTAAGAAAATGCCTGAATGGTTACCAAAAAAGGGCCGTACCCCGCCAAAAAAGAACTGGTACGTTCTACTAACTCGCATAACCCGAGTCACTCATTATTGGCTTTTTCTGGTTATGTTTAGGCGCTTACAGACTTCTACCGACTTTCACCAGTTCACTGGACTGTGCATGCCATTTTCAGTGTTTAAACTTTACAGTGTTTTGTACTCTTGTTTTTTCTTCCCAATCTATCATGTAAAATATGTGTTCCATTCATTTCGGTTTTTTACAAAGTTAATTATCTCCAGTATCCCCTTTAAAAACGATGTATGTTATCCAGCATGGCCGAAGTCCCAAACCTGTTAGTTAAAAGAGTATCACTGTATTGTGATTTATTTTCAAAACAATTTACATTTTCGGTTGTTTGATTTAGTAAATCAATTGTGTTAATCATATGTTTGTAGCAGACCCAGCCTCCTCAGCCCCAATGTATGCCTCGTCAGGGAAGACGGACAAGGAATCAGAATACGAGCAGAGAGTGTGCAAGTTCCTGGAGCAGACTAAAGGTGACTCAGACTATGAGGAGAAGGTCCGCAAATTCCTTGATGAAACTGCTAAATGGTAAGTTGCTTTTTAAAACAAAAAATCCTATCCTTTTTTTACATATTCTATACAATTTATGCTGCTATTTCTGGAACAAACAAATTCTGTGATAAAAGTTAAATGTTCATTTAACAAATTTTAGTACCTTCAGTACAGTGTGTGCATATCAGCCTGGGAATTATGTTATAAACTTAATATTGCAAAAGGACATTCGATTTAATGAATTAACTTTATGAAATCAGGGGAAAAAAAATCAACGCAGGCTTATTGATTGTTTAATCAAAAAGCAATTTATTTGTCAACACAGCTCATTCTACAAGCACCCACAAACAAAAAAAAGGCTTCATTATTATGTTAAAGTTTTCTTAATGATCTTTGAGTATTATTTATATATATATACTAGGAATGAATCGATTCTAATTTTTTTCGATTCCAAGGGGAAACAAAAAAGTGTAAACTGCACAGTGTTAGTTTGTGTTGTAAAAAAGTAAAATTAATTCGTTTTATAATCGTTATGACATTGTTATACAGCTGCTACACGGTTCATTTATGTAATAAAATGAAAGTTCAGAATATGATCTTTCAAATGATATATATATATCAATATATATATTGTTCACTTTAGATTTGATTATTTGTGGTTTTATAACGTTACAACATTTTCGGTCCCAAACTATCCGATTCGGACTGTGGCCACTTTAAGGTGTCAAAGCAGACAGTCCGGATCGGATAGTTGGCCACGGCTAGGGTTAAATTTAGGGTTTTGTATAAAAGATAGAAAGTAATTTTTTTATAATTAATTTTTAATGATTGTAGAGCAACGTTTAAAAAAATACTGTAATGTTATTTAGCAGCTTTTTGTAGTTAATTATCAAACTAATTTGTAATGCAGTTTTTACATTATTTAATGTTAATTTCACTAGTATACTGCAGTAATATAGAAAAACAAAATCTATTTAATATGAATTCATAATTCATGGGGAAAAACTTGGTTGTAAGATAATGACTCAAAGAAATGTTGTTGGTCAGCCGACTGATTTGTTGCTTTCAACCGGACTCCACTCCTCCCCTCCCGTCCCGTCTTCCTTATCTCCAAGGACAGATTTTTTGTCTCCAACCCAAACACTCCCCGTGCCCTTCTCTTACTTATCTTACTTCACAGGTATCCATCCATAAATAACTCACCTGTCTATAAATAATAATAATAATTATTCTGTCCTGTCTATAATAATTGCCTTCTTTCATATGAGCTAAAAATAGATTTTAGACTTTTTTCTTTATTTCAGGCATAGAATACTGTGTTAAACATTAGTTAGCGGCATAAATCTGGGTTAATGGCAGGAGTAGCTATACAATTTTCAACAACTCGACTCAAATTTTCGATGGTCAGTGGCGTAAATATGAGTAAACGGCGAGAGTAGCGATACAATTTTAACTACTCGACTCAAATTTTTGATGGTTAGCCGCGTAAATCTGGGTAATCAGCGGGAGTATCGACGGCCTGGAATCGATAGAATCGGAATCGACTTTGGGTCATCGATTCTTGATTCCGATTCTAAGAATCGAAATTGGAATCGACTCATCCCTAATTAGGTTGGACTAATATTAGGATAATTAGGTGGGATATAATGACTATTAGGGATGAGTCGATTCTCGATTCCACTAATTCTCAGGCTTAGAATCGGAATCGAGAATCGATGGCCCAAAGTCGATTCCGATTCTATCGATTCCAGACCGTCTATACTCCCGCCGATTACACGCTGTTTACCCAGATTTATGCCGCTAACCATCGAAAACTCGATACAAGTAGTTGAAAATTGTCTAGCTACTCCCGCCGTTTACGCAAATTTACGCCGCTAACTAATGTTTAACAAAATATATGACTGAAATAAAGTAAAATAAGCCTAAAACCTATTTTTAGCTCATATGAAAGGAGACAATGACAGGTGAGTTATTTTTGGATACCTGTGAAGTAAGATAAGGGCATGGGGAGTGTTTGGGTTGGGGGCAAAAAATCTGACCTTGGTGATAAGGAAGGAAGACGGGACAGGAGAGGAGGAGTGAGGTCCGGTTGAAATCAATAAATCAGTCGGCTGACCAACATAATTTCTTTGAGTCATTATCTTACCTTTCCCCATGAGTTATGAATTTATATTAAATATTAAACAGATTTTCTTTTTCTATATTACTACAGTATTCTAGTGCAATTAACATTAATTTATGTAAACATTACATTAAAAATTAGTTTGATAATTAACTACAAAAAGCTGCTAAATTACAGTTTATTTAAAAAGGCTGATCTACAATCATTAAATTACTTTAAAAAAATGCTTTCTTTTATACAGAAATTAAAACCCTAAATTTAACATTACAAATTTTTTTTGTCGGTCAAGAACAGTTGACATCCAAAGTGATTGTTTTATAACCCAAGAAAATCTATTTCAAAAAATATCATGGGAGATTTAAAGCATAGCAATTATATGGAAAGTAAACATGCGATTCAACTTAGTTTTTATTTTTATTATTTATTTTTGTAAATTTATTTTATCAATGAAAAATAATCATCAATCAACTTATTGTCTTAAATAATTTTTAAAACATTGCTGTACTATTTAACCTATCATTAGTAATCGATGGAATCGAGAATCGATTTGTAAGAATAGGAACCGGAATCGAACAAAATTGGAATTGACTCATCCCTAGTTTAATTGTGTGGTTTATGTTTTGTGTTGTTCAATGTAAATTTTTGTTGTAACCGACTCAGTAAAAATGAAGTTTTTACTATTAGTGTGCAAAACTTATAATGACATAGTTCAGTGTAGATTTCATAATCAAGAACTTTATTTTTTTACTCAGGAAAAAAGAACGCAAGGCAATAGAAGAAAAAGCAAAAAAGAAACGCAAGAAAGAGAAGAAGGCAAGAAGCAAGAGTAAGTACTGGACAATTTTTTCCCCTGTTCCTCAGAATATACTTTGGTGTCCTGAAAAATCAGTATCAGTTTGATAATTGTTAACAGTGAAGACAAACAAAAGATAGGAGCAATAATAATGTTAGTAAAATGTTGAAAGACTAAAAAAAAACTTTGAAGCACAGAGCTATTAATCACAAGTAAGTGATTAACACTTTCGCTGCTGCAAACCTGTTTAGTAATATATTGTAATTTTTACCTGATATTTGGACCTGGCTGTCAATGGAGCTGTGATGTGACTTTGCCAATAATCTATGATTTGTATGACAGTAAAATGATTTGATTTGATTTGAGTCATGAAATTTGCATAAGTTTCTATGTTGAGAAAAAACCCCGATCGGGGTCTGTAGCAGCCAACGCATTAATAATTCTCTATGAATTGAGATAGCAAAAGGTGTCGAGGAGCAGCTAAGTGAGCAAAAACTGACCTTGAGCTCAGAGGGCCATCACAACTATACGTCCGTATAAACCGTCAAAATTCTCTGATTTTGTAAATAAACTACCTTTCTATGAATATAAACTACTTTTGGATTATTTATTTTCTGTTTGTTATGGTTTTTAACAAACGTATATTATTTTGTTTTGTTTATGTCAAATCTATTTTTAAACAGTTAATTAATTAACACACTTAAATAAATGATTTATTAGTCTACTTCCATATTTAGCATAACATTTTTGTTTTTATTTTTTTAACGTGTACAGTCTAAATGTATTTCAAATAATGAACACTTTACAATTCAAACCATATTACTTATAAACAATATTTGATAAAAATATACTTATTGTTAAAAGAGGCTACACAAGAGTTCAAAGGTCAATTGTTTTTGACAGAAGAAATATTTAGTTTCTCATCAGATTATTTACAAAATGTAAATGAGCCTTTATATATTAATTGCAGGCAAGAAGAAGAAGCGTGAAGAACGTAAGAAGAAGAAAATGATAAAAGAAATAGAAGAGAAGAAATTACGAGAGGCTCTGCGAAAACAAAGGCGGCGAAGCAATTTGGACGATGAAGATGAATTTTTGTATGGCGAAAAGCCTGATTTGAAGTAAGGATAGTTGTATGTTTATTTTCTTTTGACTAGCAAGAAGTATTAGATTAAGTGGACACTCCAGTAACCAAAATCTCACATTTCTACCTGCTTCTTCTATAAGTTCCGCCCCTTGTAAACGGACTAACCAAAATCATTGACTTAAGAACAATAAAATACCTAGCTATTTTGGCTAGCAGAATTTCAATATCACATACAAAATATATATTTGTAATACGCTAGGCATATTTTTGTCATAATTGTTTTGGAGCGGTGGTGCTACCGATCACCATGTCCAAGGTGTCGTTAGAAAGGTCTTAGCATGTAGTTTTGCCATCAATTAAAAAAATTTATAAAAGTCACTATGGACATGGGAAAATATGGGGTCAAAGTCGCGATTTTCCCCATAGACATAATATGCAGTTACAAACCAACGATCGAGAAATCAGCTGTTTATTTAAGGAAGTGGTTAAACAAATAAAATCTGACCCTGAAAAATGGTTATTGAACATACAGCTGGCAACAAAACACCAGTTTTTATTTGCACAAAATCAAAACATAACCAAAAAAAGTTCGACAAAATGGAGACTATAAGACGTCGACCAGGACGGCCAAGAGGAGGAGGCCGACGAACTTTAACTGGTAGACGCGAACGAAATACAAATAATACTATTGTCGTTGATAGCCGAATACAGCAAGCACCCTTCCGTGTTGGGTTTAAGTGTGCTCTCCAACAGCCGCCTGAAGATTTCACATTCAATTTAGGACTGTTGGATAATCGCTGCATAAGCTGTTCCGCATATAATTTCAAAGCCGAACAAACAAGTGGTGATCGCCGAACCTTCAGCCTTTGTTGTCATAAAGGAAAAGTTATTCTACCACCGTTACGTGTTTCACCTATAATTCAAAGACTACTTGAAAATCGTGTGAGAGAGAGAGAGAAATAGAGAAATTTTATAAGGTTTATTAATAAAGTAATTTTTATCATTATTGAATTAACTTGATTTTTTAAAATAGCAACACTTAAGATTAACTGCCTACACGCATTGGTGGACAGAGTTTCTCCTTGACAGCGCACGATTTTATGCGCCAGGTACGCTAGTGTTATTTTATTGTATAAATAGTTAATATTATTATAAATATTTTATTGAACCACTGTTATGTATTATATCTAAATTTTTATTATTCAGCTAATTTTGCTAATTTTGCTGAAATCATATTTTCTTATTTTTTTAAATTAATTATGAACCTATTATCTTTCGGAAGAAGCAAGTAGAAACGTGAAATTCTTTTTGAATGGACTCCCATCTTGCTGGTAAGACTGGGACCGGTTATCAATGAAACGTAAACTAGGTTTTGAATATAGTTGTTGACTAACGATAAAGTGTTTTGCATTTTTCTGTTTAATGTTTGTTGTTATTTTGTTGCTAACACAGTAACCATTAAGTTAAACAATTTTGTTTGTCTCAACCAAAATGGCATTTTGTATGTTTATAAGGAATAGTCCAAACGAACATATCTGAATGCATAGTATTTCCTGTGTATAATGCATGTTTGAACCAAAATTGTAACATGTTTTCTTCTATTTTAATAAACAATACCTGTTTGGATGTTTTTATAGGTTAAGTCTGCCTGACTTGGAGGATTTACAGAGCAAGCTGAGTTACTACGTCAAGGTTGAAAAAGGAAATTCATCAAAAAAGTAAGTGGTGGAATATTTTTAATATGTATTTAGTTTAAAACTATTTTAGTACAGTAAATATGATTATTATGATAAACAATCTATAATCCAATATTGTTTTATCCTTCTTTTGTAAATGTTCCATACATAGCTAAAATTTGTAAAGATATTTTGTTACCCGATTTGATGCTCAAACAATGTTTTTACTGAGATATTTCTTGATCATTTTACCAATACCTTGCATCCCTGGTTGATGGATACGTGACTGACCTTTTATGTGGTTTTCTCCAGGATTCCTTAGTTATTTTAGCATAAAAATCTAAGCTAATAAATATTTTTAAACATTAATTGATGTAAGAAAGAATTCAAGGTGAAGATAATTTTTAGAAATTTGTTTTATCTGTTGCAATTTTGTTGTGACTGATGACTGAAATTTAAATTATTATTGTAAAATTTACTTTTATATTCAAAATCAGAAGGAAAAGACTTCATTCATGAATGCAAAGTAAAAAATAAGCGTAAACAAATAAAAATACACTAATTTACATATAGTTGTCACCATTACAATTTATTATAATAAATCAATCTTGTCCCACCTAGGAAAGAAAAGAGTAGCAGTGTAGAAAAATTAGTAGCAGCAGCTCAAGCAAAGAAATCCAGCTCGCCTAAGGGAGTGCTTCTGTTGGAGGAGGAGCTGAGAGAAGAAGCCAGAGCGAGGAAACTTGGTAAAACATTACTTTTTAATTTAAATCTTAGTTTAGAATCTTTTAATGCATGCAATTAAATAGGAATCAGTAATAAATTTACTTCTAGGACATTTTGTAAAAATCCAAAATTAAATGTGTTCAGTTTTGGCTTATGATGCCACTCATCCAGTATGAAATTGGGAGAGCGGTTTAGCCTGAGTCAAAAAACAAAAATTACTTCCCTCTAAATTGTGTATGGGTAATTATTAAAAATATTCTTAATCGGAAAATATTTATTTATAGATTTAGAAAATATAGGGGATTCCGTAAACGGTATCTCAATATTTTTCTTCAGCCTACATAAGAATATTTTGAATACATTGCCCATATGTGATTTAGTGGGAAAGAATTTTGTATTGTGACAAGACTAAACGGTTCTTCCGTTATTTATGCTGGACAGACGGTCTGACTCACCCCGTATATTTAAAGTACCTAATGGAAAATCCCAGCTTAAAGAGACATAAAATTCAACAACAAGTCAAGTCAAGTCATCTTTATTGTCACAACAAACGTTAACAAATTTTCTGATTAATACAGAAATATAACAGGTGACAGTGTCATTGTTAAATATATCAAAATGAAACTATACATGTAATCTTAACTAACTAAAATGTTAACAATATAAAACACTACAATATACTCTCCCGGCTACGGTCTTCAAAAAATTCCTCAACTGAATAATAAACTTTAGGATCAATTAAAATATCTTTAACTTTTTTAAGAAAAACTCTTTTGCTCAGTTGATTTATGGAATTAGGAAGTTTATTAAAAACTTTTATTCCCATATACAGTGGACTCTTTTCAAATAAAGTTAAGTTATGTTGAGGAAAGACAAATTTTGAATTTTTTCTTGTGTTGTGATTGTGCTTAAATCTCTAATAAATCTGGACGTAATTAATTGTTATCATGCCGAAGCCTTTATTAAATAATAAATAATACTTTAAACTATTGATATAAAAAAATCCAAGATAATTATTGTATCACTTACTGAAATAGCAACCTGTTTAACATATATTTCCTATTTCAGCAGAGAAGAAGAAACTTGATATGTTTGAAGACTCACCGCCACAAATACGACCTCCTGATGCCAGAAACGTACCTTTGCCCTCTGGAGCTCCTCCCCCCTCGTCGAACAAGTTCAAAATGCAGATAGGCTCAACCCAAAACCGGTAAGGTTCATTGGTCGATGCCACAATATAAAAACTGCTTGTGGGGAACAGCTTTGAGCGGAAGGGTTTATCTTAAGTTTTCCTCTGTAGCTTGTTACTTCCACCGTATGACATTTCTCTTCCTTGCTTGCATGTAGAGTGTAAAATTAAATTGGTCTAAAATCACTAGGATTCAACCTTACAAAATTGTTGTCTATTCCTTCCTTGCTTTGGGGTTTTGTAAAGCAATTCAAGACAACAAATCAAAACCAATGCATACAAAAAAAAATGTATATTGGAAATGTTGGATGCTGTGCCATATTGCAATTCTGTGTTTGGTTGTGCACAGATCCTTAAAGAAGAGAAAAATAGTTGCTGACAAATTATTAGAACACTACTAAATAACACATGGACAATCACGAGTGGTAACTGCTGTTTCAACACTGTGTTGCGTTCAGAGCACTTCACCTTGTTAGTGATACACTGCCAGTGTGATATACGTTATATACGCACCTCATTTAATTTCCATGAACACTTTGTAGTGCAGAACAAAGGTAGACAATTGGTAATTGTGTTCAATAAATATAATTGTTTGAAGTAAAATTCAGTTTAACAAAATTTTTAACTTGGCAAATATTTTTTAGTGACTGTTAGGGTTTTCATTTTTATTCACCCAAAATGATTTGCTATGGCTTTCCATGGCCACACACAAGCCACAAAGGTTTAAGGGATTAAAGATAACTTATAGTAACAGCTCTGTATTTTTAATGTAATATTTAGTTACAAACCATGTGTAACTTTTGGTGCTGGTTAACCGTTATATTAGGGGTGTGCGAGTACTCGAAGCTTCGAGTTTTTGGCCAAGTATTTTAATACTGGAACTCGACTCAAAGTTATGTGAAATACTCGAAAGTTCAAGCGAGTATTTCCCGCTGATTTCAAGACGATCGCTAACGATTGCGACCGGCCAAAACGCGTAGTAACGGCTGCAAAAGGCTATCGCATCACGTAAACTTGGCTGAAAATTACGATCGGACCGTGTAATTTCGGCCATAAGGGATGACGGAAAACATAATATCGGCCAAAAATTACGACTGGATCACGTAATAAAGGCCGAAAATCACGGATACTGTCGTCATATTTGGCAGATATTATGTTTTCGTCATCCGTCATCATTTGCAGCCGAAATTACGTGGTCCGATCGTCATTTTCGGGCACTTTTGCCGATATTATGCATACCGTCGTCATTTTCGGCCGATATTACGGGCCAAAAATTATGACTGGATCATGTATGGAGGCCGAAAATGACGATAATATACATAATATTGGCCAAAGTGGCGACAGGGCCACTTAATATCAGCCTTAATTAACGATTTCGTCATCTAATATTGATTATTAATGATTCCTGGACTAGGTTATATTGGCCAAACAACAGCCGGACCGTGTTTTATCAGCCGGAAACGAATGTCAAACCGTGTTTCGTTTGACAATACGTAACCCAGTTTGATTTTACTGGCCAAAACTTTGTATTGCTACTCATCTATTGGTTAGAAGCTATATTTAGATTATCAAATCTAGGGTGGTATCCAAATTTCATTGCACTATTTTAAACTACTTACTGATGGAAAATACTCTAAATTCAAAAATAATTGGCACTACTCGACTCGATTAAAAAAATCACTACTCGCACACCCCTACGTTATATATTCACAAACGACTCTACACCTCTTAAAACCCAGCCTAAGTGGGTAGTAGTGTTGTTGAAACTTGAGATAAGTTCCTTTGCTTGGTTTTTAACCTTGGAATTAATCCAATCTGAAGCCTAATCCTTTTTGATGTTGGGCGAGAGAAACAGATAGGAACAACGTCAAGCTTTGCACGGTGAAGGTTTCTTATTTTGTTGATATTAACTTAATTTTTAGCTTGGTTTTCGTTGTAGCAGTGGTTCTATTAACCTAATAAAAAAAACATATACTGTAGTAAGTATAAAAACTGTTTAACTTTAAAACTGAATGAGTACAGTAATATTTGATGTATTTTTATCCAAACAAATCCTTTCTCTTATTTCTCAACCAGTTTATATTCATTGGAAAATGTACACTTGAGTTTCATACTTAAGTCAAATATATACTGATGGATGTCATGTTTTATATTACGTGGGGATGGTCGTGATTTGATTTTGTGGTCGGGACGGGATTTTGAACTTGATTAAATTTATAATTAAATTATTTGAAAAAATACCTTGTTTATAAAGTGCTTTAGTGCATTTTATAAGTTTATTCGATAATAACTTGTTCATAAAAAGAAAAGGAAACTTCACACAGTAAAAGTCTTAAAAACTAAGATTGACGTATTACTTTTAGGAATGCGTCGGTTTCGGTTCTCAGTCCTTGCTTTTATCAGTTGGGAAAAAACTGAAACGTAGAATTGATTGGTGTTTGGGTTCCATGCCATCACGTGCTATTGACCGTAAATGACGATCACAAAGCACTAAACGACCGCGCCACAACCCTCTGCAAAAGATGACTGGACTACACGTCATCACCGTAATAGATGACCGAAACACGTAAAATTGGCCATAATTGCCATTCGCAATTCGCCATAAAAGACAACAATTAATAACAGCATCAAATGACAATCGAGCCTCATTAATATCGGCCATAAATGTCAGTCGCGCCGTGACAGACGGACGGCAGGACATCATTACTGTTTCAGGAGATAGTCCCGTCCCAATTACACTGTTAAATAAATTAATACAACCTGTGTTGCCTCCCTGCAATTTACGTGTAACGCAGAATGCGTATTACATCTGATTCCTATCTCGAGTGTGAAATTTATACTGAGCCAATAGGGGCCTGGGTCTGGGGGCAGAGCCTTAGCGAGCCAAAAGCGAGTTAACGTTATATAGCGCTGGTGTGGAAAGGGAGAGTTTTAGGCATAACAAATAAATTTAAATTGAATGTAAATAAACGTTTGTTCTTTGTGAGAGAGAATGGATTAATTTGACGCCTGATTGGAAAAAATAGCCGTTTAGTTCAAAAATAGTAATATATTTAATATGGCATTTTTGACACAATATGGATATTGTCACTCATCCATGGAGATTATTGGGCTAGTTTGGGAGCGGACTGGTTCGCATCATCACCATCACCATCACCATAGGAGGCGGTTGCCAGCCACCAGGCCAGTACTGAGGTTCACGAGATTATTTTAGACTAATTGGGAATTTGTTCTAACTGCACTGAGTTCTTTAAGACGTAAATGCTCTTGAAATGATGTGAATATCGGTGAAACCCAACACAATGAGAATTTGTCCAAGTTGCCACTTTACCGCGAACAAGAGTTGCTGGCATTAATCTGAGGAATAGAGGCACGATCCTGAAATATACAAAGATAGTATTGAACACTAACACATGAGACAAAATCAAAAATTTAAATAGAGAGAGAGGGGGGAGAGAATATTAAAAAACCGCCCAGCGACGAAAATGAGATGGGGAAATGTGAAATACATCCGACTGAGAGAGATAACGCCAAGACTCGATTGTCTTTTTAGTTGGTGAAGGCGGACGGCACTCGGAGGATCATGGGAGTTTTGATCTACCAATGACAGATCGTGATTCTAGCGGTTTAATCTGCCTATGAATGAATTCAAATTCAAATGGAAAGTATTTACAAATCATAACAAACAAACAATTCAGCAATAAATTATAAATATGTCAATATTAAATACAAAACAAGCGTGTAGTGTTGATGGCGGCTAGACTGGGATAAATAAACTATAAATTCAAAACGTGCTCTCTCTGATATTCTATTTTCATTCACTAAATCCTAGGTTTATATCAATGAATATATTTATTTTTCCTCAAAAAGTTTACGGTTGAGGATGATCTTATATACTGTAGCGTAACTACAAATAGGTGGAAATTACTTAAGTACATTTTCAAAATAATTTTTCACTTTGTATATATGTAGTGATAACAAATTGACTTGTTTAATGTTTTTTATTGGTATGGTTTTTTGTAAACCATTGCCTAAATATAAACTTCCTTTCATGTAATCTATAGTCAGACATGTCTAACAATTATTTTGAAAGCTATCGAAAAGGAAATTATACTCACTTTCTAAACTTTTCCTTGTAAAAGAAAAGATACCAGTTTTATTTGATTAACATTAAAGTTATTTGATTAATCTATATAGAGTACATAGTACATATTTATAAATGTGTTTTAACGTTGTCCTCAGTAAAATTTGGTTAAAACCATGGGTTGTAGTTGTGATAGTTTAATTTTAATTTGACACAAGATTCAAAAGTAAACATTAACATTAACAACTGGCTAATTCCAAAGTTCGTCATTCTACAAAATTATTAAAAGTGTAATAACATTAAGGGAGTTTTCCATATTCTTACAGATGGAAACAACAAAAATTATTATCATTAAGTTGATTATATCATTAAGTTGTCATTAAATCATTAAGTTCATGAAACAAATAATATCACTTAAACATATATAACTTGCTCTATGTTTTGTCTTTGCCCATATGTCAAATTTACCATACATTTAACTCATAACCTTTCACCCCTTTATTTATATATTGCTTCAAGTTTATATTTTATTGAATTTCAAAGTGATGGCCACTTTTAAAGCACAATGTATTAAAAAAAAACACATCAAAAAATATATAACACTCAACCTACCACTGTATTTTGTCATTATTATGGAGACACAAGGACTATTGTTTCAGTAACTATTTTTTTTTTTTTACAAAATAAAATCATGCATGGCCTACGGTTTTGCATGAATTATATAAAGTTGGCATTTTTAAATTAAGTTTTAAAAAATATAGTTGCTCAGTTAATAGTTTTGTGGCGTTTAGGCATGATTAAATTAATTACATAATTTAAGTCGTCATTGTAAAAAAGTCTTGTTTCATCAAATCAAAAGTTAATTTTTATTTATTTGGTCTTCTTAATAGTTTGTTTTACATAAATTATTTCTTTATTTTGGAATTTGTTTCGGTAGCTTTATTTTACGTTGCCTACATAACATTTTTGACTACATAATCTAAAACTTCCATGTGTCAGCAAACTTACAATAATTCATAATCTTTCACCTGAAGATTGAAGAAACGAGGGGATAAGAGTGAAGAGAAAGACACATGGGACGATGTTGGAGAAAAGAGGTTCATATACATGAACGAGTCAGTCACCGCCGGCAAAGAGGCGGAACCCAAAAAACTTCCGGAAAAGAAAAAAGAGGTCGAAGAGCAATTAGCTAAGACTCCAATGATTCTGGATAAGTTGGGAGGGTAAGAAATTTCACATGCATATTTATGTATACGTTATTTATGTATTTTAATATCGTCATCTTCCCTCTAGTATTCTGATTCTGACACAAGCTTATCTTAATTTGAATATTTTATTTATTTGTTTTTAATTTTGACATACGATTTAGCACCTTGTTCCCCCTTCCCACTGCACAACACCTATTGCAGCAAACTTGTAAAGTTCAACCTACAGTTATACCACTTTATACGATGACTGTCCGTCTACTTATAATCCTGCTGGCTGGTTATTCTTGTCTAGTTAGATGACCACATACAGACGGGTAAACAGAAATTGTGGATCCACTTGCACTTTTTCATTGGGCTATTGATTAAAGATGTTTTCTAAGGATAGGTTGACTAATAGTTATACCAGGGTTTGGACCGTTCCCAAGCATAACTTTAAAAAATGGCATATGCAAAAAGACAAACACAGACATATTCACAATATTTAACACGTCAGTCTATAAAATTGTAAGAACAAGAACCAGAGAATTGCCAGTTGTCAGGATTATCAATAGTTGGGCATACAGTTCGGGTCACAGTGCTTAGCATCTTGTTACCGTATGCCCTGGAATGACTTTTCGCCTCTATTTGGCTTAGTACCGTTAGTGTTACAGTCCTCTTTTTTTCAACAGAAAGCAAAAATCACTTATTTAATTTTAAAACGTTTGTTTTGGTTGTTTTTGTTAATGTACACTTTTATTTACGAGAAATTTCAGTAGTTTCTCGCCTTTCCCAGGTGCCAAGCACCTGAACCGAACTGGTCCTGATAATTGGTACAAAATATAAAAATCCCCCATCAAAAATCAGTGTTCTTTAACAAAAATTAAAAATGATATAGGCCTATTTAATATTTTGATTTTTTTTTAGAAAATTTTGTAAGAACTTTTTAAGAGAATTTCTCAAAATAGCCTATATTTGTTTTTGTGTTTTGATGAAATATACAAATTTGAATGAGTCATTTCTTAGGATTATACGAGGGTCATCCAGAAAGTAAAGAACGTTTGCTTGCTGCGTCTAGCACAGCTCCCCCATCACCGCCATTGCGTGTGCGGCAGTCCACTCACCTCTCCACCAAAGTCTGAGCCGAGTCTCGTTGCTGTGCGTTCACACATCTTATTTCTACAGCAATTCAAAATGGCGGCGGCAATCGAAAATCCCGCCAAATATGGGATAAGCAGTTTTATTCGGTTTCTGAGTTAAAAAATGTCTAGACCATCAAATTTTTTAGAAAAACTCCAAATAGAATTGGTGGTGAAAGTGCAAACAAGTCTTCAAGTCGAGATTTCAGGGGGAAAAATGGTGCAATAGGTTTAATGAAATAAAATCCATTATGCACGACGAGGATCGGAGTGGCAGGTCATTGCTCGCAAAAGACGATTTGAAAGAAAGACTTGAGGGAAGATTGGAGGAAAACAGCTGCTAAAATCTTAGCACATTACATCAATTTTAAGATTTGTTTTTTTGCACTTTCATCATTAACTTCCTTTGGTGTTTTTCTAAAAATTTCTTCGGTATGGACATGTTTTTACTCAGAGACCGATTGACACTGCTTATCTTAGATTTGGTGAGATTTTCGATTGCCGCCGCCATTTTGAATTGCTGTAGAAATAAGATGTGTGACTGCACAGCAACGAAACTCGGCTCAGACTTTGGTGGAGAGGTGAGTGGACTGCCGCACACGCAATGGCGGTGATGGGGGAGCTCTGCTAGACGCAGCAAGCAAACGTTCTTTACTTTCTGGATGACCCTCGTATAACATGTATTAGAAGTTATTTGATTTACTTTAGTTGTCAAAGCCAAGTTACTTATTATTTTGTAGAATTTGATAAAAATGTACTTAGAGCCGATGCTACAGATTAACCATTAAAAAACACAACTAAAATCAGGAATATCGTTTTTGACCGCCAATCCAAATTAGTGAGAATCATCAATAAGAAAATGTGATTTTTTAACTTTTATATTTTATACCTACCTCAGTTTTGCTTTTCTCTTCCGTACATAAACATATCTGTTGGCATCCATTATCATTAGCATTGTCAAAACAGTTACTTTCACCATGCAAAACCAACACGATTTAGAAATTATTCTGACCGGAATGCTTAGTTGTATTTATTTAATGTTGGTTTGATAATGCATGCCTAGTACTTGTTTGTTTGCATGTGATGTGTGATATTCAGGGAGGGATTTAATAAATTGTATTTTAAACACTTGATCGCTAATTGATCTGAAGGCAATACTTTTTGGCACTGTTTATCCCCGAGGCATTTTTACCTTTTGAATGAAATTAAATTATTGAAGATAATTGTGCAGTCTTCTTTAATGTACAGATAATTATCAATCATTTAATCGCAATCAAATTATGTTGGTCAAATATGATTTGGAATATTTTAACTAACCTGTGATGTGTTAGTTCTAGTACATTGTTTTGTGAATTTCAGAGAGAGAATAGCATTACAATTTACTAAACGACACATTTTATTGGAACAAGTGAAATGATTGTTACACAGCTTTGTTTGCACGTGACACTTTCACACTTGACTCATCAGGTGTGGAGCTGTATGTTGCAACCGGGAATTATATAAAATTATTCAGCCAGTTAATGGGTGTTAAGTTAATTGGTACTATGTATTCAGTGGCTGATAACATTAAATTAATTTTCACTGTTGTATTCTACATTTAACCTCGGAGTGCTGAACTTTCTTTACACCGCGAAATATTGATACTTGAATCATTGATCGGCTTCAGCGCCTTGTGATTCTAAACGGAATTTTTAATTGAACGATGTTTCGGAAAGTAGTCAGTCGGTGTTTTTTGTCATTTTTTGTAAGTCATTGTTTATATTTTTATAGGTCTAAACAAATTCTCAAGAAACACAGTTAAAATTACCTCAGCACTTAAGATAAATAGTCAGCACTTTGTGGGTTGTAAACCAAAATGTTTTTCAATAACAAAGCCAAGGCTGATTTTACCAAAAGAGGCGCTACATTAATTCAATTCCTTCACTTTGCAAATCAGCTAGAAATGGCAATATCGTCCAAGGAATGATTTATTCCTCCAGTAAAAAATAATCCAATGACATTTAATGAACCAAGGAATTTTCACTGACCAATTTCCAGTGTATGGCCATCATTACTGGCCATTATTGACAGGAAAGGCTATAGTGATTTTTGTCAGTCTGCTCTTGTCCTTGGCTGGCCGCACATGGGAAATAAATGTGTACACTTATTTTGAATTTTAAATGTTTAATGTTTCTTTGTGTCATGTACAAGTTTATGATTATTAAACGTCAAGACGATGACAGTATTTTAGCTCTGATGATATATAGATTTGATGATGGGACAATACTAGTCCCGAAACTAGTAATGTTTTAGCTCTGGTGATATATAGATTTGATAATGAGACAATACTAGTCCCGAAACTAGTAATGTAGTAGCATAAACTAGTGGAATAACAACAAGGTATGTTACCTTATTTTCTAAGTCATATAATCAATTCAGGGGGCAAATAGTATGAATAAATAAAATGGTGATTTTGATAAATTTGACAACTGCCCGTCCATATGGTTTATATGACTTGTGTTCAGTTTCCGTATAAACCCGTTGAACGCCGAGAAGAAGATGGACGAGGTAACGCCGCAGAAGCGGAAGCTGCGGCCGAGGGTCAGCGAGAGCGAGTCGTCCGACTCCGACGTGGTGGCCAAGAAGAAGGAGAGAGCCGGACGGAGTCCCCCCTCCTCTAGGTGAGGGAACCACGAACCTGTGGCTGCAGTGTTGTAGGAAGTGTATTAGTACTGTTTAACAGGGTTTTCTGCCGTTCTGAAATTGTAGTGTCTCCCTAAAGAGGCATTCTAAGTTTAAAAAGTTTTCATAGCATGGTTTACACTTTCTGGAAAGTCAGGAAAGGTGAGGGAAAAGTTGAAAAATGCTGAGTCAGGAGAAATGCTTAATATATATGTCAGGGAAAGTTTTTGATTTTATCGTTAATGCAAAACAACACTGAGCAAATCACAGAAGAGGAAGAGAGAAGGGAAAGCAAAATATGTTTTTGACATAATAATAAAATAAACAGGAGAGCATTGGCGGCTTTGGGAAAGGTGGAGGCCGATAGAAAAAAATATTTGGTTACAAATTACCTAGTATAAATCAAGTTTGCATTCCAATTTCCAAGTCGAGAGTCAGGGGAATTTATCCTTTTTGGGCAGGGAAATCATTAACCAAAAAGTAAAAATGTGAACCATGTTATAGCAAGTAAATATTAATACTGTTTTAACAGGTTTTTGACCATTCTAAAATTTTAGTGCTTCCCAATAGAGGCATTCTTGTTTTAAAAGTTGTCAGTTTTTTAGATTAGGGAATTCTTCTGCACTTGGAAATGGTTAATTTTACCTTGATGATACGAAAGTTTATAAATTCAACCAGCTCTTCAATAATAATGACTGAATCGTTAAAAATTATGCTTGTAAGTAGTATTTTTTAAATATTTAATGTGACTTCAAAATTGAAGTATTTGTTAGTTACCTTATAATTTAAAAATATATTCTTAGGGTGCACTTGAAATAGAAAAATAAAATATTATTAGTCAACTGAAATCCCAACTGTACAGAATGCAAGATATACAATGTTGATCCCAGGAAAGATCAAGAATGTAATGTGAATAAAGATTTTGTTCAAACTTGATTCTGAATGTGTATATTATAGTCCCAGCTTTCCAGAAATTACTCTCACATTGTAACTAAACTGCAAGTCGGGTTCCTTGAACAATGGAGGGAAATTAATTGACCTTTGCATACGAGTACAACATTATTTATTTGATCCTCATACATCGACAGTAGTGGACTAAGTGATTGTCCCCGGCAGTATCCCATCGTCATATATCATGTGGTTCCTGTACATTTTAATTCTTAATTCCCTTGGATTATTATTGTATGCTTTTTCTCTCTTGCTAGAATATAAGCTTAGAATATAGGATTGCTCTTTTCATTTCTTACTATTTTTTTGTTTCCTTTTTGGTTATATTTTTTGTTTCCTTTTTGGTTATATTTTTTGTTTCCTTTTTGGTTATATTTTGTCATGTCAATAATGTTACTCTTAATTATTGTTAATATTTTTAACGATTTCCCATGTCTGGTAAAAGTAACCTCTCCATTACCCGCAGATCTCGTAGCAGGTCCCGATCACACAAGAAGTACTCTAGCGACTCGCCGCCGCCCAAGAAGTACTCGAGCAGCTCATCCCGCAGTCCCTCGTACCGCAAGGACCGCAGCCGCAGCAAGTCCGGGTCTTACCGCAGCGACAGAGAGCGTGAGCGCCGCCGCTACCGCAGCAGTGAGAGCGGCTCGTACCGCAGCAGGTATGATGTCAATAACACAGCCACGTTGTTTGTGTGGTGAGAATGTGGCAACACAGTTATGTGACTCGTGGCTGTAGGGTTGTTTTTTCCTATTGGCTCCATAGTAACCTTTTCAAACCTTCAAGCGCTCGCGATCTATAACAGGACTATAGTTTATTGGTCCAAAAGCTCAAGGACCAAGTTACTTAAAGTTTACAGCATTTTTTCAGTATTATTTTGATTTTGGATGGACATCAAACATTTTTTGTATCTTATTATCAGATGTATGATAGGAATATCAGTGCTAAAGTCTACCATTCAAGTTATATGAGGACTGTCCAGGAACAAAGTTAGTTTTCATCTGTAGTGACAATGGGCATAACTAGTACGGATATCTTACTTTCTGAGCCAATCAGTGTAAATTTAACCATGCTAGCGGGAGGTTTGTGCCGTTCCCTGTTTTTGAAGTTACAGTTTCCCAAAAGCCAGTGACTGATAATATACTGTAGAGAGTTTAGTGGGAGAGTTCAAGGGTAAGGGAAACTAACTTTGGCTAATTTCAACAAGGCAAAGAAAGAGTTGTTTCAATATCTATGAATTTTAGGTTTTTCTACCTTTGTGACCTATTTCATTACTGTTTGGTTAGGCTATGTTGGATTCTATAAAATGACCCATTTAGATATTTTATGTTAAGGGTGTTTGGTCAAAAAATAAATTTCAGATTTTTATGTATGAATGTGTTTGTTACAATGTACTAAACACGAGAATGAGGTTTAAACAATTTTTAAAAAATTCAGGGGTATATTACAAGGGACTAAAGGGGCGATTTTTGGGTGTTTTGTTACCAATAAGCAAAGCAACCCGTTGATATTTTTTTAAATAAAAATACATTTTTTGCTTTCTGATTGCTTCCTTTATGCGTTAAAATAAAAATAATAAAAATCTGAAAAACAATTTTTAATTTTTTTTTTGTTTTACACCTTATTTTAAAATTAAGATTTAAAAAATAAAAAACGAGTTTTGTTTTAATAGATGTGGGTTTTATCTGATATTGTATAGGCGTTTTTAAATCTTTTCTATGTATAACAGTTCTGCTTCCTTATTGGTAAAAGTAGCACCATGTAGGGTCGGCACGCTGCACTGCAAGTGTAGTGGTGATCACCTACAGTGCCCGCACGCGTCGAGGGGCGAGGTGCGTCGCCGCTCAAGGTCATACCGTACTCCGCGCGCTTTCTGTGTTACTCTCTCTCTCTCTTTCTGTCTCTCTCCTCTGCACTCCCACCACTTCTTCAGTTTCGCGCGTAAAATTCCGGTAAAACGGATTCTGCGGCCCTGCGGCAAATTGACAGATTCACCTGTTTTCGTTTTGAGGTCCCCAGACCCCAAAAACACCATTCGAAAAACACCAGTTATAGAATACCTGTCATGTAACTAAAGATCCAGCTTCTTCTGAAGATGTATATAACTGATATAACTAAGTGATAGGAAAGTGTAAATTTACGATTTACTTCATATTTCGAGAAGACATTCCTTTCTATAATCAGTTGGACAAGTTCATTTTGCAAAGCAATCAGAAAGACCCTAACTTCCTTTTTTTGGAGGATATAAAAATTATGAATGTTGTGTTTTTGGCTCCCAAAACCGGTAAAAAGAGATCGGGATGTAAAATTAATGCATATTACATTATATGACATAAAAAGCCAGAAAATGTAGGCCTAAACACTCTCCCATAACTTTGGCACAAATATTTATAGCCAGATAAGGTATTCAGCTGAAGTGTAAATTCTGATATTTAATTTAATACATAATTCTAATAATTTAATATTTTAATTTAAAATTTTCTAAATTTTAAATATTCTAATATAAATTTTTTATATTTTTTGTAAATAAATAAAGATAACCATAAAATCCAATTATTTTCCAAGCAGTGTATATTTTTTATTTGAGTGTATATGTTTTATAAATCAGTAAATAGTAGGCGTTCATTGGTGATAGTACGGGGTCGAATCGCCGATTGTATTCGTAAAATATACGTTCCGGTAGTCGTTCGGGCCTATAAAACGGAATCCAGCTTCATTTTTCGCTGGGAAAATGTGGTCCGATTGCCGTTTTTGAGCGAATAAGTACATTTCCGGCATAAAATACGGTGTGTACTCAATTTTCGGCCGATAACAAAGTTTGCGGTCGTATTTATGACTCATGTATATAGTCAATGGTAATATGCTGTAAAATTAATTTAGCTACCTTCGTGCCCTGCTCCCTGCTCGATCCGATGTCTTGTTCGGGCAAAAGTCCGATAGTGAAAACTATTGCGGTTTTCTTTGGCCGATTTAGGCGTACTTGTCGTTTTTGGTTTAAAAGTTACGGCGACCATGAATTGCGGCGACCACGATTTTGGTCCATGAATTCAAGACAGTCGTCTTTTTAGGCCGATAACACAAGTGTTGGTCAATAAAGCGCGTTCGGCTATTCTTTACAGCCGATCAAATTATTATTGATATGGAATGTTTATCAAATTTCCAGGGAGGACTCCCGGACCCCCCACCCCTGAAGGGTATTCTATACCCGCCCCCCCAAAAAACCGGGTATTTCCCCCACCCAATGTGACTCCTTGGATCCGCCCCTGATCGTGCCTGAATTTTACTTTGTAACAATAAATAACAAATTCTTCTTTAGCTTTAACAACAAACGGATACTAAACTTCAACAATAGCGGTAAAAAATACATCTAACAAAGGTTAGTATGTTGGTGATGGAGTAAAATATTCCACAATTGTATATTTATGGAAAAAGATTTTATGGAATAGTTCCGGGACACCCTATACATTTATTTAATACAGTATTTGTAGAAATTAATAAGATCAATGTATTATGATTAAATATATTTGCAAAATTGTAATTCATAAAATTAAAAACCATTTTAGCGAATTTCCCCTATAGGGAAGAAGCTATTACCGTAGGTCTCATGGTAAGACTTAAGCCCGAGACCATAATAACTTTTTGTTTTGATATACCCAGATGTCAAAAACACTATTCGTTCAAATTTATATATATATATATATATATGTGTGTGTGTGTCCGTTAAGACGATAACTTGAGTAAAAAACGTCCGATTTCGATGAAATTTGCAAAAGTGACAAAAGTTCGAAAACCAGAAAAATCGGACCATGGGAAGGAGGGTTTATGGGGGTTTTAAATTTTCCAAAAATCAGTTTTTTGCACTTTTCACCCTAAAATTTTTAAAACACTCAATTTTGGTTTTGAGCATTTTATGGAGCTTGAAAAAAATAATAAAGTATTTTGAATTATTAACCTAAGTTAAGTGGTTGCGGAGAAAATCCAAAAAACGTGCTCATAAAATCTCCCATGTTAATCTTATGGGAAAAAGGTTTTTGGCTTTTCCTCAGTTCATTTTAACGTAAACTTCACATTTGCTTTTACAAATCGATTCAGCTCTACAAAACAATCATTTTGGTGTTTAAATTGTGATTCTGCGTCCAACCGTTGCAGAGATATTCAAAGTGCTAAACACAGTACGTTGTCCAATGTTATTCTTATGGAGAATAAATAAAATTTGATATCTCGATTATTTATGAATGTATATTGATGAAACTTGGTATGTGACTTCTCGTAGTACTGGTATATTGATATTTGCACAAACAATTGATTTTTTTTTTATTATCCCAGGAGCAGCAAACCTGCATACTCAGCCCTAATGTTATTCTTATGGAAAATAAGTAAAGTTTTATATCTCCCTTAACTATGAGCATAAATTAATAAAACTTAGTATGTAGCTTCACCTGGTTGAGTTATGTTGATAATTGCATAAAAACACATATTTTGTGTTCCTTGTTGCAGCAAATCTGCGTACTCAGCCCTAATGTTATTCTTATGGAGAATAAAAAAATGCTATAGATCACTTATTTATTTATATTTTTATGAAACTTGGTAAGTGGCTTTATGTGGTAGTGAAACACATATGCATGCATTGGAAATTCGCTGAGTACGCAGGTTTGCTGCGACGGGGGTATTATATTTATAATTAATGTTTATTATAATAAATAATGTTATTTGTTTTTAATACAGTAAAGCTAGGATAATTCGAAACTCTATAATTAAAATTCAATTTGTTGGATAGTTCGAATTTTATTACTGCGGTACTTTGAGATTCGAACGATCCGAGTTCCACTGTACTTAAATGTGCTCACAACCTTGTCAAACATTTTTTATGATAAAATCTGTACAGGCTACAAGAAATGTACTCATCAAAACTATAAAGCGAACGCTCAAAATAAAAATATATTTAAGATTAGTTGTCGGCGACATTGAAAGGCACATCAGTGGAAAATAGTAAGCAACCCAACCCAACTACTGTACCAGTCGAGCCGCGGGCCGGGGCCGGGGCTGTGTACCGTGTGCCTCGGACCGACGAAGAAGCGAGTAGACGAAAGACAGTGCTGCGTAGGGGAGGGGGAGAAATGAGGAGAACGCGCTCCTCTCTCCCCCCAGCCAGATCACACACACTCACAGCACTGCCCGAGTTGTCTTCCTAGCGGCGCGCGGTGGCGACTTGTAGAACTACTGCTCCTCACCGCCAGACTAGCCTAGCGGTCAAACACCCTTAAAGCCTACTCTGCTACCGGCTAAGCATATCAGGGTTGAAGTGTTTATTGAGTGCAAGCCATTGACACCCTTCATTTATGTAAACATCATTTACAACATTCGTCATTCGGTTATTAAGTATGAATAGTAAATTTCTATGTGACAGGTCGTACTCTCGATCCCGCAGCCGGTCACGCTCGATGGACTACCACCGACGGTCGCGCAGCCGCTCTGACGACCGCCACCGCTACCACAAGTATCCCGGCCGCTACCCGCGCAACCGCGGGACCTACTACCGCCCTCGCTTCCAGACCGGCTTCAAGACCAGACCTGGAGGGTTCTTTCCTCGCGGCAGGTGAGATATTATTTCCTGTACTTTAGATGTAAAATGTTTGGTACCAATTCTGTTTTAATAGCTTATCAAAATATGTAAGGGTGCGGTATTTTGTTTAAATGAGATTATTCAACACAAATTATATTCAATATTGTTTTAAAATGAAACTCAATCTGAACATTTCAAAATGCTCTACTAGTTATGTAATTAATTCATACACACTGCTTAACAAACTTTTATAATATATTTTTCAATTGAAGGATGGGAGTTCCACAAAACGGAATGGGCTGGGCTTAGGGGGGCCTATTTATTTAACCTCTTTTTTATCAATAATATCCACCACTACTTTCTTTTTCTTTGATTAATTTTAACAAATAAATTCAGAGTTGAGAGGTAAATGAAAGGAAGTTTCTTTAGTTTTAATAAACTTCATACAGTTTAAGTTGAAAGAAAATCGAACCCATTATAGCTTATGTTTAAGTTCGCAACAGTAGGTTAAAATCTGTCTCTCATTAAGTTTTCTCCTAAAATACTTTTATATCGAGTAAGCCCTTGATAATGCTATTTAACAGCCTTTTGGTGACTGAAACTTGTGCCTGTAAAAATTGTAATTTACTGTAACATTATCTACATCCTGTACTAGGTTAATGATTTCATAAACGATCCATCTAAGTTTTATTTATCTATTAATAATTATTAATAATAAAGTTGTTGGCAATTTTATGAACATTTCAATGTCACTTTGAATATCTTCATCATTAGGAAAGTTATAAAAAAAACAAGATCAGTTTTGTTGTAGTTTGTAATCGTATGATAACGTTTGGTGAATCATTGGGTAGATTTTCTTTGGTGTTTGGACTTTAATTTTAGGGAGTAAATCTAGGTTGGAGCAGTCAGAAAAGTTTTATTTCATGTTTGGCTATAATTGTTAACACAATCAGTTGTACCGTGGATGTAAGGCAGGGACACAGTTTGCAGTTATCTTGGTTTTGGTTCATTTTGTATTTACCGGTTTGTAGTTAAGTCTTTTTATAACTCTATCATAGCACTTGTGTGATCACGTTATCAAAACATATTATAATTTGCATTCTCATTCAGTTTTATTCCCAGGGGTGGTCCGTGGAGGCCGGGTGGTAGACCTTTCATTCCCAGGATGCGGGGGCGGGGCCGGCCGAGGTTTTTCCACAACAACTACAAGCCCCGGGACGACCGGTACCGCCGGTACGAGCGGGATATGTCGCGGTCCGACGACGACGATGGGAGTCCGATGCGGAAGGTGGACGCGGCGAAGGAGCGGATCGACCGGATGTTGAACGAAGACAAGCGGCACACCGGACCACTGAGCGAGGGGGAGGAGAGGGACGATGATTACATCGACAGGAAGGACTATGATAGGGAACGACCGAGGCCATCTAGTAGCCCGGACATGGAGAGGGGGAAGAAGGAGGGGTCCAAGGAGAGGAAGAGCAGCAAACCCAACCCCTGGTAGACCCGAGAGCATCTTACAGTTTCTTTTGTTAAAAGTCAATATTGTATATATTTTATATGCATATGCTTCTTTTTAAGTTTCATTGCGCGTAGTACACTGATATAACTTTTTTGACAGTGTGATTTAGATTGCATTAGTGTTACCTGTGCTAGCTGTTAAGACATGTTTATAATAAATACATTTACTTTGGTGTAGCCTACTGGATGTTTTTACCTTATCCAATTGGTGAATGTGTGATGTGGGTTAATAAGAGAGTAAAAAGGTGAATTTGTTGTATAGATTTTAGGGAAAGAGATAGTGTTTGCTTTGAGACCTATTCATTTTTCTTTTCTGTAAAGGTAGACTGAAATCTTTAGATGGGTCCTGAACCATCGGACCACGACATTATATAGCTAGTAGCCAATTCCAACAGTGTAATGTTGCAATTTTACTAGGGGTGTGCGAGGACTCGAAACTTTTCGGCCGAGTATTTTAATACTCAAACTCTACTCAGAAGTTTTGAAAACTACTCGAAAGTTCGAGCGAGTATTTCCTGCCGATTTACGGACGATCGCTAACGATTGCGACCGGCCAAAACGCGTAGTAACGGCCGCAAAAGGCAAGCGCATCATGTAAAATCGGCCGAAAATGACGACTGCAACCGGCCAAAACGCGTAATAACAGCCACAAAAGGCAATCGCATCACGTAAAATCGGCCGAAAATGACGACCGCGAACGATTGCGGCCGGCCAAAACGCGTAGGAACGACCGCAAAAGGCGATCGCATAACGTAAAATCGGCCGAAAATGAGATTGGACCGCGTAATTTCGGCCGTGATTAACGATTTCGTCATTTAATATTGATTATAAGAGATGTTTGGACCAGATGAAATTGGCCAAATGACAACCGGACCCTGTTTCATCGGCTGGAAACGAATATCAAACCGTGTTTTGTTTGTCAATATCCAGTTTGATTGTACTGGCCAAAACTTTGTATTGCTACTCATGTATTAGTTAGAAACCATGTTTAGATTATCAAATCGAGGATGGTATCCAAATCCCAATAAACTATTTTAAACTACCAACTGATGGCAATTACTCGCTCGAAAATAATTGGCACTACTCGACTCGACTCGATTAAAAAAATCACTACACTCGCACACCCCTAAATTTTACTGGGCTCCTATAAGCAAGTTGGAGAAGTTGAAAGTATTATGAGTTGAGAAGTAAAAACATTGTTAGTAGCTAAAGCTGTTTAAAGCCCCTGTACTAACTTCCAGAGCTGAAATTTCAGGAATTTATTTTGTCATTGGTCACACTAAAAACAAAGTTAAGACCTTCACGGATGGTGACTACGTCACTAAACTAAATTTTAAGAATGAGTTATTCAATTTTTAACAAAAACTCAATACCAAAAAGTTTTGAAATAACAAGTTGACAGTTTTAATAAGATTGTTGCACAAGATTTTTTTATTTGAGAAGCCTATATTATTATAACATAAAAATGTCCTGGTACGATGGATGGGGTTGTCTCACAGGCAGTCATTCAAGTTAAAAGTTGTTGTTGATTGAAGTTGATGTTTATGTTGGACAGTAAACATTAAAATTATATTTAAGTGAGTAGAAACCAAGACTACAGAAGGAGACAATTACCCCAAAGTCGGGCCCTTTCAGAGGGTGGAAGGGGGGGGGGTAACTTGGGGGCTGGACTTCAAATTGGTTGAGTGTTGATTATAAATAACTTTGTAAATAACTTAAAATTGAAAACCCTAAGTGTAAAATTGAAAACTAAAACTAAATTAATGTTTTAGTTTTGGTAATGCCTTTCAAACAAAAAGTTCATTATCAATTTATACAGTAGAACTTCGATAACTTGAGCCCAAACTATACAAAAAATCAATTTACAGAAGGTGTTCAAAAATTTTTAAAAGCTTCATGATAGTTTATATTTTAAGAGTAAAGGCAATATCAAAGAAAAACTTAGTTGTATGTAAACTTTTTACACCATTTTCAAATTGTTATGGAATTATTTTAGTATGCAATAATTCAGAATCACCAATAACTTAACTTTGCTATGGGGAAAAACTATGGGTACTGTCTTCTAATCATTTTGCCTCTACTTTTTTCAGCTGTTGGCAAAGATTTGTGAGTCTGGGGCTTGCATAATGATATTTTTTCTCACAACAAAAACTAGACGTCAAGTTTAATTTGTACCAAAGGAATCCAGAATTTCCACTATTGGTAGGTAGAAATGGACGGGATCAACAAATTTTGGAAAAAGTGATCTGATTCTTCGGTTTGGATCCAATTTACTTTGGGATTATTTTTTTAAATGGTGATAGTGCATGGTTTGGTCCTCTGTAACAGTGAATATCATTATTATTTATAGCCGAGATTACCTGGAGTGTTTTGACTTGCAGTGTGGTCGTCAATTACAGCTGAAATTACATTGTTCAGTCATTTATTACAATGATGATGTATGTTCCGGTTTGTAGTCTGGTGCGATCACCATTGTCCGATAACACCATAGTCCATTACTGCAAAGTCATTAGAGGTTCATTTGCAATCAAATTAGTGTGCCTATCTGTGTTCTATAACGGAGGTATGGTACAATAAAGTCTTTTGGGTAATTTTATTAGGATTCTGTAATTATATTGGATTTTGATTAATTTTTGTTATATATTTCATGTTAGTCTTCCAACACAATGCAACAAATTCCAAACAACTTTTGATATATACAACATTACTACAACTACAACTAAATTACTTACCGTTTTCCTGGAAGCTCATTGGAAATAATGAAACTTAGGGTATATTTACATTAACAATTTTTTAGTAAAATATTTACCTTTAAATGTAGTAGATTTCTCTCTGGATTTGAAGCAGGAGGTGGATCTATGGTCTGGATAGGTAGTTCTCCCACAGTCAGCTCAAGGGTAGGGTGAGGGGTGGAGCAGCAGGTAACACACTCCAGAGAGTAGATGAGAGTAGGTCCTTTGGTAGAGTCCAGGAAAGATGTGGTGATCGGGTTTCCAAGAATTTAATTCTTTTTGATTTGAGCGGAGTATAATCTGTGTGAGTCGCCTCGTTGGACACCTAGAAGCGTTCGGTTCACCCACAAGGAGTGAACGATTCTAACTGGAGCGACTAAGGTGTAAGGGTCACAAGTCTCGATAACCTCAACCAGGACAGAGGTCTAGAACGTGCGACGGAGCCGCTACCTTAGTCCGCTGCCCTGGGTACTGGTCAGTGCACTTTGACCAATTATCCTACAGTTGTGTAGAGTGTCGCGGTGACAAGTGTCACAGGGGTATGGTAAAGAGACAGGGTGTCAAGGTGGCCTGAAAGCTTGGGCGCGTGGGAGAATCGAGAGGTATCAAGAAGTTTATGAATTTATATAGAACAAATATAGTTATTTCTCAGAGTGGATGTTAATAGCATTTGAAAGAAATTTGGGCAATGAAAAGGCTACCTACTGGACATAGAAAATAAGAAATCGGATGAATTTGAAACTAATACTTTCAGCTTTGTTAAAGACAAATTATTAAAAGGTCTGGGAATAGGCAATTTTAAAGGGCTCCCTTAGAGTCCTGTTTTACAGAGTTCCAAAAGAGTCCTAAAAATTCCCTTTTTGACCACCTTGGTGAGGGGATTGTGAATTGTTTTATTAGGTCAAATGTATTTGAAGAGAGAATTGATTGAGATATTGATAGCTGAAGAGGAGCTCAAAAACAGAGGCAACCGAGAAGAGAAGTCATCTGCAACAAAAGAAACGAACAAATCCATGAGGATGTTTGCTTTTTAAATCAATAAATTCTTATTTAGTTTTAGAAATATTCCTAGATCACAATTTCGTTCATCCGTATATAAATGTTATATTCCCAATTCAACTCAAAATGTCACCCATTTTGATTAGGTTAGTGATGAATTGCATTCTAAATATCCTGAATCCTTCAAAGAAATATTTATGTGATTAGTTGGGCAATGAGCCTTTAAAATCAGTAATGGAATTCTGCTTGTTTTAATCCTCAGTGAACATAAACATGTTGGGCTTCATACTTTCGGTGAATTTCAAAACATTTGTTCAGTTTGTGAAAGATTACTTCAAGATTCAACTGACCATTAAACATTTCACAGAGACATGATTATAAACATATAATTTGATTTTTTAATGTAACCGTCCTTAATAAGCAGCCCTTTTCTCTCATTCAACCTCTTTTAGTTTAAAAAATGTTTTAATTATGTAGTTTTTCAGATATTTTACCAGCTGTATGCTTCCCAATTTTCCTCCAAGCTACATGGCTACATGGCTTGATCATGTTTGACAAAAAATCTTCAAGTACTCCCTCATATGCCAACAAGATTTATTGTAAACAGATGCGCTTTTCAAACTCAACATATGTTATCATTTGCTTGATTTTGATCACTAAATAATTCATATTGATAGTAGCTATCATCTTGGGATTTATTCACCAAATATTAAATCAAGTCCAGCCTAAAATACAGTTGTAGTACATAGACATAATATTAAAAATAGACTTACCTGAAGATCTTATTCCAGCCTGGTTGGTGTCAATTCCATCTACACTAAATGCCTAACACTAGTTGTTTGGAATTTGTTACTCATTACGTGTATTGTGTAGTAATCCTTCTAATGCTTTGTTTCCGAGAAAATAAAAGTTTGGATGCATATTTCAAATATTATTTTGTTTATCAAAGTGCTTTTGAAAAAATTAAAGCAATTAAAAATTGTAGGGTACTAATGTTGACTTCTTGGTTCAATCACGGTCTAGTTCTACAAACATGACCCATACAAACATAGGCCTACTACATTTTGTTGAAAATAAAAAAGTTTTTATTGTATCATTTTATTTATATTTTTAAGCAAAAACTCAGATAATACTTTATAATTATTATGACTAAATGTGGAGTATTGTTTGCGCTATGCATTCCACGTTGTAAACCCCAATATAACTACAGTATTGTTTGTTAATGTATTAATTGTTAATCCTGTTTAATGATATGGCTTGGTCAATCACTAGTAAAGTTCGGGCCACGGTGCTTGGCGTCTGAGAACGGTGAGAAACAATTCAAATTTCTCGTATATAACAGCAGACAATAACGAAAATAAGCAAAACCAATGTTTTAGCGAATTTGTAAAATTAAAGTAATAAATTTTGCTTTCTTTTGACAAAAGTATACTGTAAAGGCCGTCCCACACTTCTCGCGAACATTCGGCCGAATCCGAATGTTCAGAGTATTCGCGAGAAGTGTGAGAGCTACACGAACTTTTGAATGCATGTGGAAACATACGGGACGGAATGTTCAGTAAACATCCGGGAGAATGTTCGGCCGAATGTTCAGGCCTGTTCGTGAGAAGTGTGGTACCACCTTAACACTAACGGTACTGAGCCAAATAGAGGCTAAAAGTCATTCCAGAGCATACGCTAACTAGACGTCAAGCACTGTGTCCCGAACTGTATACTGCATACACAATTTGAGTGATTAGAATTCTACACCCATTAACCGTGAAAGTACACGAGTATATGAATAGTAGTTTTAATCTACAATCCACAAAAATCAGCAGGAAGAAACACAATTTAGTAAGCCACTAAACAATTTATCTGGACATCTGTCTGCAGGTTGGCGATACTGCCACGCACATCATATTTGAAATTTGAATGTGAGGAACTTTGATGAGGAAAAGAAACCTCTTTGGAACTCTGAAATTCTTTGAAGAATCTCCCAGGATCATTATTAAACTAATACTTGAGCTCATTAGGGGCTCAGATTTAGGCCAACAAATCTAGGACATAGGAGCAGCACAATAAGTCATCGGCTGATGTGCAAAGGCTCTGACACCTAATCATCTGGAGTCGGCCACGGCTTTCCTACAATCTAATCTAAGCCACAAAATTCACCATTCACAGAAACAATTATGCCAAAAATTCTTTCAAAAATCCAATTCAATGTCATTGTTCATTTTTCATAATTTTTTAATATAAAATTATACATGGCAAATTAAATTATAATATGAATGAATAAACCAGTACATCATTAGGTACTCAACAAAACTATTCATCAATAATCAAATATAACATCTTAAACAACCTGCTTGTGACACATTACATTAGGTTTTTGAAAAAAAAAAAACTTTCATACACAATTAAATACCATTGCTTTTAGAAAGACAATCTCAAAGGGATACTAATTCATTTAGAAGTATAATTTAAAGGAAATTTTTACAAAGCTCTTTAAGCATAAAACCACACACACATTTTAAAAATAGAATAGTGTAATATTTGTTGTGTCTGCAATATTGATTATATTGTCAAAGACAATACATTTTTATGATTTTTTTTGTAGTAATAGTAATACCATTAGTCAATGGTAATAGTTACTGAAATTTACAGCATTATTAATCTATTTTATTACTCACGACCGTTGTCTTCAATAAAATCACCTAAGCGGAGAGCTGAATCAAAATTCAACTTACTTTATAATATTGTAGTTTAAAATGTGTTACTAGGTTACTAATTCAACAATGTGAGGTATGAAATGCACAACTAACAAAACTGTTTCCCTACTCCCACTTTCTGGGAACCATCACACCTCATTACCCACCCCAATCTTTATAAAAGAAAGATGGGATCTGTGTCGTCATGTATGTTCCGTTTTTAACACAAAGCCTTGATTTGATCGAGCTGAAATTTTGCCTGAAGGTAGATAATATAAATAGATTCCAGAAGAGCCTATTCACATTCCAAATATCTCTCTGGGCTCCATTCTAAGTCCCAAGTTCATTCTTATGGATATTAACTTTAATATGTTCATTATTTGAAATGTCCAAATGTTAACCACAGAATGCAGCGTACGCAACTGCTGCAGTTCTAAGTTTATTATAATAAAGTTTAAACGAGTTCGCTCGCAGCACGCTGACGTGAGGGAAGTGAATTTCCACATAAAAACTTGTAAAACTCAAATCCAGTGTAAAAACATAAATTTATTCCAATTTCTATGGAAATCTGAGAACAGTGATTTTTTTGGCTGTTCTGATGCTCCTGGTTTCATTTACCTGCAAAGCTGGGAATGCAATTTTGCGCATTATAATGTTAGGAGAAGGTCCAAACAGGCTTGAATGTAGGTTTAGAGTTGTCCGATTGTTTTGCCCAACGAACTTGTCCAACTGATTACAGAAAGGAACGTCCCTACCAAATTTGAAGTAAATCGGACAAAAAATATGACCGCTAGAGTGCAAACACACATATATATATATACATTTTTATGACAATACATAAAATATATATAAAATTTTGAACGACCCCCCAAAACGTGTTCAGGGGGTCACGTTATGAACTTCTATCGTGGTCCTCGGCTTAAGTTTTACCGTGCGGGTCATGCTAATAGTTCACTTTCCAAAGGAAATTCACTAATTAATAGAAGCTTCAAAAGGTCACTAATAAAAGGCAGTCGACTGGAAATGGAGTGAGCTAAAAAATGCAAATAAAATTAAACAGCAAATAACTTTCAAGATGCTCCCCCCAATAATTTGGAGAACTTAATACTGTAGTATATGAAAATTCACAATCGCAATTATTATGCCTCCCAAAAAATTCTCAAATTTCGTTATGTCTTTGGGGGGTAACTTCCCCTCACTTTTCCGCCTTAAACTTGCAAACAAGTCATTTCTGTACAGTAAAAGACAATACTGGTAGGTATTTCACATATGTAATGGATGTTTAGTCAATTTGCTATCATGAAAAACTAAAAAATAAATGAATTGCTCGTTTCAGTTTTCCTGGAAAGTGGGATTTTAATTATCAGAGCAAAATTAGTGCCCTGTGCAGGGACATGGTTGTATTTTTCTGATTTGAGCAACCACTTGAGTAGTCGATGAGTGATTATGTAGTAGGAAATGTGTGTGAAGGGAAATGTGTTTGGAGCCAAGTATATTAAACACGCCAAAATCTAACGAGTTCGCACGCAGCACGCTGACGTGAGGAAAGTGAATTTCCACATAAAAACTAGTAAAACTCAAAATAAGTGTAAAAACATACATTTTTCCAATTTTTATTGAAATCGAATGTGAAAACATTGATTTTTTGGCTGTTCTGATACTTCTGGTTTCATTTACTTGCAAAGCTGGGAATACAATTTTGCGCATTATAAGGTTAGGAGAAGATCCAGACAGGCTTGAAAGTAGGCGTGAGATTGCTGGGGATGATAAAAGTACTCTAACAAAGGAATAACAGGCTTTTCTAGTGTAAAACCCCCATAAGACAACGTACTGTGTTTAGTCGATACACATTTTCTTTAATAACTCGGTAAATATTTATGCTAGAATGACGAGAGAGGGCTTAAAACTTTCGCCTCACTAATTCCCATCTTTTTAGATGCATTGATTTTGCATCTGGGGCTTTTATGACCCTTTTTGGGCCCAAAAACTCGAAATTTGAAAGATTAATCCCAAAAAAAGTATTTCGAGTTTTCCGATTGTTTTGCCCAACGAACTTGTCCAACTGATTACAGAAAGGAACGTCCCTACCAAATTTGAAGTAAATCGGACAAAAATTGCGCCGGCTAGAGTGCAAACACATATATATATATATATATATATATATATATATATATATATATATATACATATATATATATATATGTCTATATATATATATATATATATATATATATATATATATATATATATTTATAAAATTTTAAACGACCCCCCAAAATGTGTTCAGGGGGTCACGTTAGGAACTTCTATGGTGGTCCCGGGCTTAAGTTTCACCGTGCAGGTCATGCTAATAGTTCACTTTCCAAAGGAAATTCACTAACAATTGATTGTTAAAAGTGTGTTTGTCACTTTGGGCCTAGCTATTGATTAAAATTTAAGCTGGGACGGCCATATAGATTACATGAAATAAATTGAGGTCCGTTTGTCCTTCCGGGCAATGTGATATATTTGTGATAAGTCAGTCCTAAAAGTGATATATATCATGTTAATCCTTTTACTGAGAATTAGACTGTTAGAACAATGTAAAAACAATTTTAAAATATGCATTCAGAATTATTTAAAAGTGAAAATACGTCGAGTCTGTTAAATCTGGTTTTAACACGTTAGCTGCCACGTAGGTCCAATTGGACCTAAAGATGCGGTACGATTCGAGTGACACTTAGGTCCGTTCGGACCTAAAAAGTTGCAAATGCAAGATTTTACTTTGGTATAAGTTAGTCACCAGAGCGACCTAGCGGCAAAACATTGAACTTCCAGCACACTAGGTAGACCATTTCATTGGTTTGGTTTGTTGCTTCAACCAGGGCTGCAAACTGTCGACTCAAAGTAGAAGAAAAAATTTACATTTTTTATGTCCGTTCCAACCTAATGAGTAATTTTCAAAATATAAGAAATGGTGTGTAAATTCTTAACACTGCACGTATAAGTAATAATGTTATAATGTATTTTTAATTATACAATTATAAAAACAGAGTATAAAATTACTGGCTTAATATAAATTTCGAGTTGTAATAGGTGAAAGAAACAAAAATTGTAAAAAAAGATAAATATATTACATAGGCCCCTACTTGAAATAAAAGAAATATTAATGAGTAATTACGATTAAAAAAGGATTATACATAGGTAATTGTAAGGAAAATTGCCTTATTTATAAAATTGATGAATAAGTCAAAGTTCCTCATGTGTTAACATTACTTGTGCAGATCTGCCAAAATTGATTGCAAATAAATTAAGGATGTCTAGCAAACAAAAAAGTTGGGAATGTCGGGAATTTGAATAGAAATTAATAAAATATCGGGAAAGGAGGAAATCTACATTAAAATTATGAATAGTTGGGAAAATTAATAAAAATTATAAATAGTGATTGCATTATTCGTATCTCTTGAACCGAACATCACATAACTTTGATTGACATTTTATTTAATTTGCCATAGTTAGATGCAAAGAATTAACCACCATTTGCCTTTTTACAAATATTAGTTTCAGTTTTAACCCATTGGCGTAGACATACGAGCAGGTCTCGTTCCTTACTTGTAATTTTATTAACGTGTGAATTGGAGTATAAAATTGGTGTTTTTAAATGGATTAATGGCATATTTTAATTAAAATATTGTTTTCTTTCAGTTTAGAGAGTCGCATTGGCACACACACAGTAGACATAAGTAAAAATTAGCAAAATCAGTGTTGACCATGTGCAAGTCTCAAAGAATTAACCGATCCCGTCAACTTCCAAGCAAGCCTGCCACCGTTAATTTTACTTGGGCCCTCCCACCAACGTTGCCACAGACCGGTTAACTCATTGAGAGTTGCACAACTGGTCAGTTTTGGTCGTGTGCGGGAATCGAACCCACGAACATCGTATCGCCACCTGGCCAAGGTGTTTCCACGACGTAGCCAACTCAGCTAACACGACCAAAGGCCTGGCGGCGATATTAAGGGTTTTCAGTCAGTCCGCGCCCCTAGCGGATAGAACCGTAGACGCCCGCGGTCATTAGTTACATATTTTGCTACTAGAGTGCAGCACCAATCAATTCCCGTTATAGGCTACTACAAATAGAATAAAATTACTACCTCAATGGGTTAACATTTTGGTAGTAGGACGTATCTTATCTCTTGAAAAAATTATATCAACCCTTGACCGGATGCCAAACAATAGACTAGCCATTAAGAATGAGACAAAAAAGTATGAATCAGTCGAGTGACTGACTTTTGAAGTAAACAAACACAGTTAGTTGTCTAGTGTAACCATGAGACCATCAACATTATTTGGATATCTTAAACTGGATAATACGCTGTGGTCTATTATTTGACTTAACCACGACTGTGGAGTTATATTTTATTGTAAATTGCTTATGCAACGCCGCGTTGTGTTATCTAAGGAAAAAGTAATTAAATTTACAATAACTGGCGTAAAGTACCTTCGGTCCTTACGAACCTAAGTGCAAAAATACAAGGAAAAAACCGCGAATCTACATTTTAGTCCGAATGGACCTAAGACTTTTTAATGATTATTTACATATAAAATCTGTTGAAATGGTACATATGGACTATATTTGAAATGTTTTTGAAAAGATTGTGGGAACTAGTCCATTAGTTCCGTGTGGCGATATGGGAGGAATGTGGTATTTTTGGGCTCGGCAGCTAACGTGTTAAAAAAATGGGCATTTTACAGTCCACATTTCATATGTTTTCGATTTGAGGATTTGTAACCCTAAATATTAAGAAAGACAGGTGTATTGTAAATATATATTTTGCAGTGCTGCAAGATTTAATTTAATACGTGTCTAACTGGATCAAACTCAATAATTAATTATTTTAAATCAACAAAAGTATGAAATATTCAGTCATCGTTGACTTTCTCTAAAGAGAGCCCTTAAACCGTATATTTAAATGTTTGGGTTAACTTAAAACCTACATAGAAAAGGTGAAAAAAGAAAGGCAATATCTATTTACAACGTATATTTAAACAAATCATTACATTAAGCCTAAGCCTAACAGTACAATATAAAGCCTACAATAATTTTAAACATTTACATTTGAAAAATGCGTATAAGTAAAATATGTAAATTTAAATGTTCTCCTCAATACTAGGTCATAATCATTATCTGTTTGAAAATTGTAAAAATACAATAAAATAGTTGTCGGGTCAAAGCTATCACAGACAAGCCAGAATCCTTGATGCTACATTTTGACTACAACGACATTTTGCGACCTTCGATTGAAATTTCCACAGCTCGTCTCGCCTTGTTGAGCCGCTTGTTGTCGATGAAGTTCTTCAAGTGTTTCTCAAACCTGTTAGTCTGTTTCCTCGTGGTCTGAAAAGTAAAACAATTAATTTTAATAGAAAATAAATATGGAAAAATGGGTGGTTCAGTGGGTGGGCCGAGCGGGCAGCCCTGATGTCTTCGTGTCATGAGTGACGCGCTCTCCCGCCTCATTTATTATAATGTATCATAAAAAACCTTTCAAGTGCAGAAAGGATCACTTTGTTCTCCTACAGTGACGTAAAAATGCACCATTATGATATGGCGATCCCAGAATAACCATACTTTATGGAACTCCGAGTCGAGACATTGTCGATCCCGTATAGCTGTTTCTGAGTGTTAGTACGGTTTAACAAAAATTTGCTTCAGGAATTTGAAGATGGAAGTTTATACAAAAAAAACAGGCAAAAAAACATAATCTAGCCAGTGTCTTGTTCTCCCTACGAGAACCTCGTGAACATTAAATACAGTAAAAACTTTGATTTACCGTCACTCTCTGCTATCCATCATCGTAAAAGTTGTGCATTTAGCAATTTTTTAAGTGTTGGTATTCCTGTCGGCAGCGCTGTACAGAAGCGTCTGTAGGAGCTACTATACTATAATGGGGAGCGACTGCACTCCCCACTCCGCAGCAGCAAGGTTAGTGTCCTTCATTTTGCACACCACCTAATTATCCACTTGCACACGGTTTTATTTTCATTTTTCCCCACAAACCATTTTAAATTTCGTTACTGTACTCGTTTATAGTGAAATTTCTGTTATCCGTCACAGCCTTGGTCCCCATACGGACAATATCCAATACGAAAAGTCACTAACAATGATATATTTGTAGTTTTTCTAGATTTGCACGATATGAATTACAAATTCACACTGTAAATATATCTCTAATAGCCCAGACTTAATTTTAAAATGTACAAAAAAACAACAAATTAAGAAAATAAAATGGAAAATTCTACAACTAATCAATATTACCCACACACGGGTCTGCCCACTTTTCTTTAATTGCCGAATAAAGCAGAACATAAATTTCAATGAACGTGATAGATGATCCGTTTCATTTGCTCAGTTTACTTTGAATAGGCCTACTTAATACAGGTCAATATTAATTAACCATGTGAAAATGTTTCGAGCAGTACTGAAACTGGAAAAAACTGAGTTAAGCATTTATTTAAGGCAAGTCTGTAAACGTTGGTTTAACTAAGTTTTAAAATACCCACTTTGCTCATATCTACATCGGTCTTCCACTTTGGTCTGACAACGTAATCCTTGTTGGAGGGTATCGGAACTCTGGCCCGTCCGACCCAACCCTTGTCTCCAGGGCGCAAAACTCTGCACAGAAAAAAACAAGATTCAGTTATAAAATAGTGTTGATTACAAAGTAAGTACCTGGGGGACCGTGCTCTACTTGGAGAAGGTCAGTCAGATGACTTGGAGTGATTTATTACCACGTCTACCAGTGTACTGTCTGCAGATTCGCTTAGCTCATTTGGCTCTTTTTTGCATGCTTAAGGTCACGGTCACTTCAGTTGTTATTATAGCTCAATGGGCTTTTGATTAATTTTTAGGTTATGACCACTCTATATGTAGGGAATCTGCATTTAATGGTTTTAGTCACAGCTCACATGAAACTCTTTTGAGTATTACTTTGACGGTTAACCGATTGATTATAAACAGCTGTTATCTAGAACTTATTTTTATCCGAGAAATGAGTTATTTCCAACATTTGAAGGACATTGTTGGGCTGTTTTTGAGATCAGAGTTGCAAGCAAACCTTACTCATACTACAGTATAGTATAAATCGGTACTAATGCCTATGACTAATAAGCAACGTTGCAAATAAAATGTCTACAAAAAATACACTGATACATTACAGTTATTCCACAGTTCAAATCATATGGATATACTGGATTAGAAGTTGCTAGTATGTTTAAGAGCATTACACTTTTGCACATAAATTATTTTGCGCTTTTACATTTTGTATTTAAAATCTAGATTTGAAGAAAAATGCTTCAAAATAATGAAGATAATTTAATAAATCAAATCATCCAGCTTGGAGCAACATTGATATAATAGAATCGTGTTTGTTGGTTTGAAAGTTTCTATATAAAAAAAGGCCAATATATTTCAATTGAATGATTTATTTAAAATGTTGCTTACTATTATATTTAAATCGACCCCTGCTCAAATGTGACAGTGCAGAGGTAGAGGTTATATTTAAAAGATTAAGCACAAACAATTTTTCCAAGTAATTCATTCATTCTGATTTACCAAAGTTTGACAAGCAGTTTAATGAGTTAACCAAATTTATTACTTTTGTCCAGACTGAAAATTCTATACTAGACATCAGGTTAATTTGCAAGCAAAAGCCTTACGGTAGTGCTGACGAGGATTGTATTTAGGAAAGAAATAGTACTCAGATACATGAGAAAAGTCAAGTTAACACACCGTAGCACATAAAAGAAAAGGAAATAAAAGATTTTTAAAACTGGTATTTTGTTTGTTTTGTTTAATTTAACTATTTATACCTACCTTTATATATAATTAAGTGAGCGAAATTTTTAAGTCAAAACTGTGGGAGTCTGGCAAATTGAAGAATGATGGAGACGGCTTAAATTAAAGGTATTGATCCCAGGGACTCGGGAAAAATAGCAAGATTTTAAACAAGTTACCAGCAAAGAAGAAATAACAAAAAACATCCTCCGTAAGACAAGCATGGGGATTTAAAAACGTCTGTGTTGTTTACATTAAAACATGTGATCCTACTGACAATGTTATATTTTCCTCAGCATGAAAGTCAGATGAGGCAGAGTACTGGAGAAATAAAGGAGCTTTGGCCCCTTCAAGCTAGGGCCCTACTAGTAAATTATATATTTTCTTTTCCATCTTTTTAAGAAAAAGTCCCCTAGAGCAATAAAATATCAGTGTTAAATATGACTTTTTGTGCATCTGTGTGCTGGTTTAAAATTTATTTTTCAGGTAAGCTTGCCGATTCCCAATGGGATCCTAACTTGTTCCTAGTAGTTTTGGCACCAATGGTACAGCAATGGATGTTGTCACTGGAAGGCAGCTTAGTAGCTGTCCTGAAGTGAACTTCAGTTCTCCACCAGGAGAGATAGGGCTTGACGCCAGGATGGGCAAGGGTGTACTGAAACCTATGATGGTTAAGGGTGGACATCATCCCTCAGTTTATCGGCCAAGCTGCATTTCCTGCCCATCCAGTCACAGCTTGGCCGATACTATCCTACGTACCGCATCCTTATGCTTCTCTAAATTAGTAATTAATCCCAGCAAGGGAATGCTACAACCCCCTGGGGTGATATAAGGAAAGCTTCCACTCCTTTCCGGTAGCAGTACAAATGGCTAAAAAAGGCAGAAGTGTCCTCACAGGATTGTGGGTGTGGGATAACTTAAGCTTCCTAATCCTCTTAAAAGCTTGCTGGAAACTATCCCAATTCCTAAATGCAATCACACTAGCGTATCAGGCCGAATCGGTGTTTCCAATTATTGTCCACACTCTTCTCACTCCCCCCCTAGACACCCGGCTACTCACGTTCCCTCCGCCGTAGAGATGGCATTGTGGAGGTCCTTCTTGGTGGGGGAAGGCTCAGCATCAACGGAACCTCGTCGCTTCTGCGGCATCTGCTCCAGATCTCGCTGATGCCTCTCTTCTCTGCTCAGAGCTGCGGAAAATGCAACGGTTGTACATTTGTTCCATTCAGGTAGCAAATACTAGTCTAATACAAGATGTGATTTCTCATAAAATTTGGCTCATGTTTCCATTATGCTTGCGAGCAGGAATGAAGGCAGCTGAGAGCGTGGTTTACATAGCTATCAACCAACACCAGCCAATACTAGACAAGCTGCATTGCCAAATTGAACACCAGCTGGGCGACGTAACACTCGACTGAGTTTTTTCTGAGGTGAAATGGCAACAATGACAGTGTGGAACCTTAATATTGGCTGGGCCCAATAGTCATCTTTTCTGCTCCCGATAATAAATTTTGTTTTGTCACTTAACGTTCACTGAAAATCTTAAATTGTGAAAATTGTTGGACAATTTACTTAGGGATCAATTTGAATATATTTACCAAGCCAATTTTTAAATTGTGATATAAAATTGTAAATAATCAAAAGAATAAAGATTGACTGAGGAAAAGTCTACATTTTCAAACGTACAAAAATATACTTAAGATACAATGCCGAAAAATACTGAGAATGTCAGGGAATTTAGTATACCTAAGAAAGTAAGAAAATTTAAGAATAATGTTCAATTATCCTATAAACTGTAACGGCTTCTTCGTTGCTACTGCTATCCATAGTATTTTAAATTGCATAAGATTATTTCAAACACAAAACAATCAGTTTCATGAACAAAAATGTGAATCTTCGTCTCAGCTCAACTCAATTTCAGTCATACCCATGTGCCCATGTTTATCAACACAATTACAACCGAAATCGCATCACAAACCAGTTCCTCAACTCGTTGGAAATCAGTTTTTCTATGAGCAAAGCTGCTAAGACATTAACCTACCTGTAATTACACTACTTAAGAAAATATCCTTCAAGCTGTTTTATTCAGTAAATACACTCAACCATTGTTAAAAATTGCTATAGAGGATCTTTTTATGTAGTTTTAACTCCTATGTAAAATATATATTTGCCAAAGATACTAAAATATTTTCTTACCTTTGAAGTCAGTAGATAGGTTGAAGATAGGCCTGACCCACTCGTTAATCAGTCGCCCTGCTAAGTCTTTGTTCTCTTTGGTCTCTTTAGGGTGTTTATACAAGTACATGACGGCTTTCCCTATCCCAGAATGTTTTAATGTTGACTGGTCCACCCGTGGAAACTGAAACAAAACGGTTCTGGTTAAGGAAAAAAAATAAGGTTAACCCTAAATATAGGCCTAAATTTAGAAAAAAAGGTCTTAAATAATTAACCAAAACATTTCCCTTCTGGAAAGTAACTGAAAAGGACTTTTTTTGAAACAGCTGTTATAAGCATTAGTTCATGTTTCAACAGGCTTGTTTTTTGCGCTTGTTTCAAATTTCAGAGGTATCACAATTCGTACTGCAGAGGTTGACTTTAATTTTTAGAGGTAACGTTTCGAAATACAGCAACAAAATTAAAATTCTACAGGCCCGAGTATCAACATATTCAAATTTTTGAGGCAACAATATGTGTTAGAACACTTTTAATTAATGGTACATTATTTTTCGAATATTAGAGGTTTTCTGAAGGAATAGGAAAAAGTCACTAATTATAACAGTTTTAGAATTATTGAGTACTGAGGTTCTACTGTTATTTGATGACTCAACTTCTTCCTGTTCCCCCTGAGGTTCGAGTTATTGAGGTTCTACTGTATGCCTACCTCCTTCAGCAGCCGCAGCACGCAGTCTCTGATCTTCAGCGAGGGCAAGCTGCGGTCCGGCATGGGGGCGAGCCAGTCCGTCAACACGCTCAGGACGTTGTGCTCGATGAACGCCAGCTGCAGGTCATGCTTCTTGAGCTGGCTCATCACCTGCAAGGGATGCATTGTTGGACACTAGGTATTAAGTAACTGGGGGCCGAGCTTTGCTCGTGGAAGGTTTTAGTCAGTTTGTTTAGATGGCTTGGATTAATTTTTCTCCAAGTCCCCCTACTGACGAGCAGATTTGCTTAGCTCATTTGTTTATTTTTTGGACGTTTAAGGTCACTCCAGTTGTTATTATAGCTCAATGTCCCTTGATTCATTTTAGATACAACCACCCTCTATATGTAATCTTCATTCAATGATTTTACTTTATTTCACTTACTGCTCTCAGGAAACCACATGTTAATACTTAAACTACACAATAGTACAGTTCGGGTCACAGTTCTTGGCGTCTGGTTAGTGTATGCTCTGGAATGAATTTTCGTCTGTATTTGGCTTAGTACCGTTAGTGTTACAGTATATTTTTGTCAACAGAAAGAAAAATTAATTTATTAAATTTTAAAACATTGATTTTGGTTACTTTCGTTTATGTCTGCTTTAGGGGTGTGCGAGTAGTGATTTTTTGAATCGAGTCGAGTCGTGCCAATTATTTTTGAGTTTTGAGTATTTTCGAGCGAGTATTTGCCATCATTTGGTAGTTTAAAATAGTGTAATGAGATTTGGATACCACCCTAGATTTGATAATCTAAACATGGTTTCTAACTAATACACGAGTAGCAATACAAAGTTTTGTCCCGTACAATCAAACTGGATAACGTATTAACAAACAAAACAAGGTTTGACGTTCGTTTCCGGCCGATGAAACAGGGCCCGATTTCATTTGGCCAGTATTTCACCTGGTCCAGACATCGCTTATAATCAATATTAAACCTTTGAGTGCCGCGGCATCATGGCCATTTCTTATCCATAAATTGCCAGGCTAATTTCAATGGAAAATGTAGTAGTTTGTATAAAATATCATATAAAATAATATTTTAGAGATATCCATATAATTTTTTATTTATTTTGTTCATGAATAAATTCTCTATGAAATAGCATAAAGTAACTATAATTAGAAAATAAATTGGGACTTAAAATATATTTTTTTTAAATAAAACAAATTAAAAATTTGTTTTTTTCCAACTTTGACTTACAAAAGTTATGCTAAAAAATTTAATTTGATATTTTTCAACCCAATAGGCAGAAAGAGCAGAAAATGCTGATCAAAACTGATGTATAAATCATCAATATGAGTCAATAAATGTTTGGAACAAAATAAATGAAAATATTTTACAATTCAAAAAAGGCCCTAGGCCTACGCTATGTGGTTACTAAGCAACATTGAAGTACAGTTTTGTAATATAAACAAATATTATTTTTTAGTTTGTTGTCAGTAATCATGTTTATTATTAATAGTATATAAGCATTAGGCCTACCAAAGTAAATGAAATACACAATAAACTAGAAAACAAAAGACGTATGTGTACCTTTTACTTTCACAAAAACTTACGTATCTACGACAATGACACTGTTTCCAAGATCATTACAAACTAATTTCCGAAGGTTACTCAAGTTTTTTCCATCTATTCTACTACTTAATTTGTTTTATACGTAAATAGGAAGTAAAAAACACTAAAATATAACTTCAATAACAATATCAGTGATATTTACATCGTTTGCCGGTATAACCTTAAACAACAACAAATACAGACATCATCTGCGACAGAGATGACTAAATTAGGGTCTGCTAACAGACCAAAGGTGAGAAATTGCTATAGAACTGATAGCTGGAAGCTTCTGGATCAAAACAAAATAATTAAGAAGCCAGTACCTTGTTTTGATATGAAGTACAGTAGAAATCCAATTATCCGAACCCCAATTATCCGAATATCCAATTATCCGAATCGATTTTGAGTGAAATAATAGAAATATAAAAATTAAGAAAATAACAGCGGGAGCGCGTGTACCGATAATGCGCCGTGAGCGCTAAAATAAAAAGCCTGCGCTGTTACCTTCCGGACGATATTTTCGCAGGGAACAATGAGTCATACCCCCTTCCCGCCCTGCTCATCATCAGTCGCTACTGTTCTTTCACCGAGATTATCGTTCGAAATGAGTACAAAACGTAAACGTGTTGTCCTTTCGCTAAGTGATAAACTCACTTTGCTCGAGATGTTCAAGTGAAATAACCAACATTGAACAGTGAAATACGTACAGTATGTAGGCCTATTGAAAAGAGCAACTGTATATACTATATTCCATTTAACTCCTGTAATTTAATTTTTATGATGTATATTCTTGATACAGTTTGCTCACTTTCTGTTCACTACATTTATAATAACTTTGTCGATAAAATTCTGATTTTGTATGTATGGTGATGTTTTTTGCTTAATTCCCGAGGTATACCTGATTATCCGAATTTCTGCATATCCAAATTGGCCCGATCCCCAATTAATTCGGATGATTGGAGTTCTACTGTACTACGTAAAATACCGAGAGTCGCTGTCAGCGACGCTGGCATTTTATGCGTAATGCATCGCGTCGCTGTGTGTGATGCCACGGCACTCAAAGGGTTAAATGACGAAATCGTTAGTTACGGCCGAAATTACGTGATACGATCGTCATTTTCGGCCGATTTTACGTGATGCGATCGCCTTTTGTGGCCGTTACTACGCGTTTTGGCCGGTCGCAATCGTTAGCGATCATCTGGAAATCGGCAGGAAATACTCGCTCGAACTTTCGAGTAGTTTTCAAAACTTCCAAGTCGAGTTTGAGTATTAAAATACTCGGCCGAAAACTTGAAGTTTCGAGTACTCGTACAACCCTAAGTCTGCTTTTATTTACGAGAAATTTGAGTTGTTTCTCGCCTTTCCCAGGCACCAAGCACCGTGGCCCGAACTGAACACTACTTGTTAGTTCACTGATTGATTATAAGCAGCTGTTACAATTTTTACTTTCTCCCCTTATACATAGTATATGGAGAAAGTATTGTTTTCGTCAAAATTTTCGAATTTGAGTTGTTAGTGGAAATATTCGTTTTGGTGCTCCCTGAACCCAAAAAAGTGGTTTTTACGTGATGTCTGTCTGTGTGTGTGTGTGTGTGTGTGTCCGTGTGTGTGTGTGTGTGTGTGTCTGTGTGGATGTGTACAGAGCTAGAGCCTTAACCAATGGGCCGATTTTTATGAAATTTGGCATGTAGGTACTAATCCAAGATATCTCCAGGCGTTTTTTTCATTTTTTTGAATTTTTGATTTTTAAGGGTAATTACCCCCCCAAAACCGCCAAAAAACATGAAAAATCCAAATTTCTCAAAAACCGCTCTAACGATTTTGATTAAACTTTAGTCGTTTGTAGAACTTCAGTTTTCCAACAAAATGCCACCACCCGAATTCCTGTAAAAATTCGGGTTCAGAAATTACAGGACTTAAAACATCAAAAATTCAGTTTTTTGGATTTTTCATAAAAAGACATAAACATAAAAAAATATTACTATTCACCATTAAAAAGAGCTCAAAAAACTAAATAATTTAGTATTTTGAATTACTATTCTACGATTGCTGGTTTCGGAGAAAATTGAAATTTTCATTTTGCGGTAAACGCAGTACGTTGTCCAATGTTATTCTTATGGGGAATACAAAAATTACTATTTCTCTCTTATTTACTGATACATTTCGTTCAAACTTGATATGCTTGTCAATTTAGCATTGACAAACAGAGGAAATTCGAAATATGTTGCCCCTTTAACCCTGGGGGGGGGTAATAGGGGGCATTTCCCCTCTTAAAACCACGAGTGTAGCAATGGATTCTGTAGTGCCTCCAAAGTAGGGATTTGGGTGGATGTGTTTTAAAACAACTTGTTTACAAGATTTTCTGTACATTCGACCGTGCTTTGTATACTATATTTAGTAAATAAAAAGTAATTTATTCATTAAAGTTGGGCTAAAGGGAGAAAGTATGTGTCAGTTTCCTGATACCGTTTATTTTGATTGATTTAAAACACCTTAAGCACAATGTTTATTTTTTAAACTTTTCAGATTTGTTTTTTTTACATAATTGGATTTGTCCTAGGGATGACCCCTGTCTAGAACTTATTTCTAACCCAGGAATTTGTTTATTACAAATTTTGAAGGGAATCGTTGGAGTCCTTTTTGAGACCAGAGTTGCAATCAATCAAGCAATCTACTCATATTGGAGTATAGGATACGGGGGAAAGTCAAGTATTTCTGAAAAATTAAATGAGTTAAACTTTTTTTAAAAAAGCAAAGTAACTCCTAATGTATTTTCAAAGATGGCTAAATGAACATACCTAAGTGTGATGCCCTTTCTTTTATCTTAACATGTTAATTTAATAAGAATGTTTTTAAAAACTAAACACAATAGGAATAAAGTATTACAATGTATTGATAAAAGTAGATAGTCAAGTTTTTCTCAACTAAACTCTCTCACATAGTGATCAGATGTTTATAAAATTATTATTTTGAGACTTTAATTTTAAATTCAAAGTCCCCCAAAACATTGTATATTTGTAATACGTATGATTGAGTGGCCAATACTGTAGAAAACAATGGTTCCTTCAGCTTTGCTTGTTCTCCTGATTTAAGCTTTATAATGAAATCAAATCACAAAGCTGCTTCAATCCCAATATTTAAAAATATGTTTTTACTTGACACTTTAATTGATGGCCTTAGGAGGGGGTGTATCAAAAACTAGTACCTTTCCTCCAATATCCTAATCGAAACGTTTTGTCCAAGTACTTGGTTTGTGGGTGTGAGACTTATGGCATTGACTATAAATACTGAAGTAGACTTCTCATTGCCATTGCAAAATCTGTCCCTAGTTTTGTGTATGCCAGGATTGAAAGAGGTCGTAGTTTACACCAATCGCCAACAGAGTATACTGCTGTCAACTATTACTTATCCTCTCAAGGAGGGGATATTACAAGGTGTGTTAGGAAGCAAACATAAGTTGATTATCACTTGTTTTCTGGGTTGGAGATATTTTAAAAGTTAACGTAAATAGCTAAAATAAAAAGTTGAAAGCAGCACAATCTGTCGGTGACCCAATCAAACTACTTCAATTTTAAATTCTAGCATACTAAAAAGTGGGACAGCTGGGCCATATGGATGGGATGTCTCCTTCAGTATTTATAGTCAATGCTTATGGGTTTTCTCAAAATGTTCTGGTCCGGTTTGGCTCTCTATATAGCATACTTTATGGCATGTTTTAGAGTATAGGGTAAAATACATTTTTAAAGGTTAAGTATACAAGATTTAATTCTTATCAAACAAAATATGGAATTTACCTTAGGCAACATTGCAATTTTGTTAACGGCTGGCTTGCCTTGTTGGTTCAATTTACGGTCTTCCTGCAAAAGAAAATAAACATTTCAATTATTATATTCTGCTTAAAATTAAACAATTACTCCGCAAACCATCTGAAAAACTGGAATTAATTTACTACACATAAAGAATAACTTGTAAATTTAGTTTTTAAATGATGAGTAATTCCTCAATGTTCCAAATGAGTTAAAAAAAGATAACAATTTTTAACAGACAACAAAGTGGTTATTTATTAGTGAATTTCCTTTGGAAAGTGAACTATTAGCATGACCCGCACGGTGAAACTTAAGCCCGGGACCACCATAGAAGTTCCTAACGTGACCCCCTGAACACGTTTTGGGGGGTCGTTCAAAATTGTATATATATATATGTATATATATATAGACATATATATATATGTGTGTTTGCACTCTAGCGGTCACATTTTTTGTCCGATTTACTTCAAATTTGGTAGGGACGTTCCTTTCTGTAATCAGTTGGACAAGTTCGTTGGGCAAAACAATCGGACATCTCTGAACCCCTTTTTAAGGGATTAATCTTTCAAATTTTGAGTTTTTGGGCCCAAAAAGGGTCATAAAAGCCCCGTATGTAAAATGAATGCATGTAAAAAGATGGGAATTGGAGAGGCGAAAGTTTTAAGCCCTCTCTTGTCATTCTAGCATAAATATTTACCGAGTTATTAAAGAAAATGTGTATCGACCAAACACAGTACGTTGTCTTATGGGGATTTTACATTAGAAAAGCCTGTTATTCATTTGTTGGTGTACTTTTATCATCCCCAACAACCTCACGCCTACTTTAAAGCCTGACTGGACCTTCTCCTAACCTTATAATGCGCAAAATTGTATTCCCAGCATTGCAGGTAAATAGAACCAGGAGCATCAGAACAGCAAAAAAATCAATGTTTTCAGATTTGAATAAAAGTTGGAATAAATGTATGTTTTTAAGTTTGAATTTGAGTCTGATTTTGAGTTTTTATAGTTTTTTATATGGAAATTCACTTCCCTCACGTCAGCGTGCTGCGTGCGAAATCGTTTATTTATGGATTGGATGATTGATTCTCTAATTGGACAATTACTATTTTATGCTCCCCATTACCATATTTAATGTTTTAACCCTAGCAGTGGCCACCCAAAAACTGTAGAATTGCCAACCAATTTTGGCGATTTTGCAGACCTTTTTTTGAAAATTTGTATAAATTTGAAATGAGAACTAAACATAGCCAACCACATATTCATTTTGTTCAGAAAGAACAGGGGCATCATATAATAGTCAAATAAAAAAGATCTAAGAGGTAAGTTTTTCAGCAAAGTAAAAAAAATAAAATAAAATTGAAATTTATTTTTGAAATTTCAAAAGCAGCCTCGGTAAAACTTTTTCGTCCGATTTGTTATGGAAAATGCATTATATACATTATGTAGACAATTCAATTCCCTACATAGAAATGTATAATATGTTGGGGAACAAATTTTATTTGTAGGTATTATGTAAGTATATACGGAAAACCGCAAAATGTGAAAATTGTACAGTGTTAGTTAGTACTGTAAAATTGTAATGTAAATATGTATATGCTAATAATAATATGTATATGTTTGTAAAGATAATGAAATAAGAAATGTAAAAAGTCATAAAGTTGATGGTAAAAAATTGTTATCACTTATGATTAGATGAATTTTGGAAATTTTAGGGTATTCGGAAAAAAAAGATTCTACGGTATTTAGTATATAACTTTTTTTAGAAATTTATTCCTCCAAATACTATATATACATTTAGTAGGACATTCAATTCCCTACATAGAAATGTATAATATGTTGGGGAAAGAATTTTATTTGTAAGAATTATGTAAGTATATACGGAAAACCGCAAAATTTGAAAATTGCGGTCACCATGTAGGAAAAATTACAAAATTAATATTTTTTATATTAGGCCTACTCAATAATCTACTCAATAAATACATCCTACCTTACAATTGTAAAAGTAATAAAAATAAATATAATTACTCACCCCCTTCCCATTATTATGTTATCCTGTTTGTTTATATCACAATCGAACATTCGAGACATTGTAAGAAAAACAACTTTTTAGAAACACTATTTCACACACTTCAGTAATATTTATGCATAATAAAATGCATAAAGATTACTGTTATATACACACATACACTTCACTAACACTAACACTCCGAAATAATAAAGGATTTAGCAATAATTCGCGGATAACATGAGAGCATAAAACCCACCGACAGCGACGACAAAAGACGAAATGGCCGACTAATACGTACCAGATGTGAGATGTGACGCAATTCCTTCGTCTTCGAGAGAGCAGACAGAAATAATAACCATGGGCAAGGCTGCCAATCTCAAACGCAAAATTTCTTCCTCTTCAAAATGAAATATTATATGACTAGTATTTATAACTTGCACTGGATGTAATTCGCATTTCCCATACCAGCGTATTACGCCGGTTGGCCATTTGTTACGAATTCAGAAAACAGGTGTTTTCATAAAATCGTAACTGTTGTGCAATCAATATTTCGTTCTAAAAATCAATACCACAGTGAAACTAAACTCTTTGGCTATGCAGTGGTACCACCCGCAACATCCTAAGACAAAAATTACCCGAGCAGGGTAATTCCAAAGAAGTCGTGTTTTTACATTTTCCGAGCGTCGACTGCAGGAATGGCGTAGTGGCAAAATTTCATAGTAATTATAATCGTCGTGACATTGTTATACAACTTGTAAACGGTTCATTTATGTAATAAAATGAAAGTTCAGAATGTGATCTTTCGAATGGTATAAATATTGTTCACTTCTGAGTTGACTATTAATGATTTTTTTACCGTTACAAAAATTTCCACCCGTACCAGCGTATTACGCTGGTGGCCATTTCAGGCGACACGTGAAACCAGCGTATTACGCTGGTTGGCCACGGCTAGGGTTAACCCCAATCAAAGTTCCCCTGCAACTTATGATAATCACACATTTTTGAATAATACAAAAATTGAACACAACAAATTGCGCATCCTGAAACATGTCATTAGAATGATTTTTAAGTTAGTGGCGCAAACAGACACACTTTACTGCTTTACATTACCTACTAAAGCATTTTAAATATTGTGGGAACAACATTTGCACAAGAGGGTGAACAATAACTGTCATGAAAACTTGTCGTGAAACTTACGTCGGCAGCCTGTTTCATGTCGGAGAGCAGTTGTGCGATGATGTCGTCGTTATCGTTAATAAGGTCAATGTCTTTTCTTTTCCTGCGTTTCGAGCCTTCTTCTTTCTTCTTCAAAAGCATCAGCTCAAAATCGGAAGCCCCCCCGTCATTTCTGTAAATTTTAACAACACTATGACACACACACATAACCATAAACAGTCTTAGTTAGGTATAGACCGGGCCTAACATGTTTGTAGGATACATAATACTACTATTGACATTAAGTGATTTAAAAATAATGGCTCTCATTTATTATATCATTGCTTATTGGGGAAGTTACATAACGTCTCACTGCACAAGAAGATTGTACATCATAACGACTTAATACACACTTGCTTATGAAATATTACATTTATTAATGAATTTTAGTCAAATGCATGTTGTTTTAGTGTTGAAAGAAAAACCTCAAATAAATTTGTTGGAAAACTTGAAGCCATATTTGATTTATCTGCAGTAAATTCAAATTGTTATATATTAAATGTGTACTACAACTCCAACTGCCTAAATTAAATTTGTATATAACTCCAATGTACAAGTGAGGGGTGATACGTAATTAACATGTTTATAATACTGAAATAGTTTAAAAGATAAACAAATTAAAATTACTATTTTAATTCACTCCAAGGAAATTAGTCCTGAAAATAATATATTTTTGGTAGGAAGTCATAAATGAGTGTTAAATTACAGAACTTAAACTGTAACCTACACAAATTGTAATTGTTTATAGTATATATTTTTTTATTATTGAGGTTCCATATAGGCCCTATCATCTTTATGTATCATCTGTGAGCAAAATTGTTAAGTCAAAATAATGGGAGTTTAACAAATTGCAGGATGTTGGGAGACAGCTCAAATTTAAGTGTTGATCCAAGGGACTCGGGAAGAATAGCAGTGTTTCTAAAAAGTAACCAGTAGGCCGTAAACGAGAAATAACGTAAAACATCCCCAATAAGAAAATTATGGGGATTTAAAAATGTCTGTTTTGTTTTCAAAATGACTTGTTATTACTTGGCCTATTTTGTTTTATTTTCGTCGGCATGTAAAGAGTAGAGAAATCAGATGAGGCAGTCAGGCTATAGCCCCTTGAAGCCACTAGTTCTATATATAATTGAGGTTCCATAATATATGATTTGATTTAGTGAGGTTCCACTATAGAATGTTGCATATTTGTGTTATAGAACAACCAAACACTGACCTGTTAGGCCTATCGTTATCCGAGTCCTCGTCAGATATGTTAGGCAAGACAGCCGGCTCTCCCGCCCCAGCACCTTCAGCCCCTTCCCCTCCTTCGTTGGCCTTCTCCCCTTCTTCTTCTTCCTTATCACTTCCCCTTTCCTCCCGCAAGCCTTCGTCCTCTGAGTCTGATCCGATTTTCCGTTTTGGTTTCTACAACAAGACATTCATTGTCTCATCTAAATTCAGTAAGATTAAAATATAGCCATCCAAGACTTAAGAGTAAACTTTTAATTTTTTATTTATGTAATAACAAATTATTTTATATCAACTGGCCTTACTAAGTAACCTATAGTAATTATCAAAATACCCCCGTAGCAGCAAACCTGCGTACTCAGCGAATTTCCATGCATATATATGTATTTGAATACCAAGTTTCATCAATATACATTCATAAATAAACGATTTATGACATTTTAATTATTCTCCATAGGAATAACATAGCGGCTGAATATGCAGGTTTGCAGAAGCAAGGAACACACAATTGGGTTTTTATACAAATATCAATATAACTCAAATAGGTAAAGCCACATACCTAGTTTTATTAATTTATGTTCATAATTAAGGGAGATAACTTGTTACTTATTCTCCATAAGAAAAACATGGGGGTACGCAGGTTTGCTGCTACAGGAATTATCGGAAAACAAATAGTTTTTAGTGCAAATATCAATAGGCCACAATGATAAGAAGCAATATACCAAGTTTTATCAGGATAAATTGATAAATAAGCGAGATATACAATTTTTCTTATTCTCCATAAGAATAATATTGGGCAACGTTCTGTGTTTAGCACTTTCAATATCTCTGTAACCAATTGACGTAGAGCAATGATAAAAAACCAAAATGTGGGTCCTTTTAAGCTGATTACAATGGAAAAAACTAAAATTTGACTTTTACAAAAATTAATTGTAAACAACTCAAAAAAAAACATTTTTGGGGTACAAAACCCCCTCAAAATACCCTTTTGGATAGGTCGATCTGTATGGTTTTCGAACATAAAAGTCAAAGACGCTGCTTTACACGTTTATACCAAATTTTGTCAAAATCGGATTATTTTAAGAATTATCCTGCTCACGGACACACAGGACACACTGTTCATATATATACAGTTTTGAATGAATGGTATTTTTGGCATCTGGGGAGCTCAAAACGAAAAGTTATCATGGTCCCGGGCCTAGGTCTTACCATGCCGACTACGGTAATAGCTTCTTCCTATAGGGGAAATTCGCTAAAAGGTCCAATTATTGCATGGTCACAGTAATAAGATACCAGTATTGAAAATAACTTGTGGCTGTAGAGGTGACTTTGACCTTACATAGAAATAGGTCGATATATATATAAATGTTAATGTAATGCAACATCAGGTAATTTCAGGGTCACAGGACAGTTTAAAACTAATAATAACTGAAGGCCACACTGATGTCTTAAGTCTTAAATGCTACCTTCAATTTATAAGAAAAAGTGTGCAACAAAAAAATACCATGAGTAAATTGCATGAACGTCAACATCCAACAAAACATATTATAAATCAATGTGCACCTTAGGACTGTCATCTTCAGCCTCTGAGTCGGACAGCACGGCCCGTTTCCGCTTCTCACCACCGCCATCCTCATCTTCCGACTCCGACAACACAGCTGACTTCTTCTTCTTCGACTTGGTCGCCAATCGAGCTTCCTCGTCTGAATCGTCACCCACAGTCCTTTTGTTCTGCTTTCTACTCTCTGTAAGGTTACAGTGAAATTCAAAATTGTTCTGTTTGGAAAGTAGTATTCATTTCAATATTAAATTCGCTATAAATAACAAAATTTAATTGATTCACGTTTCACAAGTGAAATTCCGAACACTAGATTTTTTGGTGCACCGCAGACCCCTAGTTCCTATCAAATGATGTACCGGTAATTAGAAATATCTAAATCGAGGATAAATTTTTAAAATAAATTACGATAAGTGTATCATGATACTTCGCTCCGTTAAGGTAATCGCTCTACTACGTCATCCACACAGCTCCTGGCATGCAATCAACGCAACAACTCATTATGATAAACTCCAAAATACACTTCTGTTACTCTAAATAGTTTTTAAATTCATATGATTTTTAGATTCATTTTGATTTGCAAGATTTTTAAGGGTTACAATGAAATTCACCGCTTATTAAAGGTATTCACAAAGTCCACGGTGATTCCACAGTTGGCTGCAGAGCTTTTAACTGTACATGTTCATTTGCTTTGTTTATAATTATCATATGTTGAAATGAGATAACATGTATATCTCATGATATACATTGTACACATTATATTCCTACATTGTTGTATGTAATGTCGTTACAAATTCAGGCTAGTTATAAGTTTTTGACATTTTAAATGGAAGTAGGCTCATTGATATCAACTAGTATACCAATTCAGTTAAAAATTATTATAACTATATGTAAAATTAAAATCCATGCCATAGCCCCTGAACTGTTCTTTTAGACTAAAATAGGTTGTACATATCTTCCGTCAAACAGTTCATAATTGTGAAGGAGTTTCACAACATGTTTTGCCTTAAACATGGCATTATCAAGTGATTAAACTAGAGCGAAGTGATTATCAAGTGTGAACTGTGTGTGAACTGTGTTTGTGTTTTTTAAATTCTGACGAGTCCTACTTGGATAAATGCTCTTGTATTTAATCACTTGATAATGCCGTGTTTACGGCGTAGGGGTTGTGAAACTCCTTCACAATTATGAACTGTTTGACGGAAGGTATGTACAACCTATTTTAGTCTATATGTAAATATGAGAAACCTCATACACGCTGTCTTAACAAAGAATGGATTAAACAAAATATAACAATAACAAACCAACCTTTCAAGTCATTTTTGTTTTCGTCTTCAGATTCACTGTCTATGACTGATCGACGTTCTTCAATCACCTCTGCAAAAGTGTATTTTAATTAATAAATTGCAGATTAGGCTAATTCGTTAGCAACAAAAGTACATTTTATACAATTTTAATTCATTACCATGTAAATTATTTAACAGATTATTCAATTCATTCTTGGATGATTTCCTAGATGTGCAGAGATCAATTATATAGGTAGACAAATTAAAACCATAGGGCCCAAGAGGTAAGGTAAGTATTGAATTATCTAGCTTCTTCAACAAGTCCATTAAGGTAAGTATTGAATTATCTAGCTTCTTCAACAAGTCCATTAAGGTAAGTATTGAATTATCTAGCTTCTTCAACAAGTCCATTAAGGTAAGTATTGAATTATCTAGCTTCTTCAACAAGTCCATTAAGGTAAGTATTGAATTATCTAGCTTCTTCAACAAGTCCATTAAGGTAAGTACTGAATTATCTAGCTTCTTCAACAAGTCCATTAAGGTAAGTTTTGAATTATCTAGCTTATTCAACAAGTCCATTAAGGTAAGTATTGAATTATCTAGCTTCTTCAACAAGTCCATTAAGGTAAGTATTGAATTATCTAGCTTCTTCAACAAGTCCATTAAGGTAAGTATTGAATTATCTAGCTTCTTCAACAAGTCCATTAAGGTAAGTATTGAATTATCTAGCTTCTTCAACAAGTCCATTAAGGTAAGTTTTGAATTATCTAGCTTATTCAACAAGTCCATTAAGGTAAGTATTGAATTATCTAGCTTCTTCAACAAGTCCATTAAGGTAAGTATTGAATTATCTAGCTTCTTCAACAAGTCCATTAAGGTAAGTATTGAATTATCTAGCTTCTTCATCAGGTCCATGATCTGTCATAGTTATTGAGTAGCCTATTATTATGGAACTATAATCTTTTATAAGAACCTACATTCATGGATTTCACTAAATTGCTGATTGCTCTTTGTGCTTTTGCTGATTGTGCTGCTTTTGTAATAGTCCGTGAATCTAGTATTATTAATACATAAAATCTGTGATTTATTCATCTTATCATAGGGAAACCTGGATATCGATTCATATCAATGAACTTCCAATGCACACAATGAACATAGCTTATTCATATTTTATCAAAGTACAAAGAATGAATCTGTTAACTTGTTGTATAAAAATTATAGTTGATGTACGTTTTAATAATTTTTCAACTGTGTGGACCTCGCTTCCTATGTGACCTAGCGAAGCCAAGTCTCTGTAATTTGTTCTGAATAAATCAACTGATTAAAACATAATAGGTATATGTTTAGCAAAACACCTTACCAAATTTAGTTTTGATGATAGCATTTTTGAAAATGCATAGTCCTACCTTCTAAACAAATTCTCATCTAAAATACAAATTATTAGATTTTTAGAATATTAAGGCAATAATACTGGTTTAACAAAGAATAAGCCTAAAATTTAATAAAAATAAGCCTACAATGAATATCAAAATGTGAAGTACACACATTTTTTATTCATATAAAAATAAATGGTCCTTTTTGTTAACTGAAATAAAACAAAATAGGCCCAACAACAAATCACATCTTGCAATACAACAAAATACAATTAATAACTTTCTTACAAGTTTGTAAAATCACTTAAAAGATGGTCTAACTAGTCTAAATCAATTTTTTATAACTATCTTCTATATAAATAAATACCTTCTAGTAGCCTACGTAATATAAGAACAAAATTATTATAAATAATTAGTATAAATATATTTTGTTCTGTTACTGTAAGACATAATTTACTGTATGTTGTTTCATTGTAATAAGCCCGAATATATTGAAACTTTTCAAAAAATGATTGCAGAAATTTATATATAAATACTGTATATAATGTGTTGTATTACCTTCATCACTTCTTGCTCTGGAGCCTGAACGAGATCTACTCCCTGATCTTGACCTTGATCTTGAGCGAGATCGGGATCTAGCTCTAGAAACTGATCTAGACCTTGAACCTGATTTAGCCCTTGATCTAGACCTTGACCTTGATCTGGATTTTGATCTTGACCTTGATTTAACTCTTGAACCTGATCGTGACCTTGAACCTGATTTAGCCCTTGATCTAGACCTTGACCTTGATCTGGATTTTGATCTTGACCTTGATTTAACTCTTGAACCTGATCGTGACCTTGAACCTGATTTAGCCCTTGATCCAGACCTTGACCTTGACCTGGATTTTGATCTTGATCTGGATCTTGATTTAGCCCTTGAACCTGAGCGTGATCTTGAACCTGACTTGGCCCTTGATCCAGATCTAGATCTTGATCTTGATCTAGATCTTGATCTTGATCTAGCCCTCGACCCTGATCGTGATCTAGAACCTGACTTTGATCTTGACCTTGACCGTGATTTAGCTCTTGAACCAGAACGTGATCTGGATCCCGATTTGGCTCTTGATCCAGACCTTGACCTTGAACCAGACTTAGCTCGTGATCCTGAGCGTGATCTGGAACCGGATTTGGCTCTAGAACCTGATCTTGATCTTGTACCAGATTTTGGTCTTGATCCAGACCCTGATCTTGACCTGGATTTTGCTCTTGATACAGACCTTGATCTTGAACCAGATTTAGCCCGTGATCCTGATCGAGATCTTGACCCTGATTTATGTCTTGATCCAGATCTAGATCTAGCTCTTGATCCAGATCTAGATCTAGCTCTTGATCCCGAACGTGATCTTGAACCTGATTTTGCTCTGGAGACAGATCTTGATCTAGATTTAGCGGATGATCCTGAACGAGACCGTGAACCTGACTTTGCTCTAGACCCAGACCTTGATCGTGACCTCGATTTAGCCCTTGAGCCTGATCTTGATCTTGAACCTGACTTAGCTCTAGATCCAGAACGTGATCTTGAGCCCGATTTTGCTCTTGATCCAGACCTTGAGCGTGAACCAGACTTAGCTCTTGAGTGTGATCGTGATCGAACTGGGGATCCAGATCGTGATCGAGACCCAGATTTTGCTCTAGACACAGATCGTGATCGTGATCGTGATCGTGATCGTGATTTTGACTTTGAACGTTCTTTGTCCTTTAAATTCCTAGATGGTGAATGAACAGATCCTTCCCTAGATTTGGGTATAGACACTGATCTTGAACGTGATCGGTGAGAGCTAACACTTGATCTTGAGGAGTGTCTTGATCCATGATTTGATTGTGACTGTGCTGGAGAAGGAGATCGAGGCCCAGTAGGGGAACAAGACCTAGATTTTGAGGCTCGAGATCCACGGTCTGATCCAGAATTTGACCTTGATCTGTTTCCTGCAGGGGATGCTGAGCCTGATCTGTTTGAAGCACGAGATCTTCGAGATGAAGTAGTAACACCAGAATTTCTATCATCGTCATCACTTGCTCCTCCCTGATCTTCTTGCACTGGACTCATCGGTGTATCTAAACAACAAAGAAAAAGACTGTAAGTTTAAGAGATGAGACAAATTACTTCAGAGTGCACTCAAGTTAAAAATTCGTAAAAACCAAGAATTTCTCAATAAGGGGGTTTAAAATAACAAAATAATATCCAGTTCATGTGAAGTATCATAGAAATTGCAATATGGAGTGAGCCACTGTACAGTCGCGCCACTAGCGCATGCGAAAGCGATTGGCATTTCGCGCCTTTTCTTACTGTTGACTCTTCATTACTATCCACAACTTATGAGGTTGTGTTGCATTTATAACTGTGAGTGTACTGTGCTACTGTGTACTGTGTGTCATGACAGTTAAAAACTGTGTTTGTGTTTTTTTCATACGGCAATTTATGATCATTAAATTAATTGTTTACGTACATTAATGTACACTCCAAATTTGTAATAAAATATATTAAAAGTTTAACACCAACAAAATTTACAAGTCTGTTCTGTTTTAGTCTTTCCACACAATTTGCAGCGTCAATATTGCAGGTGCTAGTATCCCAGTCGTTATTTAATGCAATGTTATAGTAGCTTCAGATTATCAGGATCAATATTCCGCCACGTTAGTTAGGATAATCTGAGATGCACTGTATACCTGTAATGTTAACTTGTTGATTACAAATTACAAAACATTACTCTTGGTGACCCCAGAAGTTGGCAATGCTGATTAACATACTAAAGATTACATTCATCATGTTGCAAAGTAAAGACAAGGAGATTTCTTTGATCACTGGCCAATTAATTAATGATTCTGACTAAAGAATCAGTCGATCTTAGTCAGTATCAAGGCTACACAAAGCACCTCGTTCATTCTACACTCTTACTCCATCCATATTGTCTTTAAATATATCTTAGTCGCATCAGTGTCTTAAATAGAGATTAATTTAGAAATAAGTTGAGTGAGGCAGCATAACTGGGCTTGTCAGCTGACCAACCTACAACTTATGAAGAGAAGATATGATTGGTTATCATGTTGGTTATTATGGGAACGGTACGGACAGAGAGTAGAGTTATTCAAGTAGTACCTCCCAATAGAGGCATGCGGTTGAAGCTGGAGCTGTTTTAACTGAACGCTCCATATTTGGAGCGAACAGTAGCAGCTCCAATGACTCTCACAAGAATCAGAATCAGAAATCATTTATTTTGTGAATAACAAATTGTTATATGAAACAAGTCAGATTTAAAACTAATACTTAATACTAAATTGACAATTTTAAAATTTTCCTCAAGCAAAAAAGTACACATTTCCTTCACATGTACAGTCTGACAGGAATTCATCCACCGAGTACGGACACCTTTCAATCAGAATATTTTTACCTTTTTAAGAAAAATTATTGCACTACCTGTTTTTCAGCTGCCGGGGCAGAGCATTGTATAGTCGTATAGCAGAGTAGTGGATGCCCTTTTCAAGTAGTGTTATCTATGGATATGGTAGACCATGTTACACTTATGACTGTATTATAGGGATGCCTAGCAATATTATCTTCAAAGAGATGGAAGTTGCATTTAAAAAGGATAAAACCTCCAGAATATAAATACTTGGGAGAGTGAGAAGATGCAGTTGTTGAAAAAACGGTTTACAATGCGCTCGGTAGCCAGCTCCACACATAATATGAACAATCCTTTTTTGGAGTCTAAATACTCTCAAGAACTCACTAGCCGATCCCCAGAAACCAATTGCATATTTCATTCTACTATGTATATAAGCATAGTAAATCTGAAGGGTAGTTTCTTTACCAACTACAGGCATTAATATTCAAAAAGCGAAAATAAGTGAAGACAGTTTTTTACATAGGGATTCAATATGTTTTGACCAGTTTAGCCTATCATCCATGGTAACGCCAAGGAGACAGGTGGACTCTGATGGATTTACTCCGTTTACACTGAAATTTGTTAGATCACGTTTAACTGTTGATAATACCATAATTTTAGTCTTCTCGTCATTCAAGTAAAGACCATTTGATTCAAACCATCTATTTAGGCTGGTGTGTCTGATTCATTACGATCTCTAGGTTATGCATGTTAGTATAAGAAGACAGAGCAGTTGTCTCATCAATATAACAAACAATGTCAGAATTTATATTAGCAGGAAGGTCATTTGGATTTACAGAAAATACAAAAGGACCCAGAATAGAACCTTGAGGTACTCCTGAAGTGACCATCATCTATCAATGAAACAGCCTGTTTCCTTTCAGAGAGGTATGATGATAGAAGTGACAGCGCTGCACCATTCACACCGTATCCCTCCAGTTTATTATAGCTGACCAAGGTCTGTCAAAAGGACAGTGATTCACACAGTCGAATGCCCTGGACAAATCAGTTAGGGCCTATTTAATTTTTAACCTACCTCAAGCTGATTGTAATATTATGTGTTATTTTATTTTATTTTTTGTAAATGACACCATTCTGTACAACATATGTGCTTCATGAATAAAGTTATTTTGATTTGATTTGATTTGACAGTAAATTGCACCAACACACTGTGACCCCTCCAAGGCACCCAAAACTGCTTCCATGACATTATTTACAGCAGTAGAAGTTGAACATCTTTTTTTAAAATCAAACTGAGATGTCGTCAGAAGAATGCTAGAATAGAAATAACGCTGGAGTCTTTCTAGAATGATGATTTCAAACACCTTTACAAAAGAGGAGAGCAGGGAGATTGGCCTGTAGTTGGAAATTTCAATTTTCTGGCCTTTTTTATGAATTGGGCAGACAGCAAATAGATTTTCTGGAAAAATGCCATCCATAAAGCACCGATTTATAATGTGTAGGAAAGGAAATACTATAAAATCCGCACAACTTTGCAAAACTTCAGATGTTAATCCATCCCAACCACCAGACTTAAGAGTTTCTCAGCTTTGATATATACATAAGGTTTTAACACCTTATGAGGTATTTATGCATAAGGGGCCATGCATAAATTACATCACACTATATTCAGCCCTTTCTGACCCCCTCTCTTTGTCACGCTCTGACATCTGCTCATAACCCCCCTCCCCCTGTCACATCACACTAATTATCAAGTACAGTAACTAATAATCAAGTGTAACTGACGATTTTGCAGGCTTCAACTCCATAAATCGTGACGCGTCACGCAGCTCTTAACCATCCCCCTCCCTGTGTCACGGTCTGTCACGATGTGCCACATCCCTTCCCCCCGTGGAGGTGTGACATAATATTTGCAAAGCCCTTAACCCATTGGCGTAGACATACGAGCTGGTCTCGTTCCTTACTTGTAATTTTATTAACCTGTGAATTGGAGTATATAATTGGTGTTTTGAAATTGATTAATGGCGTATTTTAATTAAAATATTGTTTTCTTTCAGTTTAGAGAGTCGCATTGGCACACACACAGTAGACATAAGTAAAAATTAGCAAAATCAGTGTTGACCATGTGCAAGTCTCAAAGAATTAACCGATCCCGTCAAATTCCAAGCAAGCCTACCACCATTTGTTTTACTTGGGCCCTCCCACCAACGTTGCCACAGACCGGTTAACTCATTGAGAGATGCACAACTGGTCAGTTTTGGTCGTGTGCGGGAATCGAACCCACGAACATCGTATCACCACCTGGCCAAGGTGTTTCCACGACGTAGCCAACTCAGCTAACACGACCAAAGGCCTGGTGGCGATATTAAGGGTTTTCAGTCAGTCCACGCCCCTAGCGGATAGAACCGTAGACACCCGAGGTCATTAGTTACATATTTTGCTACAAGAGTACAGCACCAATCAATTCCCGTTATAGGCTACTGCAAATAGAATAAAATTACTACCTCAATGGGTTAACAGGTCTGCCCTCAAAGCTCCAGTAGGTCTACAGCCTTTATCATCCTACTATGTTCTGCTTTTTAAACTCCCATAAAGCTCTATAGCTCTAACTGATAAAGCTGTACACCCCCCTCTGCACTAGGCCTACTGGTTTTTTTTTTTTTTTATCCTCAACTCCCTTTTGTCATGATTACAAAGAGGACTTTATATAAGTTACTAGCTGATGTACCCGTTCTTCACACAGGGGTTTTCTTTACCCATTCTATAGTCAATTCAATTTGCAATTTAGTTAGCTGTTTCAAGCTTCTGAAATATAAACATTGAAACTTAGGGCGTTCATGGGGTGTAGCCTGAGGCGATGTTAAGGAAGTGAATAGGCCTATGTATTGCATGGGTTCAAGGTGTCAAGTTTCAAGTTTCAGCCCAGTCAAGTTTCAAGTTTCAGCCCAGTCGGTTGAGTAGTTTTTGCATTTACCCGGAACATCAAGACAGGCAGACAGACAGACAGGCAGACAGACGGACAGAAAGACAGAAACCACCTCTTCTTTAAAAAATTATGGATTAGGCCTGTGCAGCGATCCAAAGACAATGAGGTACCGTATCGGCATTAGCCACTGGGGCAAGCCAGGGGTGACCACTTATGAAAAAATATCATTGCAGTCAGCCAGCATCCTATGCAAGGATGAATGCAAGGCCAGCTTTGAGCTGCCGCTTCTGGTGTTGTCGCGCCACAACCTCAGCCAACTTTTAAAATCAACGTGTATCATATTGGAACATACTAACTGAAACAGTAGGCCTAAGTCCGAGAATAACTGTCACCATCGGGACCGGGAGTGTGACGGGTAACAGAAATTACACTAGCCTTGCCGCTGCAGTGTAGGGTGTATAGTCGTTCCCCATCATAGTACAGTAGCTCGTAGAGACATTTATGATTTATAACAGGACAAATAACTTATAATCTGTGAAAGTGACATAGCTTGTACATAAGTATATTAACGTAAACAATCGGTATTTAGGCAAATATATTAAGTTTTAAATAAAGTACCTATTGCAGTTTATAAGTTAACTTACCGGTACAGCTTTTTAAGCCTAATTCATTTACTAGTAGGCTATATAAGTTAGGCCTAAGTTAATTGTACTCGTTTTGTAGACCTAAGCTTATTGGTTTAAATCAAAATAAAGGATTAGGTACTGGTACCTACATCTTGTTAGTTAAATTTTATAGGTCAGATTACTTGCAATAAATAAATGGTACCTGCCTAAGATAGCCTAGGCTATTCTATTTGTAGAAGAAAACACTTCGACTTCACTCCTGTTCCAACATCACCGTAAGTTATGAAATTAAATTAAAATCATATTTGTGCTTTATATACTGCACCGGAGCCATAGCAGTTGTTTACAAAGAAGCCAAAACGCGTTCATCAAAACAAAATTTGATTGATGATGTAAACAAAAATTATACCGGTACGGGAACTAAATTCTTTACAAACTAAGGGCCATAGCCATAGCTTGAGGTGTTCGTGGATCTAGCTCTGTGACAGGAGCTAGAGTTAATGGAGCAGTTCCACTCTCAGAGCAACTGTAAAGAATACCTCTAAGTTACCTTTCAAAATAAACCCAATATTCGAGGAAGAGAATCGCATATGGCACTTTTTGCATGTCCAGGCATTTGCTTTTACAGTCAAAATTATAGTGGGCCTAGACCCCCCTTGACCCTTCTAACTATTAGGGTCTCTTTCGATAACATAAGGAGGTTAACACTACTCCTATGGACAAATAAGGAATCACATATGTAGGCCTAACTTATATAATATTTTCAGTAATTTTAGAATGCTTATGTTTGAAAAAAAGGATGATCTTGGGAGGTACTGTACGGAGGTGACTTGATGGCCAATTAAATTCAGCATTACATCATTGCAAGCTTCGACGCCAAGTAATTTTCCACACCCGTTAACATATGACGTTATCGTTTGGTGTATCCCTGCTGTCCGAGTTAAAATATTTGTTTACAGGATTTGCTAAACAAATTGGAATCATAGGTGTAAAACCCAAGCTTGCAATGATATGACGCTGACTATAGTACTCAATGGTGTTGAGGGGAAGGTTGCCCCCTCCATTGTCCATGTACGGTATTGACTCAGCCAACCAAGAAACTAACAATGAAACGTAATGTGATTAACGTTCAGCAGTGGTAAAACATTGCAATAAAAACAATTAAACAACATTATCCCATGGTACAAGTAAGGAAGGAAACCATGGATGGGGTACGCAAGTAAGCAAGATTTGGAGGAGATAACTTTTCCCTCAGCAATTAGTTTACTTGCTTTTATTAATTTGATTGTTTTGTGTGATAGTTATGAAACTGCAACCGTATGCCTAGCTTAGGAGCTACAAAGGTCTATTGTGCCTAAGCCTAGCTTAGGTTAGGCTAGGATCTAGAATTGTCTAAATTTTACCAAACCTTCAAGTAGGTAGGTAAGATAAGTTTTGTGTTGGTCAACTAGGCCTAATTTAATTATTGATTTCAGGGGACTCGACTAGATCTCTCTCACACATTAGCTGGTAGCTGAGTAACAATATGTTGAAGACATGTATGAAACTATTCTAACATTAAAAAAGTCTGTTATTATCCAATGTGGGGTAGTAAGACAGTAAGACTTAACATCCTAAGAAGGGATAAAAACTCTTCCATATTAAAATACTGCTTTTTAACCACACAACCTTGTTTTGATTAGCTAAAGAAATAAGGCAGCTGAACATGAAAGTGATAGGTAAAAGTTACTTCCTCATGAGGCTGAAATTAAAGCAATAGGGGCCTATTCTACACATACATACCTTCGACAGAATTCATTATAAAGGCACCGATAAGTAATGGGTGTAATATATTCGTACGATAAATAAACCACAAGGAAAGTAAATATCTTATAACAGTATAAAAGACAGTTGGTCACGGCCACCAACCACAACCACAACAACCGCGACCGACAGAAGACAGTAAGCATAAGAAGAAACCAACCAACAACGCAACAACCAACGGCAACTAGTTATTTACCGAACTATAACACAGAGTATTAACCCTTAGCGGTCGGAAGGCCTCTACGTGTGGCCACAAGATCCGTAACGGGACAAGGTGTAATATATATACGAAGTGACGCGCCTACAGCTCGGAAGGGCCGCTCGTAGTGGCCCCGCGTCACTGCGTAGTTGGGCCGCCATTACTACTTCTCTTGTTTACGTCTTACGCTTGGATTAAATACCGTGTGGCGAGCCTTTTAACTCCAAAACACTGATGTTTAACCTAACATTTGACTGTAAACTCGGTCATCATTAGGATTCAATTATGTACACTCGTATTTAATAACAACTTTATTACTCAAATATTAAAACGTTTATAACAATTAAATTATTAATACTCTTAAATAAAATAAAAAAGTAAAGTATCTTTTACGGTTAAAAAAGTATCTTTTACGGTTAAAACTGATTAAAAAACAATGGAAATGGTTCATTTGCAATAAAATATTTAAAAAAAACTACAAATCTAAATATATTTGACATGTTATATAATTACCATACAGTATTATTCAAATTACCAGCTTTATTATGAGTTTACTGAAAAGTAGAAAGAACATAGATAATATATAATATTAATTTAAAATCTTGGTACTGAAACAAAATAATATTAAGAAGTATATTGTATATAAAACCATTAAAAGAACTGCAAAAAGCTTTACAAAACTAAATTGAAATCATTATTGCCTAACATTTACACATGAAGAGTATTATAAAGAGTATTATAAATCCCGTATAGTATCGGATGTTAAGTCACTATTTGAGGCCATTTATTAATCATAAATATCAATTTATTAAAAATTAAAAGCCTTTAAAAGGACTGGTGCACAACACAAGCAAATAACTCACCAATGACAAACGTGATAATATTGTGATCAGCTAAAAATATACTGTCTTGTTGTTGTCTCCAGATAGTTCCGATGATTGCCGAGGGAGCGCAGCACCTCCCAAGCAGAGAGAATTGAAAACAAAATTACAATGTTAAATAATATGAAGAGAAACAGGGGGCCACTACGGGGTGGACAGCCGAGCTGAATAGGAAACGCGTAGAGGGCCACTACGCGTGGCCGGCCCGAGCTGTGGGGCTACCTTCAGCGCTGACAATGTCGCGTCATTAGACAGAATGAGAGGGCCACTAAGTGTGGCCTTCCCGATCTGTAGGGAAGGAAAAGAGAACGATGAATACGACCGCTAAGGGTTAATAAAACTGGAAAATATCAAACATACTAATTAAGTCATCTTAATACATAAAAATTAATCCCTATTTCCCTTGGTCACGCCATCACTTGAGAATGAGTGCACCAAATTGAATAATTATTTTTGGTTGTGTTCGTTAGTGGAATGTATACATGGTTAATGTCAGGACAAGGTTCATATAAAAGAAAACATTTAATCCGACCTAAGGGCTCTGTCCCACAGGCCTTCAAAGTTCCCATTGATTTGATCAAAGTTCAGTTATTTACACCAAACAGCTGGAAATATACTTGAAAGGCATAAACATATGTTCATTATAGACATTAAAAAAAACTACTTGATTGGCAACTCCCATTATGGAAATAAAATCTACTTGAATGGTAGCTCAATTTTTTTCTCGATAGGCGAGTGAGCGAAGTGAACGAGCTAATCCGGGAGGTGAGTGAGCGAAGCGAACAAGCTCGTCTTGAAAATTAACGAGGATTTTACATAAAACAAATTCAATGACATCAGGACAGGATAACGTCTGTCGGGCCAGCTAGTTGATTATAAAATAAAGCTTTGTTTTAAAACAATTACCTTAATCCTGCCCTTAGTTTTCATTTATCACAAAATCTGTACAAAGAGGTGGATCAATTCTGAGGTGAGTTCATTTGTTTTTTGTTGTTTCTTTTTGTCTATCTACGCCATTTACGTTTCGATCTAGGGAAGGTCCAAACCCTGATCTTGTTATTATCTAAGGTCGACCTGTTCTTAGAAAGCATCATTAATTCCGGTAATAGCCTAATGGCAAAAAAACTGTGGCTGCAAATTAAAGCACTATTTGGTTGTCGATGATGTGTGTCCCCAGTTGGAGCACCCTCCTCTGCATATTCACTGCTCCCGGACTCGACCGCAACAACAATTCCAACATTATCTTTAAATGAGTCTTGGTTTCTACGGTGCCAAGTAAATATCCCAGCAGCTATTAGCGACAAATTGCAGGCGGTTTCTACTATGCTCCGAGTTAATTAACCGTCGAAACCAGACCTTATAGTCGAGTAAACTGTCCTAGACAAGTGCAAGACAAAAGCACTAAGTTATAGTTGCCGGTGAAAAAGAAGAGCCAGCTACTGGAGCGATACTTACTTAACGACTGTCGACTTTACACACCATAGAAACCAATGAGCTCTATATATAGAATGTGGAGCCACTATACGTCTAAAAACGGGGCCTACGATAGCTAAATTTTTAGTTATCGTAGGCCCCACTAAAAACCATGCTGTTGTGAAAGCCAATTTTTGCTCCGTTATGTTAAGTTAGCTGGGCTTGACTGGTGGGATCGTCGGACGGTCTTTTAGTAACATTTAATTCAATGTCAAAACTGGGACATTGAAAGGCGATTGCCGCATTTGGAGTAAAACTTTATGTTAAATTTAACTTTATAATCTTGAGACGGCTTTATAATATTAAACATATTGACGGCACTTTATTTAATTATACAAAATTTAGGGAGACTTTTACAGTTTGAGAGAATTTACAGTCTGAGAGACTTTTTGGATGCTGAATTATAAGTGTTTTGTATACAACCTAATGCAGAAATTGTATATCTTTTAGTTCTAGATCATCAAACAATTAATGTTCAATTCAATATTTATTGTTATAAAGTAAATCAAGATTATTATTATTATTAAGGCTTTTTGAATGTGTGTGTGAGGGATATATATGTATATAATAGTAATTCCTTTGCATTTTATTAAACCTCATTGGTAGAAACCAGGACCATTGATTATTTACAGTATATACATAATCAATGCGAGAGCTGAAACTGTCTCCTCTCAACAAAATTAAATTATTACTCTGTGCTCTGTCAATGTTTTTTTTTCTTGCTACTCCAACTGTTAACTCTAAACAAACAAAAGACTCAAAGACTCCAAGCGAAAGCTAAGCGAAAGTCAACTCAAGCTTACTGGTAAAGCCACGAAGCCGCTCCAAGATCTATTGAACAAACTTGTTAAACGCTTTTATGTGTTAGGCTTCTACTGTTTCGTTATCGTTTTTATAATTATGAAGAGGGCAAGCTCTTCCGAAAGAGAAGAGAGTGTTGATAAAAAGTCAAAAGAGTAAGTAAGGAGTGCAACTACAACTAAGTTAAAGGTATTACAATTAATTAGCTTTCTAGTGCTGCCGGTAAACTTAATTATAACATATTCAGCAATTCCCCAGAAAATTTAAATTTGTTCCACCAGATTGCCCCAAAAATCGGCATGAATCAGAAACAATGAACCCTTTTAAGGCCTGAGCATGTGAATGGAGTGGTTCAATCTGTTTGTTGTTTTTTCATATGTATTTTGGAAACCTGAATTATAAAAGAAACTTGCTTCTGGTAGACACACAAACTCACTGTGAAGTATAAGTAATACCTGATCATACGTGCAATTGACAAAAACTCACCCATCCCATCAGCTTGGAGCCATGCCGTCCACCGTTTGTTTTAAGTCTTGCCACAGGCAGGTGAACTCTCCAAGAGTTGCATATATATATTAAATCCACGGACTGAGCTAGAATTGAACCCTCGGTCTACGTACTACTAGCCTACCTGGCCAGGAGATAGCCTATAAGACTGTTCAGCCAACCTGATCAGCTACCAGTTCTACACATTACAAACTAAAGCACTAGACGTGTTAGTTCCATTTCTGTCTTACAGATTTCGGTATGGTAAACTACATGTCAGACTCAGAATGTAAGTTAAACACATAGTATCTAGAATAATTATACACTAGGTATCATAAACAAGATGTCCAGTAGATCATTATGTGGTGACTTCATTGGTGCCCACCAGCTGTTAGTAATACTACAAAGCTCCCATCTGTCAAAACTAGATTGGATGCCGTTGTTTTGACTTTTGACGGTCCACTATAGGCTAATTCTGTTCTGACTTGGAATATAAACAAGACTTAAATGTAAACAATATGACGTCACTGGTGCCCAACCAACAGAAGACGGATTCCCTAAGCTGCGCATGATACCTACTGTTTAATTATTAAAGATCTGGGATTATACAGTGCTTCTAACAGTACAACAGTTTATAGGCCTACCCTAGAACTAATCAGTGACTAAGGTATCAAATTTAAATGACATCGTCTCTTGGGCTCAAAGGGTTACATATTTTCATCTTCGGAATTGGAAAGAAAAATGGGTACTTTGGTATTATACGGATGCCACTATTTTTGGAGGTTAAATTTTTACCGGATACAAAGGATAACTACATAATTCGAAAAAACGTACTTTTATTGACTTACTGTACAAATTTTACATCATTCTGATGAGCGGTCTTTGTGTTGTGCCTCCCAAAAGACAGCGATGTCCGCTAGGATCGTGTTAAATGCGTCGCCGCCGCTAGCAGCCACACCCGATCGCCACATGTACTCCGCCAAATATACAGTGCGCTGCGGCAGTTATGTTAGGATGGGTTATCATAAAAATACGTACGGTTTCCTCTTCATTTCGAGGTAAATCCCACACCAGAAGAACGTCACTCATTATGAAAACAAATGTAACGTAGTGACGGCAATAAATCACTCATGACACTGACCCAGATACAGGCGGTGACAGGTGATGCACGCGCTCCGGTCAACGACCTGACCTTGGCCTATTTGGAGGGGGTTTGGCGGCCTGAAGTATGACTCATCAGGTATCATTCGATTCGTAACAAAACAAGGAAAGTTCTACAATCATTTTTATGATAACCCATCCTAACATAACTGCCGCAGCGCGCTGTATAAGGGTGGCATCCGTATAATACCAAAGTACCGAAAAATGTATTTTCAGTATAATTTACATTGTTGATTTTTAACTCGTAATTAAGGTTTCAGCTCTGTATGATTCCTGTGAAACAGGCCCTAATCATAAATGTCAAACTGGATTAATTCATTAAAAAGTAAAATAGAATGGGAATACTATGCGGTGTAAGGTTTTTTCTTTACTTTTTAGAACTGTATCAGCGGGTGTTTAACTTAGGTTATGATAGGTTTTTTATTCATCAATAATGTAACAATCTGCCTGTTGCAGTGAGCCTTAAAGCTAGAACTCTAGCTTTTCCCCATTTGAAGTTGCTAATACCACCCTTCACTCTATGTAATTTCCACAAGTTTCGCACTCGGCCCCTATTGTTTTTGTTGGCACTTTTGTTAACTTAATTCTTGAAACTGTAATCAATTAAAACACTTTTCAGTATTTAATTGTTAGGCTAACAGACCTACATTTTGACAAATATGACAGTAAATAGATGACTCATACTTAAATAGGCTATTGGCATTTTGTTATTTCTAAGTTTGTCTTTTTCCATTTAACATTTACTATACGATGTCTTCGCCACAATCCATGGATTGGGGAGTCGTCATACGGTTCTTCCCTCGTCGGTTCACGAAGTGAGCTCATCTTAGATGCATGTATGTGTGAGCCTCTGTGTACAGTATTTGTTTATGGTGTAATATGGCCTAGTAATGGAGTAGTTTTTCAATTTGTTTGGAAATGTAGTGTGGTTGTTTAGGTATTGTAGGTGATCAGGCAAATGGTTGTAGAATTGTGAGCCGGAGTAAAGTGGTGTATTGGTGTATTTTGCGGAAGATTTTTGTGTTTTGTATGTGTATTGTGTGAATAACATTCTTATCTTAAGGACTGGGTTTGAGTTTACAGTATGGATTATGTTTCGGATATATAGAGAGATATGGTGGTGAGGATCTTAAGGTTTATGAAATGAGGTTTGCAATGTTCAAGTGGGTTTATTCGTGAAATTGTTCTAATTGTTTTTTTCTGTAGAGTCATAATTCGTTCCAGGCTATGTGCTGATGTCGATCCCCAGGCTATAATTCTATAACGCAGGTGTAGTGCGAAGATAAGAGTGATAAGCTATTAGAGCAGTGTCCAGGTCTGTGGTGTTTCGTATTCTTCTAATAACAAATAGTGCGGTTGATAAGTTTTTGCATAAGTAATGTACGTGAGTCTGCGAAATTAGATTTTGGTCTAGATATATTCCGAGAAACTTTGTGGTTTTTGCAGTTGCTATATAATGTCTAGATTTGTGCAGGTGTTGTCGAAATCGGTCCTATTGCATGGCTTGAAGTTTATATGGGCTGTTTTTGTTCGTTTATTGTTAGGTTTAGTTTGTTGCATGTTACTGTTAAATTATCTTTGTTGGCGTTAATGAGATTGCTGTTGTCATCATTTCTTTCTGTTGGAACGATGATGGTGGTGTCATCCACAAAGAGTATACATTTTTGTCCATTTCCCATTTTTCAGGAAGTTTGTTGACGTAGATGATAAAAATGAGTGGTTCCACAATCGAGCCCTGGGGGATTCCCTGTGTGGTTATTGTGAGTGTAGATTTGGTGGTTTTTAGAATGTTGTTTTCTTGGTGCTGTATTTCAACGTATTGCTGCCTGTTGGTTAAGTAGTCTTCTATCCATTCTAATGCTTTATTTTCAATTTTGATTTGTTTTAGTTTAGTTTTCAGTTTACTCCAGTCTAAAGAGTCGAATACCTTCTGCAAATCTAAGAAGAGGCCTGAGGCATTCCTTTTCTTCTTCCAGATGTCCGTTACATGTTGGCAGAGTTCTGAGATATCAGTACCAGTACTACGTCCCGTCCTAAATTCATGCTGACTTATAGACAATAAGTTATTTGCCTCCAGGTGGCCAATGATCTGGTTCTTTCAAGTAATTTAGAAACCGTTGGAAGGTTCAGTATGGGTTGATAGTTGTTTGGATCTTGCTTATTACCCTTTTTAAGCTTAGGGAATATTTTAGCCACTTTTAAGTTATGTGGTATTTTGGTATGTACTATTGAAGTATTAATTATGTGTAGAATCGGTTTAATAATCTCGTCCTGGCAGTGCCTGATAATTTTTCCAGTGATGTCATAAAAACCTGATGAATTATTCAGCGTTATATTATTGAACAAGTCCTTCAGTTCTTTTTCTGTTATTGGTTTGAAGCTGGTCAAGGTTGGTATTTAATTTCTTTCTTGCTCTTCATCGATACTGTCTTGATTCGAGGTTGTCTGTTTGCTGATTGGTTGTGCGAAGATTTTGTTAAACATAATACTGATATGAAACTAATCTGTTATTATTTTGTCATTATTCTTTGAGTTCATTTTTTTCGGATAAGTTCTTGTTTTGTTGGCTCCGTTCTGCGTTAATGGTTTTCCAAATTTCTTTGCTTCTGTTCTCTGCCATAGTTATTTTTTCAGAAGTGAATTTAATACATTTATTTTTTATGTCAAAATCATAGAGTTTGTTGGCTTTGAGGTAAATGTTTTTATCTTCCGTGTGTATCGGTTTTGCGCTTCGTGTAGACCTAGTTTAGTTTTCAACGTTAGGGTGTCGCCATCCCAGAAGTCAGTATTTCTAGTCCTTCTAATCTTCTTCAATCCTTTAGGCATTACTTGTTCAATATTTCCCTATTTTCAATTGATCTATTTTTAATAGATTGTTTTACATATGGTATTCAGTCTAATTGATAAAACAACTACTCTAACCTAACCGTTGCAATTAGGGTAGCTGTAAGTATGCCGTATCAAGAATACGTCTACATCCCGAACATTTGAGTTACATCTTTTAGCAAATACCTAAGGTAGTTGGGCAGAAGTAAATTAAATTAGGCCTAGCCTATATGAGACTGATTTCTGCTACGTAATATGATCTGCATCTGCTGGGTGAAATTCACTCAGGCCTATATTAATTTTCCACATTCCCCACTCCTTATACAACTCCAATACTTCATGGTAAATCGATTGTCACCACTCTGCATGACTTTTTTAGTTATGTCAGGTTATCAGGATATAACCTACAGTATATCGCTTTATTGGTATAGTTAATTCAACATTCATTATCAATTTTTTTTGACATTTGGAGGATAGTGTCATTCCTGATTTTGGATGAGGATGTATTCAGGCCACCTTACTACATTATATTGCTGATAACGTGTTTGAAACCTTAGCAATCCTAGTTTTGTATTATTACGATCCTAAAATCGATTTTGGATCCGAAGATACATCATCAGTTAGGGATCCAGGAACGACCAAGTTTATTTTAAGTATTCATCTGGAAGATTTCGTTGATGGTGCAGATACAAAAAACTGACGTAGGCAATGCTTAAAATACAACAAATGTTTAAAAACGTTAATTTATAATACATGGTTTGAACTTTAGGCCTTCGTGAGTTAACCTCACTTTTGCAGGAGCATGTTATCGACAACTGGCAATCCTAAGACGGCTAAGATGAATTGCAGTTGAAACCACATCAACTGTGCCTAAGACTTTTTTTCTGATTGTTTTGGTAGGATTTATAAGTAAGTTATGTCCCCCTCTCCACAATCTCCATCTGTACAATGGTTTCGATAATCTAAATTAAAGGTCACCAAACTATTGAACCATTGTAAATTGTATATTTAGGCTACAGAATGTTTTAAACTGTGTATTTATTCAAGAGTACAATGTAGTCTGTTTTTTATAGAGATTGATCATTTATAGGTTCTGTACATCAAACCGTGACCATAATTTATTGTACCTATAACTTGTTATAATACTAGACCAGAAGACCCCAATTACACCAGAAAGATCTATGTGTGCATTAGTATTTGTGCTGCTTACTGTGGAGAATCCGATGAACCTGATGAAGATGAATAAAATCACTTAACACGTTGAGTGCTGTAAATGTATATAATTACGTACCCTAGTGGCTGAAATATTATAATTGATTACTCAACAAGTAAATGAGACGAATGCATCCAAAATGTCCTCAGAAGATCGCCAGGGCTGAATTTCCGTCATTAGGGGTGACGTCACTTCCGGGACGTCTATTGATGTCGTCCGCCGGTGGCGCCAGTCACGTAAGTCACCGCTTGGTTGAAGTAGTCCGTTTACTGCCACAATTGTTTATAACGACCCACAAAATTGTTTTTTGATACAACAGTTTCTAATTATTTGAATAATGGACACAAAAAAATATATACAATCCCTCCAGGTGCCATTTAGAATGTTCGTCTATGCTAAAAATTAGTTCACACAATGTCAAAGTGATAGTTATTATACTTCATAAAAAACACTGTTCTTAGAGATAAGACAATTATATTTCATTATCTGAGTACATGTTCTCCAACAATTCATCGTCATTGTTAGGCTCCCTTGCACCACAAACACATTTACACACACTACACAGAAGTCGGAAGTTATCACGGTCCGGTCCCGAACAGAAACCCCGGAGCGGAAAACGATTTGCGCCAAAATGTACGCGGGAACTGGCACAACAAGCGGCAAAGCGATATAAGGTTCCCCGGCAATGGCTGAGCTCACACTGAACTATTATGGAAAGAATGGCACGACCATCATCTTTAGCTGATGTCCGATAGGAGTGCTCGTGACGGACATCATCAATAGATGTCCTCCGCAGTCAACGTGTTAAACTTTTGTGACTGAGATACCAGTATGTACATTGAACTCGCCTTTGGTGCTCAGGACCTTGGCCCATAAGTCTGACAGCCATTAGAATAGGTATTAAAAAGTTATATAGTACTTTTTAAGTGAATGGTCACAGTGCGAAAATTGGAGAAAAGTACCTATACTATGTAAGGCTAAATTACTTATGTACTGTCAAATCACTCAAATAGGAGAAAACATGTTCAGTAGGCCTACATGTTTCGATGCAATTGCATCATTGTGTATGTTGAAGTTGATTGACCAGATGGTGTTGTCACTATGAATGAAAAACATGACACAGTACATTCATACGTATACGACACAAACGAATGGACACAACAAGAAAACGACTTTACCTATAACTTTTAACTTATTCAAATTTTATTAGACTGTTTGATTCTTATAAATATAACTTTTCACAATCATCCGTTGACTTTAGTTTTATGATCTCCCAAAAGTAACTTACTTTTTTTAAATATTAATTACATATTTATTTTGTTTATTACTCGACAAGTGGTACCATAAAATTGTTTTTTGTTTGTTGTAGTCATAAATTAAATCTGTTCAGTTTTAACTTAGATAGTTTATTTATTTTGTATTATACTATTAGCAACAGCCCTGTTTGTTTGTATAAATTTTGCTTTTAAAACAGTGATAAACATTTGTTATTAAAAGGATGTTATTAAAATGTAATGATTTATTTATATCCATATTCCAAATTGCTAATAAAACGATGTTTAAAAGGTGTAAGCTGTTTTAAAATCTACTAATTTACATAACACATTGAGGGGGGGATGCTCAAGCAAATTTCCCTTTCAAAACATGCACTCCAAATTAGCATTCAAATAATACTTGAAGCATCCAGGCTGTAGTGAAGCAGACGTTGTATCAGAGACCCAAAACTCTACAACCTTTGGGTGTAGATAGTAGACGGCAATGGTTCCCAAAAAAGGGCCGTACCCCGCCAGGAAGGGAAAGATAGGACTCAGACGTAATGCTCAGAACCTTTACTTACCTTGCTGCTGAATATGTAATACTCTCATCTTTTTTCCCCATCAAAACAATTCCATTTTCCATTACTGAAACCTCTTTTTTTATATCCTAACAAAATTTGTGTTGGTGATTTCACTACAACTACAGTGCCCGGCAGCAGAGAAGTCCGTTGGAGGCGGAGCCTGCAGTCGACGTGACCTTGAATAAACCAATACGCATCACGCGTGGTTGCCAAGCTGTTTCCCCGCTCTAACAGCGCTTGACGCTGAATCATTGTACTAGTTACATTAAATCAAGGCGCTCGGGTAAAACATGTAAAAATGCAACAAATCTTGTAACACTGTGTTAAAGAACAATAAATTACGAACATTTTTAAAAAAAAGTTTAGGGCGATAGCTTTTTTCCTAACTGATGTTAGTGATGGAATTATTAGGCCTATTTATATTAGTATTTTTAAATTGTTTTACTTTTACGATTGATTATGGTGCATTCAAAGTGAGAAGTGAAGTTCAAATAAACAGCGATATAAAAGTACTATTTCTCGTTATAATCCAAATTTAAACCATTGTGGCAATTACTTTCCCTATAAATCTCTGAACAATGAATAACAGTAGGGCGAAGGGGTATTGTACTTTTATCCGGCACTCGGTTTCCAAGAAATCTGCCGATCGTCACAGGAATAAGTCAGATGACAGTTCAGGTTTTGGACGTCGATTGTAATTTAATTTGTAAACACTGTGCACAAACTGTGTTACAATAGTCATATAATGCTTTAAGATCAGTTATACGTTTTAGCATAGATTAAGCATACTCCAAGGAGTATATTTAGTGTTATATGGTAGTTGTGTTTTTATTTTTTATTTCTTAGTATTTGTGTTTATTACCATGGAACAACCGTCTACAAGCGGTAAAAAAAGGAAAACGGTGCATAGTCGTGAGTGCAAAATTGTGTACAATGTTTATTGTTTGTTTGATTTGTGTAAAACAAAACTATTACAATAAATCACACAGGAGGATAGAGGATAGCGGAACCTTTTAAGGTATTTTTGTACATTGTTCATTCAGATATATATTAATAATATTTGTATTATTTAATACTACAGCAATTTGCAAATTATACTAATATCATTTTCTTTATTTATATGCATTCTCATTAATCATTTAAAGAGAATAAATTAAATCGCCCTCAGTATTAACAGTTCATGCCACACCGGAGCTGCTACAGAGCTTCGTTGTGTCTGTAGCCTCGAGCGGCTTTTAGCAGGGTGCTGGGACTGTGCAAGGCTACTGTACACTTGTCAACGCCGCGCTCTCGTCCTATTGGCTGCAGCCCAACGGACTTCTTTGCTGCCGGGCACTGTAGTGAATGATTCACATAGTATCCATGTGGCGGTCTTTCCATCTACAAAATAAAAAATACTTGTTTCTCTGTGGTTGCTTGGTTTATAAATGTTATATTTATTATTTAGTAAATCTTACACACATACAGTAGTGCACAGTAGTTTAATGGATTCAAAACTCTAAACTGTCAATATTCGTATTGTTATTGAAAACAGTGTGAACAGTTTATTTGTGTACAATCATTTTTATATGTCTATATTTATCATGTCATCTTATCAGTTGGTGTTACTTTTCAGAGAAAAATGTGTTGCCTACATTCAGTGTGAACAAATAGGTTTAATTTGGGAAATGATGTGATTTGCTTACTTAATATGATACAGCTTTTAAAATCAACAAGTGGAGTTTCAGTTTTGGACCATTTTGCAAGGTCTAATAACTAATTTTGTTCAGGGCTGGAGGGACACAAGCAGAACAGACATGTTCATCCTCACAAGATAAAAGTGAGTTTTTAAAATGTACTAAAGGATAAAGTTTTTTGCATGTGTTATCTCCTGTTTCATTTAAGATGTTAATAGATAATAGTTTATTTTATATTACGTTTATATAGACTAGCAATGCTGGAGAACCAGGGGAAATTGTCAGGCTAAAACATACGAAACTAATTAACTGTATATGGAGTCAAATTAACTGTGCTTACATGAAGTCAAACTTAAATCCTATACTCTAATATGAGTAAGGTTTGCTTGCTTGCTTGCGACACGGATCTCAAAACGGCTCCAACGATTTACTTCAAATGTTCGAAATAACTATTTTCTGGGATAAAAATAAGTTCTAGACAGGCCTCGTCCCCAGGAAAAATCAAATAATGTAAAAAAACTAAAATGTAAAGTTAAAAAAATTAACATTGGGCTTATGGAGTTTCAAATCAAAAGAAAAGAACTGTAACAGCTGTTCATAATCAACCAGGGAACTGTCAAAGTAATACTCATGTTGTAAAATATGATTATTAACATGTGGTTTCCTGAGAGCAGAGATTAAAAGATTTGAGTGAAGATTACATATATAGAGTAGTAAAATAAAAGGGGCATTGAGCTATAAATAACAAATGGAGTGACCTTAAAAATGTAGAAAAGAGGCAAATGAGTTATACGGATCTGATTATCAGTAGGGGGAAGTGGTGAAATATTACTCCGAGTAATCTAAACAAACTGCCTGACCTTCCCCCGAGCAAAGCTCGGCCCCCCCAGGTTCTATCACTTAAATAAGCATTGACACTATAATAGGCTTTATTTGTTAAGAACTTTGAGGTTTCTCTTTTAGACATTTCAATGTTTTCAATTGATTTTAAAGAATCAGGTAATCTATTATATTATTTTTTTCCTAGATACTGTGGCGGTTTTTCTAATGAAGTAAGTCTGTAGATGGGCAGCTGGAAATTTCTTCGATGTCAAGTTAAATAGTAATGCTGATGGTTTTCATTCATGAAACAATTTATAGATTTCTTTTTATGATCATCCAACTGTGTAAAATTTGCAGGGATGGCATTGTAAATATTTGCAGTTCTTTAAATAATGTTTTATATGAGCCTCTTGTGCATTTGAAAAATTAATAATTCTCAGGATTTTTTCTATATTTTAAAAATTGGATTCTGAATTTGAATAATGTTAAGCTTTAGGTAAATAATTTGAAGCAATAAAAGTTTGCTATAGATCTGAGATACAAATTTCAATATCTTTACTATTCAGGCGTTTTCAAGGGTATTTACGCTGTTGGTGTGTGAATTTATTTTTATTTGTATGTAGTTGCCTTAAAACTGTCTGCTATCAAGAATGCTCGTTTTTATAACTTGAATCATGTCGAAGTAATTTGTATCTATGAGTTTGAATTTTCTATAATGAATGCCTGTCTGACTTGGTTAGATTTTGAATAAATCATTTGACACATTTTGATGTTAAATATAAATTTAGTTTTACCGTACAAAGTACATTTACTTTATGATCATTATTAGAGTTTTTAAGGACTAATTTTGTTTCCAGATGTGTTGGATGGCGGGGGAGGTGGTGATGCTGACCTAAAACCAAGTACAGATGAGGAAGAAGGTATCTGTAATTTGTAATTTTAATCTGTAAGTGATGTAATTATTCTTTTCTCATAATCCAAACATTTATACATTTTTATTTTATAAAAAATTGTATGTATTTTATCACATATTTATAAAATGTGATTAATGGCTTTGACCTGTTTTATATAAAACAATAAGTTTAATATATCATTTGTTATTGAGAGAAATTGAAAAACGTTATTCACTATTTTTGTCGAAAAAGCAAGCCGGTGATTTTTTCAGGTTGGTACACTGGCGAGGCAAATTTCTTGTTCTTTGAACTATCCCAATTGGTTGTTTTATTCTAAAAGTGAATCGCTCATGCAAATCTCTGAACTAAAAGTAATAGACGTTTGAACAAATTCATTTTTGTTTGATTTATGTATCTATTCTTGCCGTGATTTATGATAAACTATGAGCAAATAAACATACACAAGTTTATTAATGTTCAATTTATGAGTAGGTATTTGTTTGATTCACTTTGTCAACTCGTTCAATTTCAGCGAGTTCAGCATTTAGCGATTTCAGCGAGGCAAGTTTTGCCTCACCAAAACTTGACAAAGAATAGCTTACAATTTTGTTCATCAGTGTTTCCTCCAGTATTACCCATAGAACTCCTTGGTAGCCACCAATTAGCTGATGCATGAAACTTCAAAATACAAATATTGAGATTCTAAGCATTATAAATGCAAAACTATAATTCTTATATTGATTTATTTAACTACCGGTATTCATCCAGTTAGATTTTATAACATAGAGAATTATAAATTAAGTTTGTATTTCAATATAGTTACTAAGAGTATTTAATTTAAAAGTGGTGAAAATTATTTTTAAAGTTTGATAGTGGCTGCTCACAATGCTTATTGTATGTATCAACTTTGAAATCATTGAGATGTTACTTAGCTATGACTGTTAAGATTTTCTGTACAAATAAATGTAAAGCTGTTGACATTTTTATGTTGAAGATAAGTCAAAGGCTGAGGCATCAACACCCACAGAAGGATGTTCAGTCATCACCATCGATGATGAAGTTGGGACGGCCACCTTAGGCAGCAACACACCTGGACCAGGTACTCTCCACCACCCTAGGTCACCTACTATCTTTTACCTTCTCTTGATTTATTTGCTATGGAAAGATTGATTCTGTAAAAAGTTCAAAGAAACAATCTCACAAAAAAAACTCATGCATAATACACTTTTTTTAAAAGTACTTAACTGCCCGACGCCTTAGGCCAATAGGCCTGTGCAGTGGTCTAGAGACAGTGAGGTACCATCATCATCATCAGAAGGGGCGAACATTGGTCCCAAGGCACATCAGCCACACTGGGCACAGTGAGCTACCATTAACAGAAATAGTCACATGGACATACCAGTGGTGACCGCTCAGCCGGGATCGAACCTACACTTGACAACAGCTGACTTGTGAGACCAGTGAGATTCCGCGTCCAGTAGCTGAACAGAGTTGACTGGATTGCCAGCTAGTGAAGGGAAGTGGGGAAATTGACCCCACCTGCCAACCAAGAACTGTCAATGACATGGAACGGTGTACAACACAGTTAAGATCAAGTATTGAAACAAATACCCCCGACGCAGCAAACCTGCATACTCAGCGAATTTCCAATGCATATTAATTTATCTTAATACACTATAAAGCAACATACCAAGTATCATCAATATACATTCACAAATAAACGATTTATGACATTTTAATTATTCTCCATAAGAATAACATGGCGGATGAGTATGCAGGTTTGCTGAAATAAGGAACACTAAAAATGGGCTTTTATACAAATATCAATATAACTCAACTAGGTAAAGCCACATACCAAGTTCTATTAATTTATGTTCATAATTAAAGGAGATAACATGTTAATTATTCTCTATAAGAATAACATGGGGCTGAGTATGCAGGTTTGCTGCTACGGGGACTATCGGCCAAAAACTGGGATTTTGTGCAAATATCAATATACCACAATGAAATGAAGCAATATACCAAGTTTCGTCAGGATAAGTTGATAAATAAGCGAGATATACAATTTTTCTTATCCTCCATAAGAATAACATTGGACAAATTACTGTGTTTAGCACTTTCAATATCTCAGTAACCAATTGACGTAGAGCAATGATTAAAACATCAAATTGTGCGTCTTTTTAAGCTAATTCCAATGGGGGAAAATAAAATTTTACTTTTTCAAGAATTGTATGTAAAAAACCCAAAAAACCCATTTTTGGGGTACAAAACCCCCCCAAAATACCCTTTCGGATAGGTCGATCTGTCTGGTTTTCGAACTTAAAGTCATAAATGCTGCTTTACACGTTTGTACCAAATTTCATCAAAATCGGACCTTTTTTACGAGAGTTATCGCACCCACGGACACACACACACATATATAGATATATATATATATATATATACAGTTTCGAACGAATGGTGTTTTTGGGGTCTGGGGACCTCAAAACGAAAAGTCATGGTCCCGGGTAGTGATGGTCAAAACCAGAAATTTCGAATCTCGAAACCGAAACCGAAACTTACAAAATCGAATCTCGAATCTCAAATCGCGAAACCCTATTTACTTGCCTGGGTATGGTTATGAAAAATAAATCCAGAAAAATTAATTAAAACTAATTATATATTTTGGTTAGAGTTGTTCTTTCAGAAATAAAAAATTAATAATCCAAAAAAGGTGAAGGTAGACGACCGATGACAGTAGGCTTTTGACCTTTGCATTATTGATCGAAACACGGGCGTGATTTCTGTTAAAAAACAACAATAAAGACACAAAAAATCTCAGCAGTTTCGAGTTTTGATTCTCGAAACTCACCGATCGAATCTCGAAACCGAAACTTTTCCAAAGTTTTGGTGGTTTTGAGATTCAAGTTTTGGTTTTGACACATCACTAGTCCCGGGCCTAGGTCTTACCATGCCGACTACGGTAATAGCTTCTTCCCTATAGGGGAAATTCGCTAAAACAAATTAAATATCTTGGTCCAGTGACAAAGATGAGCAAGTATTGTGGAGGGAGTTACTTCTCGTCATTTCCTCACCCTGAGTGACCAACAACTCATCTCTGTGCAGTGCAGTCTATTACATTTAATGTTTTGTAATTACATACTCCTGATATTTGCCTTAGCATATAAAGCCCCTACCTATTTTTTTTTGATACAGATACTTCTAACATGTTGATTGGATTGTATGATAACAAATTATCAATAGTCCTAAGTTTTGTATATTGTTTTCTTCCAAAATATAGTCATCGATTATAATAAGAAAAAGAATAATATAAAAATAAGTATGACCCTTTCTTTGTAGTAGACTAGGATTGAAATTCATTGTGTGTTTGTGGAAGTTTATCACGTATTAAGAAATAAGTGCAATTATATAATAATTTAATTATTTACAAGAGCATTATTTATTCCACATTTAATTATTATTGAATATTATTAAAATGGTGAACAGAGACATCGCTGGGTTTATGCTGCTTGGTTGATCGTCGTATTAAAACTTGCAGGATGTAATCCAACCATCGGATCTGAAATATTTTTAAATTTAAATTTACTGTTTCAGAAACATCGCAAGATGGGGAGTGTGTTCAGATGAAGGAAGAAGAAAAACCAGGTCTGTGGGTATAAATGAACAATAAATATTTTATGTAATAATTTAGATAGTTTCAAGAAAGCAATGGGTTTTAGTTATTTTAATATTAACACGTTCGCTGCCGAGCGACGCATATTTGCTGGTCACTCCCACAGACTAAAAGAAATAATCTGAAGATTGCAAACAGACCGGGAGGTACAGGAGTAACATTAACAACAGACCACGAGAGAAATTGGGTTTAAATAGACTAATTCACTTCATAATAACCTAAATGCATTTGTAAACAAGAACAATTACTTTTTATTCTACTTTGAGAAATTTTTAAAACGTTGCATATTAGCGTCGGTCAGTCTATACAATGGAACATTGTAAAAAAGATGTATTTTTGTTCAATAGACCGAGCGACGCACATTTGCGTCGTTGTAAATTTGATCATTTGTAGGCCTATTCCATTTCATTGTTAGTGTTCTGCACAGTAATCAAACAAACACCACAAAAGCATGTTTAAAAACTGTAAGGTTAGCCACGTGGGCAGTTGTACAGTAATGCATCAAAAATGACAATGTAAACAACAGTTTTGCCAATTGCGATGGGACGTCACCAATCGTCCCTTGGACTTCGGTTCAAGGGGACACAGCTTCGAATCCCGGGATGTCCACAAAAGTTATAGGGATTTAGATCGCTTTACCATTGACTATATATACTTCAGTACGATATTTATGGTCAATGGCACCTAGTTTTAAAATTTCCAAGGAAACAAACTAGGAAATATTCCAAGGATAGGTTCAAGGTGATGGTAATGGCAGAGGAGTAACCCCTAATATAAACTAAATTCCCAAAATTAAGCCAATGGCCAAACAGACTCACAAAAATATTTCATCAATAAACTCCAGACTGAATAATAAAATAAGTTAATCTTATCTAAGGCCCCAAGAAATTCTTTAAGTATTTCCTGTAGGTCCAATCAACCCAAAGATAATGATTAATTTAATAATTAATGTTTTGAATATACTAATTTCAAATAGTGGATCAGAAGTTATCTTAAACGATTTATTTTGAAATATTTATCTCAAAAGAATATAACAGTTCAACCTAATCAGCAAAACTCAATAATGAAAATATACTCCAAAGATAGATCTAATAATCTAAGAATGTGTGCAAGATAAATTCAAAATTGGTTAGATATCAAATATTGTTATCACTGGGCCATTCTTTGTAAAGAGCAAATACCAGGTGAGCTGAATGAAAACTAAGATTTGGCCAAAACAAGATTAAATTTAATCAGCAGCTCAGATATGAATATCACATAACAATAGCCCTTTACGATTCACCTGAATCAACAAAGTTTCAATAAACCTATATTTTGTCGGCCGACAATAACACCTAAACATATACATGAGAACATAGAAATACATATATACATACTTCAAACATAAATCGAATCCTTATATCTAAAATCTCTGCAGATATTCCCTGAAACATTTTAGGCAATGCATGTAAGAATATGATAAGAAAAAAATGTCCTATCTGTTGTTGGAGTGCGTTGGTTATTCTTATCCTTCCTGGTGTGAAGTGAAGACCAGTCGCTGAAAGCAGGGGTATCCTAGGCCTAGGCTCCACTGGGTAGGACCAAACGCCAACGGGTCGAAGTCGAGGGGCGCAGATACTGGGTCGAGTCGTCTCAAAGGGTCGAGTGGCATAGGCGGTGAGGATGACACCATTGACTATAAATACTGAGGGAGACATCCCATCCATATGGCCCAGCTGTCCCACTTTTAGTGTATGCTAGAATTTCAAATTGAAGTAGTTTGATTGGGTCACAGACAGATTGTGCTGCTGTCAACTTTTTATTTGAGTTATTTACGTTAACTTTTAAAATATCTCCACCCCAAAAAGCAAGTGATAATCTACTTATGTTTGCTTCCTGACACACCAACTGTTGTATTATCCCCTCCTTGAGAGGATAAGTAATAGTTGACAGCAGTATACTCTGTTGGTGATTGGTGTAAACTACGACCTCTTTCAATCCTGGCATACACAAAACTAGGGACACTTTTTACAATGGCAGTGAGAAGTCTACTTCAGTATTTATAGTCAATGATGACACCAATCGCAGAATGTACCAAGGTGGAATCAGCAGGTTATTGCCCCAAAACTGAGGGTCCATAAATTCCCTGGGAAAATCCCACACACACTAGTATACAAGTCTAATAAAAGCACAGAATGCTATAAAGTTCACAGCGAATCACTCCTACACTGGTAATTTAGATTATTGGCTCTCAATATTCTAACGGGGCCGGTGCCTGATGTTCCTTTGTTCACGGAACAGGAGCTCGTGGCAGCGTCGTCTGCCATGCACAACAACAGAGCTCCAGGCCCTGATGGCATTCCGGTTGAGGCTCTGAAGGTTGTGGCGGGAAGTCACCCACATCTGCTGCTGCGCATGTTCAACGCGTGTTTGGCGGCGGGTGTGTTTCCGTCACGCTGGAAGACAGCTAGACTGGCGCTCATCAGCAAAGGCAAAGGTGACCCGGAGTCCCCGTCGGCATACAGACCACTCTGTATGTTGGACACGGCGGGTAAACTCTTTGAGAGGTTGCTGAAACCCAGGTTGAGGTTGGCCGTCGAAGCCGCTGGGGACTTGTCCCCCCGGCAGCACGGCTTTCGGAAGGGCCACTCAACCTTGAATGCCGTGGCTGAAGTCCTGGGCGCCGTCCAGCGGGCTGACACGGCCTGCCATCAGGCCAGGCTGATCGTGCTGCTGGTCACCCTGGACGTTAAAAACGCTTTTAACTCGGCCCGTTGGGTGGACATGCTCGAGGCGTTGCAGCGGGACTTCAGGGTACCCGACTATCTCTTGGTCGTGGTACAGGACTACCTGAAGGAGCGCAGGCTGCTATATAGCACAGAAGCAGGGGTCCGTTCCAAAGTGGTCACCGCCGGCGCGGCGCAAGGGTCGATCCTTGGCCCTGACCTTTGGAACGTGGCATATGATGGAGTGCTTCGCCTCGAGATGCCACCACAAGCCTATCTCGTGGGCTACGCAGATGATGTAGCCGCAGTCATCACTGCTCGGAATCCGGAGTTAGCCCAGCTTCGCCTCAACCAGGTGATGTTTCGGGTCAACAGATGGATGAGCGGTCATGGACTTGAGCTGGCGGTCGCCAAGACCGAGATCGTCATGCTCACGCGACGGAGGATCCAAACAGTAATCCCTATGACTGTTGGTGACGTGGAGGTCCAGACGAAGACTGCGGCGAAGTATCTGGGAGTGGTGCTTGACCGCCGCCTCACATGGTGGGAGCACATCCAGGCGGTTTGCAACAAGGCGACGAGGGTTGTTCTGTCGCTCAGCAGATTGATGGGGAATGTCGGAGGCCCGAGGTCCAGCAAGAGGCGACTTCTCATGTCCACCGTCAACGCCACTCTCCTGTACGGCGCAGAAGTGTGGGCGGGTGCCATGAGAGTCAAAAAACACAGCAAGAGAATTTTCTCCGTTCAGCGCAGGGCGGCTCTTAGGGTTGCCTGTGCGTATCGCACTGTGTCTGGACTGGCTGTAATGGTTGTGGCTGGAGTGTTTCCCCTTGATCTGCTCGCCGCTGAGAGGCAGAACATCTTTCGCCGTGCTCCTGATCTCGGAAGAGACCAAGCTGCTGTGGAAGCCAGACTCGAAACTCTGCGAGTTTGGCAAGAGCGTTGGCACGGTGGACTGGAAGGGCGATGGACGTTTCGTCTCATCAGAGACATAAGCCCGTGGTTGAGCCGTGCATTTTGGGAAATTGACTTTTTCTTGTGTCAATTCCTGACGGGCCACGGGTACTTCAGGGAATACCTTTTCCGCATGGGGAAGGTGAGGTCACCTCAGTGTAGTTACTGCCCGGAGGAGGTGGATGATGCTCATCATACTTTCTTCCGGTGCAGTCGTTTCGCTGAAGACAGGAGGAGGCTCGTCTCTGCTGTCGGCGATCTGTCCCCGGACGTCGTGGTGGGGGCGATGCTTCGAAATGAAGACTCCTGGAGAGCGGTTGCGCTCTTCGTGCAATCCGTTCTTCGGGGAAAGCGAGACGTGGGATGCTTAGGTGACCTCTAAGTTTCCCGAAACGGTGACGTGACCCCGTCTGGGCGCAAGACACGCGGGCCAGTGCCGAAGTTGTCCGATAAGGGTTCCGGCCTGGTTTTTCCCCCGCGGCTCCGTAGGAGGTTTAGTGGGTATACCTCGTAAGAGGGAGTCCCACACTGTTCCTTTTGGTTCGCGCATTAAGCGTTCCTCCTACGTAAAAAAAAAAAAAAAAAAAAAATTGATATAGAATATTATACTGAATTTTAGAGTTACATTCACAACATTAGGGCATACTTAGTCTGAAACAATTTATTCACTGGTTACTAATTTTCTAACAAGTAGGCCTACAATTTCATGTCTGGTTGCTCTAAACAGATTCAAGATGGCATTTTACTTGAAGATTAAAATATATTTTACCAATCAGTTCCCACAGATTTAATACTTTTAACTGAATGGAAATTACACGATAGAAAATAGAACATATTAAAATAAAATATTATGCTTAAGAAATATAAAATATTTAAATAAGACTGAATAATTATTCCAAGCCTCCATCATTGCATGTCTGGCCATTAGATAATTCCTGTAAAATGTAACTTTCAAAATAGTTTTAAGCTAAATTCTTTAAAATTTATGTTCTCAAATATCACCCCAGTTTCTGAATTAATTTTCATTAAATAATTTTTAAACTAATAATTACTCTTACCTCTGCAAAAAATCCCAAAATTGGTGGACAGGAGGGAAAAGAACTCTTCCGATCCCAAAATGGCTAAATAGCAATCGTCAGGCACAACGGCGCACACAATTCAGTGTCTTATCAGTAAGAGTTTCAGAACAAACAATTCTTCCATTCAGGTTCTTCAGTGCAGGTTAGAAGTTGCAAGCAGGTAGGCAAGGGGGAGGGCGCGGTGGTCAAAGATCAAAGTGGCTGTGGCTGCCGGCTCAAGTTGATTTAATTACCTCGCATACAGGGAATTTGAGACACCTGCAGAGTCAAGGACGCAATAGCTGTGACAGTACTGTTTAGTTGTGGTATCCTCGTGGAAAGGAGCTCCTAAAATTCCATTAATTGACATAATATGTTCATGGCCAGTGAACATTTGGATGGGTGGCAAATAAAAGGACTGTCACAGTAATGCCGCTGGCATTAATACACAAAAAATGCCACTGGCGTTGAAGTACAAAAAAAGTGTATGGTCACTAAATAGCAGTCCACATTTGAATATGTGTAGCTACTACCTAAAATTACATTTTTAGTGTAGAGTATTTTTGATAGAGAATGTGTTTCTTATTAATTTTATCAAACTGGTGTGGGACCGACCTTGTTAAAAAAATTTAACAATTGTGAGAAAAATAATCAAAGGCTGGTTTTTGTTGATTTATTTACACCGTTAAGTTAGTGAAGAAATTAAATAATAAACGGTATCAGGAAACTGACACATACTTTCTCCCTTTTAGCCCAACTTCAATGAATAAATTACTTTTTATTTACTAAATATAGAATACAAAGCACGGTCAAATGTACAGAAAATCTTGTAAACAAGTTGTTTTAAAAAACGTCCACCCAAATCCCTGCTTTGGAGGTATTACAGAATCCATTGCTACACTCGTGGTTTTAAGAGGGGAAATGCCCCCTATTCCCCCCCAGGGTTATTAAGGGGCAACATATTTCGAATTAACTCTGTTGGTCAATGCTAAATTGACAAGCATATCAAGTTTGAATGAAATTGATCAGTAAATAAGAGAGAAATAGTAATTTTTGTATTCTCCATAAGAATAACGTGGGACAACGTACTGCGTTTATCGCTAAATTAAAATTTCAATTTCCTCCGAAACCAGCAATCGTAGAATATTAATTCAAAATACTAAATTATTTAGTTTTTGAGCTCGTTTTAATGGTGAATAGTAATATTTTTTTATATTTATGTCTTTTTATGAAAAATACAAAAAACTGAATTTTGGATGTTTTAAGTCCTGTAATTTCTGAACCCGAATTTTTACAGGAATGCGGGTGGTGTCATTTTGTTGGAAAACTAAAGTTCTACAAACGACTAAAGTTTAATCAATATCGTTAGAGCCGTTTTTGAAAAATTTTGATTTTTCATATTTTTTGGGGGACAATTACCCTTAAAAATTAAAAAAAATGAAAAAAACGCCTGAAGATATCGTGGATTAGTACCTACATCCCAAATTTCATCAAAATCGGCTCATTAGTTAGGGCTCTAGCTCTGTACACATCCACAGACAGACACACACACACACACACACACACACACACACACACACGCACACGCACACGCACACGCACACGCACGCGCGCACGCCTGGTTTAGCTTCAATAATTGAAGATTAGATATTTTCATTGATTTTTAAAAATAACTCTTCTTTAGTAGTAACTCTTGAATGTAGCCAGGCAAGAGTTGGTTTTTATTAAATTAGCTTAGCTTATTCATATTTTTATAAAATTGTTTAAATTTGGTTCTTATTAACTTATCCGTTTACAATTGGTCACTTGCTCACGTCTAAATTCTAATCCTGGCATTTTACGCAACCAGTGCACATAAAAAGCCAGGTTCATAAAAACAAGCTAAGCCTAAAAGAAAACTTTTATATTTGTTGTGTTATTTTTTGTGGTATTGGTTATTTTTGTTCCAAATTAGGTATGTTTCACAGATCAGAAAGCCAACCTACAGAGGTGGCAGCTGGCCCCCACCACGACCAGGCAGAGACTCAACTATTTGTTGACAACATCCAAGCTGAGCGACTGCACGGTGGTCGTTGGGAAACCGGCGACTCAACAGGTAAACAACTGCTCGTAGAACTGGTTCCAAGAAGTTATTTGCCGAGAATCAATTTTCAGTTTTTAAGTTTTTAAGCGATGTCAGAAAATAATTGCAGTTTTATACAATGGCACACAATAGTTAATACTACTAAATAAATTGAGGTTTTCTTAGTAATCTACATAAATATATAAGGTATGTTATCTGCCTAAATAACTATAAAGCCCGATGTGTAACTCACTCACGCATACAAATTCTAGACCACTTATAGATGAGGTAGAAACGTGAAATTTGGAATGCAGATAGGTTGTACCTAGAAACCCTTGGTAAAATTGTTATAAGTTATAATTTCCAATTTTTGAACGTCTAATTTTTACCTTGAAAATTGTAAATTTCAACATTGGGCTTATTGAGTTTTAAATCAAAACAAAAGAATCAAAACAGCTGAAGGAAAATATCCAGTTAAGTGTTAATTTAACTTTCATATGGTAGAGTACAAACAAATGATAGGACCATTGAATAAAGATAAAATCTAGAGTCGATATATCCCAAATAGCCCAAATGAACCAAAATAATATACTATATAAAAAATACTTGGAGGGACATTGATTCATAATAACAACTGGAGCAAACCCCAAACGGGGGTCTGTAGGCGGAGCGAAGCTATATATCCACTTCCGTAAGCCCAAATATGACAATAAAAATGTGAGAGAACGGGAGATTGTAGAAAGCCGGCAGGGGTCTCATTTTAAAGCTCTGGGCATGAAATGTTTGGGAAAATTATTATTTTTTTTAACTATGTAGGCCTACAGTAAATTTTTTACGAAATAAAATAACTCCCATTTAAATAGCATGGGAATTTTAACACGTTCACTGCGTTACAGCATATTTGTATGTGATTACGGCTGTCTGATACGAGACCTTGAGATCTCGTTGCGTAGACGATCTTTTGCGCATCATAACTTTGAAACAAATAGAAACAGAGCACTTTGTGGTGTATTTTGTGAACTAACACATTGTTGCCATTCTACAGGCTGCTCAGGATTTGAATATGACACAATAGTACGAGGTACCAAGATCTCGTACTGCACATTTACGAGAAAAAACACACTACAAATCAATTTAGGGTAATGCAATAACAACAAACAATTTTTGGCGCAATGTTGTAAACGGAACGTACTCAGGAGCTCCAAGCGGCGCTCTGAGCAACTAAGCTTCGTTGCGAGGTCCGGGGGTCTCTTGTCGTACAAAAGTAATCATTTATTTCTTCAGTCCGTTACGAGATCTATAGATCTCGTTTGTTGTCATGGTTACCAATCGATCCAGCAACCAACAAGCTTTATGGACAATATATATCTTATTTCTCTATATTCTCTATATCGACACCGTATCTGAGGGAAGAATATCATATTATGCAACCGCACCAAATATAGGTTATGGTTCGGGACCTCGTGACGCAGTGAACATGTTAAAACATCTGCTTTGTTTGCATTAAAGCGTGTGGTTGAGTGTCTACTTTGTTTACAAACTGACATGTGTTCCTACTTATACTGTTTTATTTTCCTTAAGCATGTAAAGAATTAAAAAATCAGATGAGGCAGAGTATTGGAGCAAGGTTAGATACTGTGGTCCCTTCAAGCCTCTAGTTTACAGGTGAATTTCAGCAACATCATGCCATTACTACGGTTGAGGAGTGAAACGTGTTGCGTTTGGAGATTAGAAGCTCTATTTGTTTAGGATCCTAGCTTTGGTTTATTAATACGTGTAGTAAATTATTTTATTGTTAAGCGTGAATATGGATTTTTTAACTAAAAATCTAATTTTGGTTATATTTCAACTAGTCATAATTGTTTCAGGAATTCAAGCTCCATTCTGTTATCCTCGCAATGTCCAGCCCCGAGTTTGAAGACCTTCTCAACGAGAACGAGGACGTCAGCTTACCAGACGTTGAGCCAGATATATTCAAGCAGATATTGGAGTAAGTCACACTACTGATGGGTTTTGTTTTCAGGAAAGTCTTAAACTCCTGTTTTCCATTGATTAACCATTTAAACCCCAAGCTTGTCAATGAAGTGATTTCACTAACTACTTAAACAGAAGTCTCTTTGTCTTATTATTTAAAATTTAACAAACGTAAAGAAAACTCAGTTGGTTGTCAATTACGGTAACATGTAGTTTGAATGTAGAAATGAAAAATCATTGACGACCAATACATCATGGTTCACACTTTCTGGAAAGTCAGGGAATTTTAAAAAAAGGACAGGAAAAGTCAGTAAAAAGGTTGAAAAACACTGAAAGTCAGAGAAAATGCTTAATAGGCTATTTTATACAAGTCAGGGAAAAATTTTAATTTAATCATCAACGCATCACTTTGCGGAAATGACAACTAAAAGTACCTATTCCGAGTCGCGAGTAAGGGAAAATTAACTTTTTTTGTTAGAGAAAGTCAAGGACAATTAACTTTTTTGATGAAGAATAGTCAGGGAAATTACTAACCAAATTAAAAGTGTGAACCATGTACAACTACACAGTGGGTTTGGACCGCTTTCCCAGGAATTATTAATTTTTCTCTACCAAATGCCACTGACGTTCTTAGGCAATGAGGACAGGTAGCCCTAATAGTATATTTCATCACTAGGACCAAGTGAAGCTTTTCAATACGACCTCAGGTTTAATGGCCGAGGCTGAAAAATGAGCGAGGATCAAAAAGCCACTTTTAATCCTAGTAATGAACTATATTTTTTGTCATTCTACAATCAATATTAAAAAAACAATTTCACAAAAACTAAATTTTGTTTATTTTTTTACCATTAGAAGTTTACTCCCGCATTGATCTTGCTACTCCAAGCAAACAGCTGTTATACAAGTTTTCATTGTTGACACGTTGAATAATTCATTCAATTCATTAACAGCTGATGACCTCGACCAAAAAGTGTCACCAAATTATGTTTTTTGTCCTTGGACTAAAAATATCATAAAAAATCTTTTTTTATCCGAGGAATAAAAATAAAAACTTTATCATCTCAACGCATGTGTTGAAAACAGCTGTTTTTGAATCAGTGTGACGAAAAAGGTGTTACGAAGCAATCGGTGTCGAACTTTGAGAAATATCAAACTTTTCACATCCTTGTTACGCTAATCGATGTGTCGCCGTGTTGGCCGCAGGTACCAAAAAGAGTCATCAAATGTTGTTTTTTTACCTATGACTAAAAGGATCATAAAAATATCCTTTTTTACCCGAGGAATAAAAATGACAACTTTAGCATCTCGGCGCATGTGTTGAAAACAGTTGTTTTTGAAGCAGTTTGGCGAAAAAGGTGTTACAAAGCAATCATTTTCGAACTTGGAGAACTGTATAACTTTTCACATCCTCGTTACAACTTGTTACTAATCGATGTTTTTTTGAAAATCTTAATTTACGTCTAAATCCAAGTAAAACTAAAGGTATTTGTTTCAAAACAAAACAAAGTAAAAATTGCATCTCCCCAAAATTAATTATTAAAAACAAACATGTAGAGTTAATTGAGCAAACAAAGTTTCTAGGGCTAATAATTGATAATAGCCTGTCATGGGATGGGCATGTGAAGTATGTTTTAAACAAAGCAAATTCTGGTTTATTTGCAATCAGAACAATGTCCAAACTGTGCAACATTGATGTTTTGCGTAGTATATATTTCGCTCTTATTCACAGTCATATTGCATATGGAATATGTATATATGGCTCCACAACAAAAGAAAATTTGAATAGTATGTTAAAAATTCAAAAAAAAGCAATTAGAATTATTTTACAACTAAAAACTCAAGACTCAGTCCAGGAATATTTTAAACAACTAAAAATCATGACCGTTCATGGACTATATATCTTTGATACAATCATGCATGTCAGGAATAATCAGAATAATGAATTTATCCCAGTGCATCAATACAATACTAGAAAAAAAATTGAACCCATTCCCCATCATAATTTAGAAATTTTCAAAAATAAAGTGTCTTTTGCAGGCAAAAAGTTTTTAAGAAAAATACCAGATTGTATAAAAAATGAAATTAGTCATCCAAAGTTTAAACGAAAATTAAAGGATTATTTGATTGATTTAGCTGTATATGACTTGGGTGAATTTTAAACGGGTAAAAATTTTAATTGGTTCGGGATTTTGAAGTTTTAATTGTAAGTGACACTATTTTAATGTATTTTTATTTTATATATGAATTATGCCTCTGTTTATTTTGTATAGTACTAATATTTAATACTTGTATTTTGTAGTACTTATTATATATAGTTCTACTTGTCGTTGGCACTATTCTATGTATACAAGAGTATCATTATGAATAAAGAAATCTGAATTGAATTGAATTGAATTGAATTGATGTGTTTACCATAGGTACGTCTACCTGGACTACGTGAACCTGTGGAGTGTTGAGAAGACGCAGGCGCTGTACCGCGCCTCGGTCAAGTTCAAGCTGCCGCACCTGTGTGAGAAGGCGGTGGAGTACATGATGGCCAAGATGAGTCTGGACAGCATCTGGCCGATACTGGAGGCCGCCATCGCCACAGAGGACCAGATACTGACGGACGAGTGCAACAAGGTCAGTGGCAACTGTCAGGGGGTGTTACGATCTCATCACTTACAATGGTATTGGAGATAATGTTTTGGAGAATAATGGTCGGTCAGTTGTAGAAGAATAGTTAGTATTTTTAACTAATTTTTGGGCCCCTTCCACCTTTAGGTTTATAAGACGTCCTAGTGGAGACTTATGGGAGTACTCTTTTCAGTTAATAAAATCAAAACAACACAACTTCACGTACAAGCACATAACATAACACAGTAAAACAACGCCACATTGAGTCCTGACGTTTCGAGAAACTAAAAAAAAATGTACTATTATCAAGGGTCCTTGAACCAAACACGAACCTGAGCCGAGCGCCTGACGACTGTCGTGGTTTCTCAAAACGTCAGGACTCAATATGGCAGTGTTTTTTGTGTTATGTACGTGTTCGTTTTGTGTTCATTTGATTTTATTAATAGGCAAGAGGATTCCCATCAGTCTCCGCTAGGACAACACCATATAAACCTAAAGGTCAGAGGTGGCCAAAAATAAGTTGAAAATACTATTACCATTGACTTTACACCTGTAGAAGATGGAAAACCCAATGCCAAACAAAATCTGTTACCAAAGAAAGCAGCACAATCTAGTTGCTGCAGACGACAAGAGGGGTCTATAGCATGTGCTTCCTCCTAGTAGACATTACGCAAACTACTTGGAATTGCAGAGAACAGATAGAGAGCATGCTTGAATGATGCTGATGAAAGACAACTAAGACGTCAACAACAATTTTATTAGAAGTTTTTAGCAGTTATTTCAATTTTATATTTCACACAACCTTTGTTATTACAGCCTTACAGCCTTTGTTAAAACGTGTATTAAAACTTCCGAGTTGCGAGGAAAGCGAGACAGTTGTTTTATTAGCAAAATGAGATTAAAAAATCCCGCCTCGGCCGAGCCAAGCGGCATGAGCCAGAGATACGTCCGCTGTGCGTGCGATGGTGGTGATTTCTATCCAGTGTTATTGGAACTACGTGGAGAGTCCCGCCTCTTTTTGTTTACAGAACCGCCCATTACAACTGCTGTCTACTACAGATGTCTAGTCAGTGCTATTACTTAAAATACCCCACCTAAATCATGTCTTTTAAAGAAAGAAGAATAGTGGTCCAATTGTCAAAATAATTGTAGATTGTGTTGAGTGGGTGATTATGTAAGCCATCACATTTAGTTTGGACAACCACCATGTTTTGCTAGTTAGAAGTTTGGCGCAGGTCACCTGACTGAAAGTAACTTGATAGGGAAGTTGACGAAAGTAGAATTGGAAGTTGTAGCACCACCACTGATTCTTCATATTTTGGTTGCCTTTAACATGAAGAATTTTAATAAAGAAGCATTTAAATAAAGAAATTGTCAACACTTGGGCTTCAAATAAAACGATTTGACCAAATTCTTACTATGTTTTACACACACCAAATATACACAAAGTACAAATTACAACCAAATATTTAACAGAACTTATTAACTAATTTAGAAACGAAAGCCTACATTATTCATTTTCAAAATGGGGAGGAGACACGGAGACTGGGCATGGTACACAATCGTGACATAACGACAGGAATACTACTTGTGTCCGGCTCATATGCTAAGGCGGTTGAAAAATCTGCTCTCGTTCAATCTGAGAGCACGGCTTGCGTGAGGCTACTGCTGACGATCAGCAGTTTAACAAGAGTGCGGGGCTACTTAGGACTATTCGACTATTCCATGTCAATAAATTGGAACCCTCTTTTAATCGGGTAACACTATTTAGCCTGTGTTTTATGGTAGTTGTACAGATTGTGTTACTATACCAGGAAGATACCAAAATTTAGTCATAAGTGTTTTATATATATTATGATTTATAAATACCTCCGTCAGCAGTCCAAAATTAATCCAAACGTGTGTTACATATGTTTCGGCTTTACGCAATTTTCAAACACCAGGAAAGCTGAAACATATGTAACACGTTTCGATTAATTTTGGAACTGCTGACTGAGGTATTTATACATCCTAATATGTCTAATTGCAGTTCCGGGGCTAAAGATATGAATTTGAATAAGTGTTTTGTTGCAGTTCTTCAAGAAGAACATCACTGATCTTCTAAAGCACCCAAAGTTCCCCTCAGTTGACTATTCCGTAGTGACCAGTCTAGTGGCCGACGATGGATTGGGCGTGGCAGAAGCCGACCTAGTCCTGGGGGTAAGTCTTTATATTCAATTCCAAAGAAGTCCTAGGATTTCTCTGAAACTAGTCCACTTCTGGTTGGGTAACATCCGACCCCCTATATTTGTTTTTCGTGATGATGAAACTTCTACAATTTTATTTCCTTTAGATATTCTTGATATTGCTGATGCCTTCAATTGGTGGCAGCTATTCGGCAGGATACCCACTGAATACTACTATTTTAATAAGTAGAATTTGTTATAGCTTTATATATATATTTATATATCCTAGCAGTTTGTAGGGTTACCCACTAACTTGTAATCTTTATTAATTTATTTTTCTTTTGATGTTCTGCAAAACACTGTGACATTTCGTGAAGGAACACACAGCTGATATAGGCTATACTGTAGAAAAAATTATTAGTTGATGAGTTGTATATACTAGAACAGTAAATGGAATATAATTAACAGTCAGGTTCAATTGAATTGATTTACAATAAAAACGCAATAATAATGAATATTTATTGTCATCAACACTATACAGGTTATAGACAAAGTCAAAATGAAACACCATAAATAATAAACAATCTCTATAAATTGCACAGTAAATAATACAAAACATATGACAAATATCATCCAGATCAGCAATACAAATTCCAATCAAACAAAGACAATAATAAAAACAATTCCTTCCATAATGTAATGGGCTACTTCAAAATATAATATTACAATTATTAAAATTTAAAAACTCAGAAATTGAATAAAAAGGATTTAAAATCAGCCAGTTATAAAACTTGGTTTTAAATACATTAAAAGATACATTAAAAGCTGAGTTGGGTAACTTATTGTAGAATTTCATGCCTAAAACTACATGACTATTTTGAGTTTTCGATAACCTGCAATAAGGTATATCAATTTTAAAGTGACTTCTTGTTGTATAAGAATGGATATTGTATCTTAATCTAAAACTATCAATATTTTTAAAAATATATAGGGTAGTGTCAAAAATAAATAGATTGTATACAGTTAAAATATTAAGGTCCCTAAATAAAGGTCTACAGTGGGAATCCCTTGGAGACTTTGTTAATATTCTAACAATCTTTTTTTGAATTAGAAGAATATCTTTAGTTTTACTTGACTGACACATCATATAAACAGGTCATACCATGTAATTAGTGTAAGAATTGTAATAGAACAGGTTCGTAAACCACCTTTGAGTTTTGTGCATGTCTCAAACTGCAGGTTTTTAAAGGTTGAGGAGACATCTGCCAAATATAAATGGGTAGAATGACCGGTTGTAGCTCTTTAAAAGGCATACAAAAATAAGCTTTATTATTTTAATGCAAGTTGAAGTAAGGGAGCATTTGTTTAAGGAATTACTTTAGTGCGTTATTAGTAGTTAGTCTTCAAATTACTCATATAATACAACTAGTAATGACAATGAAACGAGGTACGTCCAGAAAGTAGGTGTGCAAGTACTCGAAACTTCGAGATTTTGGCCGAGTATTTTAGTACTCAAACTCGACTTGTAAGTTTTTTTAAATAGGCTTCTCGAAAGTTTGAGCAAGTATTTTCCGTCGATTTCTGGAACGATCGCGACCGGCCAAATTGTGTAGTAACGGCCGCAAAAGGCGATCACATCATGTTAAATCGGCCGAAAATGACGATTGGACCGTGTAATTTTGACCAAAACTGACAATTGGATCACGTAATAAAGGCCGGAAATTACAACGGTATACATAATATCGGTAAAAGTGGTGACCGGGCCACTTAATATCGGCCTTAACTAACGATTTCGTCATCTAATATTGATTATGAGCAATGTCTGGACCAGGTGATTGCGGCCTCGTAAGGTTACGGCCCGCATGGAGTTCTCTAGAACACAGTAGAAGCCACCAGTAAAGGTAAGACACAATACCATTGTTCCCCCCACGCATGGGCAGTCAGACTCATCTGCTGACGGCCTTCGAGAATCAGAGGAGACGTGAGCGGACTGTGGCAGTGGAAGGAGTGATCAGCAGGTGGCAGGTATACCTTATCAGGCGCCGACCATACAGTATGAAGTAAGTGGTTAGTTAGCTTTTGGGGAGAATCGTGGGGATATACCATGTGAATGCTAGGGCGGGAGCCAAAAGGAAATCATTGTAATTATAAGCTTGGTTAAGGAATTTTCAATCCCATAATAATCTATTTAATAATATAAAAAAACATCAAAGCTGGCATCCTAAATTGTAGTAAATTCGGGCAGGAGTATTTGGTAGACAATCCATGACCTGTAGAGCCGCAACACGCTGACCTAGTATTTGCGAGGGATTCTTGCCTAAGGATTTATTCCAAGGGCTCGATCGCCTCATGATATTAGCCAAATGACGACCAGACTGAGTTTTATCGGCCAAAAACCAATGTCAAACCATGTTTTGTTTGAAAATTCGTAATCCACTTTGAATGTACTGGCCAAAAACTTTGTATTGCTACTCATTTAGTTGTTAGAAACCATGTTTAGATTATCAAATCTGGAGTGGTATCCTAATCCCATTACCATATTTGAAATTACTAACAAATGGCAAATACTCGCGCGAAAGTACTCGATACTCGAAAATAATTTGCACTACTCGACTCGATTAAAAATCCATACTCGCACACCCCTACCAGAAAGTAAGTTCCATTTGATTATAAAAATAAATCAAAGAAAAATGCAGGAAAAAATGTATTTTACTATCTTCTACAACTCTTACTCTATCTTTTGATAAAACCCCGTGATTTTTGAGGCATTTTTTATATGTCAAGTTTTTTATGAGTAAAATGATACCATGATTTAGATAATTTCGATGAAACTGAACTACAACAAAATCAGCTAACAAGGATTGTCTTATAAATCGTTGTACGTTTTTTTATTGTTACAGGTTTTAAGGTGGGCTCATCAGAAGTGTTTGGATAAGGATTTGGTCCCGAATCAGGAGAATAAACGCAGCGCATTGTTGTCGGGGACGATCAGTAAACTGCGGTTCCTAGCTCTCTCCAAGGAGTTTTTCGCAAGGTAAAATGAAGTTTGTTCCATAACTAGATCAATACTAGATTAATACTATTTACTAATCAAACCCAAATTTATATACTCTGTCCCACGTTCACTATGCAGTGTGGGGGCGGGGCACCCATAAGCAATGTATTTCAAATGACAGTTCAAGTTGTACTAGGCGTTTTGAAAGCATTTACTTGAGCACCTTCACGGGGGTCAGGGGGACAGTTGCCCACATAACAACACCAACAATGTACTCAGCTCTGGTAATAACACAGCCGTCTTCCATGAGACCTGTACTGACCTGTAACGGGAAACAATACACATTAGTGATGTGTCAAAACCAAAACTCAAATCTCAAAACCACCAAAACTTTGGAAAAGTTTCGGTTTCGAGATTCGATCGGCGAGTTTCGAGAATCAAAACTCAAAACTGCCGAGATTTTTTGTGTCGTTTTTTTAACAGAAATCACACCCGAGTGTTGATTAATAATGTGAAGGTCAAAAGCCTACTGTCATCGGTCGTCTACCTTCACCTTTTGTGGATTATTGATTTTTGATTTGTGAAAGAACAACTCTAACCAAAGTTTATAATTAAGCTACAAATAATTGGTTCACTAGTAGTTCTGAAACTAATATTTTTCTAGGATACTTCGAGAATGGCAGTAAGTTATCTGGTTTCTTTGGAGTAACTGGATTTATTTTTCATAACCAAAACCAGGCAAGTAAATAGGATTTTGGAATTTGACTTTCGAGTTTCGAGATTCGATTTTTTAAGTTTTGGTTTCGGTTTCGAGATTTGAAATTTCTGGTTTTGACCACCACTAGTACACATACATCGACTATTGATACTGTATTAATAAATTACTCTTTGCTCTTTTTTAGCGAATTTCCCCTAGGCCTATAGGGAAGAAGCTATTACCGTAGGTCTCATGGTAAGACTTAAGCCCGAGACCATGGTAACTTTTTGTTTTGAGGTCCCCAGATGCCAAAAACACCTTTCGTTCAAATTTTTATATATCTGTATATATATATATACTCGCTTCGCTCGCTGGGGGTTCCGCCCCCAGACCCCCGATTGGTGTCCCCACCCTAAAAAGGCTTCGCCCCCAGGTCGCTGTTTGGCCTCATTTTGAAGTGGCGTCAAATCAAGTGGCCAAGAACCCCCATAAGACTACTACTCATACTAAGAAAACAGACCAATCTTCAGAAATTTAAGTATGAGAGCATCTGTATGGCCGTTGGAACTGTTTAAACAACACTAGATTTCAATTGTTTCTATCTGCCATTATCAAGTTATTGAGGTAGTAAAACTAGAGGATTTTCAAAATTGTTTAGGGTTCAAACAATTCAAATTGGTCATGCGACTTCTGCCACATACTTCCTGTAATGTAGAGATTTTCCGTGCCAAATATTAGGACTCTAAGTACTATTTTTGAGTGTCAAATAAATAAAAACCACTAAGTTTTGGTGGAAAATTGCTAAAGATTTAAGAAATCTAGCGCTACCTAAGGGTGAAGGGGGTGAGATACGGCAAATGTCATGTGAATAATGTTGTAGTTTGTCTAAAATCCGTGGCACGTGGTGGTCTTCGTTTTTCGATAGGACAGCCCGTTCTGCCATTAGAGCTCAAATAATAAAATATTGCATTATGATTTTTTATTCACAATTTTTTTTTTTTTGAGATAGTTCAAACTAAAAATAATAGTATTTGGGAAGAAAAGGTGCAACGCACACGCATGCCATATCTCACGATCCTAGTTAAAGTATAAATGGTGATACGTGCATTCTATTTAATAAAAATTGTTCCAGAACCGGCATTTCCTTACTACTTCTACTTAGAAAATTGTAAAATATATAGATTTTAAGAGTTTTTGATTTTCCGACAGGTTTAAGTAGTAAAAATGGTTATATTTCTGCTTTTATTTACTAAGTGTGATGTAGACATACTGCGTGCCCAATATTAGGCCTCCGCCAAGTATATTAACGTGATAGGAAATAAAAAACGGCCACAAAATATAGAAAATATGCCGAAATTTGAGAAATCTAGCGCTATCTAAGGGTGAAGGAGACGAGATACGACAAAAAGTCATAGGACCAAAGTTATAGATCGTCTAAAGCTCGTTTGTCGTGGTGGTCTCCGTTTCTCGATTGGACCAACCGTTCGGCCGCTACAGCACAAAAACATGCACTATTTTGGAGATGTTCAAAATTTCCTCCCTTTTGAATTTTTTTGAGGAGGTTAAAATAAAAAATTATACCTTTTTGCAATTTTCCTGGGGGTTTCAATGTACAAGCTACATATAGGCCTAATTCCATGTTTATAGCTTATCTGGAATTACCTGAGTAAGTCGATAATGCAGTTTGTCATTTATAGAATAATTAGGGTTTTTAATTTTTTTGGGATGTTTATTTATTAAAATATGTTAGTTTATCCACTGTTTCGTGAAGGGTAAAGTGTAAACATATTGAGTGCCAAATATCAAGCCTTTACATACTAAATTAAAGTGATAGGAAATTAAAGACCACGAAAATAACCGTCGAAATTGCCTGAAATTTGAAAAATCTAGCGCTACCTAAGGGTGAAGGGAGCAAAATACGACAAAAAGTCATAGGACCAAAGTTGTAGACCTTGTAAAATCCGTGGCACATGGTGGTGTCCGTTTTTCGATAGATCAATCCGTTCGGCCGCTAGAGCTCAAAAACTGTAATTTTAAAATAAGCCTTTTTTGGGGGGTTTTAAATATTTTTTTAGGGGGGTTCAAATAAAAAATTGTCAGTTTTGGCAATTTTCTGGTGGTTACAAGCTATTAGCTACCTGCATGCAAAATTTCAGGTTTCTAGCTCGTCTAGAAGTGGTCTAGAATTCGTATACCTCAGTGAGTGAGTGAGTGAGTGAGTGAGTGAGTGAGTTACACATGCGGCTGTATATATTTTAGATATGTGTGTGTGTGTCCGTAAGCACGATAACTCTCGGAAAAAATGTCCGATCTTAATAAAATTTGATACAAATATGTAAAGTACTATTTATTCGAACGAGTTCGAAAACCAGACAAATCGCACCATCCGAAGGGGGGTTTTGTACCCCAAAAATGTTTTTTTGGAGTTTTTACATGTAATTATCATTTAAATCAAATTTTTATTTAAACCATTGAATTCAGCTTAAAAAAAACAAACAATTTGGTATTTCGATCATTGCTTTACGTCAATTGGTTACTGAGATATTGAAAGTGCTAAACACAGTACGTTGTCCAATGTTATTCTTATGGAGAAAAATAAAAATTTTATATCTCGGTTATTTATGAACATAAACTGACGAAACTTGGTATATCGCTTCATCTGGTTGTGGTTTGTTGTTGTTTGAACAAAAAAATAATTTTTCGCCTATGGTTCCCGTAGCAGCAAACCTAGGTACTCGGTCCCCATGTTATTCTTATGGAGAATAATAAAGATGTTATATATCGCTTATTTATGAATGTATATGGATGAAACTTGGTATGTGACTTCAGTTAGATGAGATCTATTGATATTTTCATAAACAACCCATTATTTTATGTTCCTTGTTGCAGCAAACCTGCATACTCATCCCTAATGTTATTCTAATGGAGAATAATGAATATTTTTAATATCGCTTATTTATGAATATATTTCTTATGAATTCTGGTAAGAGGCTTAATGTGTTATTAACACGTTCGCTGCGGCCCACCAATGGCGGGCGTGCGCCGAGCACGGCAGCGAACCAGATTGGCACAGACGAATTCAATTATTTCGGTCTGACGAATCACAAAACAGCGGTTCGGTGATGTGCTGCATTTCCACGAGACTGGACGTAGTTCGCTGAAACACCCACAGGTAGCAGCACTGCCTGGGTACTAGCCATTTCCCTTGTAATTTCAATTACAGGGAGAATATCCCAGAAATATGGGGCAAAAACTGGTTTTTTGTCCCTTATGAACGGGAATTTTACGGGGAAATTTACTACCAACCTACACCAAAATAAAGCTCGCATTCCTAGCTAAAACTCTGACATAAAATACCCGTCCTCACCACAGTGCTGCCAGCACAAGACCAAATTGAACTTGGCATGTAGACAGAGCGCCATGTGGCGCTCTCAGATCGTGGCGTTGTTCTGCCGAGCGCCATATGGCGCTCGCCGCAGCGAACGTGTTAAGACATATATATTCATTGGAAATTCGCTGAGTACGCAGGTTTGCTGCGACGGGGGTATTAATAAAATACGCTTTACTAATGAAACCTCTTACCAGTTAATTGATGGTTAATGTTGATAGTTAGTGTTTCAAGCTCTTAAGCATATTCTGAGTATTGAAGTCATTTCTTTGTAAGGTGCTTGATTCTCTTTGCACAAGTAATTTCTTTTATGCTTGGGAGCCTTAAAGGTTTTTTTGATTTTACTGATTTATGAAACACTTTAAAACACTCTTAATTACAAGTACATTGACTGTTAGTTTTGGACTGAATTTTTTATGAAGTTTTTTGCTTAGTTTTCAAAAATAAAATAAAATATTTTTAGTATGCAAAAAATTATATTTTGTTTGAATAGGGTGCTCATAGATAAATGAAATTGAAATTGTCCTGGATCGCTAATTTCTTGAGCTCGCCTAGTGGATTTTTCAAATTCAAGTTATTTTTGGGTGTAAAACTGACCCAACCAAAATGATTTAATATGCAATCATTTATTTCTGCTTATGGTTTGATAGCTATATTTTTGTATTGTAATTTATCTATGCAGAACCAACAGAACCTTACCCCAACATCGTCTGTTGCAGCCAGGTGGCGTACAGCAAGTCCAAGGGTGATGAGAGTGTCCTGACGCTGGACGAGAGTTACGCCATCCTGATGAACATGGTCGTGCCGGGGTCATACCCCATGCCAGAGGGGTTCAGCACGTCGACCAAGCAACGTACAGTGGTCGAGCTCAAGCGGCTCATCCGACGGCTGTTCAACCCGCTGGGAACGTACCAGACTGTCACGTCGCAGAGCCCGAGGCGAGAACATTTCTGTCAAACATTTGAGAACTCATTTAGATTCAAAGCCTCATCCTTCACAAATTACAGTAAATCTCAGGATTATCGAGACCCGAATCACCCGGATCCCTTAACTAGACGAGGTTGCCTAAAATAAAAAATTTAAATTACAGTAAGATCACGATATTTCTCCTGCGCTAGCACCTTATAATTCTCAGACGCAACTGCAATACGTTAATGTACCAACGAGGTTAAATGTATCTAGAAAGTATCGTCTTGTTTAAAAAAAGTGCAGCCAAAATGGTCAACTCTGCTCCCACGGCAACCGATACCAAATCCTCTCTTAACGAGTTTTATGACAGTCAGCTGACAAATATTTAACTTGTGGATAGAAGATTTTATTGGTTACCTGAGGAAAATGGCGGTCGACCATGTAGGCTTCACTTTTTTACCCCAGTTGAGCCCTGTACATATATTTAACCTTGTTGGTTGATCGTTCATTACTCACCACATCTTGTGAGGTTATGTTGTGTTTGTAGCTGTGATTGGATTATGTGTTACGACAGTCAAACAAACACTGTGTTTATTCTGTTTCAAGATCTTTCCATGCAAATTTCAGCATCATGTTGCAGGCGCTAGTGTCCTGATAGATATTTATGCGATGTTATAGTTGCTTCAGATTAACCGGATTTTTTGCTATCCGGATCAATATGCCGCCACATTAGTCCGGATAATCCGAGGTTTACTGTATTTCTAAAATAGGTACTTTTCCCTTAGTTCGACCTCACCCCAGTTTCAGTGCGCTGCAGCTGGTTACTGTATTTGTAAATAACAGTCTTTTACCTATAGAAATCATTTGGTCTAAATAAGACTCCCCGCCCAAATTAAAATTTTACTCGTTGCATGGTCACTGTGTGCATAGTGTACATTCTCGATTATACTCGATTGTTGTTTACTGCGTTCTGAATTGTACGTGCAGTGAAACAGTGAAACGGGTGGACGATTCATAGTTAAAGTGCCAAATTGGAAAGAAAAACTCTTAGTGGAAAAATTAAACAACGTAAAACCAGGAAGTACTATTATTACTTCTCGCCAACAACCCTGCATTCTGGGCGTCACTAAAAGCTTCCAAAATCTCTGAAAAACTTGTAAGTCTTATCCTAGGTAAAATCTCTACTTTCATTCAGAATAATTGGTTTTATTATTTGAATGCCAGTACATCTACTATTGGGGTGTGGTCAAGCTAAAGGAGGAGTACCCTAAAAGTTCACCAGTCAGTTTTATTTGATTTTTTATTTCCTTCCAACAACATTTTTAGAGCACACAAACGCTTTTAGGAAAAGCGGCCCAAATCCCTCAAATTTGTGTTGCCATCCCGGGTTTTGTACCCGTGAACCCTTGAACTGAAGTCCAAGACGCTAACTGTTGGACCAGCGAGATGCCCTAAGCAAGAAAGCCTTGTATTGAGAAAGCTAAAATATTGTCTGTCTAAAAGTATTTTGATGACTGATATCATCGCTTTTCATTCTTGCCTCCTCTACGGGAACACTATGGGGAAATAGTGTAGTAGCCGACAGGATCTTTTTGGCAGAAAAAGGCGTCGAATCGTGTTTGACATTGCGAGCAGAAGCTCGTACAAACCATTTTTATCAAACGTCAGATCATGACTTTGCCTTGTAATTTAATTTTATAGATTATTTTTTGCTAAGGAAAAAATCTAGTTTTACTAAGCGGGAAGATTTTACATATGAAGGGCTTATAGTATAAGAACATGTAACAATATGGACATTCCGACAGTCTGGCTAGGTAAATTTATTCGAAGCCATAAATTTTTAAAAATAGCTTCTCCTAGTCCAAAGCTTTTACTCTGATGTGGAGTTTTAAAAGTGAAAGTTCTGAACATATAGTTAACAGTCAATGTACTTGTACTTAAGATATTTTTAATTGGTTCATATATTGGATATGTATTTTTTTTTGTTTAATGGCATTAAAGGCTTTCTTGTTCTTAATCCAGGCTCGACAAGCTGACAGTCCTGCCCGGCCCGGCGCTCACGGCACCGTTCGGCTGCAAGAACTTCGCCTTGGACCTCGTTGTCAGCAAGGACATAACCCTCTACGGCATCCAAGTTCCTACGTTCTTCCCCGGCATGATCGGGGCTGCACCTAAACTCTACGAGGAAACGTATATAGTGTCGATACAGAACGCTTCGAAGCTAAACAAACCGATGGTCGGCTCGATCAACTACAGTGGGAAAGTAGCCTACAATTCGTTTGTGGATTTGCACTTCAAGGAGACGGTCAGGCTTGAGAAGAACAATACGTATACGCTCATCGTGTACACGAACAACACGTACTATCTGAACCAGAAGCTGTGCACTGTCGAAGAGGCGTTCGGGATCAAGTTTTCACTGAAGGACAGCGTTTCTCTGTTCGGCAAACCGGGGAAGCAAGATTTTGCTTTTATTTCACAACTCATCTATTCGCTGTAGTTAATCATACCTGTATTTATAGCTGTGTTTTTTATTGTAAAGATTGATGTTATTTTCAATCTGATTTTTACGAGTGTTTTTACTATTCTGTCAATCTGATTTTTACGAGTGTTTTTATTATTGTGATAGTTTATAGTCATTTTGATTCCTAATTATTTTCTAGTTAATCAGCTTTTTAAGCTTTCTGATAGAAATGACTGATTATGTTAAAGTGATAGGTTAGCGTTTAAAATAGAATTTATGGGTTTTATCGAAATCTGGTTTGTATACAGTTGTTTATGTTATATATTTTTATACACATTGTATACATATCAAAATATATGTGTACTGCGATACTGGTTTTGATTATAAATCTGATGAGTAATAAACATTTTTAGAAGGTTTTAATTATCGTTGTTGTTTTGTTTTTCCCTTATCAAACCTTGAGAGTCTGATTCTTAGTATGAACAATTAATTTGAAGTCAGAGAGTGAAGAACGGGGAATGCTATTTGAGCATGTCAGTCACCCGACTATGTAAGGTTTATGTCCTTTTTGGTACAGCGGATTAGCTCATGTATTGTGCACTTTTGTAATAAAAGCACAAAATTTGGCACAGAGGTAGACCGAAGTAATATGAACAAATTTGGATGTGGAGCCAACCACCGCCTGGCGGCCATTCTCCAAAATGTTCGAATCTAAAATTTTTTAAGTAAACATAAGAAAATTATACATAATTTTAAAGATCTCGTTAAAAGAAACATTTTGGCAAAAACAGAACTCACTTACCTTTATCCGTTTCAAAATGGTGACCATTCTTGTGTATAATATTGACCATACCCTGTATTTTCGAAACCAAAACTTGTATCTTTTTTCCCATTCTTACTCGTGATACTCAGCTTTACTCTGGTATGCTACATGGGCTTTCTTGAAGAAATTAAAATGTTAGTGACATAGTTTTTTTCTATGTCCAAAATTGCATATGAAAAGAAAGGTCTTGTAAAACCTAGCAACTTTCTAATTTACACCAACCTTGTATCTCTTTTTGTTTTTTTGCAAACATCATAAAACATGATTTTCCCTTATGAAATGCATGTTAATTTGTATAATTAACACCCCCTTATATAATAATAATAATTAACATTGCTGTTGGAAAAAAAAGAAAAGAGATACAAGGTTGGGGTAAATTATTAGAAAGTTGCTAGGTTTTACAAGACCTTTTCAATGGTATGCTTTTTAACATACGCTACTATTTGAATTTTTGGGATTTTGGGCATATAAGCTTTAAAAAAAAACTATTTCACTGAAATTTTGATTTGTTCAAGAAATCCCATCATGTACCATACCAGAGTATAGCTGAGTTTATCACGAGTAAGATATTTGAATCGGAAAAAAGATACAAGTTATGGTTTAGAAAATACAGGATATTCCGTACCTATCAACATTTTATTCAAGAATAACCGCCATTTTGAAACGGATAAAAGTAAGTGAATTCTGTTTTTGCCAAAATTTTTTTTAACAAGACCTTTAAAATTATGTATAATTTGTTTATGTTTACTTAAGAAAATTTTGATATTCAAACCACAATTCAAAAACTTTGGAATTTGTTCATATTACACCGTTCTACCTTTGTGCCAAATTTGGTGCTTTTATTAAAAAGTGCACAATATGTTGAAATATCCTAGCTAAACCGCCACACTATTTGGTATTCTCTGTTTAAAGAATTTGGTGAACCCCTTTCAGATCCCATCTGTTGGTAAATGTCCACTAAGTAGGGAAAGATTATAAAGGCAGGTGTTCATGTCAAACATGAAATACGGGGGGAGATCACAAGGTTCGCAGAGCTTTCAGACCAGGTGTGCTTACTTGCATAAGAGTAATGTTCGCAGCAAAGTTGTCTTAAGAGCAAGGTTCGCAGAGCTTTCAGACCAGGTGTGCTGAATCGATCTATAAGGTTTTCTACTTAACCGGAAGAGACCTCGTAAAAGCAGCTGGATGGTCACGTGATCAACAATCCAATCTGCAGTGTTGCTGGAACACGAGTACCATATTTTCCTCATCAGGGTAATTAGAATTAACATTGTTTAACTGCTTACATTTTATGATAAGCTGTTATTTTATGAAAATAATATATTGTTTTGATTTATTTGTATTATTAGATTAATGGATTAAGGGTTTAAATTTTCTTTCTGCATGTCCAGTGACAATTTAAAAATAGCTGTACCATTATTATACCCTTAAGGTTGGCAACACTTTATGGTATGTTATTGATGTATGAATCAGCTGGATGCCCTCGTAAGACATCTTTGCTGCGACATTACTCTTATGTAAATAAGCACACCTGGTCTGAAAGCTCTACGAACCTTGTCTTAAGAGGGCGTCCAGCTTAAGGCATCTATGTTTACTCTCCATGGCTTGATCTCTTGTTTGATCAGAGTAAACATGGTAACCAATCAATATACTGTCTTCACAAGTCATATGTTTGATTCGTTACCGGAGGAAATTAAGGTAAATTTGTTTACCCCTGATGAGAGCACTACATCTACGTAAATTAACCTCGTTGGCTGCTAACGACTGTGACCAAAATAAAATAAACATATGTTTTGGCCGTTTTAGCAGATAAATGCATAAATGTAGTTCGAGCCGTTATTATGTAAAGCTATGGTTCTACAGACTGCGGAATTTACGGCGGGCGGTGCGAAATTTTCCGCTGTGTAATTATAACGACACTGGTTCAATGGAGTTCCCTGTTGACTGGTTCCACTGGCGTACGTTTACGCATCCGGAATGTTCGGTTCCGCCCGGCGGACAAATCATACTGGTCTGAGAGCAGTGCCCGTCCGGAATCCGCCAGCGGAGAGAAGCCTTCTATCATTGAGACTGGGCAGATTTTGTTGTAATATTGTGTATTGTGCATCGAAAAAAATTGTTGAACGTTTTTTCATCGACCGAAGAGGAGGAACATGTTGAGTTGGTGTCAGGCCATGACGTTTTCCGGAATACGCAATTTGGAATACAATAGGAGAAAAACTTGAGAAACAGATAATCTTAATTTATCATTAGGTAATTGTTATAAGTTCCAGTGGCCTAGATTCGATAGGGATCGGGGCGGGGGGGTGTTTACCCCTTGTAACATGGAAAAATGTTAATGTTTATTCTTCTGAAATCAAGCTTACGCCTTTTTATTGAAAATAGATGCTTTTAACAAAACAAATATGTGTGCAATATACCTAAAAAATGTATCTTTAAAATAAAATTACCGTTTATCAACACATGTCAGTGAATAAACAAAATTAATTTTTAATGGAATTCTAGAGTAGTTTTATATTAAACAAATAATAATAACAATAGTAGTAATCTTTAATGAGTTTAACCAACAAAAATTGGTCTTTCGACACGCGGAAGTAGCGCTTAAATTTAGTTTCATTGTCTACCATATGTCTACGAACGAGTATTTTGTAAGCTCCTTCACTGCCCCTATTATTAAAAATATCACTCCGATCACTATGAGTTGGCACTAATAAAGACAAAAGATCGACAACATCAATGTCATCATAAAGCATCAAAGCCACGAGGGCTTTCACTCCCCATACTCGTCACTAGTTTGGACACAACTGAATTTCCGCACCGATATTTACGGAGTCACAGGAACCACCTCTCCGGATTTTACGTGGCGGAATCTCCGCAGCAGAAAATTTCGCACTTCCTGCCGTAAATTCCGCAGTCTGTGGAACCATAGCTTAAGCTGGATGTAACTAGACGCGGCGGGGGAAGCAGTCCCTTACAACAACAGATTTTGTGCAAACCAAACCAGCGCCACGAATAGAGAATTGATCTGCACCCACTCCCAGTACTGTCAGTAACTAGCAGCGTTGGGGAATTGGCTACTTAAAAAAGTAGCACCCCTACAGCTACAGCTTCCGTTAGAGTTATAAAAAAATAACTAGCTACGTTTAAAAATGTACAACTTTCTTAATTTGGTTGATGTGTTTTTGGCTTTTGAGAAGAAAGAATTACATGAATTTGTGCTGCTATCCTAAGTCTCCATGAAAAACCAACAGAAGACTGCATGTAAATTTGATAACGCTTGATAGGTATTTGCACATTCTAAATCTACCCAAAATATTATTCCTTTTATTTTTAGCGAATATCCCCTATAGGGAAGAAGCTATTACCGTAGGTCTCATAGTAAGACTTAAGCCCGAGACCATGATAATTTTTTGTTTTAAGGTCCCCAGATGACAAAAACACTATTCGTTCAAATTTATATATATGTATATATATATCTATATATGTGTCAGTGAATGCGATAACTTAAGTAAAAAACGTCCGATTTTGATGAAATTTGGCTCAAATGTGTAAAATGACATTCATGACTTTAAGTTCGAAAACCAGAAAAATCGGACCATGGGAAGGGGGGTTTATGGGGGTTTTCAATTTTTCAAAAATCAGTTTTTGGCATTTTTCACCCTAAAATTTTTGAACAACTTAATTTTGGTTTTGACCATGTTTTATAGAGCTTAAAAAAACAAATAATATAGTATTTTGAATTATTAACCTAGGTTAAGTGGTTGCGGAGAAAATCCAAAAAAACCTACTCATAAAATCTCCCATGTTAATCTTATGGGAAAAAGGTTTTTGGCTTTTCCTCAGTTTATTTTAATGTAAACTTCACATTTGCTTTTACCAATCTGTTCAGTTCCACAAAACGATCATTTTGGTGTTTAAATTGTGATTCTACGCCCAACTGTTGCTGAGATATTCAAAGTGCTAAACACAGTACGTTGTCCAATGTTATCCTTATGGAGAATCAATAAAATTTGATAACTCGATTATTTATGAATGTATGTTGATAAAACTTGGTATGTGGCTTCACGTAGTACTGGTATATTGATATTTGCACAAAAAATTTATTTTTTGTTGATTATTCCCGTAGCAGCAAACCTGCATACACAGCCTCCATGTTATTCTTATGGAGAATAAGTAAAATGTAATGACTCCCTTAATTATGAACATAAATTAATAAAACTTGGTATGGAGCTTCACTTGGTTGAGTTATATTGATAATTGCATAAAAACCCATTTTTTTCTTCCTTGTTGCAGCAAACCGGCTTACTCAGCCCCCATGTTATTCTTATGGAGAATAACTAAAATATTATATGGCGCTTATTTATGATTAAATATTGATGAAACTTGGTATGTGGCTTCGCCTAGTTAAATTATATTTATATTTGCATAAAAACCAATTGTTTATGTTCCTTGTTTCAGCAAACCTACGTACTCATTACTAATGTTATTCCTATAGATAATAAAATCGCTTATATGTGAATATATTTTTATGAAACTTGGTATGCGGCTTTATGTGGTATTAAGACAAATATTATGCATTGGAAATTCGCTGAGTACGCAGGTTTTCTGCGACGGGGGTATTTTATATTATAATGTGTTAGTTCTCTAGCACCAATGTATTTAAATTCTTATATGGGTCAGTGACTTTATATTTGATTTCATAAATCAACAGATGATACTCTATAGTTACCTAACTTTCATCTATTTGTTATTTTTAAGTTTTACGTTTATTAGCAGACCTGTTACAGCTTTGCCCCGCCCGCTTAAACTGTAATTTAAACAGAATGAAATACTGTAATTTGAACAAAATGAAACTTATTGTTGTGCTTGCTGCTATTTTGTTCTTCAAATGGGGATCTTCAGTTACAAAACTGTTGTTGTTCCTACCTGCTTCCTCCCTAAGGCCAATGCAAATTTTCAAAGCCCGTCCCTCCTCAACAGATTATCTGATACCATTGATTTTAAGATAAAAAAATATATATGTATATATATATATATATATATATATATATATATATATATATGTATATATTTATATATAATATATTTCATGCAGTGGCGTAGATAGACCTTTGTCAAGGGGGGGGGGGGTATATCTAATTAGGGAATACAAAACACAAAATTGTGATCGTGACTAGAGCCGATACCGGTATACAACATTGAAGACACCATTGGTGTGTCCCTTGAATTCATAATTATTGATAGGCCTATGTAGGCTAAGACATAAACCACTGATACAAAGTAATCAGTATTTGTAACCTCTGGACTAAAAATTACTTGTATCAGTTATTGTAATCAGTCCTGGAAAGTAATCAATAATCTATAATCTAGGGTTACTAAGTCACCGGATTTCTCCGTAAAAAATTAAAAATCTGCCCTTTTTGAATTTTTGCCCAAAAATGCGTTGGATAACGGAAATTTTGTGTTGAAATCCTATCTGTGAACGAAAATGTAATTACGTTTGCAACTTCATCGTCATGCAACGATTGCCAAGTAAGCTAAACCGTTTCCCTGTTCACTTTATTATTTGTTACTCTTTGGCTTTATTTCGCCGGTAAATATCGTTGACTTTTACATATATTTGCTGTTATAGACCTCTGAAAATCAGGATGAAGATTTATGGCTCTCTGCAGATTACAAATCTAATATGGCAACCGTATAAGTTAAGCACATCACTAAGACCCAAGGTCAAGGTCAGGTGCGCTAGTTAACAAAACTGGCCACTTGGGGGTGAGGGTACACCAGCGATGTTAATAATGCTACATGTGGTATTATTAACATCGCTGGGGTAGACTGTTCGCGGTGACTCATGTCCCACCTGTGGCGTGCAAATACCGTGCCGCGTTTCGATGCAGTTCATCAGCTATAATTTGTACGCGAACAATATTCTTAATATATAAATAAAATATTTTTGCGATATTGTTCATATTTTTGTCAGTAACAGCATTTATTTTTAATCAAAAGGCATAAGCTTGATTTCAGATCAAACAGTAAGCCATGGAAGCAGAAGGGAAAATGAAGGTCAGCAAGGAAGCTTCACTGTTTTACCTCTCACGAGAGCTCTAGATATATTAACCTCGTTGGTAGCATGCGATGGAGAGGAATCAGGTTGGGGGTTATTCAGATCTTTATTCGCATTACATCCTGTACCCGTCAAAATTACTGCGAGTAAATCCGGCCCCACACTACTCGCTAATACACCCGAATGTTCGTAACGATTACGAATGTTCGGTGTATTCGCGAGTAGAGTAGGAGCTGCACAAATGCAGAATATGCATTGTGCATTGTTGATTAAAAGTAGTAACGATTCTTCGGTGAAATTTTGTGCAAATGCTCGGCTGAACCTTCAGGCGAATTGGCGGATAGGACAGGCATAGATTAAGCATGAGTATGCTTAATCTATGGTACAGGGTTGGTTTAAGAAAGGAAGGAGAGGTAATAAGGAAAGAAATTGCGGGTGCTTGAATGAGCGTTTGTATTCAACTGACTAACCCACGTAACTTGGTCCATTAGTTTTTTTTTTTAGTTGCCGGACTTTTTTGGTTTGTGATTTCGAGTGTGGTTTCTGCTTTCCATGCTGCATGGTATGTTCCAGGTATATTTTAAAGTTTAGTTAGATGGCGTTTTACAAGCATGTAAACTATGTGCACGGAATGCCGATCTCTGATTTACTGGAAGTAGAATACGATTTACATAAGTTGGCATAAAGGTAAACTATTCGATTCTTAAAATACATCTAGTTTTGAAACTGTGGGTTTTTATGTTGTGACATTGGTAGTGCTGTAGTTCCATCATATGCCGGCAGAGCTCAGTTTGCATAAGAAGCCATTTTGAATTTTGTAGTTGTCTGTTGTCGTTGTCTTGGTTTCACAGCGTCTGCCGTGTTTGTGCGTCGGAGGTGTCGGATGAAAAATGTGAATCGCATAAATTTCTCGTGGTGCTAAACTACAATTTGTGATTTTGTTGTGTCTTATAGTGTAGTTTGAGCATTCAAAAATATTTTGGGATGAGTGCTTCAGTTATCGTTGTGAATTGTGAAAAAGTTTGTGTTTACTAGTCACCTAACCTTCAGTGTTGTGAGTTGTTTCATTCAAGAGTAAATACAAGTGGAAAAGTATTTAAAATCAACTAATTAATACAATGGAGACGTGCGTGGTAACCCACCTTCTGTATCTGACTGCTTTGATCAGTTTGTCTTATTGTTTATCTTCTCAACATGGGTCATCTAGAGTTTCAGATAGGGATAGTTTACCCCACCATGGTAGGTGTGAGCCAATAACTATTCCGTTTTGTCTGGATATCAAATACAACGAAACAATAATGCCAAATCTATTAAATCATCAAAAGCAAGAAGACGCTGGTCTTGAAGTTCATCAGTTTTTTCCACTCGTTAAAGTTAAATGCAGTCATGATCTTCAGTTTTTTCTATGTTCTATGTATGCCCCAGTCTGTACAATATTAGATAGAGCTATCCCTCCCTGCAGATCTTTGTGTTTATCAGCTCGGAATGGGTGCGAAGAGTTGATGAATAAGTTTGGATTTCCTTGGCCTGATGACCTAGACTGTGCCAAGTTTCCAGAGGCTGGAGGGCCAGATATTTGTGTTGGTGAAAACAATACCGCTGGTGCCAATAACGGAAATACTAGGACTAGTGTTGGACAACCAACTCATACTGGTGTAGGATTTCCAAGTTCAGGATATGTTCGTCCAGGTTATGGATCTAGAATGCCCAATGATCACAACATAGGCTTACCAAACTATCCTCATATCCCAGAGGGTGCAAGAGATTTTGGGTTTGCTTGTCCTGTTCAATTCAAAGTTCCTAAAGGTATGGATTACTCACTCAAAGTAGGTGATAAAATAGAGAAAGATTGTGGAGCACCATGTGATGGTATGTTTTTCACTGATGAGCAAAGAAGGTTTGCAAGGATTTGGGTTGGTGTATGGTCCGTTTTATGCTGTGCATCCTGCCTATTCACTGTTTTAACATTCATGATTGACACTGATAGGTTTCGCTATCCTGAAAGACCCATTATATTTTTGTCAGTCTGTTACCTTGCTGTTTCCATCGCATATGTTATTGGTTTTGGATCAGGAGATACAATCGCTTGTCAAAAACCTTTTCCACCACCTGTTCATATTCCTCATCTTCATATGGTTTCTTTAATCACACAAGGAACCAAACATGAGCTTTGTACAATCGTATTTATGGTATTATATTTCTTTGGAATGGCTTCGTCGATTTGGTGGGTAGTGTTAACTCTGACATGGTTTTTGGCTGCTGGATTAAAGTGGGGACATGAAGCCATTGAAGCCAACTCTCAATACTTCCATCTTGCTGCATGGGCTGTTCCAGCTGTGAAAACCATAACTATACTTGCAATGGGAAAAGTTGAAGGTAAGTCAACCAGAATTTACTGCAACTTAACCTACCTATGATGTATAGTATTTACTATGTTGACTTTTAGGTTATGAGTCAAGCAAGATCTTGGTTCTGGACCTTTTACGAGTATTTTACTATGATCCTAATAGCTTAAATTGTTGCAATTTAAAATAAAAAAATGGATATCGTTATGTTCTATTAAAAATGTCAAACTCCTTTACTTTTAACCTACTTTAGGCCTAACTTAGCTAACTTAAGTTCTTACCATTTGAAATATAAAATTTAGGGGTTGAAAGTTGGAACCTATTTTTGAATTCACATTAGTAGGCTACAAAAAGTTTATAACTTAAGCTATATTGTATTTGGTGGTTGCAAATTTTCTATGTCATTGAATTAAAACCTTGTAAAATTTTACATCTATTGAGTTCTAAAATTGCATTTGTTTTTGCCGGAAATAGGCCTAATTTGGTAAAAGGGTAAAAACACGAGTTTGCCTACCGAAGCTAGCATTGCCATAGTGATTGCGTTTTATCGGCGATTCAGTTGCGAAACAAATATGTGATTGTTATATGGCATTGTGATAAATCGGTGCTTTAAAACGGTTGTTATTTTATTGCAAAAATCTGCCATTCCACCCCTCCAATGGTCAACGGAAATTGGAATAGGCTACCGTAGGCCTACCTCATGAAATGTTTTTAATGTTTCACTACTTACCCGATGTCTCGTTCTCCACACGGAGATGTAAGTTAGCAGGCATAAAGCCAGCCATTTTAAAAGTTTATTTACATCACAGTCAGCTTAAATAAAATATAACTCCATAAGATTAACATTGGAACTTTCAAAGCATATGGGGCGAAGCTCTGCAGGGTTTTCAAACCCCCAAAAGGAACATTTAGAGAGCAAGTGCTTTTCATTGGTACAGTACCGAACTTGTAGGCTATTAAATAATAGTTTCAAGGGTCGAAAATTTACAAAAAAAATCAAGACTTTTTTTAATAGGTAGGCTTAATATATAGATTTCCCAATGAAGGCAATGTTTCCAACAAAAGTGGAGGTGACATGATTGTTGAGGTGGGTTAAATTGACAGTTAACAGGATACCTAATAAAAATGAACCAGGCTAATTTTAATCGCCTATAGTACCTTAGGCCTAACTTAGGCGTACTCATTGCTTTTTTACCTTGGCATAAATTGGTAGGCTATATCTTAATCGTTGACAAATTAGCTACCATGTCACCCCTGCGTCTGTACACATGGATCTTGAAGGTTTTAGAGGCACGGTCTCTAGGTAGTAAATTTGTTTGATGCTAAATGTAAAATGGGAGTAGACCTAGTAATCTAGCAGAAACAAATAAATCCTTGAAAATGCTATGTGTCAGTCCGATCAGGATTAAAGTGCCACTCAGATGCCGCATCGCTTCATCACTTCATATTCGGTAGGGCCTACACTGCTTAAATTCTGAGCTTCACTTTCAGGAACGGTCAAATTTGTTTGAAAAGTGTCCTTTGTTCACAGTGATGTTAAAAAATAATTAACGAGTTCGCAAGCAGCACGCTGACAAGAGGGAAGTGAATTTCCAGATACAAAACATTAAAATTCAAAACCAGTGTAAAAACATACATTTATTCCAATTTTATTGAAATTTGAAAACATTGATTTTTTGGCTGTTCTGGTGCTCCTGGTTTCATTTACCTGCAATGCTAGGAAGACAATTTTGCGCATTATAAGGTTAGGAGAAGGTCCATTCAGGCTTTAAAGTAGGCACCATGTTGCTGGGTGTATGTATACAAATACACCAAAAAATGAATAACATGCTTTCTAATGTAAAAACCCCTTAAGATAATGTATGGTACTGTGTTTAGCCGATATACATTTTCTTTAATAACTCGGAAAATAGTTACCTATGCTAGAATGACGAGAGAGGGCTTAAAACTGTCGCTTCACTAATTCCCATCTTAATACATGAATTACTTCTACTTCTGGGGCTTGTCTGACGCTTTTTGGGCCCAAAAACTAAAAGTTTGAAAGGTTAGTCCCCAAAAAAGAGGTTTAGAGTTTTCCAATTCTTTTGCCCAACGAATTTGTCCAACTGATTATAGAAAGGAACGTCCCTACCAAATTTTAAGTAAATCGGACAAAAAATGTGACCGCTAGAGTGCATACACACACACACACACACACACACACACACACACACACACACACACACACACACACACACATATATATATATACACATATAATTTTGAACGACCCCCCAAAACATGTTCAGGGGGTCACGTTAGGAACTTCTGTGGTGGTCCCGGGCTTAAGTTTCACCGTGCGGGTCATGCTAATGGTTCACTTTTCCATAGGAAATTCACTAATAATAAGACTTGTGTTACCCGGTAATTTGAATTTGTACTTGTAGTGGTACTGTATTAAAAGCCAAAAAAGTTGTGAAAAGTTAGTGACTGAATTTTGATTCGTTGTTACCAATCATAATTATTTTACAGTAAGCCTAAATTATTTTATACTGTATTGTGTTTGTGTAATTATACATTAATAGGAACGGTACCTTTTAAAAACCAGCTGTGTTAGGTATCGCAAAAACATCTTAAATTATGTTTTGTTTTAAAACTTAGCTGTATTTATGAAGGTCTACACTGAACACTACAAAGAATAATTAAGGAAAAGCAAGTGTCTTTACTTTCTTTTCAATATTTTAAGGGATTCATGTAAAAAAATTAAATTGTAGTCATATACTGTATATGTAGAAATCTTTCTTCATTATAAGACTTGTCTAAAACTCCATTTTCATTTTGTAGCTATCAACACAAACAAGTTGTGGGCTGGTGATGTTTTCATAAAAGTTTACATTTTGATAGAAAAAGCTACAAACCATTTTCCATGTGTAAACCATACCGGTACCTATGACTATTTGTTAAACTTAGGTACCTATAATTTGTTAACGGTTTACAAAAAACATCCCTGAATCAAGTATGCTAAACAAAATAAACTATCAACAGTATTTGTTATTATTATTTAAGAAATTACCGTGGACATTTTCCACCACTGATTAACAAGTTTCACAATGTTTTGGGATTTGGAATAATTTTGAACAAATATATATCTATATACCGGTATTTATTCCGTAAGTGAATCGGACCCCACGAAATATCTCGAGCTAGGAAGAAGTTAAGTTAGGTAATGACGATTCATTTTAAAGCTTGAATGCCAAGGACGGTGGGAAAAATATCAGAAATGTCGAAATTACGTGGGCTATGCCCCTGTAGACTTCACAGATCCAATGATTTTCGTGTTTTTATTAATAAGCAAAATGAACATAAAAGATCAGCTGTGATTATCCACTTACACAAAAACCATATGTTAGGGGCTATAGCCCCTGCAAGCCACTAGTTTTGTTTTAAATCGTATAAGACCTAATGATGATCATTATGCCTAAATTTATTAATTGTAGATCTTAGGAACTTGGTTTATTCTGTAGCAACATTTATTACTTTGATCGTGGTTTCGCTCTCAGTTTGGTGTTCCGGCTCTTGCATGGTGAGAGGATGCTCCGTCTGGCCAGAACACCTTTCAGCTGCCTTGAACCTGCTCTCTCAGTTTTTTGTCCAACCAGTTTCACTCCCCCTCTCCCCCCTTCCCACAAAAACAGTATAATCGACCTCTTGTTAATCAAACAATAGTTTGTTATAGTTTTTTTGTGCTCGTAGGCAGCTCGAAATTTTCCTACCTCTGCTCTTTGCCTTACAGTTTGGTTGTTTTTAAGGAATAAAATTATGTCAGGGGAAGCAACTTATTTTTAAGCAATTACAAAGTAATTTAAAATGCGTATTTAGTTAAATTGGCCTAGGCATGTTAAAGAGCGGTGTTTTTTGAGTGTCTTAAAGGGCGGTGAGCGTGGTCATAATAAAAATTAGTTAAATGTGTATAACACCAGAAATGCTAAGAGAGATTGAGTTACAGTTACAGTAATAACGTCTTTAGAAAAAGAGGCAAGTTCAGTTATAATATTCAGTTATAATATGCTAAAAGACACAAGTTGGGCGAAGCAAATCTGCTCATAATACAACTTACCTTATTGAGGGTTTTTAACCTACGTTACAAACTAATCTAATTTCGCCGAGCATGGCTCGGCCCCCCTCATCGTGTGAATAGTCTACATGCTAAATACATCTCAGACAAAAGGTTTGCCCCAACAAATATTGTACCGGTACTATCTTAATTAAATTTTTTACGGAGTTTTAGACTAGACAGACGATTTTTCCACTATTTGCGCTAGAAAAGGTTATGGAGGCGGAGGCCAGGCGGATCTCCAATTCGGGCCTTATTAATGGTTGTGTGTTTTTATCCTGTAATGGATTGGTTTCCCGTCGGGTCGACCCCTGATGCGAGGCGGTGGGGAGCCTACCCTGAAGCTGAAGCCCCACTGTTGGTCGAGGCCGATACGACAACACTTTGTCCCAGTTGAAAATCATCTTGGCTCATTTTAATCCTCTACTGTTGAACGTTTTGTAGCAACTTACTTATGAACTGTAAATTACATAAATATTTAGATCGCTACGAATCTGCTTACTCTGATGTTAAAAATACGTATTAGGTATCTTTGCTCTAACCACATTAGAGTAAGGTACTTAGCTCAATGTCATCGGTTGGTAGTATAATCGTCTAAAATGTGTTGTCAAATTGGATGTGAAATAACTTTCGGGATCGCAAAGGCTTGTTGTCACATTTTTACTGTCTAATTTTATTTATTTGTGTAACCCTTGAGGTGTCTAGCTTTGAGCAGTTTTATTTACAAAGATCTCCCTCCCCCCAATAGAAATACGGTGAACTCAGTTTAAATGCTGTTAAAATAACCGTACATTAAAGGTAGGTACCCGTAAAAGTAACCGTGTTCAGGAAGAACATAATCGTCAGTTGGAGAAGGATAGATGCTGGGTCCGGTTGCAGTTTCAGGGTAGAAACTAAGTTATTTAATATAGTAATATTTAATTTAGTATTTTTGAATTCGAGCTCTGGTTGCAGTTTTTAAGTCGAAACAAAATTTATTTGTCTACCTAAATAATCCATTAAGTAGGTTAAGTGGTTAGACTAGAGGTGTGTTTGCTTCGAAGTTACCAACAAAGGTTTGAAACCGAAGTTGTAATTTTTGTTGTTAACAGTACAGATTTTAATACTGTAACTTGAAATAAAAAACTGTCAACAAATTATCGTGGTGTTTAAAAATGTTGGCAACTCCGGACAAACGCGCCTCTAATCGAGTCTACTTTGAACGGATAGCTCTGAGAACCACTAGGGTCTATAGAGTGACTATGTAATTTGCCAGTTTTAGTAGTTAGTGGATCTGACAGCAATGGAATAGTTGGTTTCAGTAGATCAGTGACTCTGTGTCAGTTGGTGGCTGGAGTTCCGAGGAGGCTCGGCGCGGCTGGACGCACATGTTAGCCGAGAATAGGCCGGCGAGGCGCTGGCATGGGGCAGCCATCTGCCATACTGTCAGCGTGATTTACAGGGCGCCATTAGGCGGGCTATCTACCTGCCTCGGCCTCTGCTGCGACTAAATCATCGACTAAACAGCTCAACAACCTCAAAATTCATTCCTCCGAGCACTCTGTAAGAAGCTCGATTCGACGATTTGTCGTAAGCAGTGGTTGATACGGAGCCTTGACTTTGATTCAAAGTTCGTCAAGATGTTTATTTCTTCTCTAGATCTCAACGAGGCACGTCTAGATGTCTCGTCTGAGGTAAAAAAGCGAAGCCTACATGCAGACCGCTATTGTTAGCTGAGACGAGTGTAACTTGTGAAGAGAGGATTTGATTGGTTACCATGTTGGTTGCCATAGGAGCAGAGTTGACAGAGGGGCAAAATGGCGGTCGACCATGTAGGCTACACTGTTTTTCTACGAGGCGATACCTCTAGATATTCACGATTCTATTTTACACGAGATTTACCTCGTTGCTAGCACAAGATCTTCTTAGCTACCTTTTGGCTTGTGGTGAACTGAGCCACAACTTCAAAGAATTTTTAATCCGCCTTCATTTTGCTTCGCATAAACTATTTGAGAGAAAAACACATCTGATGTAGTTTTAGAGCGATCTCTAACTGTTGAAGTCTGCTTGAAAATAAAAGAGCTCTATTGACAAAGTTGTCGCCGCATATGTAGGTGTAAAGCAAATTGGCACGCTGCAGGTTGTTGTGAGTTGGACAACAAGCGATTTAACAGCCCGCGTCCATCCGATGTAAACGTTTGTTTAAACCAGTTAAAGTCATTTTACGGCGTTCGTCAGAAGGCAAGTTTAATGCGATAGCCGAGTCTTACCGGCTGGATGTGGGCATCGACATGCCTAACTGAAAATCGATGGGAGCGAGGGTGCGAGTAATTGGCAATGCGGGGGCGCCAAGCGGTGATGTTCCCCGGAAGAGAACTTTTATGACAAAAAGAGTTTCTTTCAACCATCCTGCTGTTGGAGCTTGTCTCTGCAGGGGGACTTCCAAGGTTGGTTTGTACCGCTCAGCTAAATTCGACAAGTGTTTTATATGCGATGGATAAATTATAGGATGGGCACAAACAATATTGCCTAAAAAGGGGGCGTTTTATGTCTACTACATATGCACTGCTCTGACATTGTTTTCCTAGAAGTTCTTTAGTCATGTATGTCTACCAAAAATTTGCCGTTCTGTAAAATTTTAGGATATTTTTTCCTACCTACAGTAAGTAGGTCTATATAACAAAATAGTATTTTAAACACACTAACTTATATTTTCCTAAAACAAAAATTGAGGCCTCTTATAAAGTGGCAGTAGTACATTTTAGTATTATTATAGTCGCATTTTATTCTTTCCTTATACTAGTTATAAACCCCTAATACAGGCTTAAAACGTCAATCGAAATCTTATTTTTACTGTAAACACCTCTAACTATTGTAAATTGTTAACAGCAAATCATTAAATTTGAAGATTTCAATCTATTTATTTTCCGATCGTGTTGTACGAAGCAAGCTCTGGACACCCAGTGGCGATGAAACTTCTCGTTGTAAATAATCAACTGTATAGCAGGAGGCGCGTGAGTTGAGCAGGATCACCTTGCACATGAGCTCCCCTTCCCGCTGCAGGTAGGATTTGTCCTGCTGACGTTTATTGGGAAATTGTAGGATTTATTCCATCAGGATGGATTATCTGATGTAGACTGTAACCTTTAACCCTCTTTCAGATTTGATAACCGTAGTATTTTCTCTGCGGTTGCCGCTAAAGTAACAGAGAGAGCAGTCCACGCCACAGTTCACGGTGCGGTTGTTGCAGAGGTCCCTACACCTTCGCGTGCTTATTAATTTGCTCCAGCTTATTTTCAGAGGGGGAAATGCCTACATATTAGTCTCAATTTACACTTTTAACTGTTTAACAGGTATTGTGGAAGGTTTAAAGCGAATTATATAATTAACAAGATAATTTGTCTTCAATAGCTACAGTGTCGTAAGGACATAAAACGCAACTGCGCTAAGAACATTTGGGAAAAGCAGTCAAGCTCCCATTTTTATCATAAAAAATAGAAATACGTGGTTAAAATCTGACTTATAATATTCTTTTAAGAGTCTTCATCACCGGAAGTTGCCGGACACCATATTGGTGTTTTGTTCCATAAGACCAATGTTAACTTTGTGTCTCCGTTACTCCTCACCTGATCGTCAAAAACAATTAATTTTGGTGTCAAATTAAAGGTTTCGTCGTCCTCTAGGGAAATACAATAGTCGAATTTGGATTTTGTTACAAATTAATGAGAACATGTACAGTATTTTAATTCAAAATTAAACTATTTATCATGTGACTGTAGTACCCAAATTAAAAAATTCGACATTGTATTTCCTTAGAGGACGGCGAAACCTTTAATTTGACACCAAAATTAATTGTATGTGACGATCAGGTGAGGAGTAATGGAGGCACAAAGTTAACATTGGCCTTATGGAGCAAAACTCCAAGATGGCGTCTAGCAACTTCCGGTGATGAAGACTCTTAAGTACGTATTTTTATACTTTTTAGGTACTGCGGGACAACAAGATTCCCGATTTCCCGAATTTGAACTGAATCTGAATTCCTTACTCCGACTTCCTGGCCAGCGGGTGTGGCGATGTGGCAACTTCGAATCTTTCGAGTTGACCCTTCCTAATCCTCCCTAATGAGGGTGGTGGTTTAGCTATTTCAAAAGGACCCCAAAAGCGGATGGCGGTTTGGTAGTTCTCAAGTTTGCATTGACAAAAAATAGCAGACACGGACAGTTTTTAAAAACAATGAGCTCATCCACTTTCTGCTAACATTTAATAACCTCGATATGACTGTTTTGTTTCTCCAACAATTAAGTTATGAGCTCCGACATTTTTCGACGTAAATCTACCTGAAATATAAGTCTATCTTAAAAGATTTCATGTGGTGAAGTCAAATTCACCAAGAGGGATTTTATCTCAGTTTAACAGAACAGGATTAGACCCATCTTTAAATAAATAAATAAATAAATTGTATTGCTTTGACAAAATCTTGCATCAGCATTACAACTTATTACTTAAAATTTGATGAATTTTAAATGTTCTTTTCATGCTCTTCATAGGTTATTCTGATCTTCAAAAAATTCATCCATACTGTAATTATTTTTTTCTAGAAGATTAGATTTAAATTTTGATTTGAACTCTCCAGAAGGTAAATGTTTAAACTTATCAGGGATTTTATTAATTAATTATACTCCATTTTATATTAATTTTCGTTTGAAAAATGTTCTATGATAATTTATGGGTATTGTATTCTTTTTTCGAAGATTTTTTTAAATTGCAAGTGTTTACATTTACGTTTTGAAAAAAAGATAGATTGTTTCTAACAAAATTTAATGTTTAAAATATGTAAATTGACCAAAATGTTAATAATTTGATTCCTTTAAAAATGTTTCGACATGAATCTCTTGGTTCATATTAAATATAATGCGTAGAGCAGCTTTTTGCAATTTAAAAGATATGACATACATTTGAATTTGCCATACCTCAAATCTGGATGCCGTATTTAATGTTAGGGATGAATAGAGAATAATAAACATTTAAAAGTCTGTTAAAAATATGGGATATTCTTCGTAATATAAATAAATTTGCTGTCAATTTATTATAAATGTTATCAATTTATGCATGAACTTTTAACATTAATTGATAACTGAATCCACTAGTGTCTCGGAATAGTTTTCCAAGTCGTCTGACCTCTGATTTCTGATGTGCCACAAGGCGTGAACTGGTTATCCCTCCGATTGATGCCCCCGAGACCTGACTGCCCCAGCCGGTTTCTTATCAGAGCTGTCACAGGTTTGGCCTAATGAAGAGTGATTTAGCTCCTCGCGCGGCGCTGATACGTGCTGGAACCGTTACGTGCTGTGGTATCTGTGAAAAATCGCGTGTACAACCGTTACGTGGTAAGGAAGAGCTTTGTTGCTTTCAATGGTAGTCGGGCTTTGGTTGTGCGTATTGCGACTATATGCTGGACGATCACTGGGGGCATTCTTACCCAATCACCTACCTTGTTCGCTGAGTGCATTCGTCTTGCATTTTGTTGTTGCATTATGCAGTAAAACGAGTTAACTTTAAAACGAATGTACAAATGTTTCAATAACCATAGGGCAGTGTAATCCTCACCACCATTAGCGTATAATACAGGTAAACATGCTATCTTTAGGGCAAAGGTGACAAGCCCTGAGGGATTTTCTGCCATTAGTTTTTTACATGTGAGTTATTGGGAACTTATTCATCAGATAAGCCATGTATTTTTACGGGATTGAAAAACAACATTCACCATGATACCAGTCCAGTGTATGCCTAGGTGTTTGTCATCAGAGACTGATAAAATCTGAATCAAAGATCGCCCTTAGATAGTAGGCTAATAAGAATAAGGTCTTAAAAGTTATTCCTAACAATGTTATAAAATTCCGTAGTAACACACGTAAAAACCAAATTTGGCCAGGTAAGTTAAGTAAAGCCAATAAAAGCTTGAAAATGTCTCGGGTTTGATAAAGTCTTTAGACCTACGAGAACTACGCTAAAATATGTTCAGGAATTACCGTTAATTAATAAATAACCTTTGTTGAATTTAATTTGCCAAGAGTAAGATCAGTTTTGAAATTTTGATCTTATGACTTTATTAAATCAATTCATCCTTTTCTAATCCTGTCAAATTACCTGATTACCGCCCCTGCCCAGCGCCCAGGTATGAGCCGGCTGATTTCGCTTGTAATGGAATCTCGATTGCCGGACCTCCCCAGATAATGGTCGTCGGACAAACAGCGCCTTTCTGCCAATTTGGAGCCCGGTTTCGCCCACTGGTTTTCTGAAACCCGTCATTTTCTTTGACGAGTTTCATTTATTCGGTACGAGTAGCAATTCTCGGTTTATTAGACATCTTAACTGCCGTATTCGGCTTTGTAATGAGGTAATGCAATTCACTTTCCGTAATTTGGCGCCGTCAGGTTATTTCGTACTTGATATGGTTTTGGTTGGTTTCTCTCATGGGAGTGGAACTGTTTTGTCTGTGTGAAATTGTGTGTGCCTTTTTGTTTGAAGTGGGGTACCGAGCTTTGCTCGGGGAAGGTCGATTTGTTAGATAACGCGGAATAATTTTTTCCCACGCCCTCGTACTGACGAGCAAATTTGCTTAGGTTATTTGCCTGTTTTCTACTTAAATAAGATCTCTCCAGTTGTTATTATGGAAATATAAATGAAAATAAGAAAGATTTAGAAGTCGAATTGTATTTATTAAATCATCTCAAATAATACGATTGTTTGAAGAAAACTACTTTGAAATACATTTTTCAAAAACAAAATACAATGTCGAATTTTCAATTAAAAAAAACAAACAGCAAAATGATATAAATTTAATTCTACGAAATGAAAATGTTGAAAAAGTTGATTCCATTAACTTTCTGGGTATTTTGGTGGATGAACATCTTAAATTTTACAAGCAAATTGATAACATTTCTAATAAATTGTCAAAAAATTTATTTATATTACGAATATCAACCCATATTTGTAATAGACAAGTACTTTTAAATTTGTACTATTTTCTATTCATCCCTAACATTATATACCTACGGCATCCAGATTTTGGGTATGGCAGATTCAAATGTATGTCATATCTTTAAACTGCAATAGCTGCTCTACGCATTACATTTAATGTGAAACCATGAGATTCATGTCGAAACATTTTTAAATAAAACAAATTATGTACATTTTTTAAACATTAAATTTTTTCAGAAACAATCATTTCTTTCAAAACGTAAATGTAACATTTGCAATTTAAATATTCGAAAAAAGAATACTATAACCATAAATGATCATAGAACAACATTTTTCAAACGATAATTAATATACAATGGAATAAAATTAATGAATAATATCCCTAAAAAGTTTAAAAATATACCTTCTCAAATCAAAATTTAAATTTCATCTTCTTGAAAAAAGTTATTATAGTGTGAACGAATTTTTCGAAGGTTAGAATAACCAATGAAGAGGTGTAATGCTGATGCAAGATTTTGTCAAAGCATAACATTTATTTATTTATTATAGCTCGTTGTCCCTTTGATTAATTTTAGACATGACCACTCTATAAGTAATCTTCATACAATGGTTTTAGCATTTTAGTTACTCCTCTCTACATGCTAATAGGTACTTAAACCAGACGAGTATTACTTTAACAGTTCACTGATTGATTAAAAACCGCTGTTAAGATTATTTAGTTTTGATTTTAAACTCCATAAAATGATACGAGTTACAGTCACACAAATACACAGATATTTCACTGGCTTAACCACAAATGACGAACAATGCAAACGACGGTAATTTCCGCGCTCGGTTTTACACCGCCATCCTCACATTGGGCGGTGTCGTAATGGAGGTAGTAATGAATTATAACCGGGCTTGACTAAATGTGTAAAATTATGAGCTTCATTTGATATTTTTTACGAGTGGTCCACGCCGAGCGGATGTGCTTTAAAGACCCCAACGCTAATTAAATCAAATCCAGATGAAATGCCCGTGTACGACTCTGATTTTAAGCCCTTTCTTGATGACTTTTTTATGCGCCCATTTTTGTTCCGCGGCGCCGACTAACCTTGTTACTAGGTTGTTATTGTTTAAGTGCGGCAGATTGTAATTTTAATTTCGGTCGGAGGAGGGGTCAGCTTGTAAAGTTTATTAGGCATTAAGCTAATTCTAAACGGTCTTGTCCATTTGGTTATTAGTGAATTTCCTTTGGAAAGTGAACTATTAGCATGACCTGCACGGTGAAACTTAAGCCCGGGACCACCATAGAAGTTCCTAACGTGACCCCCTGAACACGTTTTGAGGGGTCGTTCAAAACTTTTTATATATATGTATAGACATATATATATATATATATATATATATATATATATAGACACATATATATATATATATATATGTGTATGCACTCTAGCGGTCGCATTTTTGGTCCGATTTACATCAAATTTGGTAGGGGCGTTCTTTTCTATAATTTGTTGGACAAGTTCGTTGGGCAAAACAATCGAAAAACTCTGAAGCCATTTTTTGGGGATTAATCTTTCAAATTTCGAGTTTTTGGGCCCAAAAAGGGTCAGAAAAGCCCTAGATGTAAAATTAATACATGTAAAAAGATGGGAATTAGAGAGGCGAAAGTTTTAAGCCCTCTCCTGTCATTCTAGCATAAATATTTATTAAAGAAAATGTGCATCGGCTATACACAGTACGTTGTCTTATGGGGGTTTTACACTAGAAAAGCGTGTTATTCCTTTGTTAGAGTACGTTTATTACCCCCAGCAACCTCACGCCTACTTTCAAGCCTGTCTGGACCTTCTACTAACCTTATAATGTGCAAAATTGTATTCCCAGCTTTGCAAGTAAATGAAACCAGGAGTATCAGAACAGCCAAAAAAATCAATGTTTTCAGATTTCAATAAAAATTGGACAAATGTATGTTTTTACACTGATTTTGAGTTTTACAAGTTTTTATGTGGAAATTCACTTCCCTCACGTCAGCGTGCTGCGTGCGAACTCGTTTAAGAATGTGATAATTGGGGTTGTCGTGGTATTAGAGGGCGTTTCGTGTACAAAATGTACACCAATTAGTGGTCGAGAGGGGCTGTATAATAGTCCTCTGCGTCTAACGCTTCTCTCATTGGGAAGACCAATGTTAATTGTCAAAGTCTGTCATTCCTCAACGGATATTGTGAAATCGATGATTTTTGGTTAATTTTAAGGGGTAAAAAATACTTACCGGTAGCGAATTCAGTAAGCACAATTTTTATATCACAAATAGTTTACCTATAAAATACCGTAAATTTGCTTGAATTATTATTTTGATAGGCCTTTTAGTGAATTTCCCCTATAGGTAAGAAGCTATTACCGTAGGTCTCATGGTAAGACTTGAGCCCGAGACCATGGTAACTTTTCATTTTGAGGTCCCCAGATGCCAAAAACTCGTTCAAATTTGTGTGTGTGTGCGTGCGCGCGCGCGCGCGTGTGTGTATATGTGTGTGTGTGTGTGTGTGTGTGTGTGTGTGTGTGTGTGTGTGTGTGTGTGTGTGTGTGCGTAAGCACGATAACTCTCGTAAAAAAGGTCCGATCTTAATGAAATTTGGTACAAATATGTAAAGTAAGTAGTGTGGGTTTGCGGGTTTTGCGCCGGAAGTGACGTCATCCGGTCACGTGACCGGAAGTGCTGAGTCATGAAAGATGTTATCTGGGGCTGAGCCAGTGACGTAGGCGGTTTTGTGACGAAATGAATTAAAGTTCAAAGTTCAAGGTCACGGGGAGGTAATTTTAAAAAAGTACTACCTCGCACGCGTAAAATCCGATTGTGATTCGATAGTTTTAATTCGATAAAATATCGAATGAAAATTATCGAATGAAGCAATCGAATGATACGAGTGCGAGGTAGTACTAATACAAATATTACTTTATTTTTATTTACAATAAGTTATGTTTACAATAATTCATGTTTACAATAGTTCCCCGTTGTTGGTTGTCATCGATGTTGTTGATCCGGACGAGTTGCGGCCATCACTTCGCTTTCTGAAGAAAGACGGTATATACTTCGATTCCTGCGCAGAGTCCATGTTGTTTTTTGATGCGTAAAGTTCCAAAGATAAATCGTAACCGGACGCAATGAGAAGTCTTAACTCTTCATTAAAAACCTCGAGGTCTTGGAAAGTCGCCAGATGAATAGAGTCATAATGAATACACCTAATTTTAATGGACATTTTAATACAATGTTTTACGTTTGTGAAGAGCACTCGATGTTCACCAGTCGAGAGCCGGAGGTGTACTGACTATTCGCTAGCTAGCGTTCTGGTATCAAACAAAATGGTGGGGCGGAGAAGATGGCGGACAGCAGATGGCAGGCGGCAGGTGGCAGCTGGTTGCTACTACATTCGCCGCCACAGTAATGCAATCCTTCGGCGTAATTCTTGTAGTTTATCTTGTCGGTTCATTTGATACGTTTTACATCTACATATGCAATAGCTGAAACACTTGCACTTACGACAAGCTTTCCCGTCAACTTGATCGCCTGGTATTTTAAAACATTGTAACTCGCAACAATATGTCTTCAAATTGTTATCGAAAAATAAATTTTTCATAGGTGACACCGACATGTTAGCTGCAGCGTGTGTTAGACAAGACTGAGACTAACTTCACTGCTCCCTCTCTTTTATACCTCTTCATAAGTTAACCCTGAATGAAAGTTCAAGGTCATCCATTTGAATTTTAAAAAAAGCAACACAGCAGTATATAAAATAATATACTGCTGTGTTGCTGTTTTTATTTTTTTTATTTTATTTTATTTTATTTGTTTTTATTTTCTTTATTAAACAAACATCTTACAATACAATAAACTTAAGTTTAACATTGATAACTAGAAATACAAACAGAGACATTATGTACAAGGATGCGTGATGTGCAGAGTGAGTTCCGTCGAGTTGTTGCCGCTTACACCGTGTGATACCAAATACAACGTCCCCGGTTGAATATCTCGCAAATCTTCATTTTGTAGCAGTTGAACAAATCGTTTTGGAAGAAATACTTGAAACTTCGGCTCATCTCCTGGAGAGAAAGGTCCTTCGCTCAATGAAACTAGAATTGCTTCTCCATGTGTGGTTTCCACTTTCTTGATGTTATGAATAATGTAGTGTTTTTGTTCTTTTAGTTCTGAACACTTTTTAGTTAGCAGAAGGTCGGATTTTGAATGAGTGTTGAATTGATCAACCAGTGTTTGTAGAAACTGTTGTGATGTCATCTTCGTCAGTGGTGGTTGTGGTGTCTTCTGTGATGTTGCCTCTTCGGAGTCTCGAATAATACTCGTGCCGGAGCGGTGTTGGCTCCTCGTATTTATAGGCCCCGCTACCCCCACCACATTCCGGTTCTTTGCTACCCCCACCACATTTCTGCGTTTGTTCCAAGTAAGCAGCCAAACGATATGCGTTGTGCAATGCGCAGTTTAATTGTCCGTGTTTAGGATCTTTTGCAGCAACACAAATATTACCGAGATTAATGTTAAAGTCCTTACCGATGGTTATATCGAAAACATCACCGTGCGTGTACTTTTGTATCCAGTTCCTTTTTTCTAATCCTCTTGTGTATATATGTGAATATTGTTTGCAAAAGTTAAACATAATACTGTGCAGATTACTGTAGCTTATAAATCCTTCATACCAATGTATGTGATGAAAGTAGTTTGTTATCCATTTGTTTGTACTTTTTGCTTTGGCGTTAAGGTTGTTAAAAGAAAAAGGAGCTTCAAACGTGAATGGGTAAACTACAAATGTAAGCAAGTCTAAAATTACTAATTCCTTGATAATAAACCTATCATCATTATTTCGAAATGCTTGAAATTCTATTACACAAGGCTTTACACTCACTTCTTCATCCCCTCCGCTCATCATGGCACCTAGCAATCAACTAAACTGTTTTCCACACCACGGTAGGTTAAATACCAGGCCGTACAGTTGCAGGCGCGTTGGTGTATATTTAACGTGGGCACCGTCCCCAATAGGCCTACCCCACGTGTGTTCTTCTTTACTAAGTCAAACTTTAGTCTTTTTTAACTTCTTCTTCTTGTGTTTCGTTTTCTTCTTCTTCTTGTTTCTCCGTTTCTTCTTCCTGTGTTGTTTCTTCTGTAGCTTCTGTAGCGATTTCTACAAGTGGTTCAAAATCCTTTAACTTTCTCCACATGCAAACTTCATGAGGTATTCTATTAAAAATAGATGTATCCACAGGTCCGTACACGATGGTGCTATCAGGTTGTTTTTCCAAAGTATCGACCAAATATTCTTTAATAATAGCGCTTGCAAATACCAACTGTCTCATGTACCTTGTAATAGGTTCTGTTGCGTAGTTTAAAACGTAGAATTCTTCACGTGACAGTAGAATCTTATTTTCATGTTGAGTCAAGTCTCTAATTCGCACTTGTAGTTGTCCACGATGTTTAACAATATCGATTTCATTGTCACAATCCAAAAGTCGAATATGTGTTTTCCTTCCACACAAACTGTTAGTTAAATAACATTCTATTAAATGTACATGTTTCAAAAATGACTCCCAAGCATTTTGCGAAAATAAAACCTTTTTTGTTCCATGGTGTAGTATTACTGTAGGGGAATAATCCAATGACTTCATCAATCCAACTGATACACTTTTACTGATGCATGCTGAGATGGGGTAAAAGATTCGCAAAAAAACTTCAGTTAAAATGTGAGGAGGAATATTTTCTTCAACTTTCTTCTTCCTCTTTGGTACTACCTTTGATGGGTCTGCATTACTTTCCTCCTCTCTATCTCTTTTACCAAACTTTAAAAATGCAGTTATTTCCTTGATGATTTCTTCTTCACTAGTATTATCACGTTCCAATAACGGTGCTACCTCTGCATCACCTTGTACAACAGATGGAGAACTCATTTTGTAGAAGATGTTGCCCATGCGACGATAGACGATCAACTGAAGACCTGCATTGTTGCTCCGCTATTTATAGGTTAGCGACAGTGGCGGTGCCGGTGGTGGTACAACGTTTTACAATACCGTCTTTACGATACCAGTCAACGGTGTGTATGTAACAATTTTATCGTGCAAAATTAAACAATACGCAGATGTATTTGCAGGTACGTTTTCTTGAAATTCCATTTCTATTTTTATATCAACACTAGACGATTTTACAGATTCGTTTTGTTTGGAGCAATCAATTACAACAATCGGAGCTTTCGATTCAAACTGTACGGGAGATAGTAGAGGTGTGTTTGTTTTGCCGTAATATGAATTTTGGAACCTAGCGTACATATCGTATAAAACACTGTACCTTTTTTTATCAAAAGAGATATTAAAGTTGTCGTAGGGAAAGAATTGTGAATTCAGGAACACTTTACAGTTTGTTAATTTACAATGGTCAAATTCACCAGCATTTTCAGTTAATATACTTTTTTTCTTTGTTTGTAATCCAAATATTACATATCTCGCTTTTTCCAAATGAGTAGAAGTTTTTACAGTCCATGTATGCCGTTGTGTTGAAGGTAAAACGGGGTATTCATGAAACTCCCAGCTTCTGAATGGTATTACAATGTCTCGATCTGATTTTAACTTTCTTAATAATGTAATCCTGTGTTCATCATTTAGTCGCACATGTGGTACTCTCCAAACAATCTTGTCTAATGTTAGTTTCCAGTCTAAATTGGCTTCAGTTGTTCCAGCAGATGCTTTAATAATATCATTATCGTTTGATGACCTTAATAAAACTAGTTCTTGTTTTACATTTATTATTATTCTTCTGTAATCTTCAGCAAATCCTAAAAGTAATCTTAAAGGTACGTAAAAATCAAAGTTTCCCGAAGCGTCAGGAGTAATTATACTTTTGTCTGGTGCAACCCATCCTGCAACAGCTAACAGATTCTTCTCATTTGGTGTTAAAGACGCTAATCCTTTTAATGTACTGGAAATTCCAACCTTTTTTGTTGAATCGACTGTAACTCCTGAAATTTCATATCTAATCTCGTCAAACAAAAATGCCATAGGATTATTTATGAACGGAACAGTGGTTCCAACAGTACCGTCAGCTTTTGTTACTTTTCCTTCAATATATAAATAACTTTCGCATGGAAGAGTATAAATGTCTTGTTGTTGTATAGGAATCCTAATTTCATCGTTATTGTTTAATTTGGACGAAGCGTAAGGGTTGTGCGTGTGATATTCCTTTTCCCATAAGGTCTCGTCGAATGTTGGGCCCTGCGCTATATCCAGTATATCCATTGTTAATGACCTTTAATCCAATTTCTTCTAGAAAACGAATGTTGTCACTTGTTAATCCTTCTACAGCTGATGAGCTACTGACCTCTTTGCTGGTTGGCTCTCTCTTTTTAAATGATAACCCCATTATCTAAGCGGATGATTTTATATGTATTCTTACAGTAATAGCTTCTCCTCGAAAGTCAATAAGGTTTCCGTCTTGATCCACTATGTTCAGCACGATGTCTGAAATGAAACTGGTGTTTAACGGTAGGTACACAAGGTTTTGAGGCTTTTCTACTATCTTGAAACCCGGTGCGACTGATGGGTAGAATGTGTGTAATATATGCCGATTTTCTCCATCTCTGTAGGATCCTTGTATAATGTTACATGTAATGTCTATGCTGTTTACTTTGATGATCGTCACAGTTCTATTCCCAGAATGAGTTGTATTAGGTTCTAATACCTTTGTTTCCTTAGAAAACCCCAATAAACTACCAATTGAACGTTCTTGGCCAAAATCAATATAATACTTAGAAGTAATTTCGGCTTTCATTGTATTGTTATTGCCTTTTATCGTTATATTTTCTTTTCCCATATGTTTTTGTATAACTTCATTTATATTATCAATTTCATAAGCTCCTGTTGGTAAACTGAATTCTTCCAAAGCTGAATATTTTCCTTTATTATCTTTTGTCTTGTAATAATGTATTTTGTTATTAATTCCTTCACTAACGTTTGGAATAGAGTTATATGTTGTTAAATCCAATAATGCGGCTTCCCATAGTCTTCCTTTTTGCAAACGTAGCGCTGGAAACAGAATACTGCGCAAAGTACATGAGTTACCGGTTAATGACACTGTATACGAAGACATCTTAAAGTTGACTAACACTTTTAGCTAAAAAGTCTAAACATAAATGACCGCAAATGGATGTATCATCAGGTTGTTTTCTTGTATAATTGTAAAAAACATTTTCTGCCGCACGAAAGTATTGTTGAAGTTCTTTCGGTGGTGAGTAGAGGCAATATGGGGAGTCTGGGACAGCTGAAAAATAATTGTTTTTAAATCAGAAGTGACGTTTGAGTGACGTGGTGATGACGTATGTGTGACGAGAGGGTGTGATGACGTCACGGCGATGACGTATTGGTGTGACGATACACATACGTCATTGGATGTGAGGTAATGTGAAAGCGGGTGGATTTATATTAAGAAACGGTTTAGTTACGTCGGTTTGCGACTTGAAATGGCCAACCGTCCATTTAAGTCGGTTTGCGACTTGAAATGGCCAACCATCCATTTACGTCGGTTTGTGTTATCTTATCTTATCTTATCTTATCTTATCTTATCTTATCTTATCTTAGATCTAGATCTTAGATAAGATAAAAATTTTTTCTGGGGGCTCCGCCCCCAGACCCCCGCTGGGGGCTACGCCCCAGACCCCCGGGCTTGCTACGCTCCCAATCCCACGCCATAGAGTCCCCCTCCACTATTAACCCCCGCCTCATTTACAGCTTAGCACAGAATCAAGCGTTACGATCCATTCACACTCCTGATCTTAGCCGCAACGCAACCATGGCTCGCAACTTACAACCGATCAAACGCCCTGCTGACTCCTCTGACGACGACTATTCGGACGAAGAGGGTCACAGACGTCGCAGGAAACAGTTCAAGTTCTGCCAAACTAGACCGACGGCTGCAACTACTCCTGTGGGGAGAGCGACGATTATAATAAAGCGAGACATCTTCACTTACCGACAGATCAACCAACTCATGGACATCTTGGACCGCTACCGACACCTCGCCGATCAGATCATTATCGAAGTTAGTAGCGGAGATCACTTCCACCTCATCCTCCAACATCAACACTTGGACACAGTCGACGCTAGCCTACGCCGACAACTACAACTACGACAAATTATTCGGGTCGTCGCTTCCATCCCCCCACACTAAATCCAGGTCTCCACTCCTTCTACAAACGGCCTTTATCAAGGCCACCACTTATATCATTCGTTGTCAATCAGCCTAGCAACCATACATCATACTAAACCTACATTAAGTACATTTCAATCCAGATTCTCAGGACTTAGTCATTTAACATCAATCATTTTGGTGGCCTTTACAAAGGCCATTTTCACAAGTCTCAATTATTTTTACTTTCACAGTCTTAGACGATTCCTTTACAAGTATCAGCCTCACATCTTGTTACTTCTTTTACAGGAGGAGTATTCAACATTTTATGGACTTTGTCATTTATCAAACTTCAGTTTAGTGGCCTTTATAAAGGCCGTTTTAATAAGTCTCAATTTTACAACTTTCGCGGTAACAAAGAATAGTTATTCAGTTCTCGCTATGAATGTTTTAGGGGGACTTTAAATAATTATAATTTATATTCTCCAAACATGTTCAAACGTGTTCAAGGTCATTTTAATACTTTAAAAAAAAGGATCTTGACTGTGGCGGATTGCCCTGCCGACCAGTCAAGAAGGGTCAGTTCATTCGTGGCGGTTTGCCCATGCCGACCGATTGAACTGCTTAGGGTATGGGTGGACCGCAGAACTCCACACTGCGCGAACCACCCGGGTTTGTTTTTGGGGTTGTGATGGGAATAGGGTAAGGGACAGAGTTTAACTTGTACAAATCAACAAATTGTGTTAGTGTTAGTTAGTGTTAGTGGGAAACCAGCGAAGCCATGCAAGACAGAAAAGGATTGTACAGAGAAGAATAAGAGATCGGCGCTGAGCTTAACGAAATCCAGATCCATTGCCCACCGCACTGTTCACCCAACGCCCGGAGCAGTGCTGACCACACAGGGGGACTTGTCTCAGGCCTTGTGCGACGCAGAAGGTGTTGACTCCGCCTCGGGACCCGGCGGAGATCAGCGTAGAGATGCCGGCCGATAGCAAGTGAGACCTACATATGTGGTGCTCGCTATATCACAGAAGTTCCAAGCCCGGGGTACCACTGCAGGGATTGCGGTACTAGGAGACCTCCGTGGATGTTCAGCTTCTCTCCGATGATCTCCGCTGTGTCCCACTTCTCTGGAGCTGCTCTGGACTGGTCCCGTGTCTGCATGCCGAATGATTCGAGTGGAACGAGCGTCCCGGTTTTATGAACTTTTCCGCTGAGTCAGCAGGAAATAACCTCACCTCATTGGTTGAACTGTTTGACCAATGAGAAGCCGGCTTGTGCTAGTGAGTATACCGCTGTTCTTAAGCGAATCACTTTTGCTCACCCTTTCGTTACGGACGCATCATGTTCAGGAAGCAGACCCGGCCTAAGATGTTTGACATGCCTCGTCGGGAACCATCGTTCCAGCTTTCCAGCTCCAGGCCCCACAGTGTCACACCTCGGTCATCACTCCGGCAGCCTCGTCAACGTCCAGCTCCAATCCCAGCCCCAAAGAGCGAGTCCGTGACAGGGCAGCCTCGTCAACGCCCGGCTCCAACACCAGCGTCAAAGAGTAGACCCGTCGATGTAATGCCTCGAAGGGTAAACATATCGACTTGTGCCCGGGAACCGTTCTCTTTACTTAGAGAAATTCTCTCGGACAAGACGAGGGATCTGGAACCTGAGAAGAACTATACGGCCCAGATCCCTGTTATCGATGAGCCGAGGGAGATTCGTCGGCCGAGCTTCGAACCGGCATTCCCTGGGTTCAAGCTCCACCGCCTGTGGAAACTGCAGCCGGGACTTTATTGTCTGCTCGGATGGGACAAGCCTTCGCGGGAGCTTTTGTTGCGCCACCGCAACTTTGTCTTTAGAAGTTACCTGCCGAATGGAGTGATTGAGCCACCGTACGAGACATTAAAGACCTACTTGGAGGTCGGGAAGCCGGAAGATGGGCAACGACGTCGGCGTGTCACCGTCCAATGGGTGTCACTGTAAACAATGACACTGATAAAAACGGCCTTTTTAAAGGCCACCAAAAATTTCAATCGTTTGACACTCAGTAGCGTAAAACATATATTTTGTTTTACCCCCAGTCTTACTCCTGCTGTAATGAAGTTTTATTATAAGTCCCATGAGGTTTCAATAAAGTTTGTTGGTATTTTGTACGGTACGGTACTTAGTTACCGACTTCAACAAATATGGTTTGACCGAGAATTTTAATCGTTCCTCTGTCAACATAGTTTGTTCAGATGGGTAAGCGCTTGGACATTAAATAATTAAAATGGCCTTTCTCAAGGCCACTAAATAAAACGCTGAGTCAGTGTTATTAGTGCGCACCAACAGGAGACCTGCAGCGTATCCTATACGGTACGTAGCGTCGCACCTTAGAGACCAATGATTAGTGGGGCTCAGGACATCCTGCTTGCGCTGAGGAGAGAAGATGGAAACTACGGTGGAAGAAATCTTCGCTGAGATGATTGAGCGACGGGCTCCACTAGCACCGATATCCTCACTCCGGCCGCCTCGTCAACGTCCAGGAGCCTCGCAGAGGCGTGTTCACTTCGCTTTGGACTGTCCAGCTCCGAGACCAGTGGCAAGGAGCAATCCTGTCACTGTAATGGATTGTGTTGCGGCTACTCCACGGCGAAAGCTTCAGAGGCTGGAGCGGCGCTTCTACACTCCACTTGGGCAACTACGCCATGGCGAACAGAATCGACGGTTGTGGCGGATGAAACCCGGCCTGTACGAATTTCTATTTTTCGTACGCCAGGATGGTGAGGCTACTCTGCGGGAGGTTGGTTCCTTGGAGCTGACGAGAGTTCGCCTGCCAAGGAGAATGGAGTGGCCGTGGAAGTCGACGCATCTGAAGATTCACGGGCCGGGGGAGGACCCTTCGTATCCCAGAGGGAAGGCCGAATGGGTCCGTCGCTAGATCATCTCAAAAAACGGCCTTTTTAAAGGCCACCAGATTTTTCAATCGTTTTTGAACTTATGCATTTGCAAAGTTTTATTATAAGTCCCATGACATACTGGGTGTTGGTAATCTGTACGGTACGTAGTTGCCGACTCTAAATAATATATTTTGACCGAGAACTTTGTTCATTATTCGGTCAACACAGTTTATTTAGTGCGCTTAAAATAAATGTTATGGGGCTTAACAGCCATAGCTTGGAGTAAAGAATAAAATGAGTTGTGTTTGCAAACACAAACGATTCCACGTTTCTAACATAGAGTTACAGTCGGGCTAAGATTGGAGATACGTAGTTGCCGACTCTAAATAATATATTTTGACCGAGAATTTTGTTCGTTATTCAGTCAACACAGTTTGTTTAATGTACCTAAAAACCAATGTTATGGTGCTTAAGAGTCATAGCTTTGAGTAAAACATAAAATTGCTTTCAAACACAAACACTTGCAAGTTTCTAACGTAGAGGCACAGTCGGTCCAAGATTGGAACATAAAAACGGCCTTTATCAAGGCCACCATTTTTAGTACTTAAATTCAACTGACCAATAGGAGAAGAGTGCTGTGTCAGCAACGCCTATATAATGAGAGAGTAGTGCGATGTTTCCTCATTCCTCCACTGAGCTGATTGCTGATCTGATCTCCAAGTCATGGACTCTTCTGAGACTTCTGCAGCTGTAGAATCCATCCTGGCTGAGAACAAGGTGAAGTCTATCTTCGATCCGCCGGACGCACCTTCTACATCCACAAGCGTGGTTTCGCCGCAAAGTCCCCTGCACTTTGGAGCACCGACAGCAGAGTCATCGGATGAAGATAATAGGAAATTCATTTCAAAACATGACCCCTTCGTACCGAAGGCAACTTCATCCTCCAGCACACCAAGAATATCATTGAAGAAGACACCACGGGTAAGAAATGCGCCCAAGTGTACCCACCAATTTAAGAGAGGGCCGAAGAAGGGTGAAGTGTGTGCAGTCTTCTGCAAAATAGGAGAAACGTTCTGCGCTAAACACAAACCTGCAGAGAAAAAGCCGCCAGCATCTAGTTTTGACTTTGAAACTATAGCTCAGGAGGGAAAATTCCGAAGATTGAAAGTTTCCAAAAAATATAAACTCCTACAAATTAAAGAGCGCAAAGTAATTTTGGAAAACAGCGGAAGAATCCTAAAGGTAAGACTGCCTGGATATTTGCAACCAATACCCAAGACTGGGTCATACTTAGTATTTCAAAGGGCGGGCAAAGGCGAACTGGCGAAGGCGATGTGGGAGTGCGTCTAGATTGGATCAGCAGCTCAGAAACGGCCTTTTTCAAGGCCACCAATTGTTTCACTCGTTATAGTACTCACAGTGTGCTAACTCTGTTGTCTTTCACAAACAAAGTATATTATGTAAAATCCTACAACATAATTAACCTACATTGCGTAGCTTTCCTTCCAGTCAACAATGGTCGAGACCAGTCGTAAACCTTGGTGGAGAATTCAAAACGGCCTTTTTAAAGGCCAAAAATTGATTAACTTGTTATAGTACTCACAGTGTGCTAACTCTGTTGTATTTCACAAACATAGTATATTATGCACAATCCTACAACATAATTAACCTACATTGCGTAGCTTTCCTTACAGTCAACAACGGTCGAGACCAGTCGTAAACCTTGGTGGAGAATTCAAAAACGGCCTTTTTAAAGGCCAGCAAATGATTAACTCGTTATAGTACTCACAGTGTGCTAACTCTGTTGTATTTCACAAACAAAGTATATTATGCACAATCCTACAGCATAATTAACCTACATTGCGTAGCTTTTCTTACAGTCAACAACGGTCGAGACCAGTCGTAAACCTTGGCGGAGAATTCAAATACGGCCTTGTTAAAGGCCAGCAATTGATTCACTCGTTATAGTACTCACAGTGTGCTAACTCTGTTGTTTTTCACAAACAAAGTATATTATGAGATGAAATAAACTGATAATGCAGGCTGCAGACTGAATTAATATTTACAACTCTAGTTTCATCGATTCTTTGCATTCAAAACAAGATTTTGTTTGTTTGTTTGTTAGGATGACCTTGAAAATAATAAAAGCATTGTCAGCAGTTAAGATAAGAGACTGCTGAAAAGCATTGTCAGCAGTTAAGATAAGAGACTGCTGAAAAGCATTGTCAGCAGTTAAGATAAGATACTGCTGAATATGCAGTAGTTATTACTATAAATAGAGGCGTTCTGTAGAGTTGATCACATCCATCTGCGACGTTTACCTGACAACATGGTCTACGAGATTGTTCACCACCAAACAGCGAGAAGGGTTAAACGCTCTCCTCTGTGGCTGAAAACATTCTACCTCCGTGTTCCGATTTATTGGACGACGGAGATAACTCAAGAATGCGACTTGTGGAGAGTTTCTGAGGCTCTAGACAGTATCAGGGCCGACTGCCGAGCGACTACAATTAAATTGACAACGTCCGACGTAGGGTTCTGGATGGCGCCTACTCCTCTGGAAGATGACTTACCCTTCAAGACCAACGTCATCAAAGACCTGAAGCGTTTGCTGCGGCTTGGCCATGTGAAAACTAGAACATGTGAAAAATGGCTCTCAATACTACTTTTGGAGCAGTCTATAACACACTGAGAAATTTATTCAATCACAATGTACTATTGTCAACGTTGTAATGAAGATTTCATAAATGAGGATTTATATATATATCACTGTGAAATTTACCATAATGCTACTAATAATGCATTATCCGATTGTGAAGACCATCCCGATTTCTTACACTTCCTTGCTGACACTGAACACTCTACACGGCAGAGCAGACCAAGCGTAATTGCATATGCACCTCCTAGCAAACAAAACTCAGTGGATCCTGAAGATGAATCCTCACCCTCTACTTCTAGAGGGACTGCGAACGAAGATGCAACGTTGGGAGTCAACATTTTAGTGGAGGCGTTTGACAGATCTGTCGTTCGACATTACAGAATAAATAACATCAATACACTTGAACTACAAATATTTCTGACCCTCGTTAAAGATGTTATAATTGCAAAATTAAATTATGAACTTAACCGTTTGAATTTCATTAAATTTGGATTACTATTGGACACAACATTTAATAATGTAGAAGGAGAAATATCCAACAGAGGGTTTCTTTCTAGAAACCGAACTATCATGGAGACGTCAAATTTAGATGAAATAGTTGATGAATGTTTACAAGAATTGGTGCTTAAAATAACTGAACATGAAGCACGTGGATCCGGATGGTCCTTGCTCAATGTAAACAACCTGGATTTACGAGTTCATAAACGTGGATACGGTGAACGTGGCAGCAGTTTTATTCCATTGCCAGCAAAGATTAAAGATAATAAATCATGTATTAATGTTCAAAACAATGACAATGAATGTTTCAGATATTCCATGTTGGCGAAATTTCTTGTTCATGAAGGTGTCCAACATCCTGAACGACCGAATAGAAGATATCAAGAACTAAATGGTAGATATAAATTTAATGGATTAAACTACCCAGTGTCATTGTCTGATATAGGAAGTTTTGAAAAACGTAATGCAGGTGTATCTGTTAACGTGTTTGGACTGGACAGAAGAAACAATGTGTACCCGTTAAAAGTGGTACCACGTGAATTGACTGACCATACTGATTTACTGTTACTAAAAGATGAAAGTGTTTCACATTATGTGTACATAAAAGATTTCACTAAGCTCATTCACTATCAGCTCACCAAAAGAAAGTCACCAATAACAGTGTGTAAAAGATGTTTCTGTTTTAAAAATATCTCTATAAATAGAGGAGGTCGTAGTTGGCTGACGGAACACTCTAAACTTTGTGGAGATCATGCAGCAGCAAAAGTTATCCTTCCAACTCTGAATGGTTCTATTCTAAAGTTTAGAAATATCCATCACCAGTATCGCATCCCAATTGTAATTTACGCAGATTTTGAATCGTCATTGATACCAGTGGAAAATGTGGATCCTGACGCAGCAGACAGTAGGAAATACCAAAAACACGAGCCAAACAGCTATTGTCTTTTGGTAAAATCAACACTTTCATATGAGCATCTTCGGCACTACGATATTCCAACGGAGCCAAAGCTTTACCGTGGGGAGCAAGCTGCAACACGATTTGTTGATGATCTATATGATATTGCTGAAAAAGTATCTACCCTCTACAGTTACATTGTTCCTATGGAAAATCTCACTGACCTTCAAGAACTATGTCATCAAATGGAGGACATTTGTTACTTGTGTAAACAGGAGTTTTCTGAGGACAACATCAAAGTGCGTGACCATGATCATTTGACTGGAACCTATAGAGGAGCAGCTTGTAACGCCTGCAATATCAACTTTAAGCTACCTAACTTTAAACCGGTTGTATTACACAATTTAAGTGGATACGACGCACACTTTATTATTCCAGAACTTGGACGAGACAAAGGACAAATTGACGTATTGGCTCAAACGACAGAAAAATTTATTAGTTTTTCAAAGAAAGTAAAAAATATAAAATTAAGGTTTATAGATTCCTTAAGGTTTATGCCATTCAGTTTGATGACACTCTCTAAGAATCTGGAAAGAGATGACTTAATTGAAACGAGGAAGCTGGTTCCAGAATATAAGATGGAGCTCGTATTAAGAAAAGGAGTGTTCCCGTACGACTACATAGATTCCCTTGCTCGATTTGACGAGACTGCGTTACCTCCACCAGAAATGTTTTACAGTAAACTCAATGAATCTCCAGTAGATCCAGAAGATTATGAGCATGCTGTCAAGGTATGGAAGGAACTTAATATGTCGACGCTCGGAGATTATAATGATTTTTATGTGAAACTTGATGTAACTCTCCTTTGTGATGTAATGGAGGAATTTAGAAATTCCTGTTTGTTAGCTTACGGACTGGATTGTTTCTATTACTTCACATCTCCGGGGCTGGCTTGGCAAGCTATGATGAAGGAAACTAAATGCGAACTCCAACTTTTAACTGATATTGACATGGTTCTTATGGTTGAAGCTGGTGTTAGAGGAGGGCTCACACAATCGGTCACACGATATGTCAAAGCCAATAACAAACATCTTCAAAATTATAACTCCACTAAAGAATCAGTCTACCTAGGCTACTTCGACGCCAATAACCTTTATGGATACGCCATGTCAATGCCATTACCTTTTGGCGGATTTTGCTGGGTTGATTCTAATGTTTTAGGAGACATTATGAGCATCCCGAAGTTCAGCGATATCGGATACATATTGGACTTTGACTTCGAGTATCCTCAGCACCTTCACGACCATCATTATGACCTTCCTCTATTACCAAGGTCCGAGGTTCCTCCAGGAGGCAAATATTCAAAGTTGATGACAACACTTGAAAATAAATCTAATTACATTGCACATTATTGGATTGTACAGCAAGCAATTGAACTAGGAATCAAAATTGTTAAAATCAACCGAGTGCTTCAATTTACACAAAAGACCTGGCTAAAACCGTATATAGAATCGAATACTTCAAGAAGAGCAGCTTCCACATCAAGTTTTCACAAAGAATTTTACAAACTGATGAATAACGCCGTATATGGGAAATGTCTTGAAAACAAAAGGAATCACATGAATTTGAAACTTGTTTCTGATGAAAAGAAAATGTTAAAATTAGTTCAAAAGCCTAACTTCAAAACATCTATCATAATAAACGAAAATCTTGTAGCCGTATGCATGAACAAAACAAATGTTGTCATGGATCGACCTCTTTATGTAGGAATGTGTATACTTGATATTTCAAAGACCCATATGTACGACTTCCACTACAACAAGATGGTTGCCTTTTATGGACGAGATCGAATTGGAATTAGCTACATGGACACTGACGGGATCGTATATTGGATCAAGACACTTGACATGTATGATGACCTTAGAGTGTTTCCTCACAGGAATGATTTTGACTTCTCCGACTACCCAGTCAACCATCCGACATACGACAACTCTGTTAACAAGAAGGTTTTAGGAAAGTTCAAGGATGAAACTTGCGGAGTACCACTTGAAGAAATTGTCGCCCTCATGTCGAAGATGTACGCGTTAAAATTAATGACAGATAGAACAGCGAATGTCACATCAACAGTTGCAGCGGATGAGGATGAAGCAGGGATTATCAAGAAGGCAAAAGGAATAAAAAAGATGTACATAATGAAAAAAATGAAATTTGAACATTACTACAACTGTTTATTCAGAAGAGTTGGGTACAGTGCATCTTTTAACACAATCCGGAGCTTCAATCATAATTTATATAGTATAACTGTGAAAAAGAAGTCATTGGCAGACAAAGACGACAAACGTGTGATCCTTCAAAACAACATCCACACACTTCCTTATGGACATTATTCATTAACATAAATTGATTAAGTGCATCATCATCCTGAGAAGTAAACTGGTGGAAGATCTATAAAATGCTAATTAATTAAGTATATGTTAAATAAAGTTTTTAAAAAGCCACTTCAGTGGCCTTGACCCAGTTTTCGTGTGTTTAGAATAAGCAATTTTTTAAATTAGCAAAAACTACATTACTTATTTAACATTTAGCCTTTTTTAATTTTTTAAATTAGCAAAAACTACATTACTTATTTAACATTTAGCCTTTTTTAATAAATGAAACAGTTTTATAGTTCAGTTACTAAACGATTGGAGGATAAAGCGAACCGATGGACGAGAGAAAATCCATCGTTGAAGAACTTCACAAACCAGTTCGAAGAAATTTTCCTAGAAGATCAACGGTCGTGAAAGGCATTCATGACCTATATCAAGCGGACCTTGTAGAAATGAAACCGTACAGTAGGATTAATAAAGGTTTTAGGTACATTTTAACGGTTATTGATTGTTTTACAAAAGTAGCCAGTGCAATTCCACTGAAAAACAAAAGTGGATCGTCTATTACAGAAGCAATGAAAGAAGTACTTCAGGCGATAGGGAAACGTATAAAAAATCTGCAGACAGACGATGGTACAGAATTTTTTAACAAAGATTTTTCTGATCTAATGAGGAAAAATAAAATAAATCATTATTCAACTTATAGTGAAAAGAAAGCCGCTATTGTAGAACGTTTCAATCGCACTTTGAAAACTTCAATGTACAAGAAATTTTCAGAAAGAGGCACCTATGTATGGTATGATATTCTTCCTACTTTAATAAAAGATTACAATGATAAAAAACATCGTACAATAGGTATGAAACCAAATCAGGTGAATAAAGCAAATGAATCTAAAGTTTTGAAACGCATAAAGAAAAGTACCAAACCAATATTAGATAAGAAACCACCCAAAAAATTTGCAATAGGAGACAATGTGAGGATATGTAAATATAAACAGATCTTTACCAAAGGTTACCTTCCGAATTGGACAAACGAGGTTTTCACAGTGCATCGAGTACAGCCTACTATTCCTGAAACTTATATTTTAAAGGATGTTAAAGGAGAGATACTGCAGGGAGGGTTTTACGGACATGAGTTGTTAAAATCCAAGACTGGCAATGTTTATTTGGTTGAAAAGATATTAAGAAAAAGAGGTAATAAACTTTTAGTGAGATGGTTGGGATTTGACAAGAGCGAAGATACTTGGATAGACAAAAAGGACCTACTTTGAAATAAAAAATCAGTAACGGGACAGCATTTGAGAAGACTGTTTATGCAGTAAATAAATTATGGAAATTATCTGCCAGAATGAAAGACTTGATATTAACAATATTGATTGTTTGACACCGGATATTTTTGATAATGAGGTAAGTAAACATGGCTGTTTATTGCCTAACACAATGAGGTGTATTATTAGTGGGCCTTCAAACTGTGGAAAAACCAACGTTGTTTTTAATTTAATAACAAAACCAAACGGCTTAAGCTTCAATAATGTTTATATTTTTTCCAAATCTCTAAATCAACCAAAATATTTATTATTGGAAAAGATTTTGCATGATGTACCCGATGTTTCATTGCATAAATTTGACGCAAGTAGTGAGATTATAGAGCCTAACAATGCTGAACCGTATTCAGTTTTTATTTTTGACGATGTTTCTTCTGAAAATCATGATAGGATAAGAACATACTTCTCTATGGGTAGACATAATCATATTGACTCTATTTACATAGGTCAAACATATAGTAAAATCCCGAAACAATTAATTAGAGACAACGTAAACTTTTTAATTGTTTTCAAGCAGGATGAAAAAAATCTCAAACATATATACAACGATCATGTTGGTGCAGATATGTCATTTGAAAAATTTCGAGATGTGTGTGGGAAAGCTTGGAAAGAAAAATATGGGTTTTTAGTTATAGATAAAGAAAGATCTATGACAAATGGTCGTTACAGAATAGGGTTCGATGGATTTGTTTTATTACATTGACTTCTGCCTATAACAAATTCAGTATTTGTGGTGAAGGCGTTGAGAACAGTCGGAACTAATAATGTCGAACCAGGAGGAGTTGCTTAGTGAAATAAAAGTCCTAAGTGACTCAATACGGAAGAAAAACCTGCTACTAAAAGAAGGATTGATGGCTAGAAATAAATATTTGGAGGAAACCTTCAAGCCCATTGTCGAACCCCTGAATAAAATAAATGATAAAATGACCAAATCGACTCTACTAGATCAAGAAGTAAAAGAACGAGATAAAAATATCGTTAAACAAGATGAAACTTCAGGAACATACGGATCAGAATCTGGGTCAGAATCATTTAGCAGAACGAGTCGTTCAGGAGAAGAAGAAGAAGAAGAAGAAGAAGAAGAAGAAGAAGATAAAGAAGATGAAGAAGAAAGTAAATCCGACATTGAAGGTGAAACAGATCCTTTAGAACCAACAGAATCCCCCACAAATATTAGTATTTTAAGTAAAGAAATTGGCAAAAAAGGACCTCTTTCACGAAATTATATACTAAAAATGCTACATGGTGCACATAAATCGAGTAAATACCACGTGTATGGAGCACGCTTGGAAAAAGACGGTCTTCGTATGGGGGATAGTATGCTAGAGATAGATGACAAAGATAATATAACAGTTAAAGACCAAACTTTTAAGGGTACCGCTGGACTGTTTGAATTGATCTTTAAACCCTCTCCAAAAAAATATACTAAGAAGGATTTGAATGATTTTAAAAACATATGTATTTTAACCAACTCCCATAGAAAAGGTTATTCACATAATACACCTATTCATAGAAATAGATCGGAGAAGTATAGAGAAGTTATTTCAAAGCTGTTTTCTAGTATTAGAGGAAAACGTCCGAAGGCTAAGGGTAAAGGAATGTCGATGAAATCGGTGTATGATACAAATATTATATACTATAATAATGTGAATAAGCTGGTTGACAGAATGCGATTAATATATGAATCTATACAGGCTGGGCATAACGGATTGGATAACGAAATGATTGCTTTAACGGAAGAGTTAAAAGGTCGGGGATACATAGCTTAAGTATTCAGTCTAAAGATGAGTGTTGATAAGTTCGGTCGTCATGAGAGCTCTTTGGTTCGAGAGGTTTTGAGAGGTCCACCTGGAGAAGGTTTTCAGTTGACTCGAGACGGAAACTATGATCTAAGAAGGAAACGTTTGTGCAATATTGCAGATCCTATTAACAAAGATGAAGCAGTAAACCTTGGAACAATTCGTACATTTACATTAAATTGCGAGACAAATGACACCATGTTTGATGCTAAATATAAAAGAATTATACATGTGGCAATTGCAGAAAAAGATACAGATGCTGTGAATAGGCGATTTGTTTTGGAAGAAATAAAGCAATTAAAACAAGATATTTACCAAAAAATCGACAAATTACAGTCTATGGTGATTCTTTTCACCTCTTCGAAGAAGGAAAGTCGGGGAACACCTTCAAACAGTGTAAACGCAATATATGATACAAACAGTGATGCAGAAGAGTCATTATCACTGCCAGACGTTAGAGTAATCTAATGAAGTAAGGTGTTAAAACAAAAATAAATTATCATACATGGAAGGAAGACGTTCAGTAGTGAACTATCACTCATGAAAAGAGGACGAGGACTCACTAGTAGCGCAGTGTCTCTTTTTAAAAAAGCATTTTCCACTTTACCTACAGGTGCATTAATAAACACAGCTGTTGACGCACTTCCAATTGAGCTACATTTGCCTGGAGGTTATCAGTATTGTGGTCCAGGTACGAAATTGCGAAAGCGTTTGGTACGAGGAGATCCTGGAATAAACAAATTGGACGAAGCTTGCAGAGCACACGATATTGCATATTCAAATTACTCAGATTCGGAAAGAAGATCAATTGCAGATAGAGCTCTTGCTGAAAAAGCTTGGCAGAGAGTAAAATCAAGTGACGCAAGTGTTGGTGAACGAGCAGCTGCATTAGCAGTAACTGCAGCCATGAAAGCCAAAACAGCAGTTGGAGGAGGATCGAGGAGAAGAAAAACAAACACACGTCGCAGAAGAAATATTTCCGGTGGGGGCACTAGTAAAAGAAGGAATACTAATAAGAGAGTTAATCGTAAGCGAAAAAAGTGTTCAAAATGTTCAAAAAAAAAGGTAAACGGAAGAGGATTATACCTAAGACCATACCGTGCATATTAAATAAAAACAAATTAATTTTGCCGAATAAACCTTTGAACAACGAGGAACTTGAACGGTATGCATCATGTTTAAAAATCCCTTTTTTCAGAGGGGTGTTCATGCGAAACGGATTGCCAAGAAAAATCTGGAAAAATGAAGCCGCAATTGTAAACCTTGATTATGCTAATGGTGCTGGGACACATTGGGTTTGTTATAAGAAAATATTTGATTCTGTTTTTTATTTCGACAGTTTTGGGAATCTTCCACCTCCTAAAGAGTTACAAGTGTATTTCGGTGCAGTACCTAACGTAGTTTTCAATTATGATAGAAAACAAAGAGAAGACACGTCAGTATGTGGACATTTATGTTTGGAATTTCTAGCCACAAGTGTCAGTCAACTGTAAGATGTCGTCTTGTACTGTAACAGTTAGTGGTTCAACATCAACTTTACGAAGTACATTATTTCCACCATTACACCTGAGAGATGATAGACAGTGGGAAATTGCACTTTTGGATTTTACTACTTACAACTCAATCCCAAACATAATAGAAGGTGTTAATAATAAATTTCACTACGTGAGAAAGAAAAATACTGAAGGTCTGGCTGATGTACGTGAATTTGTTGAGATTAAAACTGGTGCTTATGAAATAGCTGACATAAACAGAGAACTTCAAAATAAGTTAGGAAAGGATGTAATTGAACTAAGAGCGAATAATAACAATTTAAGAAGTGAAATAAAATGCAAGTTTTATATGGATTTCACTCTACCAGCATCGATTGGTCCTTTACTTGGTTTCCCATTATACAAGTCGGTTCTTGAACCAAATATCTACCATACAAGTCCAAAAACTGTGAACATAATTAAAGTTAATACTATAAATATCACGTGTAACATAGTTCAAGGGGCTTATAAAGATGGATCGAACCAACATATTTTACATTCGTTTTATCCAACCGTTCCACCTGGATTTAAGATAATTGAAAAACCTCATAATCTGATATATCTTCCATTAAACTCCACTCATATTTCAGACATCGTATTGAACGTACTAGATCAAGACGGTGACATCGTGGATTTCAGAGGAGAAATTATTACTGTACGTTTACACATTAGACAGGCACCGTAAAATAACGATGAGACTTGAATTTACATATAACACTAAACAAACATCAGACAATTCTAGTATATCTCCTAACGTAGAGAGGTTAACTAGAGAGAACATTAAATTTTTAGAAGGACTTGGTTTCAGAGTCAATGATAATGGACATACTGGATATAAAACATGGACCGGTTTTCGACGAAACGTTGTGGGAGAAGGAGCTTCACACTCACAACCCTTACGCTTCATCGAAATTAGGAAATAATGATGAGATCCGAATTCCAATACAACATCAAGATGCATATACTTTACCGTCTGAAAGCTATATTTATATTGAAGGAAGGGTTTTGGAAAAAGATGAAAATACAACATCAAAAGTACCATTCATAAATAATCCAATGGCCTTTTTGTTTGAAGAAATCCGGTACGAAATATCTGGCATTGTAGTAGATTCGACTAAAAAAGTCGGTATAAGCAGTACGCTTAAAGGGTTGGTTTCTTTATCACCTAATGAAACGAACGCTTTAAAAACAGCCGGATGGATATTACCAACTACGACCAAAATAGTACCTAATTCAAGTGGTTATTTCGACTTTTGCGTTCCGTTGCGGCTCTTACTAGGATTCGCTGAAGACTACAGAAGAATAATAATTAATGTCAAACAAGAATTGGTTTTACTGCGATCATCCTCTGATGTGGATATTATACAAGCTGATAGCGGAACAACTCCCACAACACTTGAATGGAAATTGAAGTTAGATAAAATAGTTTGGAGAGTACCTCATGTACGGTTGGCCGATGAACGACGAGTAAGTCTATTACGGATTCTGGACTCTGATAGGGATATTGTGGTTCCTTTTAGAAGCTGGGAAATGCATGAATGGCCTGTCTTGCCTAAAACTCAACGTCAAACGTGGGCTGTGAAGACTTCGAGTAATTTAGAAAAGCCTAGATATGTTATTTTTGCTCTGCAAACAAATAAAAGATCTAATATTACAGCTAATGCCAGTAGCTTTGATCATTGTAAACTTTCAAATATTAAGTTGTTTTTAAACTCACAATTCTTTCCCTATGACAGTCTTAATGTAATGTTTTCTAAGGACAGATATGGTATTTTATACGATATGTATGCTAGGTTTCAATCGTCATACTATGGAAGGACGAACTCGCCTCTCCTCAACCCTGAAACATTCAAGAGTCTCGCACCAATTGCAGTCATAGACTGTTCAAAACAAAACGAATCAATTAAATCATCAACAGTAGATATTCGCATCGAGTTTGAGTTGGAAGAGAATATTCCAGACCAAACAACAGCGTATTGTTTGATACTACATGATACAATCGTAACGTACACCCCTCTAACAGGCGTGGTTAGAAGAATAATATAGATGTTTTTACCACATTATTCAGCACCTACATATATTTACCCCCGCCACAAGTTTATAAAAGGGAGATTCTTCTGCGAGAGGACATCAGTATACCACCTGCAGACATCAAGACAACATTGATAGTTAAAATGGACAGTATGCCATCTAATTTTCTTGAAGATGTAACGCTCGAGTCTGCATCAACAGAGGTGACAGCTGCATCTAAAACGTCGAATCAAGACTTACCTGAAAACACAAAACCTAGTGAGGACTCTGCAAAAACAACGGAAACTACTTCTTTTCCAACTGACAAAGACACAATTTCACCTGGTAATCCTAGTGAGGACTCTGTAAAAACTACGGAAACCACTTCTTTTCCAATTGTCAAAGACACAATTACACCTTATAATAATAATAATGATGATGTTAAAACTAATACAACACCAGCTGAAAATGTAGAAGAGTCCGCAGAAAAGGACACAACAACTACTGAGGAGATTAAGGCTGGACTCTCAGGATTTCTAACTTTCGAAGGAAATGATCAGAGGAAAAGGAAAAGATGTGAAAATGAATATGATGAACAAAATATGGATGTGATATTTGATGTATTTTTACGCGCAATGTATCCATTGAATTTAAACATGGATAAAACTGTTACTGTTGGTGTTTTCAAATCTTTGAACTTTAATCCTGCTGTGCTAATTAACCATTGCGGGAAAGCCTCATTGCTACTTACGATAGACATGTGGGATAAATTTACTAAACATGTATCTATCATTGAAGCCTACTTATACAACAACTTGACAGGACGAAAAACTGCAATTGGATTTAAAGAATCCGATTTAGAAATCGACAACATCAGACTTCGAGGTACTCAATTTGTGAGATTTAGAGATCTTTCTAAACACAATAAGAAAATCCTTTTAACTTTGGAAGAATTTCAAGTCCTGTCGAATCTAACACCAGTAATAATCAGATACATTCAGCAACTCGTCACATATGCTCCACTTATTTTTGATTACCTCAACAGTTCGGTGAACACACATCCAGTTTTACCACTGATCTATGGCCCGATAGATCATTCTATATACAACAGATTGCCTCAAGAGGTGTCGTTCTACAGAAGGACCGGATTCTTTTTTAATAAACTTCGAAGTGAAGGAACCAAAATTAAAGTTTCTCCAACAAAGGAATTGCCGGAGAATATTTCAAATAAACAAAAAGTGTAAAATTATTTGAATGATTGCGTCAAGCAAGTGCTCATGTTGGGAGCACTAAAACTTTTTAAAAAAAGATTTACGTGACCTTGAAACAGTTCAGGTTTGCATATGTTATTCTTCTTTTCGCTGACTATATACATATGAAAATACTCACGCTGTGTGAGTGCAGTTGATTCCAAGCTTCCAAACAGTACCTATCCTACTCAGTCTTGTTTATTACATGCTTAAGTAAACTTCATAAAATGGAAAGATACTGTTGTGAAAACAAGTGTTTTGTGCGACCGAAACTAGAGGTAGACGGATTAGCCTGTGAAATATGTGAAAGTTATGGTATTTGTAAATGTCGATGTAAAACATATAAACTTCCAACTCCAACACGAGAAACTTTCACATTGTACAAATCCCAACACTGTTATACATGTTGTCCTAAAATGTGTGTGAAATTTGGACTGTATAGCGATATAATAAAATATTGTAACAAATGTCGCAAAGGTCTTTGTGAATGTCTACTACAATATTGTGCAAACAGGAAGAGTTGGGATGTGGATATAGAAGTAGAGTCAAAAGTAATAACAAGACGGAATAGCATGTAGAATATGTGAATGCTATGGTTACTGCAATAGAGTGTTAATTTTTAGGAAATGAAGGTTTGCATTAGTATAAATAGCTGTCACACCACCCACCCCATCTCAGAACAACTCCAGCTCTTGCCCAGTGAAAACCAACTTCATGCGCTCTCGTAGATTCAACAAAAAATGGAGGAGTATAACCTGTGGAAACAAGCGTTACTCAAAGAATATCAGGATACGAATGATTTAAAAAAAATTGTAAGCCAACTACCAAAAAGTATAGCTGAAGAAATTATGAATGAACATTATAAAAATTGTGCGACGGCTTTAATATGTTTCTATGAAAAAGATAGTCTTAGGATTTGTCGAAAGTGTTACGAGGATAACAAAAATGAATTTGCGGACTACGAACAAAAAGTTCTACATGAATCTTTTCAAGTCAACACGTCAACGCTACAATTGAAATATCAATGTTTGAAATGTAACGGTACATGTGTAGAAGAGAGATACACTAAATGCGAATGAATGTTAGCAAACTCTGACTGTTTATACGGTAGATTGCATCAACAAAGTGCTCATGCTGGGAGCACTTAAACATTTTTAAAAACTAATTTACGTGACCTTGAAACAATTCAGGTTTCCACATGTTATTCTTATTTTCACCGTATATATATATGACAATATTGGGGCTATATGAGTGCAGTTGATTGCAAGCTTCCCATCAGTTAACAGTTGCAAAAATAAATACATACTGCTGCAGTGAGAAATGTTTCATAGAACCAAAATTACATTGATACGGAATGGACAAACCAATTTGTTTTAATTATAATATTAGAATGTCCAAAAAGTGCGTAGTAGAATTTCAAGCTTTCAGGAACAACCAAGACAAATATATCATAAAAGAACTAGCTTTTTTTGACATATCTACTAATGTCATTAACTATTTTCTTTTTAAGCCGCCTTTTCCTTTTAAGAAGTTAAATAGCAAAAGCTCTAGAACCAATAAATGGTTAATGAAGTATCTTCATCACATCACCTGGGACGAAGGATTTACACAATACAAAGAGCTGGATAGCATAATGTACCATTATTGTCAACAGTATGACGAAATCTACACTACTGGGGATGAAAAATCAAAGTGGATCAGAATGTACAGTACTTCAAATGTGACGGATATTGTGTTGGATAAGGAATTTGCAACGGAATTAAATGGTCTTTGCATCGGAGTAAAAAGCCCTCAGCATAAAACTGCAAATTGTGCATTGTCACGAGCATACAGAGTAGGCCGATTTATATCCGGTGGAGGGGGAAATCCACATATACCCATGCACGTACCTCCGTAATATCAGTTGGACACAAGATCTCTTACAGAATACAACACCTAGCAAAAGAATCATATCAGCTTCTCCACAATGGCATCACCTTCTCCACTACAATCTCTTGCAGAAAAATTCAACCAACATTCAAAATCCGATCTCCTAGCAACAAAAAGATGTAGCGAACTTCAAGAGAAAAAACATTATGCTGTGCATTCGATGAAAAAGTTGGATACATCAGTTGGTGAAGCAGTTATAGCTGTTCTTGGAGATTCACCCTACAAAGAAGAAGATAAACCTAAATTCCAAGTTTACCTCCCGAAAAGATTTGTTAATGTTCTTATGAACGAAGATTTGGATTCTGTCAAGCCCGGCGTATTGTATTTAGTTTCCCATGGACCTTCTGGAAACAACTCTACAGAAATAACAATCCATGTTAACAATACTTTGTAAAATAGTTTTGTACATAGCGTAAAATTCCATTGTAATCTCTGATTATTTTACCTTTTTAATTATGTATTATTTTTACTTAGGTATTATGTAATTATATTTTTAAAAAACTCATCACTGTGACCTTGACATAGTTTTGAAAGTGTCGGACTTACCCCCACCATTTTATTCTGACATAAATAGAACCCGTACTAGTGGTCAGCTATCATTTCTCCATCAGCTCTCGTACCGTCAAGAACGAACTTAACCCATCAACATAATGAAATTTCATCTGGTGATGCAAGACGAAGTGGATTTGGGAATACTTCACGAAACACTCCTGCATTTGATGACGGAACATCCTCCGATGGTAATGAAGATTACTGTTGAATTCGACAGCACAACCTTCTGCGATTCGGAGACGACTGAATCACCCACTGAATGGTCTCCGAATGCCACATCCGAAAATACAGAAGAAACCAAACTACAAGAACCTCCAAAGTACGAAGAAGAAAGCCAACCACAAGAACCTCCAAAGTACAAAGAAGGAAATAATGTTTAATACAATATACCTAGTTTGCTGTAAAGATAAGTTATGTGAACCTTGATTAAATCTTTGTAATCTTTGACAAATAAATTATCAAATCTTTTTTTAAAAACCACTTTCGATGACCTTGAACTTGTTTCTACATGTCCGTAACCACCCACCCACTTGGGAGTAACAATGACTCTAGGTTTTTTTCTATAAAATGGTTACATTTAATTGGATAATTTTTAGCCAATTACTTGTCAGTGTTTCGTGATGACTAAGCATAAACAAGTAATAAAATCATGTCTGTCTGATCCTCACTACCATCCTCTCGTCTGACACCGATCCGCCAACATGTCTGCATCTACTCTGTGGTCCAAAGACATCGGCGACGAAGAGTTGGTGGAGATCACCCTGATTGCGGAGCATGGGGAGAGAATGAGAGCAATTTCAACTATGTCTGAGGACGAACTACAAGAAAATCACTTCAATGAGATAAAGGCGATCATGTCATACATTGCCCAACCGACGATGCTTCCAGAGCAGTGGCCGGCGATATCTCGGCGGATGGAATATCTCGCTGCGCTGAAGGCTGAGATCAACAGAAGAGGTCTGTCAACTGAGATTTATGCAATATTTGTGTAAATTACAGATTTTAAGGACATGTGACAAACGGCCTTTTTCAAGGCCACCAGATGTTTCATTCGTTTGACACTCAGCAACCGCCAAATTCATTTTCAAATCACTCCCACGACTTCTATCAGTTTCGGAACAAATATTAATCCATCCGTTTTCACTTTACCCCACATCCAATAACGTATGTCGTTCGTCACACCAAAAGATTTTAAATACATGTAACAAACGGCCTTTTTACAGGCCACCAGTTTGTTCAATCGTTTGACACTCAGCAACCACCAAATTCATTTTCAAACCTCTCTCTCGACTTTAAACAGTTTCTTAACGAATATAAATCCACCCGCTTTCACATTACCTCACATCCAATGACGTATGTGTATCGTCACACCAATACGTCATCGCCGTGACGTCATCACACCCTCTCGTCACACATACGTCATCACCACGTCACTCAAACGTCACTTCTGATTTAAAAACAATTATTTTTCAGCTGTCCCAGACTCCCCATATTGCCTCTACTGTGGTGGAAGGTTTCCAAAACTGTCGAAATAATAAATCGTTTCACCAAGTTTCTTGTAACACACCCAATGAGTGCCTAATCCTTCACTATTATCCAAATTTACTATACCAGTCTCATTTTTCCACATTTTAACCGGTAATTCATCTTTCATAAATACTCCTCTAAAAAATGGGATTTTCAAACAAGAAGCATATGTAATCAGTTCTTCATTGGTTAATTCTTTGTTTTTAATTATTAATTGCTCTTTCTTATTTAATACACACGATACGGTCTTAGGTATAGTCCTCCTCCCTTTTTTATCATTGACCATATTGTTGGTTTCTTTTTACCTTTACCACTAGTAGATCGACGTTTTCTTCTGATATTACCTCCTTGTTTCTTAGCGGGTCTTTTCCCACGCCTTCTTCTCTTTCCTCCTCCAAACGTAGTTTTTGCTTTCATTGCTGCTGTTACTGCTAAAGACGATGCTTTTTCACCAATACTCGCGTCACTAGATTTTACTCTTTGCCAAGCTTTCTCAGAAAGTGCTCTATCTGCTATTGATCTATTTTTTGTATCACCAAATTTGGAATACGCTATATCGTGCTGTTTACAAGCCTGATCAAGCTTATTTATTCCAGGATCTCCTCTAGCAAGCCGTTTCTCTAATTTGGTTCCAGGACCACAATATTGATATCCTCCAGGTAAATGTAATTCCACAGGTAATAAATCAATCGCCTTGTTAACTATAGCTCCAACCGGTTTACTTAATAGAGAAAATGCTGTTGATGCTATTCCCCTTCCTCTCTGTAATCTCTCTCGATTATGACTGATGCGTTTAGCCCTCGGCATGACTATTTATAGCCAAACTTACAGTCAGTAGGTGCACTCTATAAATGTTTTACAATGAATGTAATATTAGTCTTGGCTTCTTGTATTATATATACTGTTTAAAATCCATTTATTATATAGAAATGGATTAATTAATTAAATGTAGACATAATAAATAAAAGTAGTAAAAATAGAAATAAGGTGTAATTGAAGATGTTTCAAATGTTTCTCCGCTGGTGATGGTATCGTTGTTTTCGGTAAAATGAATAAAATCTAAATAGTTGTCATGTTCCCTTAGAAACTTGCCACTCAATCGTTGGTAATTAAATAACACATTCCAGTCTAGTTTATCTTTAAAATTGTCAATGTAATTTTCAGAGAGATTTTGATATTTACTTATTACTTCCCAACAGTTATTAAAATTTGATGTCATCTCTACAAGGAAGTTTTCTGAAAACTGTTGTCTTTGTAAAATATGAATCCAGTTAACTCTGTGAAAATAAATTCTTAACATAGTCATTGTGAAGAGGTAGTGTATGGAAAGTTGTTCCCAATCCATATATCTATCAAACCGTTGAACAAAACCATCTGTCAGCACTCCTTGGGGAAATCTCGGCTCTTGAGATATTAAACTCCACGCAGTAATATTGGATTCCATCATCCTCTCTGTATCATCTCTCGAATATAACTGATGCTTTATCCCTTATCATGGGTATTTAAATTCTTTTTTCTCTTATATAATCTTCATCGTTTTCTGTTGGTTCATTAATCACATTCACTTTATCCCCCTTTCCTAATGTCTTGACTTTAGAAGGCTCAGACGGTTTATCTAATTGATTAGGTTTTTCTGGATTGTGTATCTTTTTCCAGTCTAAATAATTGTGGCTGTCAACATCTGAAGCTACAGCTCTTCCTGAAGCCCGATGGATATAATTAAATAAAGCTGCACCAAACCTTTCCATATGTTTTTCATATTCTGTAGTCCATTTCTTGTGTACTATATCAAATATTTTCTTATTTACAGCGTCTCCATCCTGCTCACAATCACCTACATTTGACAATTTTAATTTTTTTACATCATAGCTTGTATCAGTTTCATTCTTTTTGTAAATCGTTAACAATTTTAAAGTCGCTAAATTTACTGCTTCACCATCATAAATGGGATGTTTTATATTGCTTAACCTTTTACCGGAAAATCCCCAATGATCTTCGTGTACAATCGGGGTTCTTTTATCCATGTATTGTACCGTAACCGCATCAGAAGACAAAAGCGGATCACCAACATTTTGAATTACTTTTCCTTCAAAATTATAATTACCATCAGGTGTTAACGGAAACCCAGCTCTTTTTTCACTATATCCAGATTTTACTCCAAACTCGGAATACCGTCCAAACTTGTCCACACTCATGATGTAACTGAATCGCTATCGTTTAGGTTCTTACTATATATATATATATATATATACGTCTACTGAACAATTATTTCTCGTTTTCGCAGTTCATCAACCAAAGCTACCCATTCGTTTTCTAAACCAGTGTGCCCGGCTTCCATAGCTTCATGTAATAACCTCATTCGATCAACTAACTTATTTATATCGTTGTAATATATTATATTGGTTTTATACAAATTTTTTAATAATCCCCTTCCAGATGTAGTAGGATCAGTTGTTTTTCTTTTTTTATGCAAAACATTTAATTCAGCAGAAGATAAAGCTCTTCTTTTAATTGGAGCTTTATTTGATTTCGAGGGGAAAAGACTAGATATAATGTTTGTGTATTTTATTGACCTGTTTCTATGAATAGGTAGTTCTTTGGAATATTTTTTTCTATGTGCATTTGTATACTCTAGTATATTTTTAAACAATTGTAAATCCTTTTTAGTAAATTTACCAGGATTATTTTTAAAGATGAGTTCAAACAAACCTGTTGTACCTTTATATTTCTTATCACCAATAACTATATCATCATTTTCGTTTATATCTAACTTTCTATCTCCAATCATTAATCCTTTATCCTCTATTCTAGCTCCATATGTATGATAATTTCGATTAGCATGTGTGCCATGTAACATTTTTAATGTATATTTTCTTCCAAGTGTTCCTTTAAACATAATATCTGTGCCTAATTTGCTTAAGTTGGATTGGTTGATAACCTCTTCTTCTGCTCTTGTATCTTCCGCACTTGTATCTTCTGTACTTGTATCTCCTGCAATGTTCTTTTCCCTTAAATCTCCTATATCTCCGCTTTCTTCATACTCGTCGCTTTCTTCAGATGTTTGTAACTGGTCAGAACTTTCATCATTCTGAAATTCTTCTTCATATTTGGAAATTGGTAGCATTTTGTCTCCTTCGAAGCGAAATGAAGGTCTTTCCATATTTTGTGCTAATCGCTTTAAAGGTTCAGTAACAGGTTTGAATGTTGTTTCTAAAAATTGCTCTCTTTCATTTATACCTGATTTTAAAGCTCGGTTTTTTTGTCTAATAGAATCACTAAGTGATTTTATTTCCTTTAATAGCTTTTCCTGGTTAACCATCTTCACACCTTGACGACTTGTACAGTAATACCGCTAATCAGTGTATTAAAACGAATTTATCAAAACCTATTCTATAACGACCATCTTTTATAGCTTGATCTTTCATAATAACCAAAAATCCATACTTTTCCGCCCATGCTTTTCCGCAAAGCTCTTTAAACTTTTCAAATGGCATATCCGCATTCACATGATCGTTATATATATGTTTTAGGTTAGTATCATCTTGTTTGAAAACAATTAGAATATTTGCATTATCTCTGATAAGTTGTTTTGGGATTTTGCTATAAGTTTGTCCTATATATATGCTGTCGATGTTATTATGTCTTCCCATGGCAAAGTAGTTTCTAATAGTATCCTGATTTTCACAAGATACATCGTCAAATATAAATACAGAATACGGTTTCGCTTCGTTTGGTTGCATAATGCTATCACTAGCGTTAAATTTGTAAAAATTAACATCAGACACATCAGATAGGATTTTATCCAGCAATTGATACTTTGGTTGATGTAGAGACTTTGAAAAAATATATAGGTTACTAAACCTTAATCCCTGCGGATTAGTGATCAAATTAAAGACAACATTGGTCTTTCCACAGTTTGAGGGGCCACTTACTATACATCGAACAGTGTTTGGAAGTAAACTACCGTGTTTACCATTGTTGATTTTAACGTTATCCACAGTTAAATCATCTATGTTATTAATATTGAATCGATCTTTATGGTGAATAATCTCCATCCTGCTCAAAGGTTAACGATGAAATGAGTTGCTTGTATTAAACCAAGTCCTTTATAGGTATCCATGAATCCTCAGTTTTGTTAAACCCTAACCACCGCACTTTAACTGCGTCCTTTTTTCTTTGTAACACTTTTTCAACAAGATATACATCACCTACTGTTGACTTTAACATTTCATGTCCATAAAATGCACCTTGCAACAAATCTCCTTTGTTATCTTTTAGGATATACGTTTCAGGTACAGTCGGTTGCACTTTATACACTGTAAAAACTTCATTCGTCCAATTGGGAAGGTATTTTTTGGTAAACACTCCCTTATATTTACTAATCCGTACTTTATCACTTACATTAAATTTTCTTGGCTGCATTTTTTCTACTTTAGGCTTTGTATTTTTCTTTATGCGTTTTAATACATCTTTTGCATTTCTTCTATTTACTTTGTTAGGTTTCATACCAATAGTTCTATGAAACCTGTTGTTATAATCATTTATTAATTGTGGTAAAACATCATACCATACGTAAGAACCTCTTTTTGAAAATTGTTTATACAGTGCTCCTTTCAAGGTTCTATTGAATCTTTCTACAATAGCTGCTTTTTTCTCTGAATTTGTAGAATAATGATTTATTTTATATTTATTCATTAACTGTGCAAAGTTTGTATTAAAGTATTCTGTTCCATCATCAGTTTGTAAATGTTTAATTTTGTTTTTATCTCTTTTTATGGCTATTTCCATGGCTTCTTTTACGCTTTTACCAGTCTTGTCCTTTAGAGGCAAAGCGTCTGCAACTTTTGTAAAACAATTAATAATTGTGAGTATATATTTAAATCCTTTGTTTATTCTGCTATGCGGTCGCATTTCAATTAGATCCGCTTGATATAGATCATTTATCCCTTTTATAACAGTATTTCTTCTTGGAAACTTTATTCTTGCAGGTTTGTGTAGTTCATTAATAATCTTCTCCTTCAGGTCTGACATGATGGTTTCACGAAGGCAGCTGATATGGTAATAAATATTCTTTGGTATAAATCTGCTTATATATATATATATATATATATATACATATAGTTCAAGGTCATTTAAAACTTGTGTAAAAAAAGGGGAAACACAGCTTAACATTGCTGTGTTTCCCCTTTTTTTTACGGAAAGGAAAAGGATAAAGGATCTAGGACGATGAAAAGGTTACTCGTCAATAGGGTTGAGGGAGTAGTGGCCGAATGGTAATGTGTTGATTTTGTCTGGAAGTGTTTGTCTTTTGTCGTCATTACAGGATAGCGCCTTTTTAACTTCAGTCACGCTGTACAGCTGATGGTTAAAACTTCTGATGGTGTTGAATTTAGCTGTAATGATGTTATCCTCAAATAAGCATTGCTTGTAGTGTTCAAAATGCACTTTCTTCTTTAAATATAAACTCTTTACACCTTTAGCTTTCTTAATATAGCTATTCTTCTTTTCTTCTTCTTCTTCTTTTTCATTATAGAGTTTCAAAGAATATAGTTTAGACATCAATGCAACAATCTCTTCAAGCAGAACACCATTAGCCTCATCCTTGAATTTGCCTAGTACTTTTTTGTGTCTGTCATTGTCGTAGTTTGGATGATCTTTTGGATAATCGGAGAAATCAAAGTCGTTCTTGTAAATAAATGTACGCAAATCTTTATACATGTCCAATGTTACTATGCGATATATGAAAGCGTCAGTGTCCATATATGTAATAGATATATTTTCTCTTCCGTAGAACGCCACCATTTTGTTGTAGTGAAAATCGTACATGTGTGTTTTTGAGATGTCCAAGATTGACATGCCTATATACAAAGGACGATCCATCTTCACACTCGTCTTCTTCATGGACACTGCTACAAGTTTTTCATTAATAATTATAGATGTTCCAAAATTTGGCTGCTGTACTAGTTTCTGTAATTTTTTTGCGTCGGTAACAAGTTTAACATTTTTGTGTCTTCTTTTGTTTTCCAATGTTTTTCCAAATATCGCATTATTCATTAATTTAAAGAAATCTTTTTGAAAGTCTGATGTAGCTGCTGCTCTTCTGATGGTATTTGAATCAATGTAGGGTTTCAACCAGCATGATTGAGAAAATTCCAAAACTCTATTAATTTTTGTTAGACGTAGTCCTAATTCGATAGCTTGTTGAACCACCCAAAAGTGAGCCACGTAGCGTTGTTTATTATTTAATGTCATCATTAATTTGGGGTGTTTTCCAATTGGTGAAATTTCTGTTTTAGCAAGAAGTGGAAGGTCATAATGAAGATCATGTAAATTTTCTGGGTATTCAAAATCGCAATCCAAAATATATCCAGTGTCACCATGTTTCGGAATTTGTAAAATATCGCCAATAGAGTCGGGATTAATCCATTTAAAGTTATCAAAAGGAAGTGGGTTTGACATTGCCCATCCGTACAGGTTATTTGCATCGAAATATCCTAAATAGGTTGACGGTTTGGTTTCATCGTAATCGGGTAGGTATTTGTTGTTGGCTTTGACATGTCTGGTAACACTTTGGGTCAATCCGCCTCTTACTCCAGCTTCAACCATTAAAACCATGTCAATGTCTGTTAAAAGTTGGAGTTTGCATTTTGTTTCTTTTAACATGGCTTGCCAAGCTAATCCTGGTGAAGTATACGAATGTAGAGGGTCCAAACCGTATGCAGCAAAACAGGTGTTTCGGAATTCTTCCATTACATCACAAAGAAGAGTTACATCTAGTTTGACATAAAAGTCCGAGTAATCTCCTAAGGTCTTCATATCTAACTCGTTCCATACTCGACGTGCGTGTTGATAGTCCTCAAGTGATATTTCCGAATCATTAAGTTTGTTTTTGAAGTGTTCTGGTGAAGGTAGTGATGTTTCATCAAATCTATGCAGTCCATCGATGTAATCATAGGGGAAGACTCCTTTTCGAAGAACCAAATCCATTTTACTATTGGGTACAATTTTGCTTGTTTCTATCAAATCTGTTCTTCTTAGATTTTCAGATAATTTCATGAGGCTTGAAGGCATAAATCTAAATGAATCAACAAACCTTAATTTAATTTTACCCACCTTTTTTGAAAAGCTTATAAATTTTTCCATTGTAGTAGCCAAAACGTCTATTGCTCCATTATCTCTTCCTAGTTCGGGGATTATGAAGTGCGAATCATAACCACTCAGATTGTGCAGAACTACGGGGATAAAATATGGTAGTTTGTAGTTCAAGTTGCAAGCGTTACAGGCTGCACCTCTGTACGCTCCCGTAAGATGATCATGGTCACGAACTTTAACGTTATCCAGTGTAAAGGTGTTATTACACAAATAACACGTTGTTGTTGAATCATAATGTTGAAGTTCTTCTTCTTCCATAGGTGACATGGGTACCTTTGTTCCATACAGTTCTTCTACCTTTGCAGCTATGTCATACAAATCATCGACAAAGTATTTGGCTGCTTCTTCACCGCGATAAATCTTTGGAGAAGATGATAGTCCATATTTTTGAAGATGGTCTTCAGTCAACGTGGATTTAATTAGTATGCAATAACTGTTTGGTGAATGAAGTTGGTATTTGCTTCTTCTTGTAACGTCCTCTTCTTGTTGTTCAAGCGGATGTAAAGAAGACTCGAAATCAGCGTAAACAACAACAGGTACACGGTATTGTTGTATTACTTTGTCAAATTTTATCTGCGCTCTGCTAGGATGCGGCAATTTAATTCTTACTTCATAGTTTCCATTACATAACCGCTGGTGTTCTACTAACCAATCAGACCCTCCCCTTCTTAGTTCTTTGTTCACGTGACAAAAACATCTTTTGCAAATTGTCATCTTTCTTTTATGCTTAGATAATTGATTAGAAACAAGACTTTCAAATTTTTTGATATACACAAAGTGTGAAATATCACCTTTAGTAATTAATAACAAATCGGTATGATCTCTGCGCTCATTTGGTGTTATACGCAAGGGGTACAAATTGTTTGTCGAATCCAATCCGAAGAGGTTGACAGAAGCTGAAGGATTTTGTTTTTCAAATTTTGAAACGTCTGTTATAGCAACAGGGTAAGTCATCCCTTGGAAATTATATCTATGTTGTACTTCTTCATAATAGTGACTTGGTCTTTCCGGATGAATTGTTACATATTTGGCCAACATAGCATATTTAAAACACTCAGTATCTTGATTTTGTACGTTGACGCAGGATAAGGTATTTCTAATCTTTGTTGGTAGAGGAATGTAGCTACTTCCTCGAATTCCATAGCCGTGTTTGTGTACTCTTAAGTCTAGCCCTGTGATGCTTAACAAATTCCATCCAGAGCCTCTTCCTTCATGTTCTTGTATTTTAGTCATTAGCTCTTCAAAACATTCAGATACGATTGAATCAATATCTGACGAAAACATAATAGTTCGGTTTTTTGTTAAAAACCCTCTCGGTGAAGTTTCATTTTGAATGTTTGTAAATAAAGCATCCATTAATAGTCCAAATTTAATAAAATTTAATCTTTTTAATTCATTTTGCAAAGTGTTGCTTACCAATCCTTTTGCGTTATTTAAAAACTCTTCGAGTTGTAATTTTGCATTGTCAATTTTGAAGTGGGTTACTACATTACCCGGAAGTGCTCGGGCATGTAGTTCTACATTTACTGCTGTTGATGCTGAAGGACGGTGAAGTGTAGACAGAGCATGCGTAGAAGTCGATGCAGCTGATGATGTTGAAGGATGATGAAGTGTAGACAGAACAGGCGTAGAAGTCGATGCAGATGATGATGATGTTGAAGGACGGTGAAGTGTAGACATAGCAGAGGTAGAAGGCGATGTTGATGGTGCATATTGAATAACACTAGGTCTGGAATTTTGGTGTTGAGCTAACATTTGATCTATTTCTTTCAATTCTTCTTCTTCATATTCTTCATTTTGGTTTTTGTTATGTTTCAGTTCTTTATGTATCATTAAAATAAATTCATCCTTAAATGAAGACTTGCAAATATCGCAGCGATGCATAATGTAGGTGCGATATCCACACGGGTCCAGGCAATAATGAACAACACTGCAAATACCCCTCTATTTATACCCTAGCAAAAGTAATGGGGGTACGTATTACGTTAAGTTTACTATTTTTTTTTTTTTTTTTTTTTTTTTTTCATTTTATATTTACTATTGTAGCTGGAGGCTACAAATTTCTGTATTTAGGTCAAGGTCATTGAACAAATTTACCAAAACGGGGAATAGAGCAGTAAATTATTTTATATTAAACCATAAACTGATCTATTCCCCGCTCTGTATTTAACTAAGACAATTTTCTCCAACAGAAACATTTGATAAATTTTAAACTCGGATGTGAAGTTGGATTGTACACATTGCATCTTGATCAACTAAAAATTTCATAAAACAATAGGGATCTTCAGTTGTAGATTCATCTTTAACATATTCAATAGTCAACATTGCCGAACGAAGATCTTGTGGAATTACGTCGACTTTTATGAGATGTAAGTTTTATCACATCATCGATATCGATGAGGGGAAAGCTGTAGCAAACGGAGTTTCCTGGTGGGTTCATCATGTCTATATGATAAATATACACTGTTGCATCGTCTTTAAATAGACGTTCCCCCACCATTAAATGTATAAGTTACCCCACTTTTTTAATCATGTAAATGGGTCAAGGTCATACAACGATATTACCAAAACGGGGAATAGAGCAGTAAGTGATTCTCACTATAACCACAAACTGATCTATTCCCCGCTTTGTATTTAAAGTAAACTATTTGAAGACAACAAAAACTTATTCAGATTCTTCCGATGATAATGATGATGATGAGCTCATATCACTAAATAAGCGACGACGAACACAAAAGTTCCCTGTGACTGGATCTAGAACTACATCATCGATATTAATACTGCTTGGAGGGGTTTCACTATCAACAAGGTCCATTTCCTCCAAGCAAAGCAACTGATGATGAAATTCCGGTTCATTATTATCGACATCTTCGTCGTCAGTCAACAGCTCCAACAGCTCCATCTCTCCAAGATATGGTTCACTGCTAGCAAACTCACTCAGTAGTTCAAAGCCACTAAATAGTTCAAGATCACTAAATAGTTCACCTTCCATCTCTGAATCATCATCGTCTTCATCTTCGTTTAAATTTAATGGAATATTTTCAATCAATTCTAGTATAGTCTTCTTAGAAGGGAAAATGTTATCTCTGGGCGACATGATTCCAAGTAGCAGACTGATTTACCACTAATACGAAACCACCTTTTATACATGATTTCGGTGGTGGTGGGGGTAAGTGTTGAAAGTGCAAGTGGTAGGAAAAAGTGATAGGGAAGAGGTATTATTGTAACACAAATGATTAAGTCCTGTAAGTGGGTCAAGGTCACCTTAACCTATTACCAGAACGGGGAATAGAGCAGTAAGAGATTCTTATTCAAACCTCAAACTGATCTATTCCCCGTTCTGTATTCCCCCCCCCTTTGGCGTTTTATTTAGTTTATGAGGTTGTGTAATAAAGGCACAGTGTGTAGCCTTCTTGTAATAATTGGACAATTTTTTTCTTCAAAGGGATTGGTTTTACATCTATTTTTACTTCTTCTGTTCCACGAATACCCAATCCTTTGACCTGAACATGTTGGTACTCCGTTAACAGTTGGTAAACACGCTGGATAAAAGTATCCGCTTTAGCAGTAGAGTCAATATAGTGGAGGTATACCATGGTAGGTGCTCTCTTGACGCAATTCAGAACCAAAGTGATAATTGTCTCTGTAACATCGGGCTTATATACCCATCGTTTTTTTTTTTTTTGTTTTTTTTTTTTGCTTTAATTACAGGTTTGGAACAATATAAAATGTTATATTAATGTTCCATCCTTTATCGACTAACCTTACCATATTACCAAAGATTTTATATAACTTTCTACTGTAGTTTGTTTCAAATGCTTCATTTTCACTACTATAAACTTCACCTGTTGGTCTCCACATGTACAATTGACAACTAACCTCTATATCAAGATACCGTAGCAGTAATCTCCTTACAGCAAGCACCTGATCAATGTTTTCGACCCGTCTGCTAACTATTATAGTTGCTGCAGAGATAGAAGTAGTGGATGCATTCATTTTCAGCAGAGTACTAATTTTTACCAGCGATGTAGAACCTCCTTTATACTTAGTTTAGGTAGTGGTGGGGGTTAGGAAAAGATATTGTTGTGAGAAATAAGAAGATCTTTCATTATTTTTTATCAAACGAATATTTTCTAAGTCCCAAGGTCATTTACACCAGTTGCCAGAACGGGGAATAGAGCAGTAAGTGGTTCTCACTTGGACCGCAAACTGATCTATTCCCCGCTCTGTATTTTAAAGTAAACAATAACTCTTCTCACTATTGAGCAGCCTTTGTTCTTTGAAGCTCAAGTTCTAAGTCTGCAACCAGGCGAAAGTCTGCATCATGCTCCTCCCATTGTTCAGGAGAACGCGGTTGACCACACCACTTAGTAAAGGCGTACCTCATCGCCTCATTGTACTCCTCCAGGATAACATGATAGGGTCTTGGTTGTTGCGTTGTTGATTGCATCGGTGATGTAGTTTGTTGCGGTTGAGACTGAGCACCATTTTCTGCAACCTTATTAATTTTATAAACCTCAGTCATTTCAGCAGCCTCAACAATCGCGTACAACTCCTCTTCGCTAATTTCCTTTCCCCATGTGTTGCTGTTGACGCTCATGACGATACAACTAATAATTATATTCCGAATCTCTCGCTTAAATACCCGCTTACCCCCTCCCCTCTTTACTGTTGAATAATGTCTTTAATATAATATTTCTCCTTTTTCCATTTAAGTTTTATCTTTGACTTAGTACAATATATCTAAGTCCGTTATTTAGGTCAAGGTCGTTGTAGCATTGTAAAAAAAGGTGTGGACAACCTATTTACACTCTGCAGCATATGCTACAAATTGTAAATAGGTTGTCCACACTTTTTTTTTTTTAATTTGGAAAAGACTATTTTTAATTTGGAATACACTTTTTAATCTTTTTTTATTTTAAATGTTTTCCACACACTGAAACCTGTATCATTTCGAATTAAATAGTTCTGTTTGGTAAGTTCTTTGACGTGGAGGTCCATGCCTCTAGGCAACTCTACATAGTACAATTTACCTTCACATTGAACCACCACCTTTGCAAAGCCCTTTGATTTAACAAAAAAGTATCGTTTATTTCTACAAAGCCTATTAATTCGAATTTTGGTTGGTCTCACTGCTGGATGGGGTGTAGAAAGAGAAACGGTGCCCTTGTGATTTTGTTTTAAATGTGATCTGCATACTTCTTCATTTAAAACACAAGACTTAGCACAACGTTCCCCTTTCCTTGCACCTTTTTTAAAACTGTAGCTGCATCTTGGTGCAGGAAGTATAGACTGCCTTTTCAAGGTTTTTAATTGTTGAAATTTCTCTGAAGGAGATTCGTTGTTAATACAGATCACTGAAGGACGGGAAAGGACACTTACAGAAGGTGTAGAAGGTTTGGTAGGAGAAGAAGAATGTAGACTTGCAGATGGTGTTGAAGAGCCTGGTGTAGAAGGTGGAAGAATGCTTGCCAGCGCCTGCTGAAGAAGCGAAGGAGCTGGTGAAGCCAAAGATGGTGCAGTTGTTTGCTCATCCTTCCTCGGTGATGGAGAAGGTGAGCGAGAAGTAGCCGAAGAAGATGAAGACGACAAAGACGATGAAGAAGATGAAGAAGATGAAGAAGCGGACGGGGGAGCAACGAGGTTTTCTTGAAGTGGTTGCGGTCGTGGTGCAGGCTCCTCAGGAACAATGCATGATAATATTAACGCCTGCCGAAGGATGGAAGGAGCTGGTGGAGCAGATGACGGAGCAGGTGAAGAGTGCTCAACCTTCCTCGGCAAAAGTTGCTTCCTACGGTCAGACATCTCGGGAACTGAACTGTACTCGTGATGTGTAAGCAGCAGAATGATTTTACCACTGGTGAAAACCCTCCTTTTATACCCAGTTGTAGAGGGGTGGGGGGGGGGCTTTAGAGGTTAGGGAAGGAATATTGTTGTAATGTTTTACTAAACGAAAATTTTCTAAGTCCCGAAGTGGGTCAAGGTCATCTGAACATGTTGCCAAAACGGGGAATAGAGCAGTAAGTGATTCTCACTTGGACCACAAACTGCTCTATTCCCCGCTCTGTATTAGGAGAAGAGGACTAGCTTAAAGCTCGCAATTATAGGCAAATAAACCTGATAACGGAACACTAACCTCTCCCCCGAAAAAATTATTCACCCAACACACAAACGATATAGTCAGTTAACAACAGTCGTGCACTCTGAAACCGCAAGGACGTTCATCACTGTGTAGGCGTCAGAATACTACGAACCGAAGTACAATAATACCTGACCAAGGTCCCCTTAAGTTTATTTCCCCGATGATGTATCCTCCAAGATAAGCAAAATGGTCAGTTAACAACAGTCGCGCACTCTGAAACCGCAAGGACGTTCATCACTGTGTAGGCGTCAGAGTTTTACGAACCGAAGTACAATAATTACCTGACCAAGGTCCCCTTAAATTTAACCAAAAATAAGCAAACTGACTGAATCTGTTTCTCGTGAGTAAGGGTTAAGATAGGTAAAGTCATCCGGTTTGCGCGCCGTAATGACTTAAGGTCGGTTTTCGTGCCATACCTTTTTGTAAGGGGTTAGGAAAGGTGTTTATTTGAGAAACATAATCCCCCCTGAGATATTTAAAGACATAAGGTCGGTTTTCGTGCCATACCTTTTTGAATGGGAGCGTGAAAGAAAAGTACATATTTCATTAGTAAATAAAAACACTTCAAAAACACTTTAAAACCAACACCAAACTAACTACAGTTAAACTAACTACATTTACTAGCATCAAACTACAAGCGTTATTCTAACATGCTTAATAATACACAGACATGCCTTAAGCTAAGGTAGCATCTCTAATATATAGTGGTACCAACTCTATACTAGAGATACTATTGCGGACAGCGCGGGCAAACAGCTAGCTAGGCTGTCGGCCTGCGACTGCGAACCCTCTGCGGGCTGCTCCCGCTTTTATAGGAATATATCGGGGGAGGGGGGGGGGGAGCTTCGACAGTAGTTTGTTCTAACGCTGTATAGCACACTTTGAATTGCTCCAAGTCCGGTAACTGGGTCAAGGACACGTTAAAATATTTTGTAAAATAGCAAAGGTGTTACCTTTGCTATTTTACTTTGGAAGAAATCTGTACTACGTTTAAACAAGGGAGACTGTTATCCGTTTTACGCAAAACTCCTTGCACGATCTTTTGATAAAATGGAAAAGATTAATGCCGGAGGGCGATTCCCATTCCACCAAAATACAATGCATATCATTTCTATGCAACGGTCTCAGCTCTATTTTTACTTTTAATTTAATGCCTCGAAACTCATAAGTAAGGATGGACAGAAAGGCTTCTGAAATAGCAAGCTCGGAAGGAACAAGCCAAGTGTTTACACCTACAGCTTCCATAGCGATATGATGATTTTTACCACGCTGTTGCAGTATATATTAAATTTCCCCTTCCATAAATTTTGTGCTAAAACGTGGTTGTGTACATTGAATGTTTCTTGAATATTTTCTAAGTCCTAATCTAGGTCAAGGACACGTTGAAGATAAAAGCATTAAGTGTTAAGCAAACTACAAAACATTAAATGTTAAGGAAACACATTCCATCTACAATGTTATTATAAAGCATCAAAATATGGTCAGTTTACAACAGTCGTGCACTCTGAAACCGCAAGGACGTTCATCACTGTGTAGGCTTCAGAATACTACGAACCGAAGTACAATAATCCCCTGACCAAGATCCCCTTAAATATATTTAACTAGCAGCAAACTACAAGCGTTATCTAACATGCTTAAACAAACTAACTAAACATGCAAGGGCGCGGATCTCTTAATTGCGCGTCGGGCCCAACGCACACTTAACAGACCTACGCTGCAGCAGGCACTGCAACCCAGTGGGACGTTCATCGCAACGGGCGGCAGGCTACTGCGAAGAGACGCTCGAAATCTCGGGTTATATAGACGGAGAATGGGAAATCGGGATATTAAGGGGAAAGCGGGATAAGGGATAACCCTGCTTCGTTGCGGGATTTTATCCCGCACTTCCAAGAACATTTTTCCCTCGACCTTGACCTTGACCTTGAACATGACCCAAAGGGGGGGGGGGTCCGTCAGGGGGGGGGGGGTTCCGTCGGGGGGGGGGGTGGTCCGTCGCGGGGGGGGGTCCGTCGCGGGGGGGGGGGGGGGTCCGTCGCGGGGGGGGGGGGGGGGGTCCGTCGCGGGGGGGGGGGCGGTTCTAAACCAGTCCTCAGCTTTCTACCCATATATGGATAGGGCAAGGTTTCACTTTACGACCTGCTTCACTCTGCCAGCCGCCTCATTCCGGCTTTGGATTGCAACCAGTACACACGTGCTCTATCCAACTCTATCTTATTCATTTTCTTTTCCATCCTATTTACACCATGTCTTCTCCTCTGACTCCTGAAAAACTCCAGCGCTTAAAGGAATCTTTGAAGAGGTCGACGGAAAGAAGGAGCGGGTTTAAGAGACCTTCAACTTTGAAGTCTCTCAAACGGAATCTCCATGGTCATCCGCTGTATTTTGAACAACGACCCTCGACTCAGCCTCGACCTTCTACATCGGCTCAGCCTCGGCCTTCTACATCGGCGGCTCAACCTTCGTCTCCAACACCGACTGTCGATGAGGTGATGCAACGGACAAGGGTGATGGGGCTGAACGACTTGGTGACGCCGTTTGAAGTCTCCAAGGTCGAGTTTCGAAATCTGAAGCGGATGACGGAGTATAAATATGTGGCAACCAACGGGGACCACGTGTTCCTGTTTCAACACACCATCCACTACATCGAGGTGCGTCTGCCGCAGTCTCTCCCACCGCCACCTCCTCTGATACCTGATACACAGGAGTTATTCTTAACCAGAAAAGATGGGAGGGTAAAGTGGGTTTTGAAGAATAAAGTTTGAACTGATCCTTATCCCGACCAACCTTCAGCACGCAAACGGTCCTTTTCAGGACCACCCTAAGCATTTCAAGTTAGGGACTTGGCCTGTACATAGGCAGGAGAGTTTGTTTGTGCAGCCCACTTTGTGAAATTTTCTAAGTCCCAAAGTCCTTGAACTTGACCTTGACCTTGAACATGACCCATGTTGGGGGGGGGGGGTACAAAGTTTTTCCAAAGTATGTCATGTGGGTACTCAAATTACGCGAATTGATCAGACGAACAAGGAGGTGCAAACAGAATTTTGATCCGGCCAAGGGTATAGTAGCAGAAGCGAAAAAACTACAAAGTTTGTCCAAAGTATGTCATGTGGGTACTCAAATTACGCGAATTGATCAGACGAACAAGATGGTGCAAACAGAATTCAGATCCGACCAACGGTATAGCAGAAATAGCGAAAAAACCAATGTTTTCAAGGTTACATACTAATAGCTTCTTTAATATTGGGTTAAAGTATAGCGAGTGGGTACTCAAATTACGCGGGTTAATCAGACGAACAAGATGGTGCAAACAGAATTAAGATCCCAACGGTATAGCAGAAATAGCGAAAAAACCAATGTTTTCAAGGTTACATACTAATAACTTCTTTATTATTGGGTTAAAGTATAGCGAGTGGGTACTCAAATTACGCGGGTTAATCAGACGAACAAGATGGTGCGAATATAATTCAGATCCGACTGAGATTAGGGAAGAAACAGCGCGAAAACAACACTTTCAAGGCCTGACATTAATAAATACTTTGTTTATGGATTAAACTACGACAAGTTATTTATAGTTTAAAGTATAACGAGGTAACGTTGTTGTGCGGGTAGGTCGGGTGGGTATCATACACGCTAGCGCTATATCATTATACTTTTAGCTCTTGCAGGATTAACATCTACCTATAGAGTTTGTGTTATTCTAAAGATGTCACAGTTTTACAGAAATATGACGAAGGTGTCCTTCAACAGTCCGCCTGCCACCACCTTCTACTTCTCCGACTGTGAAGATAGAAGGTCTACGCTGTTAGTGGATTGTGAGCGATTTCGCCGTAGAATACTCCAGGCTGAAACATTCTTAGCAAGTTGTCTGCTACGCAAGATGCATCATATGAGTACATGCAATAAATTAGATCACAGTGACTGTTATGATTGCGTAAAAACAGTGTCGAGCAAGAATTGTTAATGTTTTCAGTTACGGAGCTCCGATCCTCACAGAGTCAGAGCTAGACCCTAACTAATGCATGTCCCGTAGTTATTGTGCGATGTGAAAACTTGGTGGGGGAAACTGGTGTGGTGGGGGGTAAAGGCGAGTGTCTATCCTACATGCTTGTATCACTTCAGTATACCTGCGGCTCTTGCATAGTTCACATGGATTCGCAAATACAAGGCACTACTGTTTCTTCCACATGTTCTTCTTTTAATATTGAGCAAGCTGACAATACAAATGATGAAATACAAGTACATGAAGTTTCTAGCACAATATCTACTGATGCAGAAGCAATAATGTCATCCCTAATAGGGTTTGACTAATGATGGTGGATGTAGTAGCAACCATCTGCCGCGCACTTGCCACCTACCGCCTACCATCTGTCGCCTGCCATCTGCCGTCCGCCATCTGCTCCGCCCCACCACACTTTTACCCCCACCATTTTGTTTGATACCAAAACGCTAGCTAGCGAGTAGTCAGTACACCTCCGGCTCTCGACCGGTGTACATCGAGCTCTCTGTTGAAATGTCCATCAAAATTAGGTGTATTCATTATGACTCTATTCATCTGGCGAGGCCGCAACTCGTCCGGATCAACAACATCGATGACAACCAACAACGGGGAACTATTGTAAACATGAATTATTGTAAATAAAGTAATATTTGTAATATGAATTATTGTAAATAAAATAAAGTAATATTTGTATTAGTACTACCTCGCACTCGTATCATTCGATTGCTTCATTCGATAATTTTCATTCGATATTTTATCGAATTAAAACTATCGAATCACAATCGGATTTTACGCGTGCGAGGTAGTACTTTTTTAAAATTACCTCCCCGTGACCTTGAACTTTGAACTTTAACTCATTTCGTCACAAAACCGCCTACGTCACAGGCTCAGCCCCAGATAACATCTTTCATGACTCAGCACTTCCGGTCACATGACCGGATGACGTCACTTCCGGCGCAAAACCCGCAAACCCACACTACTAAAGTACCATTTATTTGAACGAGTTCGAACACCAGACGAATCGCACCATCCGAAGGGGTCGCAACATCATTTGGGGTTTTGTACCCCAAAAATCGGTTTTTTGGGGTTTCCACACGTAATTTTTATTTAAATCAAATTTTAATTTTCACCATTGAATTCAGCATCAAAAACAAACAATTTGGTATTTTGATAATTGCCCTACGTCAATTGGTTACTGAGATGAAAGTGCTAAACACAGTACGTTGTCTAATGTTATTCTTATGGAGAAAACGAAGAATTGTATATCTCGCTTATTTATGAAAATGAACTGACCAAATTTGGTATATGGCTTCATCTGGTTGTGGTTTATTGTTGTTTGTACAAAAAACAATTTTTCGCCTATGGTTCCCGTTGCAGCAAACCTAGGTACTTGGTCCCCATGTTATTCGTATGGAAAATAATTACAATGTTATATATCGCTTATTTATGAATGTATATGGATGAAACTTGGTATGTGACTTCAATAAGATGAGTTCTATTAATATTTGCATAAAAACCCATTATTTTGTACTTCTTGTTGCAGCAAACCTGCGTACTCATCCCCAATGTTGTTATTGTTATGGGGGATAATTAATATTTTAAATATCGCTTGTTTGTGAATATATTTCTTACGAATCCAGTTAAGTGTTTTAATGTGTCATGTTATATATTCATTGGAAATTCACTGAGTATGCAGGTTTGCTGCGACGGGGGTATTTGCCTTTAAAATCTCTAGGTATTTTATTCAATTCTAAATGAGTCATACATCACCTATGCAGGATAAACCGTTGAGGAGGTTCGGGCTTTGAAAGTTAACATTGACCTCATGGGGGAAGGAAGTCGGAACGCGTAAAGCTGCAAGACTGGAGCACCCTCTTCAATGAATTTATCCTGAAAAGAAACCAAACTGACAAGTTAAGTAAAGTTATTAAAATTATTGAATACTATTAGATTACCTTCGGATCTTTTTCCGCATGAATTGTGAAGTGGATGTAACAGTTTTCGAAAGAATCCATTTAGTTAAGAGCTCAGAGCCTGTGGGGTTTAGCTGATCAGTGGTATAGTGAGATCGTTTAAAGAAGCGGGAGTTGCTGTGACGGAACAGTGATTTTCACGGAACAGTTCCCAGGCGGAACTGGAACGTTTATCCGTGACCTGTTTTGGATCAGCGCTGATATATAAACCGTGACTATCTTGAAAATCAGGATACTTTGGCCTGTACAGTGCAATGCGGTTGGGGTTAAAGTAGGTTCTACCGCTGCTTTAAAACTATCGACAAATGCCCCGGTTTTTTATTTCAAAACACGTTTTGTACCGAGTTTTCTCAGTCCCTTTATTCTTTAGAAAATTTCCCATAAGGAAGAAATTATTACCTACCGTAGTTGGCTTAGTAAGATCTGGGCAAGGGACCATGATAAATAAATTGTCGTTTTGAGGTTATCAGATGCCGAAATCATCATTCGCTCAAATATATGTGTCCGTTGGCACGATAACTCTTGTAAAAAACTGATCTTGCTGAAATTTGGGTACAAATTCCTAAAGCAACATTTGTGACTTTAAAAGGATCGAAAACTATAATTATAACATTATCTTAATGAGGTTTTTAACCAATTTACTTATTGGCCTATAGGTATTTTTGAATGGTAACATTCACCCTCTAGGATTCAGCTTGAAAAGCATAAAATTAATTATTTTGAAGTTGTGTTTTACTTCAATTTATTACTGAGATATGTATAGGCCTACCGGTAGTGCCAAACGCAGTACTTTGTCCAATGTTGTTCTTATATGGAGGACATGTGACATTTTGTATCTTGCTTATTTTTATTAACATCTTACCTATAAAAGGCAAAGCCCTCACTCACTCATCACTAATTCTCCAACTTCCTGGCATGCTAGAGTGGTGAAATTGGTTCATTGATTATTTAAATTGTTTTCATATCGATTAAACTATAGGGATTTGCCCCACAAGGCTTCAAAGTTACCATGTATTCCGTATGGACATTTGCAAATCCAGCTGATCTTGATTCGTAGTAGTTCCACGGGCTAACCACAGAATGCAGCACACGTAACTGCCATAGTTTACGCGGGCAAACAGGTCTGCTATATATTGATGCAATATCTCACGTACTTTATGCATATTTTGATGAAATTTAGTTAGTATACGATAGTGAGGAACATTGAAAACTCGCTGACACTGACAAAAGCTGCTGGACATGCAGGTTTGCTGCGACGGGGTATTTTAATACACTAATTGCAACACGCAATCGCAACGTTCAGAAAATTTTGAACTCTTTACCGTCTTTGTGCCAGATGACGGGCCAACGACGGGTACGGTCACCGGAGCGACCTGGCTACAAGTTGGGCGCTGAGAGTGAGACACTCCTCGGGCTTAACGACCAAACAAAAACACGACGCGGGTCCAGAATGTCGCGCGACCGGTCGGATAAAGTCATTGCCGCAGGATAACTGCGGCCAGGCCGTTGTTGGCGACGTTACGACCGGGGCCGGGGAATATATGCGACGGGGTGTGGTGGAGGCGACAGCGACAGCGGTGTGATAGCCCGGGATATCCAACAGGCTTTGGGTGTCCAGCTTAGACGACATTTGGAGGCATGGAGCAAAGGTCTTTATCCGAAATTCTTGCGAGTCAGGGTAGAGGTTGAAGCCTGGGTTCCCTTGAGGAGGAATGGTTGTCGCTTGTCCTGCAGGAGTAGGGGATTAAAGGGGCTCCAGTCCTCTGCTGCTACCTGCGATATGCATTAGCAGAGGGGAGTGCGTTTGGCGCACGAAAACCCAGGATACACAACAAGCGTTGATTTTCCAGCAGCTTAGAAAACAATATTGGGAGGCTATGCAGGAAAAGCCTTTATCCAAAGAAATAACCTTTGGAGGCTAGGTAAGGCCTTTATCTGAAATCCTATGTGCATTCAGGGCAGAAGGTGAGTTAATTTGGGTTCGCACAAGGAGGAACGGTTGTCCCTTGTCTTGCAGTCGGAGGGGATTAAAATGGGGCTGTAGACCCCAATACTGTTGCTACCCGTTTCGCCCTTAAGTCCAATGTAAACTTTCCCGCCCGCCCCTCCTCAGTGGATTATTATTTTATAATCGTTATTAGTGAATTTCCTATAGAAAAGTGAACTATTAGCATGACCCACACGGTGAAACTTAAGCCCGGGGCCACTATAGAAGTTCCTAACGTAACCCCCTGAACACGTTTTGGGGGGTTGTTCAAAATCGGGTCGCATTTTTTGTCCGATTTACTTAAAATTTGGTAGGGATGTTCGTTTCTATATTCAGTTGGACAAGTTCGTTGGGCAAAACAATCAGACAACTCTAACCCCCTTTTTTGAGGATTATTCTTTCAAATTTCGAGTTTTTGGACCCAAAAAGGGCCAGAAAAGCCCCGGACGTAAAATGAATGCTTATATTAAGATGGGAATCAGTGAAGTGAAGGTTTTAAGCCCTCTATCGTCATTCTAGCTTAAATATATACCGAGTTATTAAATAAAATGTATATCGGCTAAACACAGTACGTTGTCTTGTGGGGTTTTTACATTAGAAAATCATGTTATTCATTTGTTGGTGTATTTGTATCATCCCCAGCAACCTCGCGCCTACTTTCAAGCCTGACTGGACCTTCTCCTAACCTTATAACGCGCAAAATTGTCAAATTTGACCTTAAAACAGCCAAAAAATCAGTGTTTTCAGATTTCAATAAAATTTGAATAAATGTATGTTTTTACACTGGTTTTGAGTTTTAAAATTTGTGTACGTGGAAATTCACTTCCCTCACGTCAACGTGCTGCGTGTGAAATCATTTTAGCGAATTTCCCCTATAGGGAAGAAGCTATTACCGTAGGTCTCATGGTAAGACTTAAGCCCGAGACTATGATAACTTTTCGTTTTGAGGTCCCCAGATGCCAAAAACACCATTCGTTCAAATTATTATATATGTATATATATATATATATATATGTGTGTGTGTGTGTGTGTGTGTGTGTGTGTGTGTGTGTGTGTGTGTGTGTCCGTAAGCACGATAACTCTCGTAAAATAGGTCCGATCTTAATGAAATTTGGTACAAATATGTAAAGTACCATTTATTTGAACGAGTTCGAAAACCAGACAAATCGCATCATCCGAAGGGGGGTTTTGGGGGGGTTTTGTACCCCGAAAATGTTTTTTTTTTGGAGTTTTCACATTTAATTGTTATTTAAATCCAATTTTAATTCATACCATTGAATTCAGCTTAAAAAACAAACAATTTGGTATTTAGATCGTTGCTCTACGTCAATTTGTTACTGAGATATTGAAAGTGCTAAACACAGTACGTTGTCCAATGTTATTCTTATGGAGAAAAAGAAAAAAATTATATCTCGGTTATTTATGAACATAAACTGACGAAACTTGGTATATCGCTTCATCTGATTGTGGTTTGTTGTTGTTTGAACAAAAACAATTTTTCGCCTATGGTTCCCGTAGCAGCAAACCTAGGTACTCGGTCCCCATGTTATTCTTATGGAGAATAATACAAATGTTATATATCGCTTATTTATTGATGAATATGGATGAAACTTGGTATGTGACTTCACTTAGATGAGTTCTGTTGATATTTGCATGAAAACCCATTATTTTGTGTTCCTTGTTGCAGCAAACCTGCGTACTCATCCTTAATGTTATTCTTATGAATAATAATGAATATTTGAAATATTGCTTATTTATGAATATATTTCTTATGAATTCTGGTAAGAGGCTTAATGTGTTATTCAGACATATATATTCATTGGAAATTCGCTGAGTATGCAGGTTTGCTGCGACGGGGGTATTTTATTGTTTTATTCAGTCAGTTAAATTCTATTCTTTGGTTAATTTTAAATAACAAATACCTAGAGATTTTAGTGTGCAGAATTTTGATATCACAAATGTTTGTCTGTCTGTGTGCCTGTGTGTCTGTGTTGTAAAAGCAATCACTTTACAAATTACAAAACCATGCCGTCTCCATACCAGAATTCCTTTGCTGTTTTAAGATTTTGTTCGCTACGCTCAGAGCTAACGTCGGCATCAAGAGTTTGAGTTGCCATTCAAGTAGATTTGTTGTTTCCATAATGAACATATTTGTATGCTTTTCAAGTATGTTTTATGTATTTAGATTTTTAAATTTTATTGAATAATTATTATTGGTCACGAGGAAAATTTGCTTCCTGATATTGCTAGGTATGGTGCATTAATTACTCTTTAATGAGCCATATTGACAATATCGGATAATCCCTTGAGGAGGGCTTTGAAAGTTAACATTGGCCTTTTGGGGGAAGGAGCTAGAAACGCCACATTGTTCGTTACTGGAGCCCCCTCTTAAGCGGGTTTGAAGAGTGTTGTGTGTTTTGTTGACGTGGTCCCCTTAAACGTGGTCCCCTTGATCCTTTTTTTGCTGCGTTCAACAGCTCAAAAATGAAGATAATCTCTGACGTGTCTATTGTTAGACTACATGTCGATGGTTTACCTGGTGAGGAAGCCTAATTATAAATTAAGTATAGATAGTGTAAACTTGGAATTATGGTCGACCTGTCAATTTCACTATTATAATAATTGATACCGGTAATCGAATCATTTATTCTAGTATAAATGATTTTACAAGAGGTGCAGTTGAGTTGTGAATAGTGTATTCTTTTATAGCTGAGCAGGGTGTGAAGTGTACTGTAGACCTATTGTTTTTGTATATGGTTTACCGCAATTGTAATGGTTGTCCTTTGTTAAGTTCGCACTTATAATCAAGTACTATTCTGCTTGAATATACATACATGTAACATTAATATGGTATAAATGACAAAGTTTGATGTTATTTTAACTGTTGCAGGTGCGTATTGAGTGGTGGTCCACAGTTGGTAAGCTGCCTCATTGTTTTAAACTTGGAGTGTAATCACTTATTTACTAACTGATACGTTAAACATATTTCTGTTAAAGTAAATGCCGGCATTTGAGCCGAAATTACAACAGCTTTTGCTGTTTTGTGTTTGTTAGATGTTCCGTATAGCAGGTTAAGTAAATCTCAAAATTAGTTTTTCTATTACTAGTCTTAAAATATTTAACAAGATTCACATTGATAGCAAACTATTAGAATTCAGATAATTTAAGGTAGTATCTTTTGACTGGCTAAGCCTAAACCTTTTTTAAAACTTTTTGTGCTGAAGTCTGTACATTTTGTGTGTGAGTTCGCTATTACATTGTAGCCGTTTCATGTTCACTTTCTCACTGTTTTGATCACCATTGATGTTGTCTATTGCATGTTTGTAATTGCTTAAAGACAATATAGAATGTAGATTTTCAATTTCCTTTGCCGTCTTCGCGTATGTATTAACAAATACACCTGAAATAACAACCTCTCACCTCTTATTAGTGAATTTCCTTTGGAAAGTGAACTATTAGCATGACCCGCACGGTGAAACTTAAGCCCGGGACCACCATAGAAATTCCTAACGTGACCCCCTGAACACGTTTTGGGGGTCGTTCAAAATTTTATATATATATATGTATATACGTGTGTGTATATATATATGTGTGTTTGCACTCTAGCGGTCGCATTTTTTGTCCGATTTACTTCAAATTTGGTAGGGACGTTCCTTTCTGTAATCAGTTGGACAAGTTCGTTGGGCAAAACAATCGAAAAACTCTTAACCCCTTTTTTTGGGGATTACTCTTTCAAATTTCGAGTTTTTGGGCCCAAAAAGGGTCAGAAAAGCCCCATATGTAAAATGAATGCATGTAAAAAGATGGGAATTAGAGAGGCGAAAGTTTTAAGCCCTCTCTCGTCATTCTAGCATAAATATTTACCGAGTTATTAAAGAAAATGTGTATTGACCAAACACAGTACGTTGTATTATGGGGATTTTACATTAGAAAAGCCTGTTATTCATTTGTTGGTGTACTTTTATCATCCCCAACAACCTCACGCCTACTTTAAAGCCTGACTGAACCTTCTCCTAACCTTATAATGCGCAAAATTGTATTCCCAGCATTGCAGGTAAATCGAACCAGGAGCATCAGAACAGCCAAAAAATCAATGTTTTCAGATTTGAATAAAAGTTGGAATAAATATATTTTTTTAACTGATTTTAGTTTTTATAGTTTTTTATGTGGAAATTCACTTCCCTCACGTCAGCGTGCTGCGTGCGAACTCGTTTTCAATACACACTAGAGGTTCGACCAATTCGAGGTTTCAGGTGTTAAAAGACCTCAGTTTACGAGCAAAACGGTACCTCACGAAACACCTCGATATTTGATACGGTCCATCAGAGCCTCCGTAATTGGAGGGGAACGCGGAACCAGGGGCAAGGTGAGAGATGGGGAGGTATGAGGTATGCTAAATAGCTGTGCTAACGCTAACGCTAACGCAGGAATGCTAACTGGCGGTGCGCTGCGGCACGTTGATTGCTGTAGGCGCAGACGCTCCGGCGCAGTCATACCGTACTGCGCTAACGAAGGTCTTGTACCCGCTAAAAAACTGCGCGGCCAGCGTTTCTTCTTGCTCTATGATCGCTTCGCTCGTGAAAAAGTCCAGACTAATGTGGTGTTCCCGACCATTAAAACAATAACCGTTCAGGTTTGATTTAAATGGACGCTTTATCGTTTAATTGGTGGGGTTTACAGCGCGCAGTTGTTGTTTCTATGTTTAATTGCGCGTTTTGTCGGGTTTGGTTGTCGTCTAGATGTTGCTTTTTGTTTCAGTTTTACTAGTTTTAAAACCCATCAACAATTAACTGTCGCGGGAACAGCAATACTTTGGTATGCTAAAGAGTTTGAAATTTTAGTAACTAATGTCCCCAGTGTAGAGAATTCTGTTTGAATTAACATTCATTAAAATATCACTGCTACAAACTCGAGCACTTTTACCATTGAACGAGTAAAACTACTTTTAATATGTAAAAATATTCACTCCCAATTTCTAACTGTTTCTAATTTATTTTGTTTATAAATATTCAAACGCTTATTCTGTACCGCTAAAAGCTTTCAATTAACGACTGTCAAGGGGTTTTAAACCGCTAGCTTGAAAATTTTCTTCCCTAACTTTTATTTCGTCCCGATGATACAAGTTTTAAAGTTAATGTGCAAGCAAGCGGGTCCTAACAGATCAAATATATATATGCATCCTTGATTACTTGACTTATTGACGAAATGTGTATTACAGTATTGGCAGACCACTCATGCGTTTACAAAAACCGTAAATAATATACAACATTTAAAACAGGAGCGCCATTACTTATAAGAAATCATCTCCGGTCATCCGCCATCTTGTTGTGGGCTCGTGTAAGGGTACGTCTACACCGGAGCCGGGATGCAAGCATACTCGCATTAAGGCATACAAGACGGTTTATTTCAGCCAATCAGAAGCTCGGAACTAGGATGGTAGCCGGGATAGAAGCAGTGAGCAAGGGTCAGATGTAGGATCAGATCCAGGACTGTTTCTGGATGTAAACAAAGGAGGTTGCTATGGTCATTTATGGTATTTATGGTGATTAAATAAAAATTAAATCATGTGTTTAGAACCATGTGAACTGAAATGCTCGTTTCTATTGTAGTATTTACTGAATAATGGATTTACAAATCAACTTACAGCCTACATTAATTAAATGTTATAAAGACAGAGTTTTAACTGATTATTGTACTTTGACCGAGAATAGTACAACAACTTAAATAAAGCCTAGTTTATGTATACGTTTTGCGACGGAAGTAAAGTTTATGGGTAAATGTTATTAATCTTATATCTGTTATTTGTTGTTATTTTATTTTATTTCTTAAATAAATGTCTATTTGAAGGTTATAACCTAAGTTACCGTTTAAACCTTATATCCTTTGGAGTTAAACATATTTTTCTATGTGAAAACTGCGTGTAGGTTATTAGGCCTTTATCAGGCCAATTTATATCAGGACATTTTACATAATCTCAGTATTATGTTATAAATCTATTTTATGGTGAGTAGCCTACTCATAAACCAAGGATAAACTGTATAGGTAAAAACCGCCCAACCTATCTTACCAGAGACCATAACTTACTGTTGACGCCGATTGCAGGGGTGTAGGAGGGGTTTATTGTGTAGGCCCTCGCCCTCAACCCTTCAGGGTGTCCTCCTACTTGCGGTCGGTCCTATTTGCGGTCAGTCCCATTTGCGGTCAAGTGTAATTTTATAAGGGATGATCAAGGTTCTGGAGGTGGAAGGGTTTCCAGTTTGCGGTCACATCTTGAGATATAGTTAATTACTTCTTCTTCCCGTTCTTAGAATACCTAGCTACTAAATATATAACAGAATGATTTTACCATAATCACAAATCAAGTCTAGTTATATATAGAGCAGCAAGGATTCTAAATGTTGTATAAATTCTGAGACTCATATCTTCAAGTTCGTAGTTGTCTACAAAGCCACTTTTATATTATCAGACAGATTTTTTCAACTTACAAATCAAGTCTGATAATATTATAAATGGCCGTTTATTACAAAAAATACATACTTGTTGACAACTACGGTAGAATGTCGAATGACAGTGGAATCTTGGTTACGTTTTGGGGAAAACCAGTTTTGCATAAGAGGTTGTTTTGCCAGTAAACAAGGGGGGCATGGTGTCGAGTCACTCACCCCTATTCAGGTGTACATACCTGCTGTATGCGTCATCCCTCCCATCCCCCTGGCCCGCTTGTTCTGCGGGACATGGTTTCTAGTCACTTACCCCTACATGTGTACATACCTGTTGTATGCGTCATCCCTCTGGCTCCCTTGTTGTGAGGCTCACTATATGGTGTTCAAATATGTGACCGCAAATTGGACAAATATAATTTGATTAGCCCACGACATTTTTGGGGTGACCGCAAACTGGACGATTTTGCCCTTGACCGCAAATAGGACTGACCGCAAGTGGGATACAACCCCCTTCAGTCGTCCCGTCATCCGTCTAACTACAACCTAGTGACATCTCGGAGGCTCACGATTAGATTAATTTTCAGACTTGATTCATTTCATTCAGATTCGGTTCATTTATTTACGTCCAGTTTTAGATATTGTTTCACCTTTTGATTTGCCAACTGACAATAAATTCAGTGATCTACAGCAAGTCAAGTGTTTAATTTACAGAATCTAATTTACGTGAAAAGTTTCGGTACGTGGTTGCGCCGCCACACGTACTTTTCATGTTCATCAAAAAATAATTGTTATCAGTTGTTAAAATCTTTCTATTTAAAATAGCTCGTATTCATCACAAGATTCGTCTCTTTTTATATTGAAAAAAATTACAAAATAGAAAGATTACGATACATTTAACAACGTAAAACGTATTAATGTAAAATAGTTCAAAACATGATTTAAAACCAACGAGTTTACTTGTTATGTATTTGATTTGAAACAAATATTTCCAAACAGCTGACTAATATTATGACAGGTGAGTATGTCGGCTGCCATCCCCAATAGGACCAGGTCCAGCTAGGGTCAGATCCAGGATCAAAGCTACCATCCCGGGTCCAATCCCGGCTCCGCTATTCACGTACCCTAAGAACTGGAACATCCGTAACCACAGATAAAGGACCTACTCAAGCGTAACGCATCCATATCAGCTGTGTTCCATCTGTCGGTCTTATCTGATTGCTGTTTGGGGCTTATACTATTCAAAGTCTCTCAATATATACTTTCAGTGTCACGTGATATTTTAGGAACAAACACATCACTTTGGGAATCAAAATAACGTTTAACATAGGCCTACCCCATATTAAGTCTTACGGTAGTTATGGACCCTCTAGTTATTAGAATTGTAATTCATATAGAGGCTGTAAGTCAGCAATCCAGACGACCTCTCCACCCCACTCGACAGTCGGAGCACGGAGCGGCCGTCCAGCGGGGTCGTGACTGCGCGTGCGTGCGAGTGCGTGCGTCGGCTCATAAAGTACCGAGTTTACGGCATATTGTGTGCAGATCCTGTTAAACAGGGCGATCAAGTCGACTTACGCCTTGCCCCGACACTGTATCTGGCTACTGGTCTAGGCGACAGTCCTCGGAGCCTACCCTGGTCGACCGGGGGCGAGCTTGGCTTGTCGAAGGCCACTCAGATGACAAAACCTTATGAGATTACTCCGTTTCTACAAGTTAGTCTAATTCGTCTTGCTATTTTGCATATTTTATGCTCAGCGAATTAAGTTTAATCAGTTTACATGGAAATATATATTTAATACCATCGTGGTAGCACTGTATTTACACCCTCAATGCCATTCACATCCTCAAACTGTTATACTTAAAAGCCACAATTTTAATGTTCCACCTGAGTATCTCTTTGCAGGTCACTGTTGACTGTTGTTGTTACTGTACCAACATTTGATTAGTTCGCTTCAAAATTAGTTTAAATTACGAGGCTAGTTTTGAAAATGTTGTGTTTTAATGCCTACGAGATTTTAAAAATGAGATATTCTATGTACGTGAGTATAACTAATTATACAAATTGGAGACTTTTCAGGGTTTGTTCCATTTTTTTGCAATTTTTCTAGTCATAGATAAAATTATTTTTAAACCTTAAGTGGGCGGATTTATATGAGATCTTAGCGTCGGATTCAAGGTTTTGGGCTGTCTGGTCTTTCCTTTCTTGTTAATTTTAAAACCCAGTTGCATTTTCTGAACTCTTGACAAGAACAATGGATCCGAAATTTAGTACCAACAAAACGTCTGGAGGCCCTGGGACTTCTGGTCCTCTGATTTACAACCTCCATTTCGCGCTCAATATCCCGGAATGTCTTCAAAAGAAGGTCTGGCCAGGTCGGTCAGCCCCTCGTCACGTTTGACAGACAGTCAATCTCATTTTTAGGCTTTCGTTTTTCTTGGCTCTTTCCCTCTTTTCGTTGACTGAGCAAAACCAACGAGCAGCGAGACGAGCTCTCTCCGTGTACTCCCACACACGTACACGCATGTGGTACGTTGTACTCGTGGACTCTAGCGTAATTTTGTGTTCTATTTTGTTGTAGTTTAGCAAGTGCGCGATTGTCTTTCTGTGCTAAAATTTGAATTTAAAATAACAATTTAGAATCCTCGTAGATCTTGGGTTAGTGATACACAAGCGTAAGGCGATAACAACCATTTACTCCGCAATTAGTTTGTAGTGCAATTTTTAAAGATTTGTATTCTTGATGTATATTAAACGTATACTATAACGTTTGTATATTGATGTACGAATAATCAAAGTGATTAATTGGTCCGTCTGGCTGCACTTGTTTCAAGGTTTATAGAAGCACTTTCGACGTCTCTCAATTTTCTACTGACACAACTACTGTAGTAGCAGTCGAAAATGGTGAGACGCCGAAAGCGTTTTCGAAACAAGTGCAGCCTGACGGACCACAAACCACTTCTGTCACGTGAAATCGGCGCACGGACTCCATCATCCTCGTTAGTGCATTTTTAAAGTAAGATTGACGAAATCAAGATGTGTTTCTGTTTCTGAACTTTAAACCGTAAAAAGTTAAACGTCATGAATGTGCAATCATCAGTCGTTTTAGTTTAAACGGTTTAAAACTAGTTACAATACAACCATGAAGATTTCACCACACTTTATTGTACATAAGACAGTCGTATTTTCTAGAGTGGGCTTAGGCCTCATTAGTGAATTTCTTTGGAAAGTGAACTATTAACATGACCCGCACGATGAAACTTAAGCCCGGGACCACCATAGAAGTTCCTAACGTGACCCCCTGAACACGTTTTGTGGGGTCGTTCAAAATTTTTATATATATATGTATGCAGTCTAGCGGTCGCATTTTTTATCCGATTTACTTCAAATTTGGTAGGGACGTTCCTTTTTATAATCTGTTGGACAAGTTCGTTGGGAAAAACAATCGGAAAACTCTAAACCCATTTTTTGGGGATTAATCTTTAATATTTCGAGTTTTTGGGCCCAAAAAGGGTCAGAAAAGCCCCAGATGTAAAATTAATGCATCTAAAAAGATGGGAATTAGAGAGGCGAAAGTTTTAAGCCCTCTCTCGTCATTCTAGCATAAATATTTACTGAGTTATTAAAGAAAATGTGTATCGGCTAAACACAGTACGTTGTCTTATGGGGGTTTTACACTAGAAAAGCCTGTTATTCTTTTGTTAAAGTACTTTAATTATCCCCAGCAACCTCACGCCTACTTTCAAGCCTGTCTGGACCTTCTCCTAACCTTATAATGCGCAAAATTGTATTCCCAGCTTTGCAAGTAAATGAAACCAGGAGTACCAGAACAGCCAAAAAATCGATGTTTTCAGATTTCAATAAAAATTGGACAAATGTTTGTTTTTACACATATTTTGAGTTTTAAAAGTTTTTTGTGAAAATTCACTTCCCTCACGTCAGCGTGCTGCGTGCGAACTCGTTTTGGGTTCGTATAAGGTGAATTCAATAGATACGCTACGGCGGAAGAGTTAGAGAAGGAACGTTCACACAAGCCGCTGTTTCTTTGTTATACGGATCGTGCCAGAGCCTCCTTTGGTTTATATGTTACAAGTTCGCTTCGGAATCACGGAACATAAAAACGCCAAGTTAAACGCAATTTGTATGTGCGACAACGGTGGTGCCGGCGGGACGAGGTACTGGACACGACTCCGACCGGTATACGGTATTGTCCGTCTGGCCGGTTTAGGAGTTAAACGCTAGATTCTCGGATCAGAAACAGAACCAGAACAGCGAGGGAACATCCTCACTTCTTTTATGGATGTAAAAGATTCGCGACATGTCGTATACTGGGTTAAACTGGAGATTATTTGTTTCACATGTTGGGAAGGACGAGTTCACGGCTTTGGCGATCTGCAGTGTAAATGAAAACTTGTCCTGCTGGCCTGATTATTTTACATCGTTGACCTTTGTGACACCGCTTTAATGTCTGACGTTACCTAACTGATAACAGGTTTCCTCCTGGAAAAGTTTGTTTACTTAAGCCTAGTTACATGTTGCAACCACAGTTACAAACTTTATTGGATACAAATTAGTTCATTCGTCTTTATATTGAACTGATTCGCTTGTATATTTCTTATTTCTCTTCAAGTTTGTGACGAGTAAATTAATGTTCTTATCAAAATTGGATAATTACTGCAGGCTTACACCTATTGAAGTCGGTTAGGGGTTGTAGTAAACCCGTGCGTTTATACTTTACGTAAGTTCTGATTTTATTGTTTTGTTTCGTTTAAATTGCACAACTTTTTAAGGTACGCAATTTGTTTTAATTTCGTTAGAAAATATGTTTGAACAGTGACGCCAATGTGGATTGAAAATTTTCACCAGAATGTATATTTTATGTAGAGGCAGTTTTGTTTATAATTTTACACCTAAATTCATAACAGTGCAATCCACTAAATTTCACAGGTACCAATAGGACAAAAAACGTTGTACTATTCCATAATCGTGTAATCGTAATTTGGGTAATCGTGTTCTATTTCCCATTTTCAAAGTTTCTGGCATAGCCAAACACGGAGGGCAACACAACACGGCGACGCGACGATTGTGTCCCAATCCGAGTCCGCCGAGCCCTTACGCCCCGCAGCTCAGGTTATTTATTCATCCCATGGGCCCTGACAAAGGGCCCAGTCAGCCTATTCATCCCCGCCCTCTGTGGATGTTTTCTTGGCACCGGGCCTTTGTTGGGTTTCCTGCGCCGTGTGAAAGCGTGTCACTCTGTATGGACTTGTCAAAAACCCCTCCCCCTCCGCGCCTACCCGTAAAGCCCCGATGTCATCTTTGTCCGCGGGATAATGCTTGGAGGATTGCGGCCAATTAGTATTTTGTGTCAACGTTCGCAGGAAGGTAGTGCGTAGTGAGAGAACGGCGCGGCGGCGGTATCAAACGAGGAATTACAGCCCTATAGCGCTTTTACGGTCGTTTTCAAAACGAATTAGACATCTGCGGGTTGATCGGTCGTTCTGGTTCTTTTGTACAGGGTCCGTACTCCGGTTTCGTGAGAGGGGAGTGTGATTCAGAGGTGGGAATCTATTCACGTTGCGAAATATTTTCAAAATAGTGTTTTTTGTAGCAAACACCTGATATATTTTAATCACGGAATGTAATAAAAGACGTCTTACAACACTTAACTGATTCGCATACAGACGGTAAACATATATAAAAGATGGCACAATGCAAATATAAATACAAGGCAATTTATATATGTTTACCGTCTGTATGTGAATCAGTATAAGTGTAAATATATTCTTAAGTGTTGTAAGACGTCTTCTATTACATCCCGTAAGTAATAACAACACGTAATATGCTTATACAAAATTTGTTTATATTTTAATTAGAAAATGGTCAAAATATTGTTGATATCGTCAAGATATTTTTGAGATTTATGTTAGTATTGTTGATAGTGTTAATGTAATGCTGTAATTAATTAACTGTTGGTCTCCCAATACTCATGATGACATGTAATGCGAATTAAATATAATAAATATATTTGAGGGTAAATTGAACCGTTTAATGAAAGTAAGCCTAAATATAATGTACTAGTGGTTTGAAGGGGTCATAAACCCTAGCCTTGATCCAATACCGTCTTCTGATTTTATTTACTATTTACATGTCAGTTCGCAAGCAAAATAGTTACTTAATCACATGTTTTAATGTAAACAAAGCAGAAGTTTTAAATCCTCTTGATTTTCTTATGGGGGATGTTTTACGTTATTTTTCGTTTGCTGGTATCATTTTAGAAATACTGCTATTTTTCCCGAGTCCCTGAGACCACGACCTTTAATTTGAGCCGTCTCCCATCATCCTGTGATTTGACAAACTCCCACAATTTTGACTTAAAAATGTCGCTTACAGAATTATATATAAAGATTATATCAGTTAATTTCTTCGCGACTTCTAATGAGGTGCAATTAACTAACAACATTGACAATAACACTGTCTACAAGAATAGGCCTACATAAGAAGCTTGTGAAAATAAGGATTTTTAACAATGTACACAAGTATAAATCGCATTACGATATAGCTCACAATGCAAATATTTGTTCCCAATCAAAGCGAAATAAATTTAAATCGTTTTAGCATTTTAATAAGGTTATTAATTTTGTGTTGTCATTTGCCAGTCCGTTGGTAATTAGTTTTTAGATAATTTCATTAAACTATCATTTGTCAAAAGTTTATACGGCAATAGAACTAAACAATATGAAATGTTATCAGCCAATCCCCTTGCGGCTGGCGCGGCGTTGTGGGATTGACGTAACGTGATATTTTTGAAATCGCCTATCAGCAGCTGTTCTGTTTCATTCGTTCACCACAAACCGCAAAACATGATCTTTTCCGTTTTAATAAACGGGCATTTATGCTTTCAAACTGATTGTGTTACCGATACAATTATTTGAAATCCTTATTGGGGTGTTTTGTGAATTATATTACCCGCGCTATTTGTCCTAGTTGTTTATTTTCTTAGTATGAAGATTGGCTATAGATACAGAATATATAGTCAATGGTAATAGTAATGGTAATAGGTAGCTTGCATCTGCAAGGTTTAACAAGTGGTATACCTACTTTTAATTTTAAAATATTTCGAATATTTAGGTGCCAATTGGTGTCCCATTTAATATTTATTCACTTTTAAACTGACAGTCTTAAAAGTTAACATTGATTTAAATCTGAAGAATCTGTCAGCAAATCAATTTCGTGCGTAGAGATTGTTTTAAGGAATTCAACTAAGATTCGTGCTGGTCCTCTACTCCAGTTGGCAAAGCCATGTATTTAGCGACAATAATCCCTGGACTTTGATTGGTTGAGAGTTTTATGAGTTGACATCAGGGTAAACGTGGGGGCAATGGTCGTGACTAGCTTCCTCGGCAGTGTTGAAAGAGCTCACAGACAAGAGAATCAACAATATTATCAGTCACTGTCCAATATGCACAGGGTGTTAAGAGTCTTCATCACCGGAAGTTGCTAGACGCCATCTGGGAGTTTTCTTCCATAAGGCCAATGTTAACTTTGTGCCTCCATTACTCCTCACCTAATTGTCTCAAACAATTAATTTTGGTGTCAAAGGTAAAGGGTTCGTCGTCCTCTAGGGAAATACAATGACGAATTCCTTAATTTGGGTACCATAGTTTCAAAATAAATAGTTTAATTTTGAACTGAAACACTGTACATGTTCTCATTAATTTGCAACAAAATCCAAATTCGACTATTGCATTTCCCTAGAGGACGACGAACCATTTAATTTGACACCAACATTAATTGTTTGTGACGATCAGGCGAGGAGTAACGGAGGCACAAAGTTAACATTGGCCTTATGGAACAAAATACCAAGATGGCGTCCGGCAACTTTCGGTGATGAAGACTCTTAAGACAAAAACGCTTCAATAATTTAGGAAATCATAATCCCTGCAAAGATGAAGACACGTTTCTCTAATTGTGTGCTCTTAAATGTTTAGTTATCCGTTAACCACTACATAGCATAAATATATTCATGTGTGCAAAGTTCCAATTTTGTTTATGTAGGTGGATCTTGAAAGTTCAGTTGTTGTGCCTTTTAATTAAATATTTAATTCGATAATATTCGATTATTAGTGAATTTCCTTTGGAAAGTGAACTATTAGCATGACCCGCACGGTGAAACTTAAGCCCGGGACCACCATAGAAGTTCCTAACGTGACCCCCTGAACACGTTTTGGGGGGTCGTTCAAAATTGTATATATATATATATATATACATATGTGTGTATATATATATATATATATATATATATATATATATATATATATATATATATGTGTGTGTGTATGCACTCTAGCGGTCACATTTTTTGTCCGATTTACTTCAAATTTGGTAGGGACGTTCCTTTCTATAACCTGTTGGACAAGTTCGTTGGGCAAAACAATCGGAAACTGTAAACCCATTTTTTTGGGATTAATCTTTTAAATTTTGAGTTTTTGGGCCCAAAAAGGGTCAGAAAAGCCCCAGATGTAAAATTAATGCATGTTAAAAGATGGGAATTAGAAAGACGAAAGTTTTAAGCCCTCTCTCGTCATTCTAGCATAAATATTTACCGAGTTATTAAAGAAAATGTGTATCGGGTAAACACAGTACGTTGTCTTATGGGGGGGTTTTACACTAGAAAAGCCTGTTATTTCTTTGTTAGAGTACTTTTATTATCCCCAGCAACCTCACGCCTACTTTCAAGCCTGTCTGGACCTTCTCCTAACCTTATAAGGCGTAAAAATGTATTCCCAGCTTTGCAAGTAAATGAAACCAGGGGTATCAGAACAGCCAAAAAAATTGATGTTTTCAGATTTCAATAAAAATTGGACAAATGGATGTTTTTACACTGATTTTGAGTTTTGTGGAAATTCACTTCTCTCACGTCAGCGTGCTGCGTGCGAACTCGTTTTAAGAATACTCTCAAATTTGGAATGTTTTTATTTCCTCAAATAGTTTATTTTTAAGCCACGAATAACGTTTAATTTTAAAATAGTCTGAGGTTTATGTTACAATTTAACATAGCATCTACGAGCAATCAGATTATTATGATCAACGATCCTGTAAATTTTAACATCCTGCCCCTGGCCCTGGGTTTATTTTGCGTGTCCGAGTCAGAGCTTAGTGTTTTTAGTTTACGTGGAGTATTTCATCTCAAAGATGAAAAAGAGTGCAGCAATACTCCAAACTACAAATGAGTATAGCCTATTTTCTTTAGATAAATAACTTTGGGCATTTTAAAATATCTTGGGGTCTATTGTGTTAAGTCGTAAGTGTAGATTTGTTTGAAAAAAGGAAGGATTATTAATTATTGGAAAAGTAAAAGTTAGCGTACTGGATGATAGATTTGCACTTGTTCGCTCTTGCCACAACAACACACAGCTCGTACGTTATTACTCTAGTCACTCTGGCGTGCAGTGCAGAGCAGGGCGGTGTCTGGTATGGTGGCTATGGTGGAGACCGTCCCGTCCCGTCCCGTCGTCCCGCCCGGGCTACACGGGGCTACAAGACTACACGACGCGGGACAGGGCTTGTCACACGATCACGATATGTAAATGTCGCCCGTCTCGCCACACGGCTACACGGTACAGATGCTCTACATGACCGCACGCCCTGTAAGGTATGGGAATGCGGGTCGTGGTGAGGCCAGCACTGCGTCACGGTTGGTCGTAGGAATGGCTCAATTTGGCGTTAGTATGCGGTGTCCCATGATACGGATGGTGATTGGGGGGAAAGCGTTATCATTATATACAAGTTTATTATTGAAGTTTTCGTTTTACTGTAAACGACCCCAAGGATGACTTGAAAATGGTTATTATTGTTTTGGCTGCGGTCGGTCACAATACACGTGTGTAAAGAGCTTAATAGTTTAATAACATATCTTGCTAATATTTTTACCCAACATTTTTTTTTAAACGTGTAAAAACGTGGATACGTCAGGACGGTAAGTTGTACTTGTTTCTTGATAAGAAGAGACGGAGGCGATATGTATCGAGAACAAATATCGTATCGGGTAGTCTTTCGCGATTAAGTCAAATTGTTGCACGTTTAAGAGGTTGCACAAGCCCTTTTTGATATCGTAAGAATGTAATTAAGTTTGAAAAAGATTTGGGTGAAAAATAAGATAGATTTAAATTTTTCGACAAGATTATCATATTGTTGTGCCGATACAGAAATGTCGATATTGTAAAACGATATAGAGTAAGTATAGTTTTCCAAAAATATCGAATCGATAGGTAGACCCTGTAGACCCTGCCCGAAAAAAATGCTTTCTCATAATGAAATCCCATTACATGGTCAAACAAACTGTTCGAAGAGTTGCTGATTTCCAGAGTTTACAAGTTTGCATGATCGTCCTTTTTAAAACGAGGAGTCCGAGCGGAGAGCGGATCGAAAGGAACGAGGAGCGCCACGCGCACAGATGGCCGAAGGTCGGTGGCGGCCATTTTGGGCGAGACGGGCGGCGCGGCGTGGTTACCGCTGATTTATGCGCGAGTCCCTACACAATGCATTCCTCCAGCCGTTGGTGGCGGTGGCGGTAGCCCCTGCGAGTCTGGGCTTTGGGTAGCGACTTGAAATTGGCTTTTTTAAGTTTTTGAACGGAGTAGTTTAGAAATTGATCAAAACCTGGATTTCCAAAGAATTTGTTCTTTTGTGCGAGTGCAGTCAGATTTATCTCGGGGTGTAGTCGTGTAGTCTCGCGCTATACATCACTATCAGTAGCGCCGTGTTTGCATACAGATTAGCGGCTATGATAGGCGACGTGTTGCGACAAGTTGACGCCACCGCCGTGTTTATTGCTGTACGACGACGTGCTGAGGAGGAATCGGTTTTAATTGAGTGGTCGAGGGTCAGATTGTAGAAGGGATCTTCGGAGTGGGCTCCATTCACGTAACATTTGGTGTTTCCACCTGTTTCCCTTACAAGGCTAATCAGTGTTAACTTGCAAAGCCCGTCCCTTATCGAATTATCCGGTATCGTTGATTTTTGGCTCCAAACTTCAGCTCCATCGGTCCAGTAGATGTTGCGAGATGGTAACATAAGACATATGACGATCGAAGGGGAGGAGGGCGGAGCCCCAAAAGGGTTTGCAAAAAACGAATAGGCTTACGTTTAATCCTGTTTTATTACCTAGGCCTTTGCTACAAATTTCAATTAATTTGCTTAAAAATACCAGTCTCCATAAGATTATCGTGGGGACTTTGAAGGTCGGAGTGATGCAACAGCTAGAAACAACATAAAGTTCACTTTAAAAGTCTTAAAACTATTCTTCCTTGGTAAGATTAACATTGGAAGTCAAATGGTCTGTGCGGCGAAGGTCTGAGGAGAAAAGGCAGTTGTCTTATGCGCATGTATAACCATGGAAATATTCACTCTCGACCACTTTAGTACTTTTTTCTTGAGGGCAGGGCTGCCTCGAAACGATTAGGGGCCTGGGCAACAATTCCCAAAAAAACCCATTTTTATCCTGGTATTTTATTTTATTTTCGTCTGGGATTGCCCCCTTCGTGGCGGCCCTGCCAAACAAAACATTAATTTCGATAAGTAATATTAGGAGGATTTAATTTACATTAGAGGGTTTCATTAACACCTATAAACTAGACCAGACGTGTGCACATACTTTAATTGGCCTTGTGCCATTATCCGGCCCGACGGACCATGACCGGCCACATCCTCTGGGCCGGGACGCAGTAGTTGCACCTCTGTGGCTTTGGAGTGGAGAGCGAGATGACGAGATGATTGGTACGGGAGATATCGGACGTGATGTGGTCAACGCGGGGGAACAAAGAAACCCCCGATTGGTCTGCGGGTCTTGTTGGTTTAGACTAGGAGGAATCATCGGCTTGTTTGATTTGAACGTGTGTAGGTGTTTTGGTCTATCTCGTTGTTTGAACATTGTTTCGTTGGAGGCGTGCGCCAAGACGTGTATAGCGGGTTGCGAAGGTTTTTATTGTTTTGATAGGCTACCATTATAAAAGTGTTGTAATATTATATATTGCGTATTAAACCATCCTTATAAACAGACTTAATACTTACAAATCAGAACTAACCCTGTCTTTCGTTTGAGTTTGTAAATATAAGAACGCTCCCCTTTCTTAAGTGTGCTGCAATCGTCTTAAGAGTGTGACCATCGTTTCTCCCATAAGGTCAATGTGGATGGAATGGGTGGAAATTCAAATAAGTAAATAGCTTTTATGATTATTTTGTTTCGATTTTAAACTCCATAAGCCCAATGTAATTGTTTTAACATTACATATTTGTTTTTTAAATTATTTTATTTTCCTGAGGATGTAAGACCTGTTTAGGCCTTATTTTATCACAGAAATTAGTTATTTCCAACATTTTAAGGACATTTTTGGAGCCGTTTTTGAGGTCAGAGTTGCAAACAAGCAAACCTTATTCACATTTTAATCATATATATTAATACGCTAGGGGGGTTTTCTTCACATTCATAACTTGATAACGGCTAGACGGATTTTACGGTGTCAAATTAAAGGTATTTTTACGTAGATTTGCCAATACCTCTCAGAATTTTAAGAAAGGGCATCACTTAAGTACAGTAAAGGGCTTAATTTTCGGAACAGTGGTACTATCTGACGGTGGAAGTCTAAACTACGGTACTTGTTTATTGAAAGTTTTAATATAAGATGTTTTGTTATGTTTGTTTACAACAGAAGTAACCTTTCGTTGGGTACAAACTTGCTCGGATTCGAGCAACAGGACAAATAGTAGGTATAGGATTAATATGTGTTTTTTATAACTTTGGTCAAATTACCCTTTTTGCCCTCAAAGGACTAAATTACTCCCGAATAAGTAACACTGGGAGCGGTCTCCGCCGACGTTTCTGTTGCTGACTTGCGGTCTGGATTAGCGTCATTAACAGCCCCATCCATCACATGGATTAGTCCGCCGTTGCCTGCCGTTACTCCGCTATACGGCGGCTGTTTATCGCCTTTGTAACAGACAGTAAAACACTCCTGCTGCCGGTTTAATTGCCTCCGTTTGATTACGTCGTCCTCTCCCGCGAACCGACTTGAGTTCTTCTCGTGTTTGAATATAAGTTAACTGGGGCTTTCGTTAGGTTTATTGGATATACTCCTAGGTTAATTCGCTTAAGTAAATTACCAATTATGTTGTTATTAATATTCAGACGTTTTTGCACGTAGATAGACTTTTATTGATGTAAATTGTTGATGTTTTTCGTTTTAATTTGTTGAATTATGGTAACGAAGATTTGTACTAATTAAGGACTTAAGAGGTTTATTTCAATCTGTCTTTAGCTTGATTTATTTATTTATGGCCCGCTGAAATAATATTAAGCAGTGGTATTTATGTTTTAGCAAAAGGACAACTAACTGAAAACTCGAGAAAATAAGTGTTTGAAGAAAAAAAATTGTTTGTGTTTAACATTAAATCTCATTTGGTTTTGCGAACAACATTCATTCTACAAAATGTTTTACCACACCTGAAGTCATTGATGAACCTGGAATAGTCAAGGGATATAATTTAGGTGTCCGGGAAAGTCAGGACACTTCAGGTAATGTGCCAATGAACAAGACGCTTAAAATCACAAATTCTCCGTCTCCAAAATTTCAGCACACTTAAAGCATGAGCATTTGATATGATCACGCAAACAAGCGACAGTTACATAAATCTGTAATACAAGTTATAACAACAATAGTACGATAATTTAAACAAATCAACAATTACATACACTACGTATTTATTTTTTTTCTTCTATCGGCTGCAAGTTTCAAAATTGTAAAGAATAATCCAATCCTTAGGAGTTAATACTCCTTAACTCTTTGGCAAGTAGCCGGTCGACTAGCCGACACGGGGCTGTCAGCGTGCGGTGACGGACCGGCTCGGCCGCGGGCGACGCCGTATTCAATCAACGACCTGTTCTACAGCCGGAGTGGCTTTTTGCCCGCAATCAGCTGGTTGCATTCTAGATCACCGCTGGCCGCTGGACGACCGGTGCATCTGTTTGCACGCGGACAGTCGACTGCGGCGACCTTGATGTTGAACCTGCGTATGGGAATCTGCGGTGTGGAATCGCACGGGTTGTATAGTGAGAGAAATGATCAAAAAGGTTGCATATTTTAAATTTATGAACCCATAGAAACATTTTCAGGAATTTAAAAGTGAGGGTTAAAGATCATCAGTGAGGGGGGAATTTAATGTGGTTAAAGATGAAGACAGTTTTGGATCGACTTCACAAAACCTCTTTCCACAGAACAATTTTTATATTTCAGTTACTATTACAAATGTAAGCCTTTTTAAGGAACTTTAAGGTTTTGTCGTAAGTTTAGTGCTTGAAAGGAAGATGTGCTGGATACCACATTAAGAGGGGGCTCCAGTCACAAAACTGCCCGCGTTTCTACCTGCTTCCCCATTAAGGCCAATGTTAACTTTCAAAACTCGCACCATTATCCGATATCGTTTATTTATGGCTCTTTTTAAAGAGCAGGACAAATCATATCGGTTTCAGTGAGCAAAATTTCGACATCACAAATAACAATCGATATAAAAAATCCAAAATATTCAATATTTAAGATTATCTTTATATATAATTCTCTTAGCGAAATTTGTAAGTCAACATTTTGGGAGTTTGGCAAATTGCAGGATGATGTGAGACGGCTCAAATTAAAGGTCTTGATCCCAGGGACTCGGGAAAAATAGCAGTAGGCCCTATTTCCAAAAAGTTGGCAGCAAACGAGAAATAACATAAAACAACCGCCATAAGAAAATCATGAGGATTTAAAAACGTCTGATTTGTTTAAGTTACATTAAGCATGTGATTAAGTGTCCACTTTGTTTACGAACTGACATGTGTTCCTCCATTGAGCAAGGTTAGGGGCTATGGCCCCTTCAAGCCACTAGTTTATAAGTGAACTATTTCTGATTATGGGTCGCTGAAATCGCTAGGTATTTTTTTTTGTTTTTTGTCTTTTTTGGTTGCTTAAAATTAACCGTAAATTATCGAGTTCGGATAATCCGTTGACGAGAGACAACATGGTCTTATGGGAGAAGCAGGTAGACGCAGAGGACTACGATCCTGGAGCCCCCACGAGAGACAACATGGTCTTATGGGAGAAGCAGGTAGACGCAGAGGACTACGATCCTGGAGCCCCCACGAGAGACAACATGGTCTCATGGGAGAAGCAGGTAGACGCAGAGGACTACGATCCTGGAGCCCCCACGAGAGACAACATGGTCTTATGGGAGAAGCAGGTAGACGCAGAGGAGTACGATCCTGGAGCCCCCACGAGAGACAACATGGTCTCATGGGAGAAGCAGGTAGACGCAGAGGAGTACGATCCTGGAGCCCCCACGAGAGACAACATGGTCTCATGGGAGAAGCAGGTAGACGCAGAGGACTACGATCCTGGAGCCCCCACGATAGACAACATGGTCTTATGGGAGAAGCAGGTAGACGCAGAGGACTACGATCCTGGAGCCCCCACGAGAGACAACATGGTCTTATGGGAGAAGCAGGTAGACGCAGAGGACTACGATCCTGGAGCCCCCACGAGAGACAACATGGTCTTATGGGAGAAGCAGGTAGACGCAGAGGACTACGATCCTGGAGCCCCCTCCTAAAGATAAGATACTATTCGGCTGAACCTTCCAATGCTTTTTGGTCCGTTAAAAACTGAAAACTAAAACAGTAAACAGGTATTAAATTCTAAAAGTAGCATATTCAACAATGTCTTTTTAGGAAACTTAAATTTTTGTAAACAGAAAATTGTATCAAGAGAATACACAAATAAGAGAACCTGTCCGGTCCCTTTGTTTTTCGATGGGATGAAATGGGTCCGGCATACCTAATTTGTTTTTATAACTTCCGCAGGGACGCCCGACGACGCCGCTGGATGGATTCTCTGATGCTGTAATGAGGCGGTTTTATAAAATATTAACGATTTACCTGGATAAATTATCCTGTTTCTTAATTCATCCGATTCTTAGAAAACAAAAATCTGTAATCGTTTATGGCGATGAATAATGCAATACTTTCAAATAATGCTTCGTTGATTGCTCGAACGTCTGGTAAGATAACGCCCATCAAGTGGGGTCACATTTTAATCGTAATTGATTTCGGCGAACCTTGCGCCAATTTCTTGTCTCACTTTCGCAACTTTCTTGGTTTTCGATTACTAGTAATAATTGGAAAGCTGTAATCTTTTGGTGGCTGCTGTGTAATTAAGCCAAAGATTATTCGTGTAATTAATGGTTTCGCAGTAACAGCGTCCTATTTGGAGTATACTGTCTTTATAGTGTGAAATTAGCCTATTTTCCGCTACCACAACGACTTCTACTGATGTGATGGCCCAGACCTATTAATTAATGATCCTGGCTAAATAATCGGCGGGTTTTAGTCAGAAACAAGGCATCTCACCCGTTCTTCACTCATAATTCATTTTTATTTTAGTTGCGTCAGCGTCTTTGACAGTAATAAAGTGATTTAAAAAATTGTTTCTTTGAATTATTTATGTATTGCAAATGTCTACTTTACATGTTAATGGTTTTTGTTGTTGTTTATTTGTGTAAGAACACATTAAATCTTATTTTATTTTTTGGATATAGCGCCCCTGTTAGTTTCAGAAGTAACTTTTTTACATATTATTAACAAATTCAAACCGCTTCAGGAGTTACCAGAATTTATTCAGAATTTTAACTTTTTTTAAATTAAGTAGGGCTATCACGTTTTCACTGACAGGTTAGTTGCATATGCTGCATGATCTAGGATGGTTTAAACAAACTTCGTGCGCCTTATGGTCGTAGCATTTTAAGTAAACAACGTAATAAGCAATAAACAACTTGGAAGTCAGTCAGTGTCATACTTCCGAGATAAACTTTCGACAGTGTAAAACAAAACGCACTTGTTTCAACTAAAAAATCGCAAGTAGCCTACAATTGTGTTTTTATGACTAGCATTCTTGTTACTTTGTAATCGCAGTAACAAAGATCAGATACAAATTAATCGCTGATCCACGCGTTTCCAAACTACACTAACGGTAGGTACGCAGCAACCGTTTTCGGGGGCTTGAACTCACGACGTCCAACCTTCAGTTCGTTGCCTCCCGTTCAGTGCCGCTGTTTATGGAAACGATGCAAATGATAACCCCTGGTGTAAAAACCGCTGGTCATGGCGGTAATAAAAGATAATTGCTCTCTCCACATTGCCGCTCACAGTGCGATCTTGGTGGAAATTGCCGGTTATGATTGAAATTGACGGTTCAATACGTTCTGTAGCGTTTGTGGTGCGTTGAATATATAGACCCTACAGTATCGTTTTAATAGCTGATGGTTTGTTTTGTGTGTTACTCGTGTCTTGAGAAAATCTTACCCTTTCGTTTTATCAAAATCAGAGGAAGAGGAAGGTTTTTCTGAGTGTCACAGAATAAATGTCAGCTGAGAGGTTGGAAACCCCGATTTTGCCCTTCTTAACTTGGAGTAATAACCGAGAGGTTAAATGTATCTAAAGGGTTGCTGGGGTAAACAAGTGAAGCCTACATGGTCGAACGACATTTCGTTCAAGTCAATCAAATCCTCTCTTCACAAGTTAAAGTTTTCTCAACTGACTGTCATATAACTCGTGAAGAGAAGGTTTGATTGGTTTCCATTTTGGTTGCCATGGAAGCAAAGTTGACAGATGGGCAAATGGCGGTCGACCATGTAAGCACCAGACGAGACATCTAGATATATTTAACCTCGTTGATTTCTGTAGTTCGTGTTCTCAGGTCACAACATATGTTGACACTGTAAAACTATCTTTCTTGTACACACAGCTGTTTCAGAATGCAATTAAATTAAATTTGGTCTGCTTATAATTAAGTCCCTGGGGGACGAGCTTTGCTCGGGGAAGGCCAGTCAGTTTGTTTAGACGACTGGGAGTAATATTTCACCACTTTCCCCAACTGATTATCATATTTATTTTATAGCTCATTTGCCTCTTTCCTGCATTTTTAAGGTCACTCCAGTTGTTATTTATAAGTCAATGTCCCTTTGATTTATTTTACTACCCGTATATATGTAATCTTCAGTCAATTCTTTTAATCTCTGCTCTCAGGAAACCATATGTTAATAATCATAAACAACATGAGTCCCTTTGACAGTTCCCTGGTTGATTATGAACAGCTGTTAAAATTCTTTTTTTTTTATTTGAAACTCCATAAGCCCAATGTTAATTTTTTTAACTTTTCATTTTAGTTTTTTTACATTGTGTGATTTTTCCTGGGGATGAGACCTGTCTAGAACTTATTTTTATCCCAGAAATTAGTTTTTTCAAACATTTGAAGGAAATCGTTTTTGCCGTTTTTGAGATCCGTGTCGCAAGCAAGCAAGCAAGCAAACCTTACTCATATTAGAGTATAGGATTCCATGTCTTCCTTAAAGGGCAAAATACAGACATTGAGGGTGGCCCGTGCCCTTTAAAACAAGGTTATAGACAATTGAAACGCACTTTGCGCACCTACGGATCGAGACCATTGTATTCCTCAATCGTCAGAATCGGTTCTGAAGTCACGGAGGAGTTTCGTTCAAAAAATTATTCTTGACGTATCATAGATAGATAGAATATTTTACTGCGTCATTTACCCAGTATGGCTAAATGGCTAAATTGTCTTGTTAAGTTGGGAATAAATGTTGCTCACTGCTAATAGCATTGAACAATATAATTGTCAATGCTTAACACGAAATATGCGTATAATTTTCACGTTAGTGTGAGTAAGTGTATATAATAAGTGATTAACCAATCGCGGTAAAGCCTAGTCAGACTTAAATGCTGTATTTTATTCACTTATTGTCGACGGTAGGATGCACCATCGCTGCAGAGACACTGTGGTCTGATCATATTCCGCACCTGTGCCGCGATTGATTTCGCATTACGACCACACTGCACCACCGTTGTGTTGTCAGCTGGCATTATTGAAACAGAGTCGTAATGTTCATACTGTATTGTTGGGAATGTTCACATTTATATTGTACATTAGGAGTAGTACAATGAAGCGGGGAAGGGGGTCTCCAGACCAGAGAATTTGTACCGTACTTAAAAAGCAATCAATCAGTACAATTTAAAAATACTCAGTATTTTAGCGAATTTCCCCTATAGGGAAAAAGCTATTACCGTAGGTGGCATGGTAAGACTTAAGCCCGAGACCACGATAACTTTTCGTTTTGAGGTCCCCAGATGCCAAAAACACTATTCGTTCAAATTTATATATATGTGTGTGTGTGTGTGTGTGTGTGTGTGTGTGTGTGTGTGTGTGTGTGTGTGTGTGTGTCTCCGTTACCGCGATAACTTTTGAAAGAAACACCCGATTTTGATGAAATTTGGCACAAATGTAGAGAGTAGCATTTATGACTTTAAGTTCGAAAACCAGATCGATCGCACTATGGGAAGGGGGTTTTATGGGGGTTTACAATTTTCCAAAAATCGGTTTTTTGCAAATTGACCCCAAAATATTAAAAACACTCAATTTTGGTTATAGCCATTTTATAGAGCTTAAAAAAACAAATAATTTAGTATTTTGAATCATTAACCTAGGTTAAGCGGTTGCGGGTAAAATCCAAAAAAATTGTCCAATGTTAATCTTATGGGAAAAAGGTTTTTAGATTTTTCTCAAATAGTTTTACTAAAAACTTCAAATTTCTGTTTATTAATGTGTTTAGCTCAACGAAACAAACATTTTGGTGTTTTAATCGTTGTTCTACGTCCAACCGTTGCAGAGATATTCAAAGTGCTAAACACAGTACGTTGTCCAATGTTATCCTTATGGAGAATAAATAAAATTCTATATCTCGATTATTTATGAATGTATATTGATGAAACTTGGTATGTGGCTTCAACTAGTTGTGGTATATTGATATTGATATTGATATTAGCACAAAAAATAAGTTTTTTGTTGATAGTCCCCATAGCAGCAAACCTGCATACTCGGCCCCCATGTTATTCATGTGGAGAATAAGTAAAGTTGTATATATCCCTTAATTATGAACCTAAATTAAGATAAATTGGTATGTAGCTTCACCTGGATATTGATAATTGCAAAAAAAACACATTACTTATCTTCCTCGTTGCAGCAAACCTGCGTCCTCAACCACCCTAATTTTATTCTTATGGAGAATAAATAAAATTCTATATATCACTTATTTATGAATGTATTTTTGTGAAACTTAGTAAGTAGCTCTATGTAGTAGTGAGTCACATATATATGCATTGGAAATTCGCTGAGTACGCAGGTTTGCTGCGACGGGGTATTTGGTATTTGTTGTGGGTTAGCTGATTTTGTTTTCAAAATTCTGCTCACTGAAATCGCTAAGTAATTTTTTGCTATTAAAAATGAGCCATTCATTTTTGGATAATCCGTTGAGGAGGATTGGGATTTTAAAATTAACTTTGGTCTTTCAGAGTCGGAGGTAGAAACGCGAAATGTTTCGTGACTGGAGCCCCCTCTTAACGTAATATAGCTAGTTGGTTGCGCTAGATTAGGTATACTCTTGAACTTGTTATAGGTAACGATAATTTAGTTAGATTTTTCCTGAGTAGGCAATAGTAATACCTTTTTTATTAATTTACCTTAGGGATGAATGAATCCAGTTTTTGTATTATTCCCAGATACTGTGTAACGTTGTTATAGTTAGGTTAGCGGCCTCCTTTGAGCTTCCTTTGCCCGTTGACATTGGCCTCAGGCCTGTGGTTACACCAGCACAGCCATTACAGGTCGGCCGTTACAGTACAAGATGCAGACAGTACTGATTTGACTGTCGCAGAGCACTGCATTACCACGGGGAGTGAATCCTCTGCTGCCTCTTCTAACTCTACATCTGTTGCATTCTATCTCCAATACAAAATCGGCAGATTAAAAAACACTAGGTAAAACACAGGCCTGAAATCCTGCTTAATTTAAAACACATTCCGTAGACGCTTGTGAGGATAAAAGCGGCGGTCGATTTTAAAGAGGAAATGCTTCGGAGACAGCTCAATCTTCCGGTGGGAGGGGGAGGGGGGTGATATAGCGCCAGGGATTCCTGGGAGGCTGCAAGAACATTCCGATAAAAGTGTGGCTGTGGCCGCGGCCTGTGATTATCTGTGGCTGGCACAACAGGCCGGACCGCAGACTGGGAGGCGCCCTTCCCGAGCGGTGGTCCCTTGCCCTTAACCCATCCCACAACTTTCACACCAAGACACCGAAGGGACTGTGGTACTTCCCCTGGTAAATTTTTGAAACTTTTGGATCGAAATATATACTTTTGTGATTTTTAATCGTGGCAGGGATTTGAAGTGTTTTCACGGATATATTACTTTCTGTTTCATTATGGATAGCCTCTGGATCCTTGATTTAACCAAATAAAAGATTTAAAATAGGGCAGGCCTTCCTGTTTAGTCAAAACGATCCGCGGTAGTCTATAGCAGTTTAGTGTATTTTTTTATCAACCATCTTCAGGTCTGATCATAAAAAAAAAATCGTATCTTCGTGGGTGTAGTTTAGTTAAAAAAAACATTTGTACACTTAATAAACACGCGAGACTCTCAAACATATTTAATTAAAAATACATTTTGCCAGATCACGAAAAACACAACGGACGCGTGCGATGCCGGAACCTTTTGTAGCTTGAATTTTGATAGCATTTCCTTAATTATTAATTTGGGGACTTTGACGGGTTTTACGAACCTGAGAATTAGCCATAGATAAAAGTACATTAAATATTAAAATAGGACATCATGTTATCCAACTCCGTATAGGCAGGACATTTACTTAAGAATTCATGGTTTTTAATTCGGGAAGAAAATAAGAAAATGTTAGCCTACAATTCCCAACATTCCTTATGTTCTCTACACATAATTATTGCGTTAACAGCTTGTATTCTCTCAACATTTTGTGTTGTTAGTCATCACTCTTTAAACCCTAACGGGGATAAAAATACCTAAAATATTCCAACGGAGTGGAGAACGGGAATTATCTCCCACAGTCATCTTGGACCGTGACTGTCTTAACATGGCTTTTTACACTCTCGACGTCTGACAGAGATGGGTTGGGTTGGCGGCGTTGGGTTGATGTTGGGGTTGGGTTTCTTATAATTTTCAGGAATGTTGTTTGACTATCTTCTATATTAAAAAACGCGTATTTTGGAATGCATGTTATCAAATGGGGAATCCGCTGTGCCAAATTTGAAGGTTATCCTGATAAAACCCTAAAATATTGCATATCAAAACGTTCGTTAGGATTACTAAATGTGTCAACATTCACAATGTGTCACACATTCTCTCAGCGCTTCCCCGATTGGTCGTAAATGACCCGATGTGTATCATGATCATGGCAGACGATCTTTTTTTGTCAGGTGGTTACAGTGAATACAAATGTGTTTGTCAGTTGTAAAAGTTTATGTGATGCACAGCAGATTGCAGTACAAACAAATAATTTTCGCTCACCATGATTTTGCCGCAATTAATAGTAGGCGTACACTGATCCTCGGTGTTACTGGGCTCGCCCAAGGCCTATAAGTATTATACAGTAGTTATATTTATTGTAGTTACCAGCCCGGTTCTTACTTTCCCCTTTCAAACTCATTGTAAGCTTTGACGGCTAGATTGCCTTAAATACATTCAAGCTGCAATGAAATGTTGCCTGTTTTCTAACAATAATTTAAAGCTGTTTTTTTTAACTAGTTTATCTATATTTTTAATACGCTAGGCAAATTTTTGTCATAATTGTTTTGGAGCGGTGGTGCTACCGATCACCATGTCCAAGGTGTCGTTAGAAAGGTCTTAGCATGTAGTTTTGCCATCAATTAAAAAATTTTATAAAAGTCATGGACATGGGAAAATATGGGGTCAAAGTCGCGATTTTCCCCATAGACATAATATGCAGTTACAAACCAACGATCGAGAAATCAGCTGTTTATTTAAGGAAGTGGTTAAACAAATAAAATCTGACCCTGAAAAATGGTTATTGAACGTACAGCTGGCAACAAAACACCAGTTTTTATTTGCACAAAATCAAAACATAACCAAAAAACGTTCGACATAAGAGATTATAAGACGTCGACCAGGACGGCCAAGAGGAGGAGGCCGACGAACTTTAACTGGTAGACGCGGACGAAATACCTGCGCCAGGCGGTGTGAACGAAACAGTGGCGCTATCTGACGACAGAAGTCTAAATTACGTGTTGATTGAAAGTACGTTGTTATCATCCGTTTTAATTTCAGATGCTTTGATATGTTTGTTTACAACTGAAGAAACCTTTCGTTGGGTACAAACTTGCTCGGATTCGAGCAACAGGACAGCTAGTTAAAAAAAAAATCGATTGTCTGGTGTAAAAATGTCAGTAACTTTACTTGGCAGATGACTGTAAATAGGGATTACTTGGGCTAGACAGTAAATATTGGGATCGTCGGAATAATTGTAGACCTATCAATAGACCCCATCACTACAGCACATCTTATAGTTGTATCAGTTAGGCTATGAGTAAATTTACTCCTTCGAAGAACTTTATTTGTTCCCATGGCGTTTCACTGAAGAGTGCTTAGTTTAGCTTATATTTGATTTCAACTAAATTTATTTTAGTGTTCATTTTTAGCGAATTTCCCCTATAGGAAGAAGCTATTACCGTAGGTCTCATGGTAAGACTTAAGCCCGAGACCATGATAACTTTTCATTTTGAGGTCCCCAGCAGCCAAAAACACCATTCGTTCAAATTTGTATATTTGTATATATATGTGTGTGTGTGTGTGTGTGTGTGTGTGTGTGTGTGTGTGTGTGTGTGTGTGTGTGTGTGTGTGTGTGTGTGTGTGTGTGTGTGTGTGTGTTATTTGTGTGTGTGTGTGTGTGTGTGTGTGTGTGTGTGTGTGTGTGTCCGTAAGCACGATAACTCTCGTAAAAAGGTCCGATCTTAATGAAATTTGGTACAATTGCGTAAAGTACCATTTATTTCAACGAGTCCGAAAACCAGATGAATCGCACCATCCGAAGAGGGGTTTTTGGGGGGTTTTGTACCCCAAAAAATGTGTTTTTGGGGTTTTCACATGTAATTTTAATTTAAATCAAATTTTAATTTATACCATTGAATTCAGCTTAAAAAACAAACAATTTGGTATTTTGATCATTGCTCTACGTCAATTGGTTACCGAGATATTGAAAGTGCTAAACACAGTACGTTGTCTAATGTTATACTTATGGAGAAAAAGAAAAATTGTATTTCTCGCTTATTTATGAACATAAACTGGCAAAATTTGGTATATGGCTTGATCTGGTTGTGGTTTATTGTTGTTTGCACAACAAAATTTTTCGCCTATGGTTCCTGTAGCAGCAAACCTATAGGTACTTGTTCCCCATGTTATTCTTATGGAAAATACTTAAAATGTTATATATCGCTTATTTATGAATGTATATGGATGAAACTTGGTATGTGACTTCACTAAGATGAGTTCTATTGATATTTGCATAAAAACCCATTATTTTGTGTTCCTTGTTGCAGCAAACCTGCGTACTCATCCCCAATGTTATTCTTATGGAGAATAATTAATATTTTAAATATCGCTTGTTTGTGAATACATTTCTTATGAATCCTGTTAAGTGTTTTAATGTGTTATGTTATATATTCATTGGAAATTCGCTGAGTATGCAGGTTTGCTGCGACGGGGGTATTTTGTTTTAAATTTCTCTATTTTAATCCATAATAAATATTGTGGAAACCTTTTTACATTGCCTATCCTACAGTGAATTAATTCTCAAACATACTTTTAATTTTAGTCTTAACTTAATAGATAGTTTGTAATTTAAAAGGTTGTTAACGAGCAAGCGTGATTTGTTTAACACCCGAAATAACAGTTATTATAACTAAGCGACTGGCGTGACATGTGGGCCGGGCGAACGAAAGAGGCGGTTTAAATGCATAACAGGACGGTTTTTATTCGGGGCTTGTGTCGCAGTGAGATCCCCTACAACCGCCTGTAATAATCCCGACACGTGAGGCCTGTATTGTCTAACTCTGTGTTGTTCGGATTAAAACGTTTTCATCCCCTTAGTGTATTTAATAAGCTGTTTGCAAAACTTCACTTTTTATCAGTATGAAAATAGCGGATAGTGAAGGAAAACAAAGTGAAATAAATTTTGCTTTGTTCATAAAGTTGAAAGTATATTAATTTGTACTTATTAAATTAATTGATTGTTATTATTGATTCATGTGCAGTTAAATTTTAAATGTTATCCTAATGATTCGTTTTTGCTGAGAAATTAAATATTTCATCTTATACTTATTGTTAATTACCTGGTTTTACTATATTTACGATAACCACTCACTTAAGTTGGGATTACGTCTAGTTTTATGTAATCTAGTGTTCCAGAATTGGCTAACAAATTGTTTTTAAGCTAAACAATATGTAAGTATAAATACCTTAATGTATGTATATAATATGGTCCTTATGGACTAAAAATTGCTCAACCGAAGTTAATGACACTTTGCATAGTTATTTAGGTTAACCCCATGTTAACCCTAGGAAGGTTTAAAGCCATAAATAAAGGTCCCGGGACTGTAGGGCTTCGCCCCACTGGGATTAAAACATCCCATGTTACTCTAGTTGAGGAAAGACCTGTTATAAGTTTGGCAGATGACTAATTGAAAATTATGTAAAAATCCGTTAATTTATTTATGTAGCGAGGTGTAATGTAGCCTAAATATTAATTTTTAAATATTTGGATGAATGAAGATTAAATAGAATTCGAGCCAATTTTTGTGACAAGTTTACTGACCGAACTATTAGGTCTCAAATTATTTGTTTTGTATTATTTGAATGCCCTCCACGTCTAATGTGCCTTTTGGGGTTCTCAGAAACACCCAGCTTCAGGGCTTTGAAAGTTCTAATGTCAATATTATGGGGGTTTTCATTGATTTCTTACGGAACATATATACTCTGTGGTAGAACGATTTTTATTGGTGTTCTATTAATTTCGCCATTTATCTCCCTCACTAATCAAGACGCTCTCTCGGCGTCAGGAGAGCGGAGCAATCACTTGACGAATGTGTTACACGCTCACCGCTCCAGTTATGGCGGTGCTAGTGATGATATAGGAGTACGTAGCAGAAGTTTGCAGTCCCGTTGGCCACATCCCGGCCCACTTCTCATCACAGGACGGTGTAATTGCTGCAAATAGCTGCCTTTTGGCAAACAGCTCGTCAAGGTAGGCGATAGGCATCGCTCCCATGCCGGGGGAAATAATTGAAAACCTCTTTGGGAATTTTTTTAATATGCGCATAAAGTAAAATGGCGTGACCGACCTTTCGCGTGTCGCTGGACAGTTCTGTGAATTGAGAATGTCGTAAAATGTTCTAAATTGTAAATTGTACCGTCGCCTGTAAATTTGAGGGACATGTGAAAGATGTCGCATATTATTTTGGGAACCTAAGTAAGTATACCCTCGTAATGTTTACTGAATATAAATAATGGACAAATCCTATACTCTAACAGTAGTGTACGTTCGTTTGTTTGTGTGCAAAGATCGTAGAATCCAGCGCAACGATTTTATCAAATTAATTAGTAGATTTTGGACCTAAAATTCGAATGGTTAAAACCTCAACCACAGGAAAATTCGTATTTTCTTAAAAATCCCTTTGAAAATTGAAAATTTTAACATCGGGCTTATGGAGTTTCAAACCAAAGCTAAAGAATCAGAAAAGCTTTGAATAAATTAACCAGTGAGCTGTCGAAGTAGCAAACACAAAGTAAAGTATCAACAGATGATTTCTTGAAAACAGCGACTAGAACCATTGAAAAAAGATTGCATGTAGAGTGGACATAGTTTTCACTCTACGAAACGAATAATCATCACCGAGTATGGCTCGGTTTCCTCGGCACTTTGAATTAGGTACATAATTTAAAATTTATGCAGCTGCAAAATCTTAAAACAGCAAAGGAATTATGGTGGTGGAGACGGCATGGTGGTGTAATTTGTAAAGTGATTGCATTTATAATCAGTTATTTACCTGAAACATTTATTCAGATCACGGGTGTAAAATGTATAATATTAAAGCCACATTATACGAAAGAAATTAAAAAGACGATTCTGCACTGGGTGATCGTGGAAGTGTTTTCCAAGCAGCGTAAACAAACTTAGAACTTTGACCAAGGTTTCTTTCTGCAGTTTTCAACTGTCATGAACATTTTGACGTTGTATAAATTATAAATTGTTTCATAAATGCGCCACATTTACGTATTAATCGATCAAATTTAATTGGGATTTGGGTAGTTTCAATTTTCTATACTTTCTATGCTATAGTTATGTATCGGGTTTTATTACAGGCAGGACTATTTGCCAGATTAAATTTAAAATATATTTTTCAAAACGACCTACCGGTTCTTGATTTGTAGTAATGAACGATAGCTTAGTTGATGCAGAAATTGATTCATGTACTGTAATATTCAATATTTTCTACAGCACGAGTAACTTCATGTAGACAAGTCGAATAAATCCTTTTACCATCCGAGCGGCAGTTATATATCCTCTTAAAAAGCCGAACACGGAACGCGGTTTTGACAGTTACACGGGAAACATTATCGCCCGTTCGGATAAATAAAAACACGGTGGAGCCCGTGAAGCGGCTGCATTGCGACCAGATGGGAGATAGTGTCGGTGTTGGTGTCGCTGCCACCAGGGGCTATATTTATCCAGTTGCGACTGCGAGTGCGAGTGTGAGTGTGAGTGCAGTCAGATTTATCTCGGGGTGTAGTCGTGTAGTCTCGCGCTATACATCACTATCAGTAGCGCCGTGTTTGCATACAGATTAGCGGCTATGATAGGCGACGTGTTGCGGCAAGTTGACGCCGCCGCCGTGTTTATTGCTGTACGACGTGCCGAGGGGGAATCGGTTTTAATTGAAATGTGGTTCGGTGTGAGGGGCTGCGTTTGAAGGGCGCTTTGGAGTGGGCTCCGGGCACGAAACATTTGGGTTTATGCTTCCTTTAGACATTCAATATTTACTGTCGAAGCCCGTCTCTCCCAACGGATTATGCGAGTTTGTTGATTTATCCTATACTCTAATATGAGTAAGGTTTGCTTGCTTGCTTGCTTGCAACACGGGTCTCAAAAACGGCTCCAACGATTTCCTTCAAATGTTCGAAATAACTAATTCCTGGGATAAAAATAAGTTCTAGACAGGCCTCATCCCTAGGAAAAATCAAATAATGTAAAAAAACTAAAATGAAAAGTTAAAAAAATTAACATTGGGCTTATGGAGTTTCAAATCAAAACAAAAGAATTGTAACAGCTGTTCATAATCAACCAAAGAACTGTCAAAGTAATACTCATGTTGTTTATGATTATTAACATGTGGTTTCCTGAAAGGAGAGATTAAAAGATTTGAGTTAAGATAACAAATATAGAGTAGTAAAATAAATCAAAGGGGCATTGAGCTATAAATAACAACTGGAGGGACCTTAAAAATGTAGAAAAGAGGCAAATGAATAATACAAATCTGATTATCAGTAAGGGGAAGTGGTGAAATATTACTCCGAGACATCTGAACAAACTGACTGGCCTTCCCCCTAGCAAAGCTCGGCCCCCAGGTATATTACGTAAATAGAGTACTAAAATAAATCAAAGGGGCATTGAGCTATAAATAAAAACTGGAGTGACCTTAAAAATGTAGAAAAGAGGCAAATGAGTCATACAAATCTGATTATTAGTAGGGGGAAGTGGTGAACTATTACTCCAAGTCATCTAAACAAACTAGCAGGCCTTCCCCCGAGCAAAGCTCGGCCCCCCAGGTACTGGCTTCTAAAGTGTGAAACATACATTGCGATTTCAGTAAAACAAATTTCAATATCACAAATAATAATCGTTGAGTAATATTTCAAAATATTCTATAATTACGATTTTTTATAGGTGAACTTTGTTGTGATATAGAAATTATTCTCACTGAAATCGCTGAGGGTTTTTTAACCGTAAATCAATGATTTTGGATAAACTTCAAGATCCCTGAAAGTCAAAACTAGACGCTACCTTTCAAACAGCACTTCTTAGTGAATTTCCTTTGGAAAGTGAACTACTGTATTAGCATAACCCGCACGGTGAAACTTAAGCCCGGGACCACCATAGAAGTTCCTAACGTTACCCCCTGAACACGTTTTGGGGGGTCGTTCAAAATTATATATATATATATATATATATATATATATATATATATATATGTGTGTGTGTGTGTTTGCACTCTAGCGGTCGCATTTTTTGTCCGATTTACTTCAAATTTGGTAGGGACATTCCTTTCTGTAATCAGTTGGACAAGTTCGTTGGGCAAAACAATCGGAAAACTCTAAACCCCTTTTTTGGGGATTAATCTTTCAAATTTTGGGTTTTTGGGCCCAAAAAGGGTCATAAAAGCCCCAGATGTAAAATAAATGCATTTAAAAAGATGGGAATTAATGAGGCGAAAGTTTTAAGCCCTCTCTCGTCATTCTATCATACATATTTACCGAGTTATTAAAGAAAATGTGTATCGACTAAACACAGTACGTTGTCTTATGGGGATTTTACACTAGAAAAGCCTGTTATTCCTTTGTTGGAGTACTTTTATCATCCCCAGCAACCTCACGCCTACTTTAAAGCCTGACTGGACCTTCCCCTAACCTTATAATGCGCAAAACTTTATTCCCAGCATTGCAGGTAAATAGAACCAGGAGCATCAGAACAGCCAAAAATCAATATTTTCAGATTTGAATACAAATTGGAATAATTGTATATTTTTAACTGATTTTGAGTTGTTATAGTATTTTATGTGGAAATTCACTTCCCTCACGTCAGCGTGCTGCGTGCGAACTCGTTTTTAGCCTTAAACAGTCATAAAACCTTTTTAGATGTCAACTGTAGTCCCTGCTCAAACGTCATTTTAATATGATAAAATTTTATTTGGGGGGAATTTTACGCAAAAATTTAATTTGGTATAAAATAGACGATAATCTAAGTTATAACAACTTATCAACTAATCAAATATTACACAATAATTTAATTTTAAAAATGATCTGTCTCAAAATATTTGACAGGTTGAGCTATTTTACTCTTGTCGCTTTACTCTTGTTGTCTTATGACTGAACGGAAACTGTCGTTCCTAAATCGGAGTCATATTTATTTTGTTTGCTTTTTAGTGGGAAGACAAATATCAACTTATCTCCAGTAGGTGGTGTATGTTGTGAGGCGACTCTTCTCGATATACCGTAGGCCCACACTATATAGCGCAGATGCAATTACCAGATTAGAGCGCAACAAAGCAGAGGCGCGCAATCTCGGCTGATGGCCTCTCAATATTTATAACACGGTCGCTTGTAACGGAACAAACTCAATTATGCGCCTAGATTGGAACATTAATACTGCACTGAGCCACTGAGCCCTGTGCAAGCTGAGGCGCCTCGCTGCGACCGTGGGATAAGTGATGGTACTGCCTTCAGATAGGGGTTGGAAATGTTAAAAGAGTTAAAGCCAAGTGTAAGAGGATGCTCTAGTCACGAAACAATATGTTTGTTTGCTCGCGTTTCATTATGTTTCTGTCAAAGTTAATCTTCAAAGTTCCTCATCAATTGATAATTCGAAAGTTTATTTGTTGCTAATTTTAAAGAGTAAAAAATTATTTAGGGATTTCAGTGAGTAGAATTGTGATATCACAGAATTAACCTATAACGTCAATAGCAAATATTTATATTTTGATTTTATTGAACGATTATTATTTGTGATATAGCGATATCCCTAGGTATTTCTTTGCTCTTTAAAATGATCCATAAACAATATCAGATTTTCCATTGACGAGGGACGGGATTTGAAATTTATCATTGGTGTTATGGGAGAAGCAATGAGAATCAGAGTGTTGGAGTTTTATACGCTTTGAATGTTTGATTCTTAGGGGCGAATGCGATTTCGATTATTTGTGTTGTGCTTTTGTGAGTTTTCTCTTTGATCCCGTTATTATTAAGTTTTAGAAAAAAGAGATTGGCGATTTGCCCTACTTTGCTAGTCCACATGAGCCTCGGGCTTGTACGTGGCACGTTTCTTATTTCAACCTAATTGCCATGGAACAACGAATACAAATTGTGATTATAATATAATACGGAAAAATATACTAATCAATTGTATATACAATAACAACAAATGGTAAGGTAACAATAAACGATTTGATATGTTTAACTATAACAGTGATACTACGAACATATACAAAAATAACTTATTGAACAACAACAACAAAACTTTCTAAGTGACAGTTGTGGAGTGGAGAGTGTAAAGATGGGGGTTTTGTTCGCACATATTGTTTGAAACCATGTGCGGTCAGACTGTAATGGCGTATCAAGCTAAGCGAGTGGCGAGCCGCTGCATTACAAGCTAGACAGGACTGATACAATTTAACAGCCAGGTCTGGGATTCGAACCCTCGCCAGGGCCGCTGCAGAGTCGCCTTTGGTCACCAGTCACCATCCCAGCGACTCGCCATCATCTCGCCAACGCCAACTGATATAACCAGCCTGATATACCATTTGGCGATTTCCTGACCGTAAATTTGCCATTATACACTAACATGCATGTTTTCGTGCTGATGGATTTCGGCGTTGGTCCGCTCTAAAGTTCTTGTAATATTTCAGTTCGGAAAGACAAAATATCAAACAAATTTGCTGTTGATAATCTTGTATTGACACGTTTCAAGGGGGGGGGGGTGTTAAATAGTTTGAAGGACTTCTCACTATTAATAGTGGGCGCCGCGACCTATTTTAAATGGTTAAAGTGCGTGCAGCGACATCGGTATTAATTCATTGTTGAACATTTTGGCAGTGAAAAACTATTTTGAGACGACCGTGATAAGGAAATACCCTGTAGACCTAATAGATCGCCGAAATTAATCATCTCCAATAATTTTGATCCTGCATCTTAATTACTGCGGTAACCATCGCCATAAGTAATACTAGCATCCTACAGATTCTTATCCACGGTAGTTATAAAGCAATAGGTGGATGCGATGCGATATATCCAAGGAGGCAGGCGGGGCATGTCAAGGTCGGAAGTATCGATAGCGCCGGTTTGAAATATCAGACAAAGGCTCCGCCTATTCATTATCGATAGGCCGGAGAACAAGGGAAGCGCCGCGAACAGAAGCTTGTATTGTGGTCACGTGCCTTGCCCTACAAGTCGACGCATTCCTCCGCAGCACTGCCCAGCCTTGAGTGGACGTGGTGTTTGGGGTTTGGAATAAGCAATACCGATACTCATATATCGGTTGGTCGGACAGGAAAATTATCGAATTTAAAGATCGATTATGACGTTTATTTGTGCATTGAGATTACATTTAGATTTTTCTTGGAACTGTTGTTCCCTGATATATCAATACAGTAGACTCTTAGAAATTCGAATCGGCTTAATCCGGACTCCGGGTAGTCCGGACCGAAAATATTAATTTTTTTATTTTGATTTGTCGTTTTAAAGAAAGTGAAAAAATCGATACTTTTCGTTTTATCGCCTTCAGTTTTCACGTGAACAGCCCGCATTACACAAGTGCACAGTATTTTACAGTACAGTGGCCAACTGTAATTTATTACGGAGTGTTTATAACTTTCTTTCAGCTCACACTTGTAATGAACGTAAACACATTGTTACAAAACTACCACTTCAGCTGTATGGTCTATACTATACACTATTACCATAATACGTTTTAATTTTTATGTATGTTAAAATAAAAATTAAAAAGTGCTTTGAGGAGGGACGCGATTTGAGATTTAACATTGACCCTTGGGGTTAAGCGGGTAGAAACGCGTAATGTTACGTTACTGAGAACAGTATTGTCTTCTCGGCCGAGGATATCACAGTAGTCTATGGGTAAAGGTGAAACAAGGGCGAGAAGCGAGAAGATCGTTGGACCCAAGATGCTCACTTGGGTCTCCCCGTACACCCGAACCCGCTATCCTATCCGGGGCGAATCGCCGCGTGGGACGCTGGTGGTTATCTTCTCGTCTTCAAAAACGCCGAAAATACCTCGTCCACTAACTACCCGTGTGATTAGTTCTACGCTCACTTTTCTGGTTGTGAAAGGGTTCGTGGCGGTAAGTGATTTTCGATTGTTCTGCTTTCACAAAGGCTTTCTAGATAAATTTAATTAAATAGGGATTGACGGGAGTGTGAAGTCTTGTGGACTGATGGTAAATTGAAAAATTCTGGTTTCTTCTCTAGAAAACATGCATATGCATTACGCAGTTTTTTCATAAATAATGTTCGTGTTACGTACATCTCATTTCTAAGACAGATTAAAGTATTCTAATGAAGTGAAAGACCTGATACGGTTTAGATAGGGTGTAAATAAAATCTGTTAAGGAAATTGAAATCGCTGAAAAAACCTCTCTTTCGATTTATACGTTCATATGCAGTTTACTGACGAAAACTATGGCAATAATAAATTACATGCTGTAAGAAGGCTGTACTTGTGTTGAATTTTAAAGGCTGTACTTTTACATCATTTTAAAGAGCGTTAAGAGTCTTCATCACCGGAAGTTGCTAGACGCCATCTGGGAGTTTTGTTCCATAAGGCCAATGTTAACTTTGTGCCTCCATTACTCCTCACCTGATCGTCTCAAACAATTAATTTTGGTGTCAAATTAAAGGTTTCGTCGTCCTCTAGGGAAATACAATGTCGAATTCCTTAATTTGGGTACCATAGTTTCATAATAAATAGTTTAATTTTGAACTGAAACACTGTACATGTTCTCATCAATTTGTAAAAAAATTCAAATTCGACTATTGCATTCCCCTAGAGGACGAAGAACCCTTTAATTTGACACCAAAATTAATTGTTTGTGACGATCAGGCGAGGAGTAACGGAGGCACAAAGTTAACATTGGCCTTATGGAACAAAACATTAAGATGGCGTCCAGCAACTTCCGGTGATGAAGACTCTTAAGACAGTTTTAACTACCGATTCTAGTGAGTCGCTGGCCTAGTGGTCAAGGAAATCGTCTGACTCCGGAACCACGGCAGCGGCCCTGTCGTGGGTTCGATTACCAGCCCTGGTATGCAAATTTATCAGTACTGTTAATCTCATACTGTAAAGGCTCACTCCTTGCTTTGCTGGGAACATTCCACGCACATACATATAGTCTATGTGGACGGTAAAAGTAAGGCAAAAATGGGAAGTCTCTGTGGTGTGTACCTGTTTTCTCTTAAGAGTCTTCATCACCGGAAGTAGCCGGACGCCATCTTGGTGTTTTGCTCCATAAGGCCAATGTTAACTTTGTGCCTCCATTTATCCTCACCTGATCGTCACAAACAATTAATTTTGGTGTCAAATTAAAGGTTTCGACGTCCTCTAGGGAAATACAATAGTCGAATTTGGATTTTGTTACAAATTAATGAGAACATGTACAGTGTTTCAGTTCAAAATTAAACTAGTTATTATGCAACTATGGTTCCCAAATTAAAAAATTCGATATTGTATTTCCCTAGAGGACGGCGAAACCTTTAATTTGACACCAAAATTAATTGTTTGTGACGATCAGGTGAGGAGTAATGGAGGCACAAAGTTAACATTGGCCTTATGGAACAAAACTCCAAGATAGCGTTTAGCAACTTCCGGTGATGAAGACTCTTAAGTTGAGCCAATATTTTTTTTAACAAAAATAATAATAAATACCCCCGTAGCAGCAAACCTGCGTACTCAGCGAATTTCCAATGCATATATATGTATCTTAATACCACATAAATCCACAAACCAAGTTTCATCAACATACATTCATAAATAAACGATTTATGACATTTTATTATTCTCTATAAGAATAACATGGCGGCTGAGTATGCAGGCTTGCTGAAGCAAGGAAGACAAAAAATGAGGTTTCATACAAACATCAATATAACTCAAGTAGGTAAAGCTACATACCAAGTTTTATTAATTTATGTTCATAATTAAGGGAGATAATAGGTTACTTATTCTCTATAAGAATAACATGGGGCTGAGTACGCAGGTTTGCTGCTACGGGAACTATCGGCCAAAAAACGTTTTTTAGGGCAAATATTAATAGACCACAACGATATGAAGCAATATAAAGTTTCATCAGGAAAAGTTGATAAATAAGTGAGATATACAATTTTTTTATTCTCCATAAGAATAACATTGGACAACGTACTGTGTTTAGCACTTTCAATATTTCTGTAACCATTTGACGTAGAGGAATGGTCAAAATAACAAATTGTGTGTTTTTTTAAGCTGAATCCAATGGTAAAAACAAATATTTGACTTTTTCAAAAATTATATGTAAACAATTCCAAAAAAAGTTTTTGGGGTACAAAACCCCCCCAAAATACCCTTTAGGATGGAGCGATATGGCTGGTTTTCGAACTTAAAGTCATAAATGCTGCTTTACACGTTTATACCAAATTTCATCAAAATCGGATAATTTTTACGAGAGTTATCGTGCTCACGGACACACACACACACACACACACACACACACACACACACACACACACACACACACACACACACACACACACACACACACACACACACACACACATATATATACAGTTTCGAACGAATGGTGTTTTTGGGGTCTGGGACCTCAAAACGAAAAGTTATCATGGTCCCGGGCCTAGGTCTTACCATGCCGACTACGGTAATAGCTTCTTCCCTATAGGGGAAATTCGCTAAAATGTAGTAAGTAGTCTCGGCACCTTCCCCACGTCGGAACCTTTGAAGCTCACCTCTTCCCCGACAGCCTCCCTACTCAATAACTATCTCACACCCTCCCATGCAAATGTGTCAAACCCCGCGCGCCGCGGACAGGAAGCAACGCGTCTGCCGGAAGCGGAATGGGACAACAGCTGACACGTTCCAGCACCGGAAGTGGTCCTCGTTTGCTTTCAATCAGCTGTTTGGCATTCGCCTCGGATGCTGTTTGTTATCACAGCCTGTCACGTGATTGTATTTACACTTGGAGGCGGCCGGCCCGACAGCCAACAGCCGAACAGCGCAGTTTGTAAACGGTGTAGAGAGCTTTGCTAATGGCCGGGCCTTGTGAAACGCTAACAGAACTATTTCGAGGCTTCTTAAAGTTGGCGCTCGTTTGCTACTTTGGGAGGGATTATGATCGATTAAGTAGAGTTTTGTGAACTAACCAACGTTTATTTTAGGACTAGGACTTGTAAACTGGAGTTGTTTGTTGAAACTAGTGATTAAGAAATTAAGAAATTTATCTCCGAAATTTAAGTCAAAGTACAAAGTGAGTACAGTAAATTGGAAATTTAGCCCCCACATGTGCCTTATTGCATGTCCGTGGTGACGAGTGCTATTAACATTTACTTTGTATTTTTTCTTCCTCTTTCACAACTCGACGTTAATATTAATATAGTAACAAAGCTTTTAAAATAATATATGACAGACAAAACTAAAATGACATCGTTTTATTCAAATAATTTTGAAAATTTGTTGGGAATTTATAAGATGCGTTTTAACAAATTTAACACTAAATAAATTCTCATAGCTTAATATAAAAACGTTAGATGAATTTAATTAGACTGTAAGATAGCCAGGTGTGCCAATGAGATGCAAGGATGTGTGATCAACAGTTGAAACGTCTGTGTGGGATGATGACTGTCAGGCGAAATACATTCCGGAATGTGAACACTCTCTGAATGTAGCACTGTAGAAGAGGCAGGTTTCGATTTGGATGTCTATTATACGTGTTTATATTGTTAGGTAGCACTGTACAATACGTACTTTACAGTTTTATAAATCTTCTTCACAATGCTCAATGTGTTGCACCCACCAGTCACTAATCCTTGGATCTACGGCAGAGCATAATTTTATAGGACAACACGGTCTGCTACCATATAACTCAAGCGCTACCTTTTTTTGTTGAAAGTGATTAAGTTTCTCAACCCATGTAGCGCTTATCGCTTTGGTTAATGCCTTTTTTACTGGCTAACCGGAAAACCAGGTTACGCCCTTATGATATGTATGTACTGCCGTATGGTTATGTTTATCCCGTTTGAAAAGTGTGTCCTTAGTTTCCTAAACATTCACGAATACCGAAAATAATTTTCTTATTAGTTGTACCATATCCAGGAAAGATGAGGTGAACAGCATCAGTTATGGTTGCATCGTCGCTCTAATTTCACCCTCCAATATAGATCATTTCGTACGGCACTCGTTGTGGGCGTGGCTTCTCTGTTGCTTACCGTTCACTACATTATCGTTCGATACTATCAGCACCTTCACCTTTGCCGGTTTGCTCGGGCGGGAGGTTTTTGCGCTGGAACCTGTAAGGCGAAGGGGAAAGTGCGAGATGGAAAGTTCGCGTCGGAGTCGGCGAGTGATAATCACCGGAACATGACACGTGTGGCGTAATAACACGTTTGACCTTATAATCACCGCACCTGTTACACTGCGCGTAGCTACGTGCCGTGCTGTGAGGGACACGAGCCGCGAGGACGTCCCTGGGTGTCGCGATGCGGGGCCGCGCCCACTGCGGGCATGTGCCGGGTATGATCGAGTTGACAGTGTGGCTGCATCTTTGTAGATTTTCATAACGCCGGATGATGAAAGTAGCTTTATTCGTAGACGTTACTACGGTGCTGGAGTGTTTCGGATAGTTATGGAAAGGGGGAGGGCGGTGGCAAAAAACACCCCCTGCTCTACGTGATGAGACCATAGAGACGTAGTTTTTACTGGAACACGACTGCTTGATGGACTCTTTACCTTTAAAAATTAACTCTCTTGGTGTACAGTTCTTCGTGTCTCGTATAATAGCCTTTCATGCGTTCGCTTCCGCTGTCTAAGCTGAATAACTGTTTGTTTTATTCGTACCTCCCGTTTCTGTTGTGTTAATTAGTGTATAAACTGTAAAAATTTATTATTCTTATAATTGTTGACGCACATGTTTGATAATGGAACAGCAGACCCGAAAACTAGTCTTCTGCTTGTTAGAGCAATGATTGACGACGTAATGGTATGTAAACCTGTTTTATTTTGAGTCGAGCTCAAATACTAGACGCAAATATGAATTTAGCTTTAAAAAATCTTACATCCTAAGTTTGTTGTTATCTGGGAGGTTAAACGATAAATATTTTTCAATACTAGAATATTTTGTTTATTGAGTAATGGTGATTTTAGATAAGTTTTACACATTTCTCCTAAATGCATGATTGTGTTATGACTTCAGCGAGTTTGCATTAGGTTTTAAGTATCCCACTACTCGGAAATATAGTTGAAATCCTAACGCATGTCGTTGATAATCGTTTGGGTTTTAACTGTTGACGGTGACGTATGCGCGACACGGCCGCACCACTGAGATACGGCGCTAGGCCAGTAATTGTCAGACAGATCGCTCCACACCCGCTGATTTGTCGCTGAGTCGCTGTTGCTCTGCTGTTAATATTAATGTGAAAAACACCGCAACCGCAGCAGTCGCTGGTTTACGACCGAGTGGTTGTGCTACTTTATTGGTCTGTGTTTTCCGGGGAATATTACCTCACAATGAGTACAGCCAGGTCTTGTGTAACGTCAAGGAAACATTTATGAAACGTGTGTGAATAAGAATGAAATTGTATTACATTTCATTTGAGATGGTTGAACATTTCCCGCTGACATTGATACCTTCTGTCAATAAACGGTATCAGGAAACTAAAAAAAAACTTTCTCCCTTTTAGCACAACTTTAATGAATAAATTACTTTTTATTTACTAAATATAGAATAAAAAACACGGTTGAATGTACAGAAAATCTTGTTAACAAGTTGTTTTAAAAAATATTCACCCGAATCCCTTTTTAGGAGGCACTACAGAATCCATCGCTTCACACGTGGATTTAAGAGGGGAAATGACCCCTCTTCCCCCCATCAGGGTTATTAAGGGGCAACTTATTTCGAATTTCAAGTTTGAACGAAATTGATCAATAAATAAGAGAGAAATAGTAATTTTTGTATTACCCCATAAGAGTAACATTGGTCAACGTATTACTGCGTTTACCGCAAAATGAAAATTTAAATTTTCTCCGCAACCAGTAGTCGTAATTCAAAATACGAAATGATTTAGTTTTTTTTTATGAAAAATCTAAGAAACTGAATTTTTGATATTTCAAGTCTTGTAATTTCTGAACGCGAAGTTTTACAGAAATGCGGGTGGTGTCATTTTGTTGGAAAACTAAAGTTCTACAAACGAATAAAGTTTAATCAAAATCGTTAGAGCAGTTTTTTATAAATCTAGATTTTTCATTTTTTTGGCGGTTTTTGGGGGATGATTACCCTTAAAAATCCAAAATTCCAAAACATGAAAAGAAACGCCTGGAGTTATCGTGGATTAGTAACTACAAATTTCATAAAAATCGGACCATTGGTTAGGGCTCTAGCTCTGTTCACATCCATACAGACAGATAGACACACAGACAACACGTAAAAATCACTTTTTTGGGTTCAGGGAGCACTAAAACGAATACGAAACGCTCTTCGCTTTTAACTTTAGCCTACATTAAATGATAACAATGAAACGGCGGAAACGGCGAGTGATAAGGGCGGAAGCTGTTTCTGGGTCGTTCGCGTTGATAACAAGTAAACGACTGCGGGGTTATTGAATGGAGCACTTAGCGTTATCATTAGTTCTCACATCGTAAATCAATGTTATTACTTGTCGGAGCTGGTGGAAAGCAACATTAACCTTTTCCAATCAGTGAGGCAACACGTTATAATGGAAGTGGAGTTTTGGTTGTTCAATTTGCCTGTTTATTAATTGTGTGTCACGAATCAGCGTAGTTAAAGTCAAATATTGAAAACGTAATATCTTTCACGTAAATTTAGAATTAAGTGAGGATTAAGGTAGAAGAAATATATGCTAAAGGGAAGAAGCTTGTACAGTAGGTGGCATAGTGAGACTGAAGCCCGAGACCATGATAACTTTATGTTTGCTGCCTTCCTAGGTGCAGCAATCCTGCATCCTCAACCCTAACTTTTATGGAGAATAAGTATCATGTTATAATATATCGCTTGTTCTATTTATGAATGTATTTTTATGAAACTTGGTAGACGGCTCTATGTGGTAGTGGTATACAAACTTTGAAATTCGCTGAGTACGCAGGTTTACTGCGACGAGGGCATTTTATTTTGGTACTAAAATCCGGGTGGATATGAAATGTTCAGTTAATTTAAAAAAATGTATTTTTTATGAGTAATCATGTATACTTATTTATTAATGCAAATTCAAACTGTGTTTTAATTTCTTGCATATATTTTTGTGGCTACCAAAATGTTTTAAGCGTGATCGCTTTCTTAAAAACCTTACACGAAACTGTCACTAACCAAGAGACAAGTTACAATTCGAATACACGAGTAACGAATGTGGATAATATGCTTTTCATTATATTTCTTCGGGCTTAAGATGTTACAGCATATGTTACACCTTTAAACCATTACATAACAGAGATTGCAAACTGATCTGTTATTGGTGCTGAATTCTCAGGGTGCAGTTCATGTCGTGGGCACTTAGTGAAACTGGGAACTTCGTGAAATGCCCGACCGCCCGACCACCGTTGATCGGATAGTGGGGCATCACGTTTTACATTTCGCAACCCAATCGAGACACTATGGAACACATTCACAAGCAAGACAAAATTAATACATCTTCACAAATATCCTCAAACTCAAAAGTCTCAAAGACATGATGCGTACACTTCACGCGGAATATCTTGACCTATGGCTTACTGCACTGCCGGAGTGACTGAGATAACTAGCTAGGCCATATCGAGCTTCAGTTTGACTGAACAGATGAAACAACAGATGACAATCTCGCTCTACTCCAACCGTTTGAACTGAAAACAGTTCCCAGAGGCCTAGATATTCCGCGTGATGTTTAAGAGTCTTCATCACCGGAAGTTGCTAGACGCCATCTAGGAGTTTTGCTCCATAAGGCCAATGTTAACTTCGTGCCTCCATTACTCCTCACCTGATCGTCACATAAAATTAATTTTGGTGTCAAATTAAAGGTTTCGCCGTCTTCTAGGGAAATACAATGTCGATTTTTTTTTAATTTGGGTACCATAGTTGCATAATAAATAGTTTAATTTTGAACTGAAACACTGTACATGTTCTCATTAATTTGTGACAAAATCCAAATTCGACTATTGTATTTCCCTAGAGGACGACGAAACCTTTAATTTGACACCAAAATTAATCGTTTGTGACGATAAGGTGAGGAGTAATGGAGGCACAAAGTTAACATTGGCCTTATGGAACAAAACACCAAGATGGCGTCCGGCAACTTCCGGTGATGAAGACTCTTAAGTTTTTGTACCATTATTAACACAGACGAAGGACTGTGGACCCGTTTTCCTGTGATATAGGCTACCCAAACAGTCATACTCTCAGGACGGGGAAACACAATCCGCGACTCTCACACACCCCGAGATGAAGACATAATCCTCTCGTAGGCGTATCCTAGCAGTAAATTCGAGCGATAAGCGGCGAAAACTCACTCCGGAGCGGTAATGTATACACGGGGTATTGCACTCCGCCGCCGCGGCCGTGTCAGACCCTGGCAGGCCTCCAAGGCCCCACACCGCACACCGCACACCGCACACCGTCGCCACCGGTCCACCGGCCGCCGCGCCCAGTAAATTCGAATGCTGTATTTGGACCAGAAACTGGATTTCCCAAGAATTTGTTTAAGAGGGCGCTCCAGTCACGGAACCGTTTGCGTTTCCACTTGCATCCTTCAGAAAGAGAATGTTAACTTTCAACGCCCGTCCCTCCTCAACTGTTTATCCGATAGCCTATCGTTGCTTTAAGGCTCATTTTAAAGAAAGGAAAACGATCGTTTAATCAAATAACAACAACATTTAAAATCTGTTATTGGTGATCTATTTGTGATATCAAAATTCTGCACACTGAAATCGGTATTTTTTGTTCTTTAAAATTAACCATAAAGTATTGATTTCGGAATAAAGAGGAGAGACGGACTTTGAAAGTTAAAATTGGTTATGGGAGAAACAGGTAGACGCAGAGGACTGGAGCTCCTCTTAAAAGGTTTAACAGGTAGACGCAGAGGACTGGAGCTCCTCTTAAAAGGTTTAACAGGTAGACGCAGAGGACTGGAGCTCCTCTTAAAAGGTTTAACAGGTAGACGCAGAGGACTGGAGCTCCTCTTAAAAGGTTTAACAGGTAGACGCAGAGGACTGGAGCTCCTCTTAAAAGGTTTAACAGGTAGACGCAGAGGACTGGAGCTCCTCTTAAAAGGTTTAACAGGTAGACGCAGAGGACTGGAGCTCCTCTTAAAAGGTTTAACAGGTAGACGCAGAGGACTGGAGCTCCTCTTAAAAGGTTTAACAGGTAGACGCAGAGGACTGGAGCTCCTCTTAAAAAGGTTTGTTCACTGGTCGGAGATTGATTCTTTGGTCTGTTCGACACAAAATATTTTGTGTATAACCTCTCTGCATGTTCAGAACGTTAAATACTCATATTTTGAATTAAAAAGCATGTCTTATTTTGAAAACCATCTTATAGGATTGTTGCGTAGGATATTCTTTACTCATATCTTATACAACAAATGATCAATCAAGAAACGATATTTTAACAATCGTGATTTATAAAGGCATTTTATTATTTAATCTAATTTAAACTCTTTTAAGATTATGCATAACAATACTCATCGAGAGCAAGACAGATTTTTTATGAGTTTTTAGGCCTATAGGTTCCCAATAGTCGTAATTAATAATAGCCTAAGTAAGCGATCTTAAGTTACAAGTGGCTGTAGCGCGATTAGCCAATAGTAAAGAGATTTGTGAAGGGGAATTGGCAACTGTCTTGTTTCGGAGAAAAGCGAATTCAATGTGGCGTTCTTTACGTTTGGCACCGATCCAAACTGGCTTGTAGTGGTCGACAGTTTGGCATGCTAAAGTCAACAAAGGATCGCCCACTCTACCAGGGCCACTTCGCAGTTCAAAGTCCGCACCGTTTTAGCTTTGTTTGATAACTGTTGCTGTTCCACTGTCCACTGACGTGATCTGCGCCTTTGAGCCGAGTGCCAGCAAGTGAGTTATCGGGGTTTATATTACACGGGTTAGTTAATTTGTCATGGACGATTACAATATTTAATGTGGACATATATCATTGGATCAAAAAGACGGAGCGATACAAGTGTGGTCCAAGTGAGAGTTGTGTTTACTTGATTGACCGTGTCGGTATTTATGGATCAGTATGAAGTCGAGGAGGAGTTGTTAGTGAATTTCCTTTGGAAAGTGAACTATTAGCATGACCCGCACGGTGAAACTTAAGCCCGGGGCCACCATAGAAGTTCCTAACGTGACCCCCTGAACACGTTTTGGGGGGTCGTTCAAAATTGTATATATATATATATGTATATATATATGTATATATATATATATATATATATATATATATATATATATAGACATATATATGTGTATGCACTCTAGCGGTCACAACTTTTGTCCGATTTACTTCAAATTTGGTAGGTACGTTCCTTTCTATAATCTGTTAGACAAGTTCGTTGGGCAAAACAATCGGAAAACTCTAAACCCATTTTTTGGGGATTAATCTTTCAAATTTCGAGTTTTTGGGCCCAAAAAGGGTCAAAAAAGCCCCGGATGCAAAATTAATGCGTGGAAAAAGATGGGAATTAGTTAGGCGAAAGTTGTAAGCCCTCTCTCGTCATTCTAGCATAAATATTTACCGAGTTATTAAAGAAAATGTGTATTGACCAAACGCAGTACGTTGTCTTATGGGGGTTTTACATTAGAAAAGCCTGTTATTCATTTGTTGGTGTACTCTTAACATCTCCAGCAACCTCACGCCTACTTTAAAGCCTGACTGGACCTTCTCCTAACCTTATAATGCACAAAATTGTATTCCCAGCATTGCAGGTAAATAGAACCAGGAGCATCAAAACAGCCAAAAAATCAATATTTTCATATTTGAATAAAAATTGGAATAATTGTATGTTTTTAACTGATTTTGAGTTTTTATAGTTTTTTATGTGGAAATTCACTTCCCTCACGTCAGCGTGCTGCGTGCGAACTCGTTTTAGTTTGTGGTTGAAATCGATGCAGGATGCCACACAACCTTCATTGTACTTTATATTGTGATCGTGTAAAACAAATTAGATTTGGATATTGTTATGCCGACCGATTTCTCGGCCATTTCACTTTTCAACCAGAGGTATAAGATTTGGTAAAAAATCAAGTGCTTCGTTAAAAACTCACTAAATGCATTGTTATATATCTTACAATTGTTCGTAAAATGTTTACCTAATGTGAACTTCATTTTAATATATGGCCTTTTAGTGTGTTTGGCAGATTTACAAGGTGAACCTAATCAGCAAGTCTAAGCTATTTGGCGATTGCCATAGCGGATGAGTGACGAATGAATATAACTAGCCCAATCCTTTCCCACTAAAATAACATTGCGTTTTAGATTTAGGTAACTTAGTATATATTCTGATCAAATTATTAATTAAATACCTTGGATTTTATATTTACTGTATATGACGCAAAATAACTGCGTGATTGCTTACGCTCAATTTCGAATTGCCAGTTAAAGTCAGCTATTATGCAAACGACGCATGCATAGTCCCCACTGTTACATCACTTCCACGCGGCCCGGCCGGTCATTAACTGCCGGACATTAACGATTAACATTAACCGCCGGTGTTACGCTAATGCCGGATTAATCCATTAACGGTTAATGCCACTGGCGCGGCGCCGGGCCTTACCATAATACCCGGGCTGAAGTGTCCAGCGTCCAAAACGCCGTGTCTCGCTTAGTTCAATGAGCGAGTTAATGGACAACAGCACGCGAACCAGGTTTGGGAATTTGGAACCAGCTTTTTACCGGATTTTTGGGCGGATTGTAAAAGAACCGTTGAGCGTTTGACGTGGGAATCGCGGAGCAGATGTTAAATTGGTATATAATTGTGTGTCTTTGCGCGGGTTTATGAAGCTATAGTACGACATAAGAGGCTGACAATTGAAACAGTTTTAGACAGTTAGATGGGGAAGAACCCGACGGAGTCCGAATTTTCTTTTTCGCCCTTTTTCCCATCGCCACGAGTCAGATCGCCGTGAGGGGTGGCAACGAGTGGAGTGGGGAATAAGTCGGGTTGCCGATTGGGACGGTAGTTGGTGTACACGAATGCACCCCCTCTGAGGGACCTAGCGCCACTAGCGTTCAAAGTGGCCGGTGACCGAACTAACCGTTTTAAACGCAACTCCCGTTAACATCCCTTCTGTGGTGTTTTATAGTTTTATATGTTTTTATACTGATTTCCCCCCCCTCAGAATGTAAACAGTAAGTGGAGTATCCACATACACAAAGAGGAAATATTACGTCACGCTATATTCAGCCCTTTTGACCCCCTACCCCCCTTTGTTTGTCACGATGCTCATAATGGCCCCCCTCCCCCGTCACGTCACCATAATTAATTATTAACTATTGGATTGTGGGTACGGTATTTCACCTCTCTGTATCTGACGATTTCTCAGGCTTCAACTTCATTAATCGTGACACGTCACGCAACCCTTAAACCCCCCCCCCCACATGTATAATTTATAAATTACCTACAGATGCCAGTATATGTAACTATTTCGAGTATTAAACATATATTTAGGGTTTCATCTCGTTAAATACAATTAATGCACATAAGAATACATTAGCACTGTGATTAACTGTGAAGCGTAGCCTTAATGTAAAATCGGAATTAAAACGTTTTAGTTGACCTATTTTAGAACTAACATCTAAAGAGTCAGTATACCTACTATATTATATTTTTATAGAAATTCAGGACGTTGGTGAAAGTGGCGAATCCCCCAGGGATTTGCCTTTTAAAAAGTAAGATAGCCTAATGTGGAATGATTTAATTAACTGCGGTTGATAATTACAGTAATGATCCGTACATGTTTTTAATTAATAGTAGATATTAAATAAATATAAACACACGTTTATTATGATTTTTGTTACGGCAATGTTCAGAATACACGCTATTAGTCTGGCATAACTATTTAGAAACTGGCCTGCATTGTTTAAGAGCATAATACAGAGAACACATAAAATGCTGATAAAGTGGCGTGCAAACTGGACATTTACTGGACACGTTTCAACCAGATCTCTCGTGATGATAATATTTCAGTGTTTAACACTAAGTGGTTTAACATGGAGGTTAAGCTCCATTTCCTCGCACTGTAGAGGGGTTTTAAATATAATGTAACACGTAAGCCTCTTGTTCGATGTGGAATTGTCTAAACCCGATAGTGTTTGCATGCACTTTTTGAGGTTTGTTAATCTTTTAGCGAATTTCCCCTATAGGGAAGAAGCTATTACCGTAGGTGGCATGGTAAGACTTAAGCCCGAGACCATGATAACTTTTTGTTTTGATGTCCCCAGATGCCAAAAACACTATTCGTTCAAATTTATATATATGTATATATATACATATACATATACATATATATATATATATGTGTGTGTGTGTGTCCGTTACTGCGATAACTTTTGAAAGAAACGCCGGATTTTGATGGAAATTTGGCACGAATGTGGAGAGTAACATGTATGACTTTAATTTCGAAAACCAGATTGATCGGACTATAGGAAGGGGGTTTTAAATTGTCCAAAAATCAGTTTTTTGAATTTTTTCCCCTACAATTTTAAGAACTCTTAAATTTTGGTTATAGCCATCTTATAGTACTAAAAAAAAACAAATAATTTGGTATTTTGAATCATTAACCTAGGTTAAGTGGTTGCAGAGAAAAGTCAAAAAACGCGTCCATTAAATTCCCCATGTTAATGTTATGGGAAAAAGGTTTTAGGATTTTCCTCAGATAATTTTACTAAAAACTTCACATTTTGTTTTACCAATCAGTTTAGCTCTACAAAGCAATCATTTTGGTGTTTTAATTGTTGTTCTACGTCCAACCGTTGCAGAGATATTAAAAGCGCTAAACACAGTACGTTGTCCAATGTTATCCTTATGGAGGATAAATAAAATTTGATATCTCGATTATTTATGAATGTATATTGATGAATTTGCACAAAAAAGTTTTTTGATGATTTTCCCCGAAGCAGCAATCCTGCATACTCGGCCCCCATGTTATTCATATGGGGAATTAGTAAATTTGTATATCTCCCATAGTTATGAACCTAAATTAATAAAACTTGGTATGTAGCTTCACCTGGTTGAGTTATATTGATAATTGCAAAAATATAATTTTTCTCTTCCTCGTTGCAGCAAACCTGCGTACTCAGCCCTAATGTTATTCTTATGGAGAATAAATAAAATGCTATATATCACTTATTTATGAATGTATTTTTGTTAAACTTGGTAAATGGCTCTATGTAGTAGTGAGACACATATACATGCATTGGAAATTCGCTGAGTACGCAGGTTTGCTGCTACGGGGTATTTTATATATTATCTTTTGTATTAATGGTGTTTGGAAATCGATTTCACCAGCAACTTCTGTACAACCTTGCAGGGCCACAATATAAGGGATAAGGCTAAAACTACCATCGGCAATCTTCCCTTTTGACGTAGTGTAGGTAAAATTAAGTATGATGTTTTATCTTAAACCCCCAATAAGTGTTTGGTAATCTGGTTAACAATGATCATTAACAATTTAGGAAGACTAGATCTGAGACCGCCCAATGATTGAAATTCGACGAAATATTATTTGAATATATAGGCTAGTCGACGAATAAAAAAAAAATTCTAGTGGGTTCTGTAGCGCTCATCTCTCAAGCCCTTTCGTGTTGGGAAAACTAATTAAGTAATGTCCTGAACATTATCAGGGTTGCAGTTTTCGACCCTGAATCGACCCATAGGTCCTGTGACATTTCATATTGTTGCGGTGATAGCAACAACTAGATCGACTTCTAGATTTTAGCTATTTTAAAGTATTGTATTTGGCCGCTTACAAAGGCATCAACTATGAATTCCAGTGTGTACTTTGGTTACTTGCAGATGAAGTTGGTAATCCACGCCGTCCAATATTTCTGATTTATAATTAGTTCTGCCGTAGCACTTACATTTCGGCCTGAAAAGAGTGAGCCCTGAGGGCGTCCGTCTAACGTAGGGCTAACCTAAAGCTATGTAGATAACAGGTCCCGGGTTAGCGTCCGAAAGAGCAGGAGAGGGCTTTTAGTGGGTGAACTCCGCATGTAAGAGTCCCACACTAGATACTGCTACCTTTATGCATTAACGTATTTTTTGTCTCTCAAAAAAAGTAGGCTCGTAGCGTTTCAGTCCCGTACCTCCTTAAAAGATTATCCGCAAGCAGTGAAACATCAGTCATTTGAAACAAAATTCTGTCCACCTCAACCGCCAAGTGTTTTTGTTCTATAAAATTAGTCATGCATCAATGCTTTTTAGATAGTACATTGATGAGGGATTTTTTTAAGTAGGCTGAACGTGAAATAGTTTTCCCCTCTTTATGCTGCAAGTGTTTGCTCCCCACCATTTCGCACTACAACTCGTGTCGTCTCCGTGTTGCAGGCGACATCCTGACGGGCGTGTGCTACGTGGGCCTGTGGAACGTGGAGACCCTCCGGAGCTTCGTGTTGGCTCCGCTGCTGGTCTACCTCGCGCTGGGGACGGTGTTCCTGCTGGCGGGCTTCGTCTCCTTGTTCCGCATCCGCACCGTCATGAAGCACGACGGCACCAAGACCGACAAGCTGGAGAAGCTCATGATACGCATCGGCGTCTTCTCCGTCCTCTACACGGTAAGTTGCAGTCAAGTGCATACTAAAGTCAAGGTTTGAAAAAGGAAAAAATGCAGAAAATCGGTTGAAATTTTTATAGTTTATATGTGATGTTATAGTAGCTTTAGATTATCCGGAATTTTTGGTCTCCGGATCAATATTCCGCCACATTAGTCTGGATAATCCATGGTGTTCTGTATATACGATGCGCTGCAGTAGTCTAGAAGTTTGCGGGTGTATTAGGACAGCTGTGTCTTTAGAGTTTGTAGAATACGAGGCACGTAAGTAGTAAGAAAGCTTTATTAGTCATTTCAATCACTTTTAGGATATTCAAAAAATATTACCCACATTTTTTACATTTTTATGATTATATAATCTGATATCATACATGGTTTTGTTTACCATATCATCGAAAATGTACTCATGAATTTAAACAGGATAGAATTTAAATGTTTTCATGAGCACTGACCTTTAAGCTTAAGTTTGTAAAAAGGTAATGGTTTGGTTATTTATCTGCAAACTGACATGCCTCCTACTCAAAGCATCTTTAGATTGGCAATAAGGGAAAGTAAGCAATAATCAAAGCAACTTGGGTTCTAGATCTTTCCCCCTGGATCTCACTAAAGCTTCCGCAATATTTTATGAATGGAAGGGATCATGAGCTTCAGCAATTTTTATAAAATTCAGAAGTGCCATTGCACCTTGCATATGTAACTTTAATTTGGTTTGCAGTGTGATCCATGACCCCTTGCTCTTTTATTTTGTATTTGTTTTGTATAGGTATACAGGGTATAGGTATTTAAGGTGTCTATTTATATACCTTATTATTCTTCATAGGAGGGCTTTTAACACACTCTAACGAGCGCCAAACGTAGTTTTAGTTTAGTTTACGCTAATTTTTTTCTGTGTGACTGGCCCATGCACCCTATAGTTGATAAGATTCTGCGCATATTGAACTGAACATTCTTACAGAGAGATATGTTGGAATACATTGATATTTTCTAACATGCGGGATTAAGTTATCCCACACTTCCTTTGTAACATTGTTGACGATCACCCCTGCAGGCAAGTTAATATGTCAACAAAACCTACAAGCTATGTTGAACCACACATTAAAGATATGGAAACACTCATCAAGTCTTGATAGGAATTTTCTATTACTGATAAAAAGAAAACAAATCAGAAGGTTACACCTGATCCTAGAGCATTCTTTATAAAGAAAACAAATCAGAACGTTTTTTTCTGATCGTAGAGAAATAAGATAGGCATTCTCTATTACTGGTAAAAAGAAAACTAATCTGAACGTTCTCCTGACCCTAGAGCAAAAGATGGTCATTCTCTATTACTTGTATAAAGAAAAAATCAAACGATCCTACTGATCCTAGAGAAATTAGATAGGCATTCACTGTCACTGGTAAAGAGAAAACAAATCAGAGCATTTCTACTGATCCTAGAAAAATTAGATAAGCATTCACTATCACTGGTAAAGAGAAAACAAATCAGAACATTTCTACTGGTCCTAGAGAAATTAGATAAGCATTCACTATCACTGGTAAAGAGAAAACAAATCAGAACATTTCTACTGATCCTAGAGAAATTAGATAGGCATTCACTATCACTGGTAAAGAGAAAACAAATCAGAACATTTCTACTGATCCTAGAGAAATTAGATAGGCATTCACTATCACTGTTAAACAGTAAACAAATCTGAACTTTTCACCTGAACCTGAACCTGAATCTGAACCTGATCTCTGATCTCAGAGAGTACTTTCAGTCACCCGCTTCATAAAAATGTTCTGAAATTTCTTCTCTTCACCCAGTACAGTGTTTGCAAATCCAAGTACTATACCCAACATCGTTAGCAATGTTTTCAACTTAAATAAAATTTCCAAAAAGTGTAAAACGTGTATTTTTCAAGACTTTTTCTCTGCACAGGTACCCGCGCTCATCGTGGTCGCCTGCCTTTTCTACGAGCAGGGCTACTTCGACCATTGGATGGTGACGTGGCACATGGACATGTGTTCACGCCACAATTCCTACAGTATCCCATGCCCTCTGACGCGGGACGTCGGTCGCAAGCCGGACTTCGAGGTGTTCATGATCAAGTACCTCATGTGCCTCATCGTCGGCATCACCTCCTCCTTCTGGATCTGGAGCGGCAAGACGTTCAACAGCTGGAAGGAGTTCTTCCACAGGATTAGGGGGCGGCGGGTGGAAGCGTACGTGTAATGTAGATACGGTCGTGTAAAGTTGTATATTTGTGTAAATTTCTTTTTTTATTCCCGATCCGACAAAGCGTATACCCTACGGGGTTTGTATATTTTGTTTTTGTTTGTCGCAGTTGAGCGTTATGCTGGATCAATATCTTTTACCACTGTGCAATTAATTAAGCAAGTCAGTCAGTAGTAGTTTGTCGACAAAAACAGCTATTACACAACGGGGGAATCCCGCTCATCAGACTTGTTTGCACTTTCACAGTGTACTGTTAAGAATATAACTCTCTCTCTCTCTCCCAAAACGTACAGCTTCATTCATATCAAGGACTTTCAACCAAAACACAACTAATATTTTGTTTTTCTATGATTTTTATTTACAATTTGCAGATCAAGTTTTAAATAAAGACGAGAAAATTTGGTGTTGTATAAGTTATGATCTAAAATAGCAGAATAAATTAAATTCAGATAATTATTGTTAATTACAGTATATTATCATGTTCAGAAACGGTCCCCAACCTGAAAAGACTGAAACAGTCAGTAAATTTGGAAGAAATTAAAAAAAAAGCGGATCTGAAATTAAATACGTTACTTTATTTCAAACCGAGTATTGATTGATGTAATTTAAGTCACATCACACAATTCAACTAATCTTGAAGTAAAATGTATTACAACTGAAATAATTTGCAACAAACCTAAGTACTTGATTTTACTAGACAAAATATATTTTAATTGGTAACTGCTAAGTTATAAATCAATTGAAAGTTAATAAAGTAAGGTCGTCTTAGGATTGTTAGGACCTTAGGATTGCTTAGGATTGCTTAGGATTGGATTGTTAGGACCTAACAATTATCTCTGAAGTGGTAAAAGATATTTGAACCGAGCATCTAAATATTGTAATCAAAATACGGCTCAAACGTTTTTGTTTTAGTTTTATATTTAAGTGAACACAATTTTGACTAGTCCAATTTATAGTACTCGTATGTTTAGTTCTTAGTTCCTTGGTTTCCATAATGGATCGACATAATAACACCAATCGATGACACAATATTTGAATATCCATGACTGCGGAAAATGTTATATTGTTTAATGTAATTTTGTAAATTGTTATTGCAAATTTTTGCATTTATTCTTGTTGTTATAAGGTCGTAGTCAAAATAGAATAGACGTATTATATATAGAAGATTATAAGTTTATAAAAATGCCGAATTTTATGTAGCCTGACAAACACTTTTGTAGCCTAGTGATTGATTGATTTTATTAAATTAAAGTAAGATCAGGACTAACATTATTAATTTACATCAGACAGACAGCTTTGTAAGAATTATTTTGCATATAAATTTGAAATATTTCGAGCATGATTTAGTTTTTTATATGGAACATAAACTTATTTATTATATGGTTGAAATTAATAAAATGCTTAAATAATTTGTGTTTGGTATGTTACCAATTTAAAATGCCTTTTCAAAAAGCATACGGAATTGAATACTTTATATGTTGACTTTGAGTTTTAATCACAATCTAAAACTTGAGTGTGTTATAAGCGCTTATTTATCATCATCACTGCACAGACATGTATGCTTAAACGTTTCAAAACAGTTTTTATGTTTGTTAAAAACTTCTCTTCATGTTTCAAATGTATTTGCTGTCTTCAATGTTTTGCTGTCCTCTTGCTGTTTATTCTATGTCTTATTGATGTTATCTGTCTAAATGTTTTTATGTTTTAAATATTTATACAGTTCGTTGAATTATCGTCAATTACTAAGGTGCTAAAAAGTTCCATTTTAGAGAAAAATGTTTGCAAACTTTAAATTTATTGAATACCTAACAAATATTTTTTTAAATCTTTGTATTTAAAGTATATACTTACACGTTTATTATAATTTGTTAAATTTTTGTATGTATTTTCATGCTTTAATTTGTCAAGTTTTTAAATTTTATTTATTTTTTGCTAATTGCTTCCACTTTTTGAACACCCAGTTCGTAAAATCAAAAATGAAGTTAATAACTCTTACCTAGTGTTTGTTGTTTATTGAAGTGATCCTTAGTTATATGAAATGATCCTTAGTTATAACATATTTTTTGTTTACTTGTAAGAGTTAGATTTAAAAATATATTTTTACTTAACGGATTTATATTTGTATCAAATGAGGTCGTGAAATCCTATTTGTCATCCAAGCCCGTTCTTCAATATAATTAGTTATGAATATTTTTACCTTAGCCATGACATAATAATTAATCTTATCGCACGTAACACATAACATCGCTCATAGGACAGCTTTAAGCCATTCATTTACTTATAGTGTTATTAAAAAAGCACTTTTTACTGTTAACAAAATCTAATTTAAAAACTATAAATGTTAAACCGTTGAAAGAGATCTGTGTAATTTTATAAGCATATTGTTTATGGAGAATGCCCTTTAATTTTTCCCTTTAAATTTTTTGTGGTTGGATGGGGATAATCAATTCTTTTCTTGAGCAAAAAATTGTATATAAACAAATTTAACTACTAAAAACCAGATATATTTATAACATTATCCTATATTATTCCAGCTTTAAACCATCTTTATTTTATTACACAACTTCCAAGTACAACATTTTCCCTTTATACATCACATAATTTGTGTCTATTTTTAGAATTTATTGTTCAACTTTTGTTAATATTTAGTAGTTTTATTCAAATGGAGTTTAACCTGTGCAGTGTACCTTACCTTAGGCAAGATACTATTATATCAATGTTGCAAGGATTTAAGTTTTTTATATTGTGATGGAATTCCCTCTGTTAGATTCTGATACTCCCACTCAATCGTAAAGTCTGTTAAAATTTCATCACTCACTCGGTGCTTTTCTTACCGATGATCAAGTAGAATGACCAAGTAGAATGACGTGTCTACTTGACTGCAAGGATACGCGAGAGTGTAGTTGGAGGGGGGAGAGAGTGAGAGGGAGGAGTGAGAGGAGTTAGAGGTCATCGCTCTCTGGGAGAATATGAATTAGACTGTGGCTGTACCATCTGCATCCAGCATTGCTGTCGTAGCTGTGATACGGCAAGCTGTTCATCATCCCGCTGTTATTTGTGGCCCACTCTGTTGGATTTGTTGCGCCGTTAACTGTCCTAATGGCAGAATACTCACACTCAGATTTGCAACGCAGTTAAAATTCTTGCAAAACAAATTAACGGATATTAGTGGTCGTAATAGACCTCTCACATGTGAAATCAAATGCATAACGGTTACAGTAGTATGTCTAGATTACATCTTGCAAAACAAACATTAAGTTACGCATAAAGTTATGAATTAATGCAAACAAGTGTTTTCAGTTCATATAATGTATATTTTTCCTTTGTTTTAGATTAGGCCTACATTGTCGTGAAAAAAGCATAACGTTACGCATAAAGTTATGAATGAATGCATTAAAATGGTTTTTTTTTTTTTTGTAGTTCACATTTAATATATAAAAATCAATGTTTGGACGTCTGTTTGTCTGTCAGTTCATATTGTATGCGCTGCCATACCGTTCATTCGATTGCTTTGAAATTTTGCATTGTAACTCAGGCTAACCCTGGGAAGGTTATAGGCCATTAACCGAAGTCCTAGGACATTAGGGCTGTGCCCCACTGAACTTCAAAGTTTCAACGTTAATCTTATGGAAGAAAGATTTCTTTTGATTTTATCAGATGATATCTGTAACTTTAAATAATGTAAACAGCTGTTTATCATTATGGAAATGAAAAAACTTACTTGAATGGCAACTCTCATAATGGAAATAAAAAAACTACTTGAAGGGCAGCTAAAACTCTTTTTTCGATAGTCGAGTGAGCGAAGCGAACGAGCTCATATTTAAAATGAACGAGTACTTGACATAAAACAAATTCAATGCTTCTTCTGCGGCAGCAACGCGCCAGGTACCAGCTAGTTTAATATTTTTTTGTTGTTTGTGATGGATGAAATACCCTAAAAAAATCGATATTTATTATTATATGAGTACAAATATTGTTAAATGTATATTTTAAGAGATAAATTAAAATCTATAATAAAAGAAAAATGTAAGTTTGGTGAATTAATGCCATTATTTTGTAATAAGTAAACCCTTATGCTGGCAAAATTATTTTAAACAACCGAAATACTGTCTTTATGGACTCAGGAAGTTTGTTACATATCTTTTGTGTCATTAATTGTGTATTGTAATAACCGTTTGTTCATATTATGTGTATATAAGACTGATTTCTTACTCTTTATATATGTAGGTTATTTATTTTTATTTTTTGTAGAAAACATCACGTTTTAAGATGTTATATTTCATATATTCAATTAAAACCATATTTATGAAAACAATATTAATTTATTCCTTAATAAATGTGACCGAATTAATATAATATTTGTGAAAAGATTTTGATGTAAAACTGGATTTTTACTTATTTACAAACTTTGCTTAAAATCATATCAAATTTGATACAAAAATTTATATTAAACAATTTTGTATTTTGTTCTATAGTATTTATACTGTACTTTTCTTGTATATTTGTACATCACCTGGAACTGTTTCGCATCTTGGCATGACTGTTCGTTTAGTTAATTTGTTAGGACCTGTTTGTAAGTTACCCACTTACGAGCTGTCTCCTGTTCAGCCCAAAGTAAATAAACACTCTTTGTACAGTTTGTTTTGTGTTTTCATTGATTACCATGTAATAACATACTGTAACTAACAAGCAAAGATGCATTTTCAAGCAAGAAGCGGGTTACAGTAGCCCTAAACTGCATTGCACCTAAAAGTCTAACACCAAGAGACAACTTTATAAAGTCTTTTACCACTTACAGGTGGCTTCTTCAAGGTTTTACTTAATCTAGTTTATTGAATTTGTACATCGTGTTTGGTTCTGTTATTATAACTATGTTTATCATTATTATAAACTAGATTTCTTTGATTTTTCATGCACAACAAGATTTTGCAGAATAATGGCCGAGTATAAAGTTAAAATTTGTAAATGAACAAACCAGGGTCTGCAATGAGCTTTAAAATCTAGTCCTGCTAGTATATGTACAGCACGTTTCTGTAAAATAAAACATCTTTTGATGAAGGTACACTGTCCCATTCATTCAAACCATATTCAACTTAGAATGAAATAAACCAAAATAGGCTATTCTTATAACATGTTGCGAAACGTTACCACAGAGAATATATCACAAGCTAATTTCATACATAATTTTGCTGAGTGATCCCCCCAAAAGAGAGGGTGGGACCATCCAGATACCAAGGAACCTAGCCGTCACACCACATTCCTCCTCAGTCAGATCCCTTAGGCCAAAAAAGCATAATGGTGGTTTTTTCTCCATTCAAAAATAAATCATTGGCATCCAGCAAACCACCAACTTTGTTCAAATTTTCCTGTATGTCATCTGCGAATTGTTTGATTTAATTTCTGGCAATCAATGTAGTGTCGTCTGCATACATAAAAATACCAGGTGATACATTTACTTCAAGGTAATTAATGAAGACTCAAAAAAGCAGACACCCAAGCACTGAGCCCTGCGGCACTGCTTGATTGAGCTCTCGTAGCGTTGGCGACTTTCCATTAACAACTGAATATTGAGACCTATTATTTCAGCAACTTCTAAAAAATAACAGTTCTTCCCCTAACATGATAAAATCTTAATCATGATTTACTCTATTGAAAGCCTTACTTGCTGAGGTAGTTTTTTTGTTCATTGTAAAATGAGGTCTAAAATGTCCTCAAAAAGATCTACTAAGGCTGTTACAGTTGAGACACATTCTCTAAACCTCTATACTGCTTGTTACTTAAAATGTTATACATATTAAAATTATTTATAAGCTGCTTACAACCAACTCAATTAATTAAGATAAAACCGGTACTACTGAAATGTTTAATTATATCTGTAGTTTTGGTTAAGGTATTTGGGGAGTTAATTAAAATATTTGGAAAATTCCTCTGTATGTATATTCAGTGGCCAAATAGTCACGTCTAACTTTTATTCAAAACTACTGTATGCCGTTATTCGTATACCAGTACCATTAGTATCAATATTATATTAAAGGGTAACACCTGCACCTGATATAAAAGCTGGTTCATCGGATTGCATCTACTGCCCGGCGTTCCCGACGACGTGGAACACACTTTCTTCCGCTGTCCGCGTTTGGAAAGGCCACTACAGGTTGGCCATGCCTGTGCGCGTAGAATCATTTTCCACTTCTTCCTAAAAAAAGAATAAAAATAAAAGGCGACTCAAATCACGTTATATCATGATTTTCCATTAAGACCAATCGACAGAAAAAATTCCATCGTTTTCTATTGGACGGAATTAGTACAGTACCATAAACATTTATTTCATACAAATTTCGGAAATATTAAATATTGTATAATTTTACTAAACAATTAGGTTATAATTTTGATTAGCAATATTCTACTTACTGAAATAATATAGTTAGGTAATGTTTCCTACGGCCTTCCAATAATTGAAGTGGGCTGACAGACTCGGTATTTTTAATGGGCAAAATAGACCTACTCTCCTTGGAACACCGGGCCGATACTAGGTCTCCCGCGATCCGATTTATAGGTACCTCAGACCGTCTTAAGTGTCGAATCGAATCAGAAATACCGAAATACTAAACGGAAATTGCCTTAGCGTCTTTAATTCGGAGGTGATTTTAAAGAAACCACTTGTAAACCATAACGAGAATTTGGTAATTTTAGTCAAAACATCGAATTTGTAGCATGGGCATGGGCTTGCTCAGCACTTTACAGTTGCATTAGAAACTTTACTACAGTACCACAAAGAACTATGATATAATTTATTCGATCCATCGTAACACTCGCATGACGATATACATTCCGTAGTACCGATTGTAAAAGCAATTGAGTAATTAAATGTTGTTGACAGTTGAAATGGGTACTAAAGGTGCCAATTTTTATTATTCCGGTTCAATGGCGTTACCGTATCATCTGGCGGCCATAAACAATTTAACGTAATAATGAAACAAGCTATAAAATGCACTGTAATGCAACGTTTTATGAGATCAGTAGAATAAATTGTATCGGTTATTTTCCAACAAAATTTTGCTACGCATGCTGCTGAGAGCTTTTTCTATCACATTCGGTCCCGTCAGGCCATATCATCGATTCCTTTTGAGCTCTGAGTTTATCGCTAATGTATGCTTGTCCAGTCGGGTGGTCTGTTATAAAATTCTCTTTATCCTGAATCGTAGTATATTTATGTGGTTCGGGATCTCGAGTTAATACTTAGCTCTAGCTCAAACAATTTATTTTTCCGGTTTTTAGGCCGCAGTTTTTTTTAACAAAATCGCATGTTCGTAGCTTAAATTAAAGTTGGACTCGGTAAATGGTCTATCTCGATGTCAATGATAGTCAAACTAATGATAACCCAACTACTGTTTTTCACGCAAATGGACTTGTGCGACTTGCGATTGCCATATATAATAACATGTTTTACATATTTTCATCATCTTTTATAAACATGCAATCAAATTTTATCTCTAAGGACAGTTAAAGAAGATATTCTTAAGAAACCAACAAATCTTAAGAATCAATAAAGATTCGTACCAAAATAACAAACAATACCGTTTATCGCAATTATTTGCAACCAGAAAAAAAGTCAAACAACTTTAACATTTCTGCAAGACGTAGACTAACTGGTCTTTTTTAGATTAGAGCGCAATCTGATTTTGAGAGTCAGAGTAGCCGTGATCACTAAAGCATAAGAATAGTAATTTGAGGGTTCAAGACCCGAGTAGTGCATTAATATATGTAATTAAAATCAAATATTGGTTAATTTTTGGTTGTCAAACCTGAGTAAAATATATTTTTGATAAATATTAAAATATTGTTTTATTTTGATAAAATATTTTCCCAATATTGTTTTGCTACTTGGGTATAATTGTGGCACATGTAACCCACAATATAGCAGTTTAATTACTGGTTCTTAATCATTGCGCTGCTGCATTCGTCAAGTTGGTTCTTATTGCCAAATAAATCACTATTTTTTATTGGTGCGGTCACTGACAACTACGTTGTTATTATACACCGACATCGATTATAAATGGTAATTTCATCCTATACAATGTTGTATTTTTACTCCTAACTATACACTCATCATGGCTGGCTTATTTTATACCCCGTTATTTCCCGGAGGTAAAAATTGTTACCATGTTAATTTTAAAAAATCATAAGAATAGCTCCGATATTTTCAAACATGAAAACTTTGAAGGCCAGTAGGGTGGAGCCAAAACTATTTTCAGTCCAGGAGAAGGTCTAAGTTGATTTCCATATAAATATATTCCAAATGAGTTTTAGACCCAGTATTCAAGTATAGGAATGAGATAGTAAACGTAAACATAACTCTGAATGCCAATGGGCCGGAGCCTATAGAATTTGCGTAACGGGGACATGTTTGATTCTGGTGTTTTATCTACTTTCCTACTAAATTTCAGGTCTTTAAAATCAATAGTTGGTTCAGTAGTTCGGTTTAGAGCCATGTTTGATGTTTAACACAAGAATACAGAAGGCTTCCAAGAATAGGCCTATGTCTTCTTTGAATGTATTAGCTATCTTCTAAAAAAACTTCAGCTTTATTAGACCAGTAAGTAGGTTCGAGATGGGAGACGTAACTTTGACCTTAATGCCATTGAGGCGGCCGAAAGGATATTCGGAATGGGGGAAACATCAAGGTTTGATTCTGATATATATTTCCCTTCCAAATTTCAGCTTTCAGTTCAGTAGTTAGTTTTTGATAGTTGACATTATTATTAAAGTTGACATTATTTTATTGAAGGCCAGTGGACCGGGGCTATAGAAGTATTGAACTATTAGCTATCTTTCTACCGAATTACAAGCCCCACCTTGTACAGTAGTAGTTATGAGACGGAGCAAATAACAAATGTGGAACGGTAATGGGCTGTTTTACACTGGTATATTAGCTATGTTCCTATCGAATAACAGCAACAAAGGTCCAGTAATAACTAATGCCCATAACATTTCTAAGAGATCAGTAGGGCGGAGCAGACAAATATAGGCATAGGATAAGAAGATAAAATCTTATCTTAGATAACTACTGAACCAGAACCCAGTCTAAACCTGTCCGTGTTATAATTCGTAGCATAAATGACAGTTAGGCGGCTGTCAAAGCCAAAATAGTGGCGTAGCGTGAAA